>CM075469.1:23412598-24042598 GCA_037950665.1 Hypophthalmichthys nobilis
TACCATCCTGGTCTGTTAATTATAGCCTTTAATAGTCTAATGAATCTGTTGACAGTGAGGTTACAAAGTTTTTAAAAGATTTTAAAGCCCCCAGGTCAGTGGTTTAAAGGTGAAGTGTGTAATTACTGTATCACAAGTGTAACCAAACCAAATTTCAATCTGTTTGTTTGAGCACCAACATTTCGACACTGGCTCAGCCATAGTGTGACGGTGGTGCAGAATTACATGTTTGCCTGACCAATGGCAGATGGTTGGTTCGAAACTTGTTCATTATTTTTGTATAATTCTGTTTGGTGATACTATTGGCACAGAAATTTTAAGGTCCCCTTATTACATTGTAATTATACTAATTAGTACTGAGTTATACTAATTAGCAACTTTTTAAATGTGCTAAAATTAAATGTACTTACTATATATAATTATGTTTAAGGTTTAGTTTAGGGTTAGTTGCTTGTAATTATGCATAATGTACTCTTATTGCTATAGTAAGTACATGTAAGATATCCCTCCTATTATCTTTGGAGGTACATTACCTTTCAAAAATGGCAATTAATTATGGTCCCGCTCCCCACTTGAACAGTAGGGTAAAGCCATGTCCAAAAGTTTTGGCAGTTCACTGCAGTGGGTCGTCGTCTCAGAAACCCTCATTAGATGAACTGAATTAAATTGATTTTTAAATTATTTTAATTTCTAAATTATTGTGCAGAGTGATCAGATGCATTTTACATACAATATTTGCAAAACGCTTCATTGGCCAAAAAAAAAAAAAAAAAAGGAACTTCACTGTTTTTGGCCCTGGTAAAAAGTGACCAGCTAGCATCATTTCACTAATCATATCATCAGCACATGGGAAAGTGTGAACAAGTTCTAGTCAGGAGGAAGAAGTGATTCCAATCATTGTGTTCTTGCGTCATCAATGGTTACCTCTAAAGAAAGATATGCAGCCATCATCGCTTTGCAGCAATTTCTTTGCATGTGAGGCCATTTTGATGCAAAGCACCTGAAAGAACTATTTACTGGACCACAAAGAACTTCAAGTTGAGAAATTCAACTGCAGTGAAGAAGGCTTCAGAATGTCCCAGAGTGTCCAGCAAGTGGCAGGACGGTGACCTCCTGAAGAGTCAAAACTGAACCATGTGTAGAGCTCAATATTGGCAGCATGTGTGTCTGAGTGCATCTGTACGCACAGTGAGTACAAGACTTTTGGACAGTGGCTTGGTGAAGAAGGGTAGCAAAGAAGCCACTTTTCTCCAAGAAAACATCAAGGACATACTAGAATTCTGCAAGAAGTACAAGGATTCGACAGCAGAAGATTGAAAGAAGTTATTTTCTCTGATGAAGCCCCCTTCCGAATGTTTAAGACATCTGGAAAATGAATAGTCCAGGGAAGAAAAGGTGAACGCTACCATGATGAGTCGTGCCAACAGTGAAGCATCCTGAGACCATCCATGAGTGGGGCAGTCCCAAGGGAGTGTCAAATTATAATATAGTATAATATATAATAGTATACTGAGGTCATTGTAAAATTCAATTTTATAATCTTCAAACAACTTCCATCTGCTTTGGGGCCCTAACCTATCATAACCATACCTGTAGTATTGCTAGAACTACTGCCATCATAATAGTGTAGGGAGAGGGGGGAATAATATAATATAATATAATATAATATAATATAATAAAGTTATTAATATCTTTTTTGTCCAATTTTATGCCAATCATGAACTTTTGGTGATTTGCAAATTTGTTCATAGACGAGCAATAGGTATTCCAGATGGGGCGGGGGCAGCGGGGGGGATTTGAGGGTAATAGGAGGGATATGTAACAGGAACACTGAAATAAAGTGTTACCAAATTAAGCACTTCACCTTTAAGCTGATCAGAAAGTAGCTGTATTAGCTGCCAAGTGTTCATGTGGAGTTCAATTGCTCTCAAACTGTTTTTGTTTATTTCATGACTAATTATGATGGTCTAAAACTCAGGTAGTCTGATGCTTGTTTCATACAAAATCTACATGAGCTGGCTGAAATCACCCATACTAGTTTAATTGCTATGCAACTTCAGGTTCTTATTAGTCTGCCAGAAAAGGTAATGTTTAGATGGGACCAGTGGTATTATTTGAAATATATTTAGAGTTTGGTTTGAGAAACATAGTAGCAAACTAGATATCCTTATAGTAGGCTTTGTGTAACAATACTGAGAGACGAGGCAGAGAGAGAATCCACTTGCACGCACATTTAAAACTCCACATGAATAAACAGGAACATCAGACCCAAAATACAAACATGCTCCACCAACAGCATACAACGACTAACAAAACATAACTGAAAACCAAGGTCATAAATACAGAGAACAATGAGTAGCTAATTAACTGCAAGTGTGTTCAGTGATGGTAAATATAACAACTAATATGACAGCAAGGGCAGACAGAAACCAAACAGGAAGAGAACATGGAAACAATGATAACAGAGAATGTACTTCAACATAAAAGTCTATACAAAACAAAAGACACAGAACTGGGATTGTGACACTTTGTTTACTGAGTTATCTGTGAAAATATCATTTTTTATTTCTTTTTGGAAAGACAATTATGATGTTTTAAGTACAACTGTTCAAAGGCTGCGTTTACACAAGTCTTAATGCACGGATCACAGATTATTTATATAATTCACGTTGGGGGGGTTATTTGATTATTTGCCAGCATGGATAAGTTAAAAGCTGTCATAGATGTTTGCAGCTCAAAATTTGACTGAACGAATATAGACCTGAAAACAGCGGTAATTTTTATTTGTTATTTTATCTACAGCTTGTTAGATCTAGAATTCTGAAGTGAAATAAAGATTTATTTGAATGAATTTGAATGAATTAACGAGAGAGAGAGAGAGAGAGAGACTGTGAGTGTAAATTACCGCCATGCGTCTGTATGTATTGTAATATTGAAGCTTGTTAGTTTATTTACAAAAACAGTGAATTTGTCACCTCATTGTCGCAAAATATAATGTAGCTTTCAGTAGTGAAGCTGTTTTATTTATAAAATTCACGAGTCAGAAAACCAGTTTCTATGCTGCTGAATGTTTCTGTGTGTGTGCAATTTCTTAATTATAAAGTTTTCACCTCAGTAAAAATAGTCTGTGAGTTTTAATGTGAGCGCATGCATGCACGTCTGCTTCATATGTCATTAAAAAGCTATCTTTGTGGGCAAATGTGTCACCCTGGCTTGGAATTCAAAGGGGAATCGGATATATGTGTTTAGATGTAGGTCAGATGTCCAGATATCGCATATGCATCTGAATTAAAACTAAATTTGGAAGTGGCTAAGATCGGATGCGAAAAAAAATCAGATCTCGTGCTGATTTCTTTGTTTACACATGTACAACAAATTCCAAACTGTGTCAGATGCGAGTAAAAAAATGATTCTACTTTTTAATTATCCTGTTATCATTGTTGTTATTCAGATGTTTAAGTGGATGGTTCTTGGCCAAAATAAGCTGCAGAGTGGACCAGACTTCATGCTGGCAATCGAAAGTCTTTGCTAAACAGCTTACATTATAATGAACAGATAACATCATCTCAAACTCAAGACAAACCTGAAAAACTGAACAGACCATTGAAAAGCAACACGTTACTTTTCAGAATCTGACAGTCAAATTAAGTGAAGTTTTAGAAATGCTAATGCAATGCAAAACAGTGGAAGAGAGAGAAGGTATGCCACCATCTGTCTTCATTAGTGTACAGTGCAACCTGAGAGAATTATGAGGGCATCATGCATTATGGGTGCTATCACAGCAATCCTCATATTCTCTTCCTTCAGGAATCACAACAATCTGGACTGACATGCACACAGGCAAACTCAGGCATCAAAGACACAACTGCTACACTTGACTGCATTTCTGCAGTCACCTTGAGTTTGTGGAGAATGTTCTCTCAGTTAAAACTTAAAAAAGGCCCTTATAGGCCATGTTCTCTACAAGCATCAAAGCTGAAGTTGTTGGTTTTATACAGAACACCTTACACTATGTTCTTCAAAGTGTATACCCTTAGTCAGAAATACAGAAGAAAAGTGAATGATCATAGCCAGATGTCTGTTTGTGTTATGGGAACATAAACTTACACCCACTCTAATGTTCATCTCCTCAGATAACAGAAGTTTTATTCTATCCTTCGGTCTGTTCTTGGGGAACTGGCATACTGATGGTGAATCATTTCATCACCTGTATGCCTGGGCCCTGTTTACCTCAGAGCAATATGAATGTTGAATCCCAACAAAGAATAGAAACACAAAAGAGTCTTCATATGTGTAAAGTATCAGAGCATGATCTGACTGGCAAATGGTACATATTGTAATGAAAATGACTTCAGAAGCCCTCTTGGTAGGTATTTCCTACCCACTGTTATGGTTTATATTTCAAGGTTTAGTTAGTTAGTTAGTTAGTTAGTTAGTGGGAATGTGACTGGAAAATGACCCTCTCAGAAAGGGTGAACAGAGGACTCAAATGCAGAAGGTTCATGAAACAGAATTTATTTAAACACTTTGGGAAAAACAACCTCCAATGTGAAGTGACACACATGAACAGATATAACGAAATATATGAGAGCCAGGGCTGGACTGGGGCTAAGTGTTTGAAAGCAGGCATCTATCAGCGGATCCCTAATATATCCACTGATAGATGCCTGCTTTCAAAACGCTGCTGTGTGTATCTGTGTAAGCGCTCGGTGAAGAGCTTCATTGATGCCTATTTACAACATGTATTTGAAGCATTGATCATTGTATCCAATCACAGAGATATATGTTGAGAGCGTGAACACAATGGCCAATCAGAGGTCTTTAAGAATCCGCTCAACAGCGCTCAAAATGCAAGGGGGGAAATGCTGGTATTGTCGCATTTTTTACATTTCAAAAGTACCGACTTTGTTATCAAGTCGGTAAACAACCTTATAATATGTTGTATCAACTTATAAATAATCATAACAGCAGGTACAATACATTATAATATTTACCTATTTTTGGTTCTAATTTTTAAGAGTACAATGCATTATAACACCAGATAAAGCCTGTATTTATAATGCATCATAAGGGTATTCTTAAAGCATTATAATACACGCATATTGCCTTATAAACAACCTTATAATGTGTTGTACCATCTCATGAATAATCGAATAAACAGTAATAATACTTACCTATTTGTGGTTATAACTATGATTTATAACACACAATGAACATAATTTTATCCACTTAAGTTATAATGGATTATATATCTCATAGTTTCATATCTTTTACTTTCCCAAGTCTCATATCTTGACATTGTTTAGATCTGCACAGTATCATATTACATCTTATGAGTGGTCTTTTACTACTTAAAGTGACAAAAACAAAGTCTTCTTTTAAACATCTAAAAATCTTTAAAATGTGGTCATAATATTTATAAGTGGTTTTTGTATGCTTTAAATTAAAGCAATAAGCCCCAAGAAGCCGTGGTTTACATTAAATATATAACAGCTAAGGGCCGTTGTTAGGCACGACGCGGAGCGGTATGCTGAAAGAAAATGTTTGAATGCAGGTAATACACTCGGTCATTCGATATCTCTCTCACAATACTCTTCTACATAATGCAGTAAGCTTCAAGGAACAAAATCAATAGAGAACAAACATATGTTTACTTGCTAAGAGTGGTTTCTAGCAACATACACATTTGTGGCGCAGCGATACTTATGTAATGCGGTCAGCTGTATGTTTTCGGGAGTTTTACAATGGCTTCGAACACGGCTCAACCAAACAGAATCAAGGGCCGGAACTATCCGTTTTATAAAAAGTAACAAAAGTTAAGTCTTCTTTTAAACAGCCATAAGATATTATAAGACATTACCCTTAAGGTAAAATCAAAGTTGTGTGGAAACATACAAAGGAACAATACATTCACAATGCAAATCATGTTTTATTCACAAAAAAAAAAAAAAAATGTTATTTTTATTTTATTTATATAATGTCCAGCTTATTGGTTATTTTTGTTATTGTCCTGAAAATTATAAGCTAAGATACATTTAAATATACAATATAAATGCAAAAATATGTTCTTTTACAGTATGGTTAACTACATTCATGTTAGTTGTATTTTCTAATGTCATGTGTAAGGTGGCCAAAAATTGCCCTTTCAGTGGTTCACTGTTGCTTTGTTCATATTTGAGTGTTTCCTGTGAGGCTAATGTTAATTTCAGTGTGACCTAGTAATAAAGGGATATTTCACCCAAAAATAAAAACTCATAACTTCAAAAACAAAAAAAAGTCATAATTTACTCACCCTCAGGTTGTTCCAAACTGAGTTTCTTTTTTCTGTTGAACACAAAAGAAAATATTTTAAAGAATGTTGATAATCAAACAGCGATAGTAGGAATGGAAGTCAATGGCTACCATACTGTCTGGTTACCAGCATTCTTTAAAATATCTTTTGTGTTCAACAGAAGAAAGAAACTCACTGGACACTCTTTTACTGTACATTTAACAATATAATACAAACAATGAAATATTGTTAAAGTTGATTTTACATATGGAACACATTTTATTGCAAGTATTGCAAGTATTGCAAGTATTGCAATAAAAATGTTCAAAGCAAATAAAAAATGTTCAAAGTAAATGTCTTATAACCACTTCATGATATCTTATGGCTGTTTAAAGGAAGACTAAACTTTTGTTACTTTACTTAAAGCAGACAAATACCACTTATAAATATTATAACCACATTATAAAGCTTTTTAGATGTTTAAAAGAAGACTTTGTTTTTGTCATTTCATGAGATGATACTACACATTATAAGGCATTATGCGTAAATTAGAATACTCTTATGATGCAATACAAATGCAGGCTTCATCTGGTGTTATAATGCATTGTACTCTTAAAAGTTATAACAACAAATAGTTAAGTATTATAATGTATTGTACCTGTTGTTATGATTATTTATAAGATGATACATCATATTATAAGGTTGCTAAAAAGGCGTTATGCATGTATTATAATGCTTTTTACACACAATTTTAATAAATGCATTTCTGCCAAAACATCATATTTCTTCACTGTTTGTAGCTGCAAGGTAAATTACTAGGTGGTGGTGCTAGATTGACAAGCTTGTAGTTGTGTGTATTGGCGTGTCGCGGCTGTTTTCAGCTAGCCTAGATTCAACCTGCAGTGTTCCCATATCACACAACTGTATAAAACTAAATCCGGTGTCAAATCTGAATGGATCAAGTGACTTGCTCTGTTTAAGATTTCATAAAGTGGCAGAAACGCAGCACATGTTCGTCAATGGCAGCACTCTGTGCAGGTTTTTGCCTTTTGCTGTTTCCCATGCTCTCCAATTCAAAACATAAAACAGCGCCTAATATCGGGGAGGGAGGGGTAGGTCTCTCTCGCTTTGGCCTGTCAATTCAGAAAACAAACCAATGGGCCGCTGTCCCTGCATGATGGGCCAGTCCATGGCAAAATAAATAAATAAAATAACCTTGTATCGGCCCCAAAGTGCGTCGGCCTACTGGGAAAATTCTCTGTATGCCCGATTACCAGTCCATCCCTGATGGGAGCTCCAAATCTGTCCGTACAGCCACCAGTGGACACAAAGGCTGTTGAGACCACCTAAAATGCAGCCCTCAATGGGACGGGGAACAAAATGAGACAGAGAACAGCAAGAGAATGACCATCTGTGTCACTCCTCGTCAAAGTGTCCTGGGCACACACTGTAAAAAACGAAATTTCCATTTGTTCAGCATATTGTACTTTTTGAGTTACATATGTTAGGAGTTGTGAATAACTGTGAATCTACATAACAATACATGTTAGTCCAACAGTATTCTCAAAAATGTTACAGCTACATCTTACAGAAAGTTTTCTAGACAGACATTTTTACAAGTACAGGTCTCTGCAGGACAGTAATGGTCAGTGGGCGAGGCCATAAACAGAGGGGCGTTTTTGAGAGCATTACCTGATTTGCATTACCTGGAACAAAAGTGGGCGTTTCTGTATTTGTGGGTGTTTTCAAACTGGTGGGTGTTTATATATCTGTTTATCCCGAGGTTTGCCGCAGCCTGCCAGATCCAGGCCGTATCCAGATGAGATGAAGGACCTGCATGATGATAACGCAGCCCTGACGTTTCAACTAAACTATCCCCTGTGAAGGCCCATTTCCCTTTCCTTTCCCTATGTATAGATAAAACGTTATCAAAATTATTCCAGTTCGCATAGATCCACGGACACAACTAATTTTTCTGTATTATGCCGACCAGTAAAGTAATTTGGCAAATATCACTTTTTTAAAAAGACCAAGCTTCTGCACACACACACTCAAACACGCAAACCTATAGACTAAACACATAAATGAACAGCAGGAATGCATTAAAGGTATTCGGTTTTCAATAGGAAAGGTGTCATTTAAGTGGCCCCTAAAGTAATAATTAATCATTTTTACAACGGAAGTGATTCAATCAAAAATCAACTTTAGCTCGATAAGAATTTTCCTATTGTCACTGTGAAGCTGCTTTGAAACAATATGTATTGTGAAAAGCGCTATATAAATGAAGATGACTTGACTTTGCCCACGTCAGAGTGTGGTAAGGTTTAGGGGTGGGGTCGGGTGAAGGGGATCATTTTCATTGCATGATATATAAACACCCACCAGTTTGAAAACACCCACAAATACAGAAACGCCCACTTTTGTTCCGCAGAGACCTCATACTCCATTTTTATGTTGACAAGACAAATTGATGTTTGAATAGTTTGCACGTGCGTGATAAGCCAGATAATCATGCCAATGAATGGGGTTTCCTTCTCCAGTTTGTGCTTTTGCTCCTCTCTGTGCCATATTGGAGTTTGCTTGTCCTGATTCTTTGAGGATCTAATGCCGCGTTCCAGGCAACCCATAACCCGTCTTTTTCCAACCTTCTACCAGTGAAAGTGCACTGGAACGGCAGTCAAACCCGTGACTTCCCACCCGTGAAATCACTAAAAAGATCTTGTGACTTTATTTTATAAATACATTTTTTTTTTTCATCCAGGAAACAGAAAAAAAATAATTACCTCAACAACAGTAATTGCTATTTCAATTGCTGTAACAAGAATATTTTTATTAGAAATATAAGGCAATCAGCATTGCTTGAATAAACAAATATATGTTGGCTAAACAAAGTGTTTTTACTGAGGAGATCTGAAAAACAATCATTGAGACAACTCAAAAATCTTACTGCATCAAGTTGCCTTACTTTTTTACGTTTTCTCAACTATTTATTTTTTACAGTGCAGCAGCAAACAGGTAAGGCAGAAATAACACACAGAACAGTTCCAATAACACATGAGATGAAGCACAAATGATCTACTGACAACAAGGGGCAGACAAAGCAGAGAATATAAGGGAAACGGGAACAAGCGACAGGTGAGGGCAATCAGCTCGTGATCAGTCAGTGCTGACTGCCTAGGTCACAAGCTGCAGAAAATTACAGGACAAACACAGACAACAGGGGAAGCCGATGATGCACCCTGAACCGTGACAGACCCAGGCTGGACTGAAACCCAGCACCCCACAAACACAACAGCTCTTTATATGTCAGAAGCAACACACCACCCTCAGTGCCAAAGCTGACTTTAGTATTTGGTTCCATAATAATATAATATTTGGATCAAAGTGTCTGCCAAGTGAATAAATAGATTAGTTGGGTTCACTCCTTCCGAAATTACATTTAAGATCTTCACTAAGTGTTTTATTTTGCATGCCCACAAAACAAATAAATAATGTATACTTTATAACCAAGTGGAAGCCTCTGTCAAGAAAGTCTGTATTTACTGACAAATTGTAACACATATAGTTAATAGTTTAGCATGTTGAGAATGATGATTAGATTGAATTATTACTATCACTTTTGAAGTGTATTTGAAAGTGTCTGCAGTCTGTGGACCAAATGGCTGGTTGATGGGGGATGCGGAGATAGCTTTGAAGCTTGCAGAGATCTCCAGACACCGTCTCTGCTAAGGTCGTTCATAGGAGCAGAGTTGATAATGGCCTTTGAAGAGAACTGGTTTTGCGACTCTTAGGGGCTGATTAATTAGTTTGAACAACAGGGAGGATTTTATGATGGCTAAAGCATTTTGATCACGTCCATTCGTTACAGGTACTTGAATTGAATTCTGTAACCTTTCTCGACCATGCAATGGACCCGTTGAGATACTTGTCCAGGCCCTGGTCATTTCTAGGCTTGATTACTGCAATGCTCTTCTGGCTGGACTGCCATCATGCACAATCAAGCCTCTTCAAATGATTCAGAACGCTGCAGCACGTCTCGTCTTTAACGAGCCCAAAAGAGCCCACGTCACGCCTCTCTTCATCTCTCTGCACTGGCTACCACTTGCTGCTCGCATCAAATTCGAGGCGTTGACGCTTGCTTACAGATCTACCACAGGCTCAGCACCCTCCTACTTCCACTCACTCTTACGAGTCTACACTCCGACCAGAAGCCTACGCTCATTAAAGGAGCGAAGGCTCGTGGTACCATCACAGAGAGGCACGAAATTACTCTCCAGGACATTCTCGTTCACTGTCCCTTGCTGGTGGAATGATCTTCCTGCCTTCATCCGCAATGCAGAATCCCTGGCAATATTCAAAAGACAGCTGAAAACTCATCTCTTTCGTGAGCACTTATCCTCATCCTAAAAAAAAAAAAATTTCTATACCTATCCCTTCACTTCCTTTAATCCCTCTCTATTGTAGCTTATGATACTCTGAGCACTGCCTAAAACTTGTATTGTGAGCACTTCTTGTCCCTATTTGCCTCGTCATGACGACTCGCTTACTGTATTCCTCACTTATAAGTCGCTTTGGATAAAAGCGTCTGCCAAATGAATAAATGTAAATGTAAAATGTAAATATTGTGAAGATTCCTCCAAGCTTCTACATATTCTACTAAGGGAACCAGTCTCTCAAGACTGACCTCGGGTGTTGTGAGTGACATAAGTTTAGTGCCCTGAACCGGCTGGCCAGCAGGGGAAACTTGAACGATATTTTCTACAGGCCACATATGAGGGAGCAAACTCGATAGGGCCGTAACGAGATTGGGCGGACACTTCTATTTGCTTTCACTGGAAACCAATGCGTCCCAAAGTGCACAAGGTGGAGAGAAGCAAACATCGATTTCCTGAGGGCTCCGCAGAGCAGCGAGATGTTGCCGCTCCACCACAGGTGGGACTGCCCTCAGAGGCCCGCGCAAAGCATCAGGACCTCTCCCCCTAAGCCTTCCTCGCCTGAATGACAGTCCTCAGATCTGCCTTCGGCTTGGAAGACTTGGGTTGAGAGTATTGTTTCTTCCACCAAGCTTTTTGAGGGGGGGCACGAGAGGCACTCTCCTTCTGCTGTTGCAGGTGTGAGGAGCTGGCAGATGAATTTGTGGGGCTGCTCCCTGGCAGCCTATATATGCCTATATAACGCAGATGTTGTGTGGCAGGGTTTGGTGGGCAGCGTCGGAGCCTTAAGGGATGACGCAGCATCAGGTGAGAGATATGAGGCCAAAGTCTCTTCAACCCACGGCATCACCCCATAGTCCAGGATGGAGGAATAATAATGGATAGTAGGGCTCGATAATCTGGAAGAGAACGGCTTGTTTCACGTTCTCAACACCTCAATGTAGAGATTGGGAAAAAATGGCAGACTCCGACGTGAAGGCTGCGACCGAGACTGCAGGAAGTGTTTTCTTTTACGCTTCCTGCTTCTCTGTTGGCCATTTTATGTTTAATCTGGCCACTGTTCTGGTCACAACCTCCAGCAACTCCTCGAAAGCAGGAGAATGAGGTGGCGAGTCCTCAATTTCACCTGCCTCGATGCCTAGAACATGTAATTCCTCAGAACCAGATAGTTCTAGCATCTGGTCCTCATCCTGGTTGGAAGACGCCCCAGAGCGGGCTTCCGATCCCTGAATGAGAACATTGGAGCTGGTTTCTGAAAGCTGAGTAAGGGCCGAAGCCGCCTCAACACCTTTCACCAGCTCCATCTGTGACCCCCATCATCGTAAACACCGCTCTGCCTCGGCAGACGCAGGTCCCGAACCGGGGGGGGGGCACGAGCCTGGCCTGCCTCATCAAACAAAGCCAGGTGGGATTGGAGCATTCTGATCTGCAGCAGCTCACAGTTTGCACAGACAGCACCCTCCAGTGCTGCCCATGCATGCACATAACACACAGCGAATGTGCATCTCCCTCCGGAATATAACGTGGACAGGGAGATGCACACTGCCTGAATTGCCTCTGACTCACCATAATATATATGTTATATAAATGCTTTACACTGGGACAAACACCAACACCAAATAAGAGAGACAAGAGCAACACAGAACGCTTGTTGAAGAGCAGAACCTAACACTGTTGTGTGTCGGCTCCCCTTATAGGCTTCCATGTACGCTGTCACACATAACGTCATGATGCAACACCAATCAAGATTGGACTAGTTCAATATGTACTTGAGACGCTGTCATGCTGGAGGCGTTCCCAAAGTGTTGTTCTGATGCAGTGCGAGTTCCCTCGAAAGGGAACATGAAATCCAGCATAAATTACTATTATCAATGACAATTAGATCACTTAACCTCAAACTGTTCAGTAAGAGTAAATCTTACAAATGTTGACAGCCATACGAAAGTCAAAATTAATGAGCATATTCATTCAATAATTGTGTTGAGATGAGACATCAATGGTCAAGAGGACAATTGTGCATGAGTGACACAGGACACAGGTGTGTGTTCCCTAAAGCTGATTTACCAACCACACACCTCTCCTGACTTTTCTGTTTTTTTCCTATGACCCCATAAAAAAGACGATTAACTTTAATGAAATAAAATACTCTATTCATTGCACTGGTGCAACATAATGTCTAAAGCATTTTTTTTGAGTGTGTGTGCTCTTTTATGATCTAAAACCTGTCAGTAAAAGAGAAAAAAAATGAAAACAGTTTGCTGCAACGGCAGACTTACCTTTGCCTATAATCAACTTTATTGTTTCAGTGTGAAATCTACACTGGCACAGCAAAAGCATTTTGGCAGGGGGCTGCTCCTACATTTGTATTAAGGTTTATGAGGGACAAAAGCAGGACTAGTTTGTTGACTGCTGTTTGGCACTGGAACAGCGCTGAGGTACTGTATTTGTGTTTCTTGTGATGTTATTAAAGGATGTTCAGACTGACTCCAATACTCCATTAAATTAAGGCCTGATCATTATTCCTGTCAGGCACCAGTGCACCACTTCTGCAGAGGTTAATGACTGTTTGCCCCATTGTCTTTAGGGAAGATTTATCCTGATTAAAAGCCTGAGGAGGTCAAAAGGTCATAACATGAAAGGATCCTGGGTGCTGTAGTCTTAAACAGGGGTGGAAGGCTAAAAAGTCAGTTTGAAGAATAGCATCAAATATCAAATTGTCTTTGGTTTACTTTTGAAATTATTATAGAAGAGTGTGTTCATGTCTGCGAATAACAGAAAGAGATAGATTCAGTAGACTTTTAAGTTCCATCATTACCAGCATAGTTCAACGATTATGTTTCCTGAAACCATAGTTCCAATGAACATTCGCAAACAGCATCACAAAGTTGTGTGGTTGGAACTACAGCTTTCAACCTGTGATTAGAAGCATAGTTTCTTAGTATGATGTGTGGACTTACAGTACATAGACCATGTTCTTAAGCATAATAAGCTAGCAACATACAGTATATTCTATATCTTTCATTCCAAATATATGCAAATTCCATTCTACGTCTTTTAGTTTGTAAAGAGAATTAAAGCACAGTTTTTGAAGAGTGTGCATATGCGTACATGCACTGGTATGCCAAAGTAAACCCGGAGTGAATGAAACATCTGGAAATAAAGCAAAGCAATGAAGAACACAAATAGTGAAGTAAACTTCAGATGTCATGTTTGTTTTTGTAAGGGTGGAACTCCTACAGGGGTTCAGGCTGTAGGGTTGCCGAGCGACTAAAGAAACGTTATCAGCAAGATGGTAGAAAACTGTACATTTCTTGTCTATTACCACCCACTGCAACTTATACCAATGACGGAAATAAGCGCAGTTATAATAGCAAAATATGTGGGAGAGCGTTGCTATAGGGTGACGATATTATATTGCAATAGGGAGCACATTAATGTTAATACCAAATCAAAACTAGTTAGCTTGGTCACTATCAACACCTTTGAGCCTTCCAAATGGCCCTTGTAGCAAGAGAGAGGGGGTTGAAACAGTAAAGCAAAAGTTCTTTGTTCATTGAAAATATCTTTTAGATATTTTCAATCTTACATTATTTATAACAATAATCTGACATTAATTTGATCTAGAATTGATTAATTAGTAGATGTTATTACTTCACCACCTGTGTGACGTTATTAACTATATTGTTGAACCAAAGTGGTTTGAACATTGGATGTGCGACAAAGTTACTATGTTTTCAGGAAACAGTTGTGACTAACTAGTTAGTTTCTCCAACGATGTATCGTACTATGGTGGTTAAGCTGCAAGTTACATTGTTGTATGGGAAACATACCCCAGAACGGTTCTGTTCAGTCATTTCATAAAAATGTATCTGATTCAAAAGATTGATTCATTCATAACTATGACTGTAACAATGTCTTGAATACTGTGGGTAAGAAAAACAATTTGTTTGTTTTATTTTTTATTTTTTTGGATTAGTAATGTAATGTCCTTTTCATTTAAATTAATTAAATAAAAGATTTAAAGAAAAGAAAGAAAAACAGTAAAAGATCCATCTGAACTATTTTAAAATAACATTAAAATATGCACACATTCACTCTTAAACCTATGCCTTTTTTTGAAGTTTGCGCTGTGGATGGATGCCTTGGTGTGGTGCTCCACAGTTGTTTTACTGTATTTGTTAGATTGTCCTGTCTTTAGTTATTCCTCTACAATTAGTTTCAGCAGGGATGAATATTCTGAACATTCTGCAGTACACACCACCCAATCTTTCACAGCTTTTCAATTGTTTGGATGTTGATGGGCATTGTAGTTGGAGGGGCAGTGGCACAGCTCAAGCACTCCAAGATGAGCGAGCCAGCAAGCTAGTCAAGCTCAGACAGTGTGGCTTTACCATGAATGTCCACTACAGCAGCAAAACTCTGCTCAGTGCCACTGACAACACTAAAATATCTCCACTTTAGGATGTGTCTGTTGCAAGTATGTTTAATCTATGTTTTTTTCAACACATGGGCAATATAATAAATGAGTACACCCCCTCTGAGCAAATACAAAAGATGTATTTTCTTTATGATCACTAATACAATTCATGGAAAGATGGCAAAACTAAAATGTATTAAACATATACATAATACAAACTGAGAAATATATGTCATTAATAGCCAGAAAATAAGTAAATTAGCCAATTTTGTTTAAAATAAGGATTGCAGAAATGAGTACACCCTAGATTTAATTCAACAAATGTATAATATTCTAGCACTTAGTATGCCCTCCATAATTTTGAATATACTGCTCTGACCCTTCTTGGCACGGAGTGTACAAGTTCATAACAAATTGTCACATCTGTCCTGTTTAACTTCTGGATGATGAGCTCCTTAAATGCCCTGATCTTTAATGGGGAATGTTGCTCAACTCGTCTCTACAGAATCCCCCACAGGTGCTCAAGAGTGTTAAGACTGAATGCAATACATGTCCACAAAAGGTTTTTCACCTTGGGAGAATCTGCATATCCTTACTGTCATGTTGAAAAAATGCCCAACAATGCAGGGAATGAGGAAAGGGTAATATCTTCTGTTTCAAGTTTGTGTATTGAATTACACAGTGGTGTGGGAATTCATGACAGCATTGATAAAGCACAACTCCCTCACACCTTCAGCACTCATACATCCCTATATAAGAGCTTTACTACCACTGAACTTTACTGTGGGAACCAGGCACTTCTCACTGTACTCCTCCTCTAGCAACACCATAACATTTTGGATGCTGTTAGATCCAAAATGATTGATTTGGTCTCATGAGACGAGAGTATTGATTCCCAGAATCTATATTTTGTAAATATGGGCTTTGGAAATGGCTAACTGACTTCAGTGTGCTTTGGCTACAATAGGTAGTTCCAGTGAGAACAACAACCATGCATGTCATTTCTGCATCTTACTCTGTGAGATAAACAGTCACTCTTTTCATAGCTTTTGCTGGCTCTGAGATACTCGATTCACTGTAAAAAATGATTCTGGGTTTTAGTCAGGTGGACAAATAAAATCATGTCCTGTCAACTTGCAGTGTCTCACTACACAATAGGATGAGTTATATCAACCTCAACTTGAAGGGAAATGGAAAACTTTAAATAACGTGTTCATATAACAACAAAACATAAGTTCTGTCAAGTTTCTTTCAAATGCGCATGTGCCAGAAACTCTACGTCATGATGACGTACTATTTTACCGAATTTGAGACAGACGCGCCATCCGCCATTTTCTGCACGAGAAACTGCTGCTGATCATGCAATTAGAGATGATGAAGGAGCCCGCGTTTGAACGACTACAGAATACAGATGGGCTTTAAGAATCGCAGATATTGAAATGAGTAAGTATACCTTGAGTTGTGCTTTCTTTAATGTTAATTTGGGCATGTTTCGTTAGCGATCAGCGTCTGGGTTAGCCTTGTTTCGTTAGCGCTCACTGTCCGCGTTTTGATCATATTTTGCGAACTAAGACAACTTGATTAATAATCAGGAGCCACACGTACTGCCAGGAAAATTTATGCGCGCTAGACATCGAGCTGCTGTCGAGACGTGAGCAGAAAGAGAAGTCGTCTTTGACTATTGTAAGTTAATGTTAATAATAAATAACGTTATAGAAAACAGTGTACATATAAGTGACTTTTAAGCGTGTTGGTTGTTTGTTGTTATATTATAAAAATTCTTGATTGACTTATGTTTCTTAAACGCTCAGTTGTTGTTCTTTCCATACCATATGAATGTGCTTGAGCACATGCACACTTTTGTGTAGCTAACGTTAACTTGCGCGCTGATCTTGTATAATGTCAGAATTACGTTATTTGTATAAAACATTTTCACCTTATAAAAGCTATCTACAGCGTTGCTCAGTTTTATATTGCAGCATCATCACTATAATATTCAATTTATCACCCAGCCATAGAAATAAAAAGCGTTGATATATTTGGGAAGTAAGATGTTCAGTGAATATTTATATTTGTATAAATGTGTATGTGTATTTGGCTGGAGTTTAACTTTGTGTTTTATATTTGCAGGATCAATACAGTGGAAGCACAACTCCATATCGATGAGGTGGTGTTGCAAGATTTGTAGACACCAAAAACCTTCTTGCTTTACTAAGGTACTTTTGTTGAAATACACATGATTTTCTAGGTGTTCACATTAAAGGATTAGTTCACCCAAAAATGAAATTTCTGTCATTTATTACTCACCCTCATGTCGTTCCACACCAAACCTTCGTTCATCTTCTGAACACAAATTAAGATATTTTTGATTTAATCCGAGGGTATCTAAATCACACATAGGCAGCAACATCATTGCACCTTTTAAACATCCAAAAAGGTAGTTAAAAACATGGTTAAAATAGTTAATGTGACTACAGTGGTTCAACCTTAATGTTATGAAGCGACAAGAATACTTTTTGTGCGCAAAAAAAAAAAAAAAAATTATTCAGCACTTTTAACCGTTGTCATATGTAGTGAACTCAGTGCAGGCTTCCTTGTTTACGTCCGAATGCTGGCTCATTATTGGCCGAATCCTGTGTCAGCATCACATGCATGCGTCGTGCTGCTCACGTGTTCAGCTTAGGCCAATACTGAGCTGGCATTCGTTTGTAAACAAGGAAGCCTGCACTGAGTTCACTACATATGACAACGGTTCAAATTGTTAATTTGTCAAATTGAATAAAGTTTTTTGTTGTTGTTGTTTTTGCACACAAAAAGTATTCTCGTCGCTTCATAACATTAAGGTTGAACCACTGTAGTCACATGGACTATTTTAACAATGTTTTCAACTACCTTTCTGGACTTCAAAAGGTGCGATGACGTTGCTGCCTGTGTGTGGATTAGATACCCTTGGATTTCATCAAAAATATCTTTGTATTCAGAAGATGAACAAGGTCTTATGGGTATGGAACGACATGAGGGTGAGTAAATGATGACAGAATTTTCATTTTTGGGGTGAACTAACCAGATATAGTAATCAATCAATGTAATCACATCTTTTTTTTTTTCTTTTTTTTTACTCTTTCCCCAGTTGACGAGAAACCCTGTAATTTTCTATTCCTATAACAAAATGCTGTTTCGTGTGATCATCTCCACACAGAACATTCAAAAAGTTAGACTTGATCCTGTTCCAGATTCTGTTGATGGCCTCAAGCTTGAACCTAATAGCAGGCTCCAGCTGAAGGACCCTTTTGACCTTGAATATGAAGACTTCCATGATTTCTGTAACCTTACATGTGTAGCTGATCTGTCCAAAGACAAGGTGACACTGAAAGTCCTTTTCACCCCCTTTCCCTATACATTGTCAGACTCCAGTTTAGACACTGCAATTTTAAGTGAATCGTGATCTCCATCAACTTCTTTACCCAGCATCCATTCAGAGCCATCTGCTGCCCGTTCGCAGCCATGGCCATGAAAGGTTGTGCTGTTCTTTTAGAAGATATGGGCAAACTTGATGTCCTAAGATTATATGACCAGTTCTGTCATGCTGAGTGAAATGAAAATGTTTTAACTTCCTGCATGATGTTTTAAATTAGTACTGTTGAAGACTGTCACCCTGGCATCTTTGTTAAATTTGTAAATGTATTTGTTTTTATAGATCAGCAAAGAATTCACCAGGCTTGTGTCAAAGGACCTGAGCAAGTCCTTTTTTGAAGGCCTAGATGGTCATCTCTCGAAGCTGATGCAGTTATTCAGGTCAAAGCATTATGGACATTCCAGAAATGACTTCAATACTGGAGAGCCTTAATAAGGATGTGAGTCAATTTATTTTAATGCAGTCTCTCTCTCCCCAAAATGACAATTCTGTGATCATTTACTCACTTTCATGTTTGTCCAAACCTCTATGACCTTTTTTCTTCTATGGATCATAAAACTAGTGATAGTTATCTTCAAAAAAAAATTTAAAATAGGCAACATGACTCGGCGACTACTTTTACTGCATTTTTATAGTGTTGACTTGTCCTTTATAGAGCTTTATAGAGCCTAGCCACTGTTCATTTTCATTGTATGGAATGAAGATATTAATATTTTTGCATGTGTTTAGAGTGGCATGTTGGTGAGTAAATGACAATTATCATCTTTGGTAACCTATCCTTTTAATTCCTTTAAAGTGTTGTTACAACCCCAATGAATCTGAGGCAGGGGTGCTTAATCCTGCTCCTGGGGAGCCAAGATCCTGCAGAGTTTAGCTTCAACCCCAGTTAAACACACCTACACCAGCTAATCAAGGTGTTCAGGATCACTAAAAACTTCTAGGCAGGTGTGTTGAACCAGGTTAGAGTTAAACTCTGCAATATATTATTGGCCCTCCAGGAGCAGGATTAGACAACCCCTGAAGTGGCATGAGCGTGTTACATCCACTATCAAATCTTATTTTGGTGCTGAACAAAAAGGTAACAAAGGACTGTTTTTGCACCACATTACTGGTGATTAATTTTCAACAAAATTATAAAAGTGTAAATGTGCAAATTTGAAGTAAATGTTTTTGTGGTTTTTATTTTTTCTAAAAAGCATTAAAGACAGGGAGGGGGAGAAAGGATAAACAAATAAAGAAAAACAAAGGATTGAACAAATAAAGCTGGTACTTTAACCATCCTATATTTTACAGACAACAAACTAAAGGATGAGGACAGCAGCATTGCTGGGCCTGCCGTGGTACATGCGAGAGACTCCTTCAAAATTCATGAAGATATGCGAGGTAAGCTGAAAAATGTTAGGAAAAACATTGGGTCTCTTAAAGGGTTAGTTCACCTAAAAATGAAAATTGTCATTAATTACTCACCCTCATGTCGTATATCTTGCTGTCAATGGAGGCCTCACTGAGCCATCGGATTTTATCAAAAATATCTTAATTTGAGTTCTGAAGATGAACGAAGGTCTTACAGGTGTGGAACGAAATGAGGGTGAGTAATTAATGACAGAATTTTAATTTTTGGGTGAACTAACCCTTTAATTTGCAGGGGTCTGGGGATTATATTTGTGTATTTGCTTTTAAGTAATAGTACCTTGTTTTGTTTACATTCTATAAAGCCCAGTGAGCGTGAAGAGGATGTGATCAAGGGTGTGGTGATTGGAATCCTAGTGGTTGTGGGAAATGTGATGGAACCTCTCCCAGCGTTCTACAATGACGTTGCCCTGGTAATTGAGGAAAACGTGGTAATGCATCACCTTAGTGATATACCTAATGCTTTTCTGAACCTGATGGGCCTGGACTATCCAAACCTTGTCTACCCAAAGGAATTAAAATTCACTTTTGAAGTGATACAGCGCCCGTTTATAGGAGTGGGATCAGACTCTTGCACTGCAAGAGTTCACTCTTTGAAGAGCAGGTTGCTGCGATAAGACAGAAAACGGACAATCTTTTTTTCCTTCTTGCTACTGTTTAATTGTTGTACTGTTTTAAAGTTTAAGAACATTGTTGTTTTAGATCTCATTGTTTTAGATGTAACATTGGTATTCTTGGAATTTTTTCAAACTGACTCTTTTCTTGTTACCTTGTCCTGCTTACTCTTTCCTTCTCATGTTTCTACGATTGGGAATTAAAGACATGGTTTTTGAACAGTTTAATGTGAAGTTTTTTAACGCAGCTGGTTGTGAATTCTTCATGTACACTTGTACCTGCAATGAAAATATCTAATAATGACAAGGAGAGTTATTTGTACTATTTTGGCTTAAAGATGGGTCTGATAGAGAAGTTTGCATGTGTTTGTGTAAGCTGTGTATACGTGAAGGATTTCTTGTGTAGCGTTTTTTTATATCTTTGCAAGAGAACTATTTGTGTCTGTGTTTTTGGATGCATCGTATCTGTTAAATAAAATAAATGTTGAGAGTTTCAATTTTGCATTCGTGTTGATTTCATAAATGTGGATTCAGAGAGATATCCAGAACTTCTTGACAAACCAATGAAGTCCAGTAAACTCAAATAGTTAAGTTATAATGTTGAGGAAAAATTACTATTTTATGTTAGTTACACTTGGTTCATGGTTGGGAAAACATGAAAAATTAAGTTCAACCAATATGTTTTTCAGTTGACTTAACTAAAATTTCTAAATGCTCATTAATTGATATAGTATGTTGGCTCAATTTACTGCAAGTTATTTCAACAACTACATATAAGTTGAGTGAACTTAACACCTAATGTTTGCTAAACTTAGTCATCTTGTTGCATTGACTTAGTTAAGTCAAGTTGTGTCAACAAATCATTTTTTTACAGTGTTGGTATTTCTCCTGCTCTTTGTCTAGCAAAAAAAAAAATCCCTCATCACTAAATGAAAGCTTAAAATAAAGGCCTAATTATTTCAGGGGCCTTGTCACAAGTCCATTGTTTTTGAATTTCTGTGTTACTTTTGTTATATTTTCACACTTAAAACAATGATTTGGTAATCCTCTTGTACCACTGTCCTCTTTTGTGCTAAGAAATAAGTCTCCTGACAGTTCTCTCCCAAGTGGTTCCATTGTTGTCAGCATTAAGTCTGAGAATGATTCAATGGGCTATATAACACTTTTAATTGTCAAGAAATTACTTATCTTTAAATGTTTTGGTTCAACATACTTACCTGTTGATCAAACATTGCCTTAAACTTACACCAGAAATTTTTTATTTCGTTTTATTTAGTAACTTTATCACCTTGAACATTTTCCTGAATAATTTTGACATGCTTCTTTGGTAATTGATTAAGCAGAATTGCTGGAACATTATATCTCTAAAGAACTCTAACATGTCTTCTAAGTAATTGAGTAATTGCTGACTTTCAGAAGTTTCAGAGGGGGTGTACTCATTTATGCTGTGCACTGTACAAGCATATACAGTTGGAAAGAGGCAAGCTTTGTTTTAGAATCCAATAAGTAAAGATATGCTGTCAGTTTTATAAACTTTTGTAAACCCAGCCAGTAACGATGAAAGCATCCAAACTGCAACATATGTGACCCGTGCTAGCAAAATGAGCAAATTTCCAAAAATAAGTTATTGTTATTCTTACATTCTCTATTAAAAATTCAAAATGATATATGATTTGTTGGAATCCGACAAAAAATGACTGAGCTACACCTGTTTGAAGTCAATAGAGTCAGAAAAGTCCATTTTGAATATATATATATATATATACGATTATACAAGATTCTGTCCCCACTTATATATATATATATATATATATATATATATATATATATACTCTCTTTCTTTGTTAAAACTGAAGCATTCTGCTGTAAGTCATGTTTCGTTTCTGTAGCATTCTGCTGTAAGTCATGTTTCGTTTCTGTCAACAGTAAAAAACACGCTAAAAAAATAACTTTATACACTTTTTGTCATCCTGAACAACATAACAAGCAGTACATAATGGAGTGCAGCAGAACATCAAGGACATGAAATGGGGGGTGAAAAAATCCAGCATAAACCAGCATGAATTCCATGTTGGTTAAAGCTGGTATAGTGCTTCCCATCTTGGGAACCAGCAAACCAGCTTCCCATGCTGGTCCCAGCATGCAAAACATACCTTATGCTGGTGACCAGCCATGCTGGATTTTTTTGCGGGTTTGCCCTTGGCTAACCTGAATCAGAGTTCTGAATCCAACTGTACTGTAGCTTTTCACCTGAAAATGAACTTGACAATCACTGACCAAATATCTCTAGTATAATGCTAATTAAATCAGAAGTCTTTTAATACAGAACTAGCTTGAGAGGTTTTGTGTGTGTGTGTGCTCATTCTGGCTGACCAGCAAAATCATTTACCTTCAAAGAAATGCACAATATTATGTACGAAATCTGTACCCTAGTGTTTATTAGGAGGAAACACATACAAATGAATACATCAGCGCGTAACAACACAATGTGTGGGGGAAGATGAGCTGCGAGAGAGCTGCGGTTAATTTCACGCCCCTGTATTCTCCCGTCACGCCTGGCTAATTTCTGTCATGTTCTGCCGACATGTTGAAATACTCCGTCTGCGAGCCTCTGGTGGTGTTTCTCAGAGAGTCTGGACTGACTAGCACATCAGCAGGGAAGCTTCCATTTAAAACAGCCGGCATTTGAACACACGGCCACGAGAATGAGAGGCCAGCTGGCCCCAAATGCTTGGGTTGCTGTTGACTGACGCTTCAATGCAAGTTTGATAGCACAGCGAAGAGTAAATGCATATGTCTGCACTTTTCTTGAATTAATTGACACCTTACTGGGCTTTTTTCCATTAACAGAGTAAGAGATGAGGTTTGCGGCTTTGGTCAATACCTAGCACCTTCTGCAGGACTAAAATGCATTCTGATTAGAAAATGCATATTTCATTAGTAAAATCAAAGACTTGCTTGACTGGACCTGAATCCCTTTTGGCTTTTTTCATTACAAACAGCTGCTCTCAAATAAACACATCCCTGAGAAATACCTTTAATTGTTTTCTGACCTTCACAGTTAGTAAATGACAGGCACCTGCATCAGAAATTTTCCTGGTCCAGCTACCCTGCTGAAAAATCCAGCATTGCTGGTTGGACCAGCATGGTAGACCAGCCACTCCAGCTCAGTTTTGCTTGAGAACAGCATGACTATGCTGGTCCACCAGTTAGACCAGTACTATGCCAGCTCAAACTAGCATAAACTAGCCCAGACCAACATGGAATTCATGCTGGTTTATGCTGGATTTTTCACCAGGCGCAGGTAAAAAAAATCTGGATCTCAAATGAAGTGCTAATGAACAGAGATGGCAGCTTCCATTCATTCGCACCAGACAAGCAACTTCCATTGAGATGAATGGGAATTCCATTGGATATCTCTCTCTAGGTAGTATAGACATGAGATGCAGATTGCAAGTCTGCTTGGCCGGCCTGCTCTTTGAACTCTACTCACTACTGTAAAGTCCTGTTTTAACAAGCCATACGAGAACACCACTGTCAAAAAATCCTCATCATCTGTCAAAAGCAGTTACAAACTACAACAGATCTGTCTGGCTGTTGTCTAGAGTTTGAACATGTTTCCGGGTGGGCAGCGAAAACATTGTTTATGAAAATCATCTTATTTTCCAACTACAGGGCAGCCTTAGGGTAGCATGCTTATAGGCACCATGGGGACCTGTACAGTATGCATAAGGTTTAGGGCAATGTCCATTGAAATTATATAAAATAGCTAAAACAGCAGTGTGATGTGATGACAGACTAGTCAACATACATTTTTAGGTAAATAAAATAGAGAGGGAAAAACAAAAGGTGTTTGGAATTTCCTTACTAAACAAACCTGGAGTATGTGTAAAAACATGATTAGTAGTGTATTCTGTTGGAAACAGTCACTTGAGCTCCAATTAGAGCCCACATGCTCTTTAAAAATGTGTTGCATTCACTGGAGTAGGAAATGTGAGGTATTAGCATTCACTGGTGATGCAGTACTTGAGAGATCCTGTTTTCCTCTAAAACATTTTGGTTTGTATGAGAACCGAACAATTGTATTTCAGGATTTCACTGTGAGAAACATAATCAAAATATAGTCAGTGAACTTTAATGCATAACTATATCAAATATTAGTTTAAATATTCAGTGAACGCCAGTTCCAACTTCCAGAGCTGTAACTATGGAAACAGGCCCTTGCTCGCTAATGACTACATCTATTGTAGTTATGATTTCTGTAATTGTACTATAATAATTGTCCTTTGAATGAATATTCATGCTCAAACTGTTGCTTTGCAAAGGTCATGCAACGTATAGTTTCTTTGATGCAAAGCGTATGCTATTCCTTCACAAATAATTTTAAGCTAACACTAGAATAATTTGGATGGAATTCCATGGTAGTGGGCTTCCAGGAACACAATGGGTATCCACTGAAGGGGGAAACCTTATGGGAATTCAGTAAAATGAGGTTGGGATGAAGGTCCCAGGCCATGCAAGATAAAGAGATAAAAGCACGAGTCACTTTTTCAAGATCATTAAAAGACTATGGCCTGGTTTTACAGACAGGGCTTAGATTAAGCCAGGATTAGGCCTTAGTTCATTTAGAACATTTAAGTAGTTCTTATAAACGTGCCTTAGAGAAAAACATTATTGGTGTGCATCTTGAAACAAAACAACGGCATTGACATTTTAAGATATGTCAGTGCAAATTGCTTGGTTAAAATGGCTCAAACATGCATTTTAGTCTGGAACTAGGCTTAAGCCTTGTCTATGAAACTGGGAGAAAATGTGCTTAGTGCTTAGCTTTGCTAAATTGGAAAAGAAAAAAGAAAAACTTCCTCTAACAACTGCATTAATCTGCTTGTCAAGTTTGACAACACTGTCCAGTAATAATGAGCATAGTAGGGCTATGAATCAATCAAAAAGTTGATAACTGTTAACAGTTTACCAATGTTCATCTTTTTCAGCTCAAGCAGGTCAATCCCCACCATACTGATTTTTACAAGTTTCTTCTAAAAAACCTATGTTAATATTGTTATTATTGTCTTGCAATGCAACTTTTATTTATTCGTAAACAGTATGTCATAATGATGACATCATCTCATTTTAATGAGATGGATTCCTCTTTTTAGGAGAGAAAACATGAAATGTATTCTCCATTGTAATGAGACATCAGGGTCTAGGCACTCGGGAATTGCTGACTGCTTTCTTTGCCAAATGCTGCATCTTTTCAAACCTATTCAGCTCAATGCACTGAAAGAACATGAGCTGTAGATACTGTCATCTGGCATTCAGGTTGTTCGCCACTCATAATATTTGCTTTTTTCAAGATCCATTACTTGATCACATTTGCAGAGAGAGTGCTGTCTGCTTCCCTGAGTATCGCATAGCAAGACATTTGACAAGCGTCTATACTGCAGCTAGTTCTGGACAAAGAACTATAAACTTTTAAAGAGGAAGAAACAATCTGACTGACATGTAAACCACGTCACAGTTCATTTATATGTTTTAAATGTTTTTTTTATGTATTTTAAACGTTCATTACATTTAGGGGTGGGTGATGCACTACACACAATGCACTTTTACACTATGTACTCAACCGTGCAATGTATGAATTTTATAGGTATGAAGTGTTCAACATTCCACACTTGTTTTTTCTGTTAATTAAGTTTATCATCTGGGTTCAGGTATACCCTATGGCATGGAGACAAAATGTCTGTGTTTTTTATAAATCATTCATGGGAACATTCCGTAAACATTCATATTTAGGATCAATCTACACGTTTTTATAAATGAGGCCCCAGGATATTTTTCAAATATTTGATGCCATGAAACCCCTACTCTTTGGAACGCTCAATGTAGCAACTTGTAAACACAAGTTTGTTTGGCTAAAAACCTTTACATTCTAAAAACTGCCAGACATTCAACTTAAATATTGCTGTTTTGAGATAGCAATTGCCATTTTTGCGTGCAATATGCATCAGATGGTCGGTGGGCAATCCATGACCATGAGGCGGAGATTAGCTTCGCCGGGTGCTTCAAGCACATTAAATGAGGTTCATGCAAGAACCCCCAAGGTCAAGATGCCCTTCTCAGCTCACAGCTCAGTTCTATTACAGAGACATAAACCAAATGGACTTTCATTGGCAGCAGCAGTACACTTGTTTATTTGAGTGTGATCTGCCTCCAAGTAATTGAAGGAAAAGCTTGTCGATGTTTGCTGAGAGCATTTTAATTAGCTGTCTCACTGCATCCAAATGAGCACTCGTGGAGTGATGAAGCAATTTTGAGTCAATTAGGAAATGAGTAATTTTTCCCTACAAGGGGTAAGCATTCATCACATTGGTAGCAGGTTCTTGGAGGGCTTGTTTTGTAGAGTGCTTGCTTTGTGTAGGAGTTTAGAGATTAGTGAGTGAGGGAAATGGACTCAGAGTAAAACACTACAGCCCCCTGCATTATTTTTTATTCCTCACTGTCTCTACCACTCTGGCGCTCCTCCATCCTGCCACCTGTAATTCCATTTTTGGCTTTGATAAGATTAGGATTCTTGGGCTCCCTTCCTTTAAGGAATTGCTGTGTGGTGAGATACCTGCAAAATGCCTCCCGGATGTTTACTATTGACAGAGAGACAATGGGAGGGTATAGAAGCTGTCATTTGACCCAAGTAGGATGTCAGACTTCAGTCAGTGCTGCCATCTGCTGGTGTGTAATCATTGTCATGAGATTGATAAAAACATTTGCTAGTCTATATGCTAATCATTCTTTTTTTCATAGCATAATAAGTGACTGGCAAATCAAGATATTTATCATGTATTGTAAGCAATTCTTCATATGTTGCGTGCTTTAGTAAGTCAGGAATTGCTTCAAGGTCAGTAGCACGTATGAAATACATCTGGGTAAAACTTTATTTCCATAGTTCACTTTACACATTCTAACAACTATAAGTACATTTAAAACTACATGTCAGCTAGCAGTCTTTAGAGTATTAGTGGACTGTCTAGTTGACTTGTACTGTAGGTACAAAGGTATAGTTAGTAGAATGTCTACATTGGACTATCAAAATAAAGTGTAACCAACATCTATCTGCAGCAGTGATCCACCCCCCACCTCCTTTTAAAAATAAAAACTATTTTATATACATATTTTACTATTACATTAAATAGTATTATGTGGTTGAATGTGTAGTTTTCCAAATCAAATTAAGCTATAAAATCTTGTTTGGTACAGAGGAGTGAATGTTAGTAATCACTGATAAAGGTGTGTGTCTATATATAGTCTATATTCTCTGTACTTTGAACTTAACCAGGTATAGGGCATACTTGGAAAGATTCTGCTTTTTTACAAAACATAATTTATTTAGCATTTGTTTTGAATATTAAAATAATTAATTGAATCTTTTATCTTTTTTCTTTCTTTTTTTTATAGTGAACACTTTAACAAGGAAATACATTTAAAATATTTATATCCGCTCATATAAGACAATTACAAAAATGACAAAAATAATAAGGATGCATATATTACAAAAAAAAAAAAAAAAAGATGTTATGGATTCACATGTCAGGAATTGTACATATCCAATCATTAATGTTTAGAGATAAAGATAACAAGCACTGCTTCACAGTCTTACCAAATATAGCTAAAGAACAGTATTTGCTAACTGTTAGCTCACTTCAAGACAATGCACTTCGGGTGTGTCTCAGTCAGCTCCCTAGTTTAATTGTCAGGGCACTGATCAGGGATTCGGACAGTTTAAGGACTGTCTCAATCACAAAATCCTCCCAGTGCACTGAAACGTTCATTTCCTAAAAAGTCCCACAATACACTGTGAAAACCAGGGAGCATCAGTGCTCACTATTAGTTGCCTTAACAGAAGTTCTGAAGCATGAAACATAAATCTCATGAGCTAACTTACTACACATAACGTCACGCGATAGGTGTTTTTTTTAAAATACAAACCAATATAATTATATTTCAGCAAAAACATACATCACTAGACAGGTAACGAACATAATCTAGCTAACATTTATAATTTATTTAATGGCTTAATTGTTGCATGTTTATGTTACAAGCAAAGAATTTATCATAATATAAATTAAATAACATTAAAAAATAATATAATAAAGATATCAGTGTCATCAGTGTAGTGAGCCAGGATTCCTACTGTCCTTACCAGTGCCCAAATTCATATACACGATAAACTGATTCACGACCAAGGAAGCTACCGAGCTGATTGAGATGCAGCCTTAGTTTAGACTTCCAAAAAAAAAAAAGACTAAAAGCCTGACACTTGTGACCTAGACTGTTAATACAAAAGAGACTGTTAAACACTGCTCTAACCATCTGTGTAACGTTTGTGACAGGATCCACCACTGTCTGTATGCTATTGCAGTGTAACCTTCAAGGAATTTATTTTTGATTACTGAGAAAACTTGATTATTAAAGAAAATTAAATTTCAGCCTTCTTACAGGAAACAGATTGAAAACAAATGCAATTATAAAATCCACTAACACGAGAGACAAAACACAGATCTCTTCTTGTTGTGTTTCGCATGGCTTTAAAGGCCAGCTCCGGCCAGTTTATTTACTCTTGTAAGCTTTTACAAGCCTCTCCTGACCTTGCTTTCCTCTCTTATGAGCCTAGCAGTTCTTTAGATAAGGTGGGTGTTCACAGGATTGACTGAATTGACCTTCTTCCTTTCATGGTGGAAAACACAGGCAGGCTAGAGGTCCCTTTGGAGCAGGGGAGGGAACATACTGACGGAGCTAGAGGGGTGTCCGGGGTGGCAGTGGATACCCCTGACATCTGATTGGCCACCCCGGGTGCCACCCCAAAATTTAGTATGTTACTTCTATTTTACCTTCTGTTGAAAGAAGCATTTATTTTGACGTTCAATGGTGCGGCACATTGTTAATGTATTAACGTTGAATATTAACCCTCTACTGCACACATGTTGATGGCACATGAAAAAAAAATATTCCACATCATTTTTGGTTCATTTGGGAACATTTTATTTATTATCATGGACTTTTAGCTTGTTTTCATTCTCATCATGTTCCTTTGTTCAATTTTCCCGCTCCTCTTTTGTCTGCTTGTTTTCAGCTGTGTTCTATTATTTATTCTTGTTTGTGTTGGCTATATAAGTTGATTCCTCACATTTATTCTCTGTTCAGTCTATGTTACATTTAGTGTGTGTTGCCCTGCCTATCACAGTATTATATGTGTATTAAAACCTTTGTGTTGGAACTATATTCGTCTTCTTAGTCTGCCTTCCTGCAACCACTATAGTGAAACCATCTGTGTCATTAAAGTTAATCAAAGAACAAAAGAAAAAAACACTCACTGATCTTGACTGAATAACTTTTGTAGCTTTAAAAAGGATTAATCTATATTTAATTAATACAGTGAAAATTATGCAATGTTATTTTAACATTATTACGTTATTTTATTCAATTTCTGTACCTGAATTAGCCTACTGTTAGACCTGAAAAACCTCAAGCACTTAATTCTTAGCACTGTTCTTAATTTAATTTATTACTGACTCTTTGTCACAGACCCACCAGGCTCCATCACCAGCCAATCACAGCGCACTCCCTCACCAGAGTTTTAATCACACGCACCTGTTTCTCATCAGCACCCCATCACCACAGATATTTAAGCACAGCACTCACCTCAGTCATTGTCCGGTCTTGTTTATGCATCAGGTCTCTCTATCTTAATCTACAAGATTTCGTTGATACTTACCTTCTCCACTCCAGTGTGTTTCCCTAGTCTCTGTGCTTTGTTATCTGTGTGTGAGTTCACCTACTGTCTCTGTTCGTCCACTCTGTTACCAACCAACCTGCAAGACCAAGAACAGTATTAGTACTCCAGTTATCACATCTCAAGTTCCATTCTACCACACACTTACGTGCTCATCTGTGTTTTACCTGCTGTTTCTAAATAAACATCCATCTGTTGAATTCCTGTTGTCTCCTACCCTTCTGTCCGTAACACTCTTGTATTCTATAATGTTTTAAATTTATGTTAGTTAGGCTTGTAGTTTTTGCTGTGAAATGTGAAATTTCACTGGTATACAATTTTGGTAGCTTATTTTTTAGAATAGTGTTACTTGGGTCCACAAATAATTATTACACATGATATTCTTTCACGGTCTATGGATCCCTAAAGTAGCCTTGGCCACACCATGTATAAGAGTCTAGTTCTGCCACTTACTCTCAATAGCTAAAGTCTCCTTGTTTACTCCATTAGTCAGCATTCTCAGCAGCGACCATGTGAATAGTTTGAACTGATGCCAGACACAGAGTCTTAATCACAGAGCACAATTGAATGATTTGCATTCCATTAGCTGTTAATTTTTAACAATTTTTATTGTTGAAACAGATTAATTAAGAGGGTTAAATACAAAACAAAACCAACAATATAAATGCCACATTAAAAAAAATAACTTTTCAATCATTTGAACTGTACATCTGGGAAGTAACAAAGGAATTCAAAGAAGTAATAAGCTTTAGCAAATATGCACATTCAAAATGCCTTAATCTTCTGGGAAAACAAACCTACCCACCCCCATTTTTGAACAAATAAGTCCTAAATATATCCTAACCAGTTGCAGCTTGATAAAACAAATAAGTTTTAAAAATGTAAAAATAAATAAGTGATAAAAGTAATTTATTCCATGTTCTTCCAAGTTTTTGTCCTAACTGTTACAGAGGGACTGCGTTGAGAGGCGTGCGGAGCCATATGCAAGCTTTATTTAAAAAACGTAGTCAAAAACAGGCAAGGGTCTGACAATGGCAACCAGGTATGTAGAGGGCAAGACAAAAGAGTAATCCAAAACACAGGCAGCAAACAATCATCAAACAAGGAAAACAGTCCAGGGTCAAAAACACAGGCAAGGCTAGGCAAGGCTAAGCAAGGAAATAAGGCAGAAATACACAGAAAACCAGAATAATACTCAGCAAAGTGTGTGTGAAGGAGTGCAGCTTATAAAGGGAACCTGATGGGAAACAGGTGTGAGTGTGATCAGTGCCTAGCTGAGGGATTGTGGGAAATGTAGTCCAGAGTGAAGTGACTGCATGTGTGCAATGAAAAAGTCATAATGGTGAAACGGAGACCTCTGGTGGGGAGTGGAAGGAAGCAGCAGGCGGCGGAAATGTGACACTAACCAACCACAACAAGCAACTGTTTTTTTTTTATTGATTTCTTGTTGGTGGGTAGCCCCATAGATATACATAATAAAGGCTAGATGTCTTACGGCGGAGTCAACGTCATCACCGGCGGCCATCTTGTCACTCGCTGAAATCTTGACGGATTTACAAATGGTTTGGTTTCTTACAAACGTTATTAACGTGGCTATAATTCTGGATGCTTGAACATGTTGAAATTACAGCTTTTCTTTTCGAAAAACGACTTAATCGTGCAGCATAGTTGTGTATCACGGCTACTTGCGCAAGTTATCAAGGCTGAGACCACAATCGAGCTGTTCAATTATATAGGTTTTACTGACACCAATAACGATTTTATGTCTAAATTACAATCTTTGTGGATGTGGTTGTAGTTATTAGCTGGCTAATAACAAGAAGCTTTGAGTGAGACCTAGTAGTTACAGTTTAGCTGCTACCCAGCAATTTTACATCAGTGGGAGAGGCAGAATTGCTCTTTCTTTTCAATATAACTTAAGTTGCACATGATTTCCAGTCGGTTTGGTTTGTTAAAAACATCTTACATTATGATAGAGGAAATTGCTGGCTTTATAGGAGAAGATGCTAGACTTTTGTGCAGCCTACGGATGCTCCAATCGCCGTAGTCTCAAAACGAGAGCCCGTGGGATCACCTTTCACCTGTAAGATATGACAATATTATGATTATATTTGGGATAATCGTTAGTTACTTAGTGGATGTATGTACAATACAGGTCCTGTTACACAGGAACAGCGGGGCTATGACATAATAGTATTACAAGTTGTTGTTGACCCAAAGCTTTTTACAAGTTTGTTTACACAATCGCAGAATGTTTCTTTTGGACACCTTTTTTTTTTTTTTTTTCTTTTGGAACAGTGATCTCTGAAGTAGGCACAGTGCAATGTCAAGGGGAAAAGCCTAGTAAATGGCCCAACCCTGAAGAAGTTAAAATAAACATGTAATAATTCAAATTATTTTATTATAATAGTAATATTCATATTATAAAAGTGTGTATATATATATATATATATATATCTCATGTTGCCATTCTGTACACTGAGTTTTAGTAGCCTATATATTGATTTAACATAAATACCTTTTGCGTGTGTATATTCATTGCACCTGTCTGTTCTGTTCAATGTTATTTTCATATGGAAGTCCATGGTTATAATTATTCATAAGTATGCAGTGTCATAAGTACATCTCTGATGTTTATAACAAACCAAACAGTTTGAAAATCGGTAGAAAACTGAGCAAGTTATGGTTATTTAAAAAAGTACATGCACCATTAAAACACGAGTTACGAGTGAGCGAGCTGACTGTTACAAGATGGCCGCCAGGTGCGGACGTCGACCTCCATTGGCCAGCAGCGCGGACGAGACATCTAGCCTTTATTATGTATATCTATGGGTAGCCCAGCCCACAGTGAAATCTCATTGGTCCAAAATTCACTGTAGTTTTCACATAAAAAAAAAAAAAAAAACACTATCTCAAACATTCCATATGATTATCAGATTCCCCCAAATAATATTCTCTATTGTAAATGAAATAGTGTGACAAATTAAAGGCTATTTTTTTTTTTTTTTTTTTAAATGTGTCCCACGTCAAATTATTGTTTCAACAGTCAAGCCATTGCCTTTTATTCCATAATCAGTTTTCTTGGATATCTTTAGTCTCTTTAATCATCCTGATGCTGAAACAATAGAGGATGTTAGCTTTGACCCAGTATCATTTCTTCCTTAAGGACAAAAGTCTTTTCTCTTTTCTTATGGGACTTTACTTTACCAGACCCACACCAAGCAGACATCTGACAGCTCTGATCCAGAATGAGAGCGAAACACCAAAGCCTCGCCCCTGGCTCAGGGAGAGAGTGTTTCAGCTGTATTACTGTGTGTATAGTTCTCCTCCTCATCTGTCCTTTAGATTTATGAAGTGCAAGGGCTGTGCTGTTAGCTCTTGGCAGACTCCCCGACGTGTGTTTAAACTAGATCATACCGGAGAAGCAGACACCACTTGAATACCAATAGATATGGATGTAAAAGCAAAGACAAGGCGTCAAAGGCTCGCTTCTTGGAATGTGGGCAGAGCTAAACTGGGTGCAAGGTGTGATCCAACGTTCAGAAATCCATGCCTTAGTATTCTGCACAGGATATAGACTGCGGAGTTTACTTTCAGGATTGAAAGTAAATGTAATGGGGAAAAAATGCAGTAAATACTTCTTGGTTGAGTCGGCTATCAATCGCTGACATCTAAAAAAAAAAAAACGTATTCATGCTATCCGCCTTATTTAGGCTATTTTCTTTGAATGTGCAAGACTTCTGATTCATTAGCTGCTATAGGTAAATAACTAAAAAAATAAAGTGCAGTAAACTGTAAAATTACAACCAGTTACAAACAGGTTAAAATACAAACCAGTGTGTTAATGATTATGATAATAAATTAAAACAATACAACAAATACCGGTTTGCTATATAAAGCAGCATAAGAACCTGTTTTTGTACAGTTAAAAAAAAAAACTGAAACTAATGACACCAGAAGCCTTGCACTTTCAAGTTACAAATGGCCATGGCCACTCTTACATAAAAAAATAAGTTGGGTACATTAAAGGCACAGTATGTTTTTTTCGCCACTAGGGGTCGTTAAACTCTTAAAAACAATAACAAAGGCGTAGATTGATGACGCAGTGAATGACCATGGGCTCATAGAACTTGTCGTCATTACGATGGATCTAATAATGTTTATGACGAAATCATGTTTATGGATGAGTGAATGCATTTATGTTTTTTAACATGACTGTGGTATAAAGCAGGGCGTGGCTGAGAATCGCGGGTGCGATTGCTAATGAGAGACAATGCCACACGCGAGTCCAAAGAGTGTAGGAAAGTGTCTGTATTTGTCACTTTCCTCTAAAATTAGCTACATATGGTGAGGTAGAATAAGGTAAAGTTAGCCAAAAAGGAGTGAAGGGGTCACCATGCAGATACTTCAGGGTACACATAACTCATAAATTATTATTAAAAGCACTTCATGTAGAGTACAGAAACTGAACAGCAGTCCTTATTCTCATCCTGATTCTTCCCTGTCACTATAAGAGAATGTGTAAAATCCAAGAGACAGGTCCATTTTCTATTTTCAGTTTCCAATTGCCACTTTGGTTTGACTGAGCTTTATATGGCTCAAGTTGTATTGGGAACACTGCAAAAAAACTGCATGTACTTTTGTAAGCATCCTTAAAATGTAACGTGGATTATGGATTAGTTTGCCCCATCGTCTGACCTAGTTTTCCTGAGCTGTCTAATTTGTCATTTCTTTCACCTGTGTCCTGTTAATTACCTTGTTAAGATCCTTTGTTTGCTTCATGTATTTAGTCCCTGTGTTCTCCCTCATTCTTCATCCGTTCTCGTTTATGTTAACCTGTGTTTAAGTGAGTTACCTGCCTGTAAAATGGACTTACCGGCTGTCCAGCTGTTATGCCTCGACCAGGAGCAGCAATCCCTCGAGACCCACACCCATGGATTTCTAGATCTGGCGTGCCTCACCAACTTCCCGGATGAATCGCTGAGTGTCTTTTTCCACACAAGCCTCAGCATGGAAACAATGGCACGCCTGCCTGGTGTGGGTCCTCGGGGCAGTTTCGCCAAGTAGGTGGAGTGGGTGCTGGTGAACTGTGATTCGCCATTTACCATCGGCCTTGCCGAGGAGTAACTCACCAGCCCTGCTTCTAATCCAGAGTCCAGCCTGCCATCAACCAACTACACAGACAACGTGTCAGAGCCTACCACAGATGGAGGTATTCAGCCTGCCGCAAGGAACGAGCCGGAGCCGACGAAAGGGACTGAGCTCTGACAAGGTGAGTGAGCCTGCTACACCGTGCATCGTCGTGGGAGTCCTCGTAGAGTTCGAGGAGATGGAGTGGAGCCCCGCCAACACTCCTACCCCATAGGGTGAGCAAGCGCTGGACTATTTATTTTTTAGAGAGGACTGTTTTGAAGAGGATGATTCTCTGCCCCTGCTGATCCCACTCAGTTATATTTCTCCTGTGTCTCCGCTGGTTCCGTCTAGCAAAAGTTCTCCTGTTTCTATGTTGGTTTCGCCCAGCTACGTCTCTTCAGTGCTCTACCTCTAGCCAGTTACTCTACCTCGGCCCGTTGTCCAGACTCCTCCACCTTGGCTCCACTGCTCCACCTGAGACCATCGGCCCATTCGGCTCCACCGGGCTCCCTCGGGCTCCCTCGACCTTCCGGCTCCACCTTGGTCGGACGTCACCACGCCTTCGCCACAGACTTGCAAGCCATCTGCTGTGCGCTGGCTCTCCACCCCTATGGCTCCGTCTGGCTACATTGAAGTTATTGAATATATATTTCATAATAGTCGATTACAGTGAAGTTATTAAACATTTTTCATAATAAAAAATCATAAGAAATATACAAAGAGACATTTTTCCAAAATAAGTGTTGTAGTATAATTATCAGGACATCAGTGATGTGTGAACTGAATTTGGTGACAGTGCAGTGTATTACAGTAAAGTTCTTGAATATATTTTTCATAATAGTTGAGTTATTAAACATTTTTCATAATAAAAATCATCAAAATGATACAAAGGCCAACAGTGGTGTGTGAAATAAATTTGGTGATATTTCAGTGTGTAACATTGAAGTTATTGACTGTTTTTGTAGTAACGCTTTTCAGGTTTTGCACTTTGCAGATGGTCCTTTCAGATCTGTCTCTCAGCCATCCGTGCATAGAGATCAATGTATTTTGTCCACTGCAGAGGAAAGCTGATTTTGAGGAAAATTAGGTTGTAGCTGCTTCTCTACATTACTACGATTGAAAAGAGGTGTTATTTGTGTAGTAACGGCGTTTAGCTCACGAGCTATTGATCCGGGAAATTCGAATCTGTGAATATGCGGCCAAGTTCCCTTGCGATACTACACGAGTACTGCGTTGTTCGTCTTATTAATTAATATAGATTATTAATAAGACAAGACGCTATGGGGAAAATTCCTTTTTCTCCGATTCTGAAGCCTTTATACAATCACACAGTGTGAACTGCTCATGCATTGGTTCGTAAAGTTTAAGGAAATGAACCAATGACGGCGCGGAACACGCGAGCCAATGATGAGCAAGCCCGCCAAAAGGGCCGGGGTCTCGGGCTATATAAGCGGCCATCTCACCATGGCAAATCGATTCATTCTCCTTCAGCGACGCAGATATCATCTCTTCGCTTGATCTACAAGACTTGAAGCCGCCTTCACCTGCAAGCAGCTGGATTCGCCGCTGATTGACTCGCCGCTCTCAAGCAGCTCTGTTCACACGCTGCTTCTTAGCAGCCTGGTCAGCGCTTCGCCCCCGAGCCGCCTGCAGTTCGTGCGAGTGCACTTCGGTGTATCCAGTTGCATTTTAAAATAAAGAGCTTTCAAAAGAGCGAATTTCTGCAACGTTGTTGCAAATGTCGCGCCACGGCGATATCTGGGGAAGTCCCACACAGAGGCCGTGCTCACTGTGTTTTCACTACTGTGCTTAGTTGAATATGACATGACGTTCTTCCCTGACTCAGGCGAGACTCATGGTATATATTCTCCCTGAAAGAGCGCTTTTTCCGACGTTTGTTGCAAAATGCTGAATCTCTGAATGTGTCGCTTGCCGGCCATATCCCCGCGAGCTCAATGCTGACAGCGCTTAGCTGAATATGGTATGATGCTCTCCCCTGACTCAGGTGAGACTCATGGAATATATATTCACTCTATAAGAGTGTATTTCTCCAGCATTTGTTGTAATATGCCCAGTCTCTGAGCATGTCGTTTGTCGGCCACACCCCCGCGAGCAGCGTTCATTGAGGGCGTGTGCTCTTACGTTGAGAGTGCTACAACGAGCCCAATACCGACACCGCTCAGCTGAATATGACGTGATGCTCTCCTCTGACTCAGGTGAGACTCATGGAATATATATTCACTCTAAAAAGTATTTCTCCAGCATTTGTTGTAAAATGCCCAATCTCTGAGCGTGTCGTTCGCCGGCCACACCCCCACGAACCGCGTTCATTGAGGGCGTGTGCTCTCACGATGAGAACGCTACAACAAGCTCGATACTGACAGCGCTCAGCTGTAATATGACATGAAGCTCTCCCCTGACTCAGGTGAGACTCTTGGAATATATTAACTCTGGAAGAGCATATTTCTCTGGTGTTTGTTATTAAATGCCGAACTTCTGAGCGCTTCGCTTGCCGGCCCTGCCCCCGCAAGCCGCGTTCATTGAGCGAGTGTGTTCTTACTGTAAGTGCTATAACTACCTTATGCTGACAGTGCTCAACTGAATATGACATGACGCTCTCCCCTGACTCAGGTGAGACTCATGGTATATATTCACTCTGAAAGAACATTTCTCCAGCGTTTGTTGTAAAATGCCCAATCTCTGAGCGTGCCGTTTGCCGGCCACGCCCTGCAAGCCACGTTCATTGAGCTCAATGCTGACAGTGCTCAGCTGAATATGACATGATGCTCTCCCCTGACTCAGGTGAGGCTCATGGAATATATTAATTCTGAGAAAGCAGATTTCTCTGGTGTTTGTTGTCAAATGCTGAATCACTGTGCAATTCGCTTGCTGGCCCTGCCCCGCAAGCTGCATTCACTGACCCAAACAGCCTCGTATGTGTTTCCAGACGCCCCATTAAATTCCGGGCGCTGGGAAAATGTGTTTATTGCACGCAAAGGGCCGTTCTAGTGCCCAAGTGTACAACCGCTGTGGTAGCGGACAAAAAAAAAACAAAAAACAGCGACTTAGTGCCAGAACCAATTCAGCCCCTTGCCACACAGGCCGGGGCCTGGCAGGCCATCCCCGGAGTGTCAGCTTGGGTGCTGAACATAGTAAATGAGGTTATGTACTCCAATTCGCTCAAAGGGCCCCTTTTTTCAACGGCGTGGTACAAACCACTGTGGAAAGCAAGGACACGCACGTCCTGCGTTACGAAGTAAACACCATGCTGGCGAAAGGAGCAACAGAGGTGGTTCCTCCAGCACTGAGCGAGTCAGGTTTTTACAGCAGGTACTTCCTCGTCCTCAAAAAAGATGGCGGTCTCAGACCCATTCTTGATCTCAGACATCTGAACAGGGCCCTGATAAAGTGTTCATTCAGAATGATCACCTTGAAGCAGATCTTCCAGCAAATACGCTCAGGAGACTGGTTCTTTACCCTGGATCTGAAAGAAGCTTTTCACATCCAGATAGCCCCCATCACAGGCGATTCTCCAGATTCGCCTTCAAGGGGTGGCATATCAATACACAGTCCTTCCGTTTGGGCAATCTCTGGTTCCCCTCACTTTTACGAAGTGCATGGATGTGGCTCTCTCCCCTCTGAGACAGATGGGTGTGCGCATACTGAACTACCTCAACGACTGGCTCTTTCTGGCCCAGTCAGAGGTGGAGCTAATATCACACAGATATTCTCAACCACTTAGAGTGCTTGGGGCTCAGGGTCAATTTTACAAAGAGCTCGTTATCTCCCAGCCAACGTGTGTCGTTCCTGGGGATAATTTTAGACTCAACCCACATGAGGACCACTGTCACTCCAGAGCGTTCTCTGGCCATTCAGCAGCTCGTGCAGGCCTTTACGTCCCGGGGCTTCTCTGCCGCTCAGAACATTTCAGAGGATGCTAGGTCTGATGAGTTCAGCATCTCCGGCTCTGCAGCTGGGCTTGCTTCATGTGTGCCCTCTGCAGTTCTGGCTCCTAGCCTGGCAACATGGTCGTTGCTCGCTCAAGGTGAACCAGGCGTGTGTCACAACCCTGGCCCCTTGGACGAACCCTTGCTGGTTCCAGCAGGGCGTGGCAATCAGGGTGATAGACAAGAGGAAGTTCGTCTTCACAGATGCCTCTAAGATGGGTTGGGGAGCTCTGTGCGACAACCGTCCGGCCTTTGGTGCATGGACAGGCCTGGAAAGCAAGCTACATATCAACCATCTAGAAATGATGGCAGTATATTGAGCACTCCAGGTTTTCCTTCCTCTTCTGGTGGGTCACCACGACTTGATCAGGTCAGACAGCATGACGGTGGTGTCCTTCATAAATCACCAGGGTGGCCTCTCTTCGAAGCCCCTCTTCACTCTAGCGAAAACCATCCTAGAGTGGGCCCAATGCAACCTGTTCTCACTGAGAGCAGCACACATACAGGGCGTGCTGAACATAAGGGCGGACATGTTGTCCCAGAGCAACCTTCCCTCAGAGGAATGGTTACTCCACCCCAGCTCAGTCTAGAGAATTTGGGACGTCTTCGGGAAGGCAGAGGTCGACCTCTTTGCCTCAGAAGACTATCATCACTGCCCAACATATTTCTCGAAAGCCAGGGATGCACTGGCCCAGCCTCTTCCTTTATGCTTTTCCCCCAATCGCGCTGATCCCCCAAGTGATCAGACGAGTCAAGGAAGGTGCTCACAAGGTCCTCCTGGTGGCTCCTCTGTGGAGGACCCAACCATGGTCCTCGGATATCGCCCCTGGAGCCATGGCCAATCCCTCTGAGACGGGACCTCCTCTCCCAAGCGGGAGGGACAATTTGGCACCCCAGACCCAAGTTATGGGACATTCATGTGTAGTTTCTCAATGGGAGCCTGCTAGCCTCACAGAGAATGTCTTAAACACTCTCAGGCCAGAGCTCCGTCTCCAAGACGTCTCTACTCCCTGAAATGGGCCATCTTTGCCGCTTGGTGCACAGCCCGGGGCGAGGACACATTGCCTTGTGACATATCCCAGATTTTGTCCTTCCTTCAAGACTTAATGGATAGAGGCCGTACTCCCTCTACCCTTAAAGTCTACTTTGCGGCTATAGCAGCTTCTCACACTCCTATAGCGGGGCAGTCGATAGGGAGGAACGACCTTATTGTTCGCTTCCTTAAGAGATCCAGGAGGTTGAATCCCACTCGTCCCCTCATGGTTCCTACTTGGGATCTTTATGTGGTTCTTAGGGGCTTTAAAGGCCCTCCCTTTGAACCAATCCAGACTGCCGACCCACGGTCCCTCTCGCTAAAAACTGCCTTGCTGCTAGCGTTAGCATCAGTTAAGCATGTAGGAGATTTACAGGCGCTCTCTGTAAACCCCTCGTGTCTTGAGTTCGGGCCTAACGACTCCAAGGTCGCCCTGAAACCAAGACATGGATATGTCCTGAAAGTCTTATCTACCCCCTTTAGGGCGCAGATGGTCGTTCTCTCCGCTCTTCCTCCTTCTCAGGATGAACAGGAGCTGAACCTACTCTGTCCTGTCAGAGCCTTGAGGTTTTACATTGACCGTTCCACCTCCTTTCGTCAGGTAAAACAGCTTTTTGTCTGCTTCGGTGGCTGTACAAAAGGTCTTCCGGTCTCGAAGCCCAGACTTTCCAGATGGATAATCAACGCTATAACACTCGCTTACTCCTCCTTAGGCCTTCAATGCCCCTTGGGTGTGAGAGTGCATTCCACGAGAGGTATGGCCTCCTCGTGGGCGTGGTCCTTTGGTGTTTCCATTGCCGACATCTGTGCGGCGGCCGGCTGGGCCTCTCCGTCCACATTTGTCAGGCTTTATAATCTGGATATAATCTGCCCTCTTCATATATATATACCTTAGGCCCTCCGGTGCCTTAGTTATGGGCTTGAGTGGATGACTAAAGTATTTCAGTACCCCGTTGCCTGAGCTATCCTGTTTGAGTGTCTGTTAGAAGCCCTTTTCTCAAGTGCTCTGCTCTGGTGCTCGGTCGTCCCCCTGCGTAGCACGGCGTGATTGTACTGTCCCCATAGCATCTTGTCTTATTAATAATCTATATTAATTAATAAGACGAACGATGCAGTACTCGTGTAGTATCTAGTCTTTAGTCTTTATGATATTCTGGTCAGAACATAAGGCAAGGGTCCCTACTTTAATGTAAGTCTATAGGATTTTTTGCTTGTTTTATCCTCTGCCAGGTGAAATCATTTAGTCTATTACCTATAGATTATGGAACACCTTATTCAAAAAGGCGTGAACGATGACTTCAAAATAAATAACGAATTCTAGCAAATAATAAGAAAAAATATTTGTTAGACCGTTAGTTAAGCACAAGGGTAATGTGATATTTTAAGCAACAATCAAAATTACAGCGCAATGGTGAATCTGTGTGGCAAATATGACTAAACTTCATTAAAATGCACATGGTGTGATCTGAAGTTCAAACCCACCCTTCACCTGCTTGCAGGTGAAGGCGGCTTCAAGTCTTGTAGATCAAGCGAAGAGATGATATCTGCGTTGCTGAAAGAGAATGAAAAATATGTTCTTAGGATGTTTTGCTAACATTCCCCTTAAGTCATGAAAACGTTATTTCTGAATTTCTGGAAAGCATCCAGTTATTTAATGTATCAAGAACGTTTTTTTTGTTGTTGTTGTTGTTTTTTTGGTTTATGTGAACGTTAGAGGAACATTCCATTCTATCATAATGGAAATGTTATTTTTTAATGTTTTCTGAATGTTCAAAACACCCTGAACAGTCCATCACCGGGCTCACACACAGACACTTGAGTATCGCTAATTTAGCTCTGCTGCATGTCTTTAAACTGTGGTGGAAACTGGAGTACCTGGAGGAAACCCACACTGACACACAGAAAACCTGCTAACTCCTGGCTCAGCTGGGACTCAAACCAGGGACCTTCTGCCTGTGAGGTGATAGTGCTACCCACTGAGCAACTGTGCTGCCCTGTTTTTATTTATGTTTATATGAATTCAAGTGATAAAAATAGATAAAATGTAAGCAATTAATTTCTTACAGCCACATGTATGGATTTCAAAGTAACAGAGTTTTTAAGTACCAAAAACTGTGTTAAGACATGTTTCCAGAGTGTTTACATTTTTTTTTTTTTTTTTTCCTGAGTATTAAGTTTAAATACAAAATTAACAGCATTAAATACAAAAATAACAGATATGACTTTACTTTAAGATTCACATTTTACTGTAGTAGTACACTAAACTGTGTTAGACTCTCTGGGAAGTACACAGTCCAAAACATGGAATCATAAAGAGCAAAGCTTATGTTTTCTAAACCAAAAACACAACCACACCAAGTTAAACAAGTAAAAAAAGAACACAAACTCAAACATACAACTAGACAGCACACAAGTCAAATCTAATAAGACATGTGGAAAAAAGCACAATAGAAAAATAAAACACAACAAAATATGTGTTTCATATGGAGTTTCAAACATTGTTATTTTACAGTGATGCTTCAGGCCGAAAAGAGACCTTAGAGTGTAACAGTTATCTGCAGACGCTGGATGTTTGGTTTAAAAATGGTGTGGAATGGAGCGCATGTGCAGAGTTTTGAGTTATAGAAAGACAATGAGAGAATTTAGTTGAGAATCAAATGAAATGCTGTTACAGAAGGAGAGGTTCAAAGTCCTGATTGATTAGTGTAATGCTTTAGGTTCAATCCCAGCTAACAAGGAACATTATAATGTTCTTTAAAAATTATGTAAATGTTAGGACAAAACGTTCTTAAAATATATATATATATTTTTTTTAAATGGTTTAAAAGATGTTTAAGGAATAATGTTTTCATAACTTAATGGGAATGTTAGCAAAACATTCTAAAAACATATTATAAAAACACATTCTAAAAAAGTCAGTGTATTATTCCTGCTTGCCTGTATATTTTATATACAACTTGCATTCATTATTTGTTCTTTATGCATGTGTCTTGTGACTTTCAAAAATAACATTGTAAGGACGTTCCATGAACGATGTCCTCAGAACGTATTATGATGACATTATGAAAACATTCAGCAAAAAATAATAACATTGAAAGGATGTTCTGAGAACGTTATCCTAAGAACGTTTTCTCTTAACATTATGAGAACATCAGTCAAGTAAAAATAACATCATAAAGATGTTACAAGAACGTTGTTATAAGAACGTTTTCACTCAACATTATGAGAACATCAGTCAAGTACGAATAACATCATAAGGACATTCCAACAATGTTCTAAGAATGTTTCCTCTCAACGTTACGAGAATGTATTTTAACTATGAAAACATTATAAGACTGTTCCAGAAACATTATTTCAGGAACGTTTTCAGGAACATTAACATAACTTTTACATAACGTTAGTGAAAGTTATGGGAATGTTCCATGTTAGCTGGGAATCCCATGTTGTTTCCTTTTCTTGTGCACATCTTAGAAATCCAAACGTGTTTAGAACAACATTACACTATACTGAGGGAGGAAGGGAACAAGGAGGTGTCAGTGGAGGAAGAGTCCACAGGATTGGAGGAGGCCATGGCAGAATCCTTTGACCATGGTTGAGGACTATGGAAAGTCAACCGATCATGACGAGGCGCAGCCAGAAAATTGGGTGAAGCCAGGGAATCAGAAAGAGCCAGGGGCGGAGCCAGGAAGCCAGGTGGAAGAGGCGGAGTCAGGGAGCCTGGCGGAACTGACGTAGACAAAAGTGCTAGAAGGCTGGGTGGAACCAGTGGAGATGAAGGAGCTTAGAGGCTGGATGGAACCAGTGGAGGAGGAAGTGGCAACTGGTGGAAACCAGCGAGTCCAATAATACAGGCTGGACCGGTGGAAAAAAACAGAACTCAGGGATGGGAAGTCATGCCAGGATGGGAAAGACATGGCAACAGGCTTGGGCTCTGGGATGAATATAGCTGCAGGCTCTAGCTCAGGGATGAACATCCCCACTGCCAGAGGGCTCAGGATCTGGGTCAATGGCAGGCAAGTGGTAGTCAAAGCCCTTATCCACCTCACCCACGGTGAAAGAGAACCCACTCATAACGGGCACCAGCTTGACAAAATTAATAAATCTCCCTTGAGGAACTGAAACAACTGAAAATGGAATCATTTGAAATATTCATCAGTCCAGTATAAAAATAATAATAATTTAACAGTCTGGGTAGTGTGTCTGATGAGTGAGGTCCAAAACCTCATTAGTGTGGTCCTCAAGGGCGCTGAGGACATCCTGGGTGAGGAGGAGACGGGCTGCCCGATCCATTTTTTGGTCCAGTATTCTGTCACTGCAGGGTCAGGCAAGAAAAAAGGAGATGCAGATCTAACTGCAGCTTAAATTTTGTTTACCAAAACAACAATGATGTCAACAACAACAAAAAAAAAGTGGAACACAGGAGAAGGAGAATGCAACTGCTTTACACGCAAACATAATACTGGACCCTGAACTGAGGGAACTGATGGCAATAAATACACAAGATAATGAGGACCTAAACATATGATGAGAAATCATGGAAACAAACTAGCAATGGGAACAAAGGAAACAGGAACTAAACACAGGAAAACATATACAATATCATACATGCTTTTTGATTGTTAGTTTTTTCTTCTTCTTTTTTTTTTCTTCACTTTTTGAAATGTTTGTGTTACTGTTTTAAATCTTTGAGCATAAGATATAGGATTCTGTTTCTGTGTCTCAAGCAGGCTGAGTGCATTAGTCAAAAGATCCCCACCACTCGCATGCAACATTTGACTTGCATTAGCTTTATTTTATACAAAGGTTGAAATAAAAAACACATTGTAAATTAATTATACAAGACAAGTTTGCTATATGGTAGACATATTTATTATTATTATAAAAAATAATTAAATAGTTAAAATAGTTTTTTAATAATAAAAAAATAATAATATATTGTACAAAATTAAAATGAAATTAATTTTGAAATTATAAGATTTTTTTTTTTTATGAATTATACAAGGCTTATCTGTTAAATGGAAACTGTGAGGGGGAAAATTTGCATTTAAAATTGGCTTTTCATGTGGTTTTGATAAACTTCATGTTTAAGCCCCACCCACATCAAATTATATCTGAATACAGATAAATTTGTGATTGCACAGATACAGATATTGGCTTTGATGCACACCCTTAGTCTATATCACAAGTGGTGCGGATGTACACAAGGATGTTCCATGCTTAGTGTTTGGGGTTTGTTCAAATCCATAAACCTGAGTATGAATAATAATATTGATATTTGGCTTAGCAAGCACCATTGACTAAATCAACATGGACCTAAAACAGAGTGAGGATGTCAGCTGTATAGGTTTATTTGCTGATAATGAGGCAACGTTATTGGCTAAGGAGTCTTACCTGTTTCTTCAGGTCCTTTTAAATAGACTTCCATTGGGTGCAGCCAGTGCTTGCTGGAAAACTCTTAGCACAGGACTGAGTAAAATTCTCCCTAGACAGCAGGTATGACCCACTTTTGTACTAACCCTTCGTTCTTCATCTCTTTGCAATCTAAAGCCTGGGAGCATTTACCTGTGAATCAATGAGAAATTAATCAGAGCTGACATACAGGAACTGTGCAGCCTGTACAAAATGTGCTTACAAACTTTTATACTAAAGGGGGAGAAAAACAGAAAGACACATGTGCTCTGAAGGTGTGTTAAAGAAGGTCAGTAAAAATGTGAAAAAATCAAGACTATAGTATATTTCAGGCATCCTGATAAAATCAAGAAAGTTGTTTTCCTTTTACCCTACTTTGATTGCTATAAATAAACCACATCATACTTTTTCTGAAAACAACAAGAAAGGAATGAGTAGCCAAAAAATGAAAATTCTGGTATACTATATGACTGTCTTAATTCTGTATCAGCTACAGTTGCAACAAAGATGAAAAAATGTAGGATCTAATCACAGCAGATAGATTTTATTAAGAATGAACTCAAAACAAAATACTCAGGATAAATATACTAGATAGAATAACCAGGAACAGAACAACCCTGAAATACCAACGAGAACAGACATAAACTGAAAGAAACAGAGCTAAAAACCAATACACAACAAACTCAGGCAAAGTAACACATGACAAAACCAAACAAGAACTCAGATATCCCTTACATTTAGAAGCAAAAGAAAGCACCAAATAGGACTGAAAAATACTATAAGAGTATCACAAAAAAAATCCTAAAAGTGGTTCATATGACTTAAAAGTCTTCTGAAACCATATTATTGTCACGATCCCTGCCTGAGTTCCCTGTGTCTCCATTGTTGTTTTTTCACCTCATGTTTCCCTGCCACTCTGTTATGTACTGCTCCGAGACACGAATAGTTGAGGATCCAAACGCAGTTTATCGAAGGATAATCCAGAATCGTAGTCAAAACCAGGCAAAGGTCATTCACAGCCAAACAGTCCAAACAATAATTAAGTCCAAGGGGCAGGCGAAAGATTGAAAACCAAGACACAGGAAACAGGGAACAAGGGCTGGGAGATGCAGAACACTCCAGCTGGTGATGGTGACAATAGATTTGTGATGAACAGACCAAAATTTAAGTTGAACCACAATCTTTTCTTTATGCAGAGCTAGTCTTTTTCCTTCTTAGAATTTAGATTATGTCACAAATATTCCACAAATTTAACGTATTTATGATAATTTTATGTTTTTCTTTCATTTGTTGACCACAGCTGCCCCATGGCAAACAAAATAAAAATTAAATAATGATTAAATAATGACAGAATGTTCGTTTATTTATTTATATACAATTCAGTTTAGGCTTGGGTAAAGGGATGGAATCTAAACAAGTTAAATATGGCACCAGAAATGGAAAAAGAACAGATGATATTTTTATCATGTCAAATTAGGTAGAATTAGGAAATGCATGTGATTGCATTAAACATTTAAATGATCCAACTGATTAAATAGCCTATAATAAATCAACCAATACAATATAATAAACAATCAATCAAATATGTTAATAATGTATGTTTCATTAATAATAGCTAATGATTGATTATGATCAATATTAATAGTAGGTTGTAGCCTATGTAAGGTTTTTTCTAGAGCCACACTTTACACATAAATTAGGGATGTCAATTTAATGCGTTCATTTAATTAACATGCTATGGAAAAATAACTTAAAATGATTTAACGCATTTAACGTACCTGCCCTGCCCCAGACCTATAGGCCATCTTACATTTATTTAATTGACTGGTGACGAATATGATACAGCGCAACAACTCACTTCGTGATGTATAGAATGCAGTTAGAATGGCCCTAAAATTCAAGATATCAGTGCAAAAATGCCTCTGTATGTTGTCTCATATTTAAATTATATGATATTTTTAAATGAATCTGTGTTTTGAGCAAATCAATCGGGTGAACCAATGATTCAATGCCCCATTTATAAAGAGAGGCATTTATTGCTTGAACGAATTGAATGTACTGCCACCTACTGGAAGATTTAGTTTCTTATTTAAAAAAAAAAAAAAAATTAAAAAAGGGTCAGAAAGGTGCGGTCAGATTTAACCAAGACATTTTCAGTACACAATGTTCCTTTAATTTCCTGTTCCAAACTTGAATCACCCATTGCTACTGTGCAGCATGTTGGATCACATTTACTACCCACCAGCCCAGGTTCATCTTTAGACCTTGCATTTTGTTTTTATCATGATGTGTCATACATTCGATAAAGATTCAATTACCTAAAATCCAATAAGTACCAGGTAGTCTTGTAAACTCTGAAAAACCATTCCTGTTGAGGAGCAACTCTGTGAGTGTGGCCTTGCCGCTGAGGATGTGGTCAGGAGATGATTGGGACTATTAAAAGTGTGCTTATCCCTGCAGAGGCTGTGTGATTGATCTCAGCTGACACGTCCTTTTACCCACTGTCACATTAATAACTTGGTGTCTCTCATGAGAATGACAGACTGCTCAGTCCTGGGAGAACACGCTGCAGGATGCTCAAGGTTAGAGCGCTCGCTCATCACAAATCAAGAGCCCAAGTGCAGCTAAACACAGTAGAGCATGCAATTTTCCTTCTTTATTCTACAGAAACACTATGGTGTCTGATCTATTGCACACTGAACTTGTACACTGAGCAGTAAGTATTCATATTTTATTCATGTTGTTGGCTAAACTGCATCAGGTAACTTTAAATGGTTGTGTTCTGACTCCTGTTGATTTGTTTAGGCTCATGTATAATGCTCCCTAAGGTTGGTGTTCTGCTGACTTGTCTGCTATAGGACACCCTGAGAATGGATATGTCCAGTTTTTGTCTTTGTTTCACGTTGCATGCACAAGTAGCACAAAAGTTGTACATATTTATTTTACACAGTTTCCAGCATTCACACTGCATGTGTAAGTGTGGTGCCACAGAGCAGTAGCTAAGCACACATTGGAAATGGACTGTAAACTGATTTATCAACACAATTTATTGCAATATAGGCTTTTATGCAGAAACATAAAATAATGGAGTGAGCTATTCACTCATTGTTTGAAAAAAAACCCAGCTTGATGCAAGTTCCACATGCAGGGATAGGCACACAGACAGCACTTACTATTTACTAGTAAGTCTGAGTGAATCTCAACAATTAAGCAGCTGATGGACGTTGCATTACATTCAATGTAGATTAATTACTGTTTAAATGTAAATGTGATCCCCTCCTCATGTAATTTAGATTTCTTGATCAGATTTGTAATAGTTTTCAATGGCCCACTCCCGATAACTCACTCCACCCATTTTCCAAACCATTTGTCCTATGGAGGGATGCTAGGGGATGCTGGAGCCTATTCTTACGCCTTGGTCCATAGGCAGGGAAACACCCTGGATGGGTGGCCAGTGCATCACAGGTATACCACACACTCACACATTCAAACTCTCATCCAAATCTATGGGCTACAGTTTGCAATTCAACTGTACTGCATGTATTTGGGTTCTGGGGGAAATTGAAGCACCCAGAGGAAACTCACACCAAACAGGAAGAACAAACTTGAAGAGATGCCATGATAGCTTTCTCTTGCATTAGGTTCCTATGTCTTTCCTAGCTGTCCATTCTGGGTCAGGTCTGAAATTGAGCAGGCTATAGAATGGAACTTAGATATACAGCATCTATAATATCTGGCCAACCCAAGAGGAATAACTACTTTTTCCCCATGTGGCCTTGGGGAAATCCAAAACTACTTTCAGTTTGGTTTATTTAAAGGGGACATATCATGAAAATCTCACTTTTTCCATGTTTAAGTGCTATAATCAGGTCCCCGAACACTATTTAGAGTCTTTAGCTTGGATAGCCTGCAAGTTGACCCTGGCAAGCTCAACTGCTAAAAAAGGAGCGTTTCTGTCAGAGCCGTATTTTGGAAAAAATTTTTTAGACCATTCAATAAAAAATTTGGGGTTTGCATTTAATAGCAATCATAAACATTAGCCTGGTGTGTATGGCTCTGTTTGGTAAACAGGTAAACTATGCTATAGTATATTTTGCACAAAAGATTAACATGATGGCACATGCTAGTTTATGAGTTGAAACAGCTCAACAGAAGTTGAGTTGTACAACTAAAAGTTTTAACTTTTTCCTGAGTCTCTCCATCAGTGTCCAACTCCAGTTTGAACAATGTAAGGCTGAACACTGTTACTGACAATCGTCATTTTGGCTGCGTATGAGATTCTCCAGCTTTGTTGTTGTTGAGCAACTGAAGCGTAAGCTGTTAAAGCTCCGCCCTCTTTTGGAAAGCGGTCAGGGAACAGTAGCTAATTTGCATTTAAAGGGACACACAAAAACGGCATGTTTTGCTCATACCCAAACGGGCGAATTTGACAAGATATAATAAATGATCTGTGGGTTGTTTTTAGATGAAACTTCACAGACACATTCTGGGGACACCAGAAACTTACATTACATCTTGTGAAAAGGGGCATAATAGGTCCCTTTTAATATACAGCTAATCTGAAACCCCACATAACCCATCTAAAAACACAATAGCTGGCACTTAGTGTACACTAAGTCTACAGGATTGCAGGATTGGCTTAATCCCTCCTCAGGAAGGAAAATATGGATCCCACATTTTTATCAGTGAACTGCCCCGTATACCAGGAAGACATAGCAGAGTGAACATGGTGTTCTGGGCTTTGAGCAGGTTGATCTGTGTCTCATCCTGCCTTACCAATGATCAATGTTTAGAAGGGATTCAAGTGTAAATGCAAAGAGATCCCAGTGTTACCTCCGACACAAATAAATGCCTGTGATCAGACAGGAAATCGGCAGCAGCTTTTACTTTTCATCATGCCTGTTGCCACAAGATTCCCATCTCTGATCTTGAAATACTGAGAGGGGAGATGACCTGACTGACAGGACTTCCTATTTCTAATGCAGAATTGTCCCCAGCAGTTATGTAGCTTGTCCAAAACTGATACTTGCTAAAAAAAAAAAAGTGCAGATACATATTAAAATATGTTTGATCATTGTCTCTGTGGCAAGAAGCATCAGGGAAGTCTTTCTTCTCACCTGGAGGACCTTTTTGATGCCGCCTTCCACCAATCCACCTAGAAACAGTTATGTTTACAAAGAACAAGATGGATACAATAAGCACCTTTGAGTGAAGAAAGGCAAAATGCTCCACCTGAATTTTGGATAAACCCATCCCTTTAATGTATAAGAAGTCATTAAGGTACATTCACACCAAGGACAATACCTACAATAAAGATAAGGTTCTAAAAATCATTCTAAATATAAAAGAATAGCACAAAAAGAGCCCTCACCATAACTATAATGATAACGGCACAGAGAAACAATAGCCTATCGTTGAAATCACTTTCAGAACAATTTATTTAACAATGATGATCTATAATGACAGCCAGTCAGAATCCATCCTGCTTTAAAGAGCTGGAGCATTTAAAGTGGCAGACGACATAACTGCAGTGTGCTTATAATAAACAGAATGATATTGTCTGCTGGTGTGGACGATAATATAGTTATCATTTTAGTAATGATCCGCTGTGGTGATCCCTAACCGGGAGAAGCCGAAGGAAGATTACTTATTTTTATAGTAATCATTATTGGTGTGAATGGGCCTTTATTTAGTCAGAAGTTTTTGTCTCAGTGGCTGGTTCTCGGCCAGAATAAACTTCAAACTCGACCAGACTCTATGCAGATAATCAAAAGCCAGTGCTGGACATGCACGATAACTCCTAACAGGACCAGTGCCAGGATGCAGGTCCCTCGAGATCTTTTACAATAGGTTTACATGCATCCAAGGTCAAAAAACACTTTTTATTTTCTCATAATATACACTGCAGCTGCATCACCTCTTTTTTAGGTCTCTCTAAACTTATTCTGCTCTGATTGGTCAGATGATCCAGTCTGAGCGCATGTTGAGAAACAAAACAGCCATTGCCATATCTGAATTTCAGCTTTAGATTTTTCCTCAGCACTTTTATACACAGTGATACAAACAGTAAAAATGGCATCCTCATCCTTTGGAAGTGCATGCAAAGTGGATTTGCTTTCACAGCGCAGAAAACAGTGTCTTCTCAACATGTCGAATGACACAAACCAAACTCTTCCAGGCCTCAGCTACAATTACAGTGTTAAAGGGAGGGTCAAAATAGACATTGTTTGCTGGCAATCAATGAAGACCATAGGCTGGCATTATGCAAATTAGTTAACCTATAAATTTGCGCACGAAGTAAGACTTCATTTCAGGCAGTCCTGAATCGGTTCTTTTATTTGGGAGACAATAAATCCATTTATCATGCACTTTGACCTTTTACAGTTGCAAACAGCTACAGTATATAACACACATGAAAGGTAATATCCGAAAAAGCATAATAGGGGACATTAATGTGGCAGGGGAATGAAGAAGCAGACATTTATCAGGAACCAAAGACATGGTAATGCAGTGTAAGTTTAGTAAGTTCTAAAAGAAGGGACAGGATGAGAAGCATTAGCAATACAGTTGAGGCCAGAATTATTAGCCCCCCAGGAATTTTGGAACATTTTCCTAAAGATCTTTCCAATGTTTGCAGCATTGATAAAACTTGATATAATCAAACATTCACCAGTGCTATTTAGTAGCTTTTGGTACATTTTGGAATATAAAATACATTTTTAGGCTTGCTTTATATCAAATATAGTGAAAATGGGGTGGTCAAAAATATTAGCCCCCATGTGAATTTTTGCTTTCAAAACACTAGATGTGTTTTGAAATTGTTTGATTAATCAAACAGCTTTCAAACCACACCTGTGCAGTCAATTGGCTTCCTAACAACACCTGAGCATTCAATCAGCATAAAAGGACTCCAAGGAACAGGGCACTTCAACACATTATTGGGAGAGACTACTTTTACTCACCATGCCAAAGACAAAGGAAATCAGTCTTCAGCTCAGAAAGAAGAGAGTGGAGGCTCATGATAAGGGGGAAGGCTATACTGCCATTTCCAAGCGTTTCACTGTGTCTAGAACCGCTGTACGTTGCATCATTGCCAAGTACAAGGAGACAAATTCTGTAAGAAACAAACCTGGGCGTGGTCATAAGCGCAAGATTTCAAGAACTCTGGAGAGGAAAATAGTCAGAGATGTCAGCAAGATGCCCCGGACATCTGCCAAGATGATTGTTGCTGACCTGGCCTCTTCTGGAGTTGATGTTTCAAGGAACACAGTTGTGAGGGCTCTTCATCGTGGTGGGCTTCAGGGCCATTGTCCCAGAAGAACCCCTTTACTCAAACAGCGGTTTGCCCGTGAACATTTGAAAGGTAAAGACGAGTTTTGGGAGTCTGTGCTTTGGTCTGATGAGACTAAACTGGAACTGTTTGGGCACATGGATGTTGCTTATGTTTGGCGAAGAAAGGGTGAGGCCTTCAACCCTAAGAACACAATTCCCACAGTTAAACATGGTGGTGGGAGCATCATGCTGTGGGTCTGTTTTGCAGCCTCAGGCACAGGGAGCCTTGTTCGGGTGCATGGCATCATGAAAAAAGAAAATTATGTTGACATTTTGAGGGATAATATGCAGAAATCTGCTCGTAGTCTAGCCTTAGGTCGTCGCTGGGTCTTCCAACAAGACAATGACCCAAAGCATACATCAAAATTGGTCCAACAGTTCCTAAAGGATACCAAAACCAAGGTCCTGGAGTGGCCCGCACAGAGCCCAGACCTCAATCCTATTGAGAATCTGTGGCGAGTGCTCAAAGTGAATGTCCATGCTCGGAAACCACGTAATTTGGACCAGCTGGAGCAATTTGCAATGGAAGAATGGGCTAAAATCCCTCAGGAGACCTGTGCCAACCTAGTAAAGAACTACTCTAAGAGGTTATTGTCAGTTGTGGCTCAGAAAGGGTACACTATTAACTATTAATGACCAGGGGGCTAATAATTTTGGACGTTTCATTTTTGTTATTTTGGAAACAAATACACTATAAAACACTTGTTGTTAATGGTCATTTCCATGGAGAAATCAAGAGTTTTGTCTAATTTCATAAGGGGGGCTAATAATTTTGGCCTCAACTGTAAGTACATTAAAAAAGTAACAACTGTCTTTTCTCTCTCTCAATGACAAAACTTATCAGGTTGAAGCTAGTTTAATTTTGTCTGCCTACCTGACAGGCTTTACTGTTGGATCTCTATATCCATGGTAAAGGGACCATGCTGAATCAGAGGGATTGAATTTATAATAATTAGCTTTACTATATTCTGTTATGTACAGTTATGGTCTGTTTCAATATACTGTCTATGGTGTGAAATAAAGGCAATATTTTGAAATGAGCCAAAGTGTTGGAAGAAGGAAGCTATCTGTCTAACTGAAGAACAGGGCTTTGTACTGAGGGCAGAATATGTCGGTAGTTTTAAATGGAAACTGACATTTGGCATGGCTGGAGGAGTCCCTTGTGGCCATTTTGCTGAGATAATGGTAACTGTCTTCTTTGGTTAAACTGCCTCATTGCTCAGTGCTAACACAGGGTGTAGGAGTCCAGCACATCAGTATTCTGAGGCTTTACACAGCTTGGCAGCCCTGTGAATTAACACTCAATCTGTCATCTGCAACCAGTGAAATACCCGGGAAGGCTAATGCAGATGGATGGGAAAGAGATATTAGCTGAGGAAGTGATGTATTAACAAAACACTGCTTATGTCTCTAAACTGCTTTATAACCATAGCTTTTTCTATGGGTGAAACAAAATACCACCTTTCATGAAGCATAAATGCATTTAGCAATAGCATGCTGCCATGCAGTCGCCAAGATCAGATTTTAGTATAATAGACGCAGGCAGGTAGGCAGCATATATTTTAAGGCTCTGGGCTGTTAATGCAAAGTTTACAGGTCACACAGATGACCCATTAAAGGTGCTGTATGTGATTTCTCAAATTCGTTGTTGAACACTGTTGATATTTGAAATCAACCCAAACAAACCCACCCCTCTCTTCATTGCTCCACCTCCAAAACTCACACTCCAATCCTAACCACCCTGTTCCAAATCAGCCTCGAACCCCAGCCCGATCGCTGCTGGCATGCAAGGCAAATGCACTACCATTGACGCTAAACACCTAATTCTCTAGCGACCGTCAGTGTGCAGTAGTTTAACTGCAAAACTCTCACTATCTGGCCACTTACACACGCAATGCGAGTGGATGTCTGTATTACAGCTGACGCACAACAAAATGCTTCACGAAAAATAAAGCACAGATGATGAACAAACGACAAGGAAGCACAAAAAATGAACGTACAGTACACACGAGTAAATACAAACAAGAGTTTGTTGTTAATCACCAACAGCACAGCAGCTCCAGACAATCAAAACCCAGTGTTACTTACATGATAAGGAATCAAAGCAGCCTCCGCGTCTGTTTTCAGGTTTTCCCGCTTAGCTCTCTCCAGCACTGGAAAGCTTTTCTAATATAAACGTGGGTCTTAAAGCACTTGCCCAGTCATAAACCTTCATTCCAGTGATATTCTTTTGAGCTATTTTGTATTGTGTCCCATCTCTCGTTCTGTCCACCTTTAAAGAGACATGGTAGAGACTTAAAAAGCCTTCATTTAAAAAAAATATGAACAAAACTATGGAAGGTAAAAGAGAATATAACCCAGACTACAGGTTCACCTGCAACAAGGATAAACATGGTTTAGACTTGGATTCAGTGCAGAAGTGTCCTATCCATCATGCCATGTGTCCCTCAGTTTTTTTTAAAATGTGTTTTTTCAACGCAACTTCGGGAATAATGTAAATATCATGATAATTGTTGAACACTGTTACAATCTAATTTGGTCCATTCCAGTCACATTTTTCCATGGATCATTTTCTTCAAACTAAAAATCATCTACCCACACTCATGTCACTTGAATGACTTTTACCTGTGGAATACAAGAGGGGTTGTTATCAAAATGTCACGAATACACCTTTGACATCAGTAACAAAAATGCATGGTAATATAGTTGAATTTTATTTTCACATTTACATTGTAACCCCTTACTTCTTGACTTTTTGTCATGAATTCGATGACAGTGTCCCCATAATGGGATATCACACCATTGACTGATTTCACAGATGGAAATGGATGACTGACAGGAAGATGAACATGATGTGACAGATGTGATTGTTGAAGTTAATGGTGTGTGCTGATGTTATGACAACATTTGTTCTGTCAGTTGGATCTTATGTCATACTCTTTGTTAGAAGATAATGTTATTTTATAGGAGAAAAATTGGGGTGGTGTAAATGGCTGTACTGAACAAAGTTGTGTGGTATAATGAATGACTAGCTCTTCTTAATTTTGTCATTTCATCTGAATCAAACTGCTCAAGATGGGGCCACGGATGGCTGCCACGGTGTGGAGCTCTCCAGTTGTTTTACTGTTTTTGTTAGTTTGTCCTGTTTTTTGTTTTTCTTCTACAATTAGTTTCATCAGGGATGAACTGCTGAACATTGGGCAGTACACACCACCCAAACTTCTACTGGTTTTTGATTATTCAGGCATTTTGCTGGATATTGTAGTTGAAGGAACAGCAGTGATGTTCAAGCGCCCCAAGATGCGCAACTGTGGGAAGAGACACGTAAATTTAGGTAGGGCAGATTCTGGGTCTTAGTGCTAGTTTATGATAAACATTTTTACGATTTATATTCTAATCGTTGAACTAGTGTCCTTGCATTATTCAGCCTGAGGGTGGTGCTCTGATGTTGACTGACAGGCTTTAAAGCAATCTGGTCTCATGAAAAGACATACCTGTGGGAACGTTTTCACGAGTTGCAAAAATACGTACCAATATGTACATATCACTGCAGTTTCCAACAGAAATGAACACTAGAGGCAGTAAAACAGCAAGCGCTTTTAATCATTTTCATACACAGTTACGATTACAGGGTCAGATTATGGATTAATAAAGACTCGTTTTTTACGTCTCCTTGCACAATATTATGTTATTACGGAGCCCCAGACATGACATGCAGGAAAAAAATAGTAGGCTAAATCGTGCACACGATTTACTAATTCGTTCCCCCAATTTACTAAAACGTGTGCACGATTTACTATTTCGTTCCCTCGATTTATAAATCATGTACAGCGAATTAGTAAATCGAGGGAACAAATTAGTAAATTGTGCGCACAATTTAATTTTTTTTCTTGCATGTCATGTGCAGGGCTCCGTATGTTATGACTTCAAAACGCTTTTCACCGAAGTGCACGATTTGTAAACGAATATATTTTGGACTTTGCATCAGTTAACCAGCACCATATGTTTCGCTTTTCTGACGTAGCAAGCTTGCTCGGTAGCTCAGCTGATACGGATAATTCTGCAACGAGAATACTTTTTGTGCGCAAAAACAAAACAAAAATAACGACTTTATTCAACAATATCTTCTCTTCTGTGTGATTATTGGCCGGCTCCTGCATCAGCATCACACACATGCATTGTGCTGCTCACGTGTGCAGCTTTGGCCAATACTGAGACGGCATTCGGACGTAAACACGGACGCCTTCACTGTGCTTACTACATCACCTGTGTAATGACAGGGAAGTGAAGAAATTGTTGAATAAATTAGTTATTTTTGTTTTGTTTTTGCACACAAAAAAGTATTCTCGTTGCTTCAAAAAATTAAGGTTGAATCACTGTAGTCACGTCGACTGTTTTAACGATGCCTTAAGTACCTTTCTGGACCTTGAAAATGTTGATTATATTGCTGTCTTTGGACGAGTCATATACCTCTCGGATTTCATCAAAAATATCTTAATTTGTGTTCCGAAGATGAACGAAGGTCTTATGGGTGTGGAATGACATGAGGGTGAGTAATTAATGACAGAATTTTCATTCATTTTTTGGGTGAACTAACCCTTTAAGTACACACGACCAGAGGTGGACAAAAGTACACAACTCCATTACCTGAGTGAAAGTATAGATACTACTTGTCAAATGTTACTCCATTGCAAGTGAAAGTTTTAAAGGCATTTTTTTACTTAGTAAAAGTACAGATGTACTTGCTTTTAAAAGTTTTATAAGTAAATTTCATTTATGTCAAAACATCTAGCATATGACTACCTTGAACTCATTCAAATAGTTGTTTAAAAGTTATAAAGCTCTTCAGTCAAAATAATACAAGAAAGGTTTCTACATTGTGTTTATTTGACAAGATTATGCCAAAACATTTCTGAAAGGACTTCAGTTAAAATTATTAGCTCGACTACTTTTTGCATGCTAACTAACTTCATTGTCAATCCTTACCTATGTGTTAGCGGTGTATGGCAATTTGGCGGGCAAATCCTTAAAAAATAATTTGACCGACCACTTCATACTGAAACTTTACATCTAAAAGCACAGACAATTTCCATTTCAAGCTTTCACCAAAAATTAAAAGTTTACACACCTCAATATGCTTCTGCAGGTTGGACGGCTAGTTTTTGAGGGCTGTGATATAGTTCGTTTTAGGCAAACAAAGCAGACATTTAAAAATGTTATTAGAAATTAGAAATGTAGTGGAGTGAAAAGTACGATATTTGTCTTTCAGTTAAAATTTATATTTTAAAATGAATATACACATAGCTGAAGCTGATTAATATTGCTTGCTCTGGAGCGAGGTTTACTTAAGGTAACTTGAAAATAAGCAGGGCAGTCTACAATCTGCCCCAATGGCAATTCCATTTTTCACCACAGATTTACATTGGGAAAATTGTGGGGCGTTGTAGAGCTGGGCAGGACTCAGGCACCCTCTGCCCTGCTTAGTATTATTATATACATGCCTCCCAAAGACATACATAAAATTTCAATATATCCTACTTACTTTACAACTTAAAATAGTCTAGAAAATCTGAAAAATATTTGTTGCAGAATGCTGAACACATTTACTATTTATTATTGATTCAGTTAATATAAAGGTCTGTTTTTCATGAATATTGAGAAACACAATATTGAATCTCAGCCCCACCTGCCCACAGACAAGCCGTGGCTGTAGCTGATGAAGTTCAACTTGCCACAGGCGCTGCTGATGCAGTTCTACTCAGCCATCATTGAGTCTGTCTTCTGCATTTCAATAACTGTCTGGTTTGGCTCAGCTACAAAATCAAACATCAGAAGAATACAGAGGATGGTTTGAACTGCTGAGAGGATTATTGGTGCTCCCCTGCCCAACCTCCAAGAACTTAACTGTATACATCCAGAGTGAGAAAAGGGGCTCATCTGAAAAAAGGAAAATAACTCTGGATCCCTCGCATCCAAGCCAACTTCTCTTTGAACTTTTGCCGTTGAACTTCTTCCCTCAGGCAATCTACCTCATGAACAGTTAAATTTTATGACAATTATGCAATGCAATGACAACTATGTGCAATATAAATTATTTGACAATACCCTATTCCCTTAATTATATTCTCTTTGTATATAGCACACCTGTACAGTGTACATGCAAATTTATCTATTTTGTTTATTTATATTTACACATATCTTACTCACAGACACACACACACACACACACATATATATATATATATTTTTTTTTTTTTTTTTTTTTTTTTTTTTTTTTTTTTTTTTTTTCTATCTGTGTGTACTGGAAGCTTCTTCTGTCACCAAAAGTTCCTTGTGTGTGCAAACATACTTGGCAATAAAGCTCTTTCTGAATCTGATATCATATTTGTGAGATTTAGTCAGATTAAACCGTTTTGAGGTTAATTGATCTAATATTTTTGTAAATCACTGTATTAATATTCAATAATTTTATGTGTTCAATGTCTTTGCTATTAATTAAAAAGCTAATTTAATGAAATCATTCAATTTTAATTGATCATGTTGCTATTGCAACATATCTATTAAAATATGGGCAATTAAATAATATATAGGCTATTCATATAGGCCTACTTTTATATGAGTAAATGTTCCTTTCAGATGAATCGCTTTCCCTGGGATTTTGCCTCACCTGTCATCATATTTAATTATTAACTTATAACTTATTATTTATTTTTGTATAGCCTAGTAATGACACTTTAAATATATATAATTTTTTAATAAGAATGATAGGCCTATGATAACAGTCATTTATTCTGTAAATGTTTACCAGTGGGCTTCTTGGCCTCTTCAGATGACTAGTATATATGCTAAACATATATCTAAATATGTTACAATGTCGTTAAGTATATTCGTATCAATATAGACCTACTACTCTTTAAATGAACTTTTTCATTGAAGTAGCAGCCTACCCTTCTCTTCTCCAAATATCGCGAGACGTTATCTCAGTGGTGTGACGTCACGTCACGTCAGAACGTGCGCACAGAAACGACAAGATGTCGCTGGCAAGGTAAGTAGCATTGAATCTGTTTTTAAAGGTTTTTGTTTCCACTTTTACATTAAAAATCAATATAAAGAGGTTTACGTGTTTTTTATGTGTCCACATGTGAACTTTGTTTATAATTTGCGTTCTTTATTACCTGAATTATGTTATTTGATGCGCTGAGGCCTGCGGTGTTGTACTCTTTGTATCACAGTGAGTGCTAAGAAGCTAATGCTACGACCACAGCAAAAGCAAAAAACAAAATAACAGAATATTTCTGATACATACATGAATATCAAACTTGCGATCTATATCCACGCTCATACAATTCTTTATAAAAGGCTTAAAATGCATTTGTTACGTCTCTATTTCTTAAAGTAAATAGGTAACTTACCTCTTGTACTTTGTGCAGTTGAACTTTAATTTGAATAAACGTAGTTTAATTTGACAATTAAAATATGCCTATGTCAAGGAAACATTTGTCACTTTTTTTTAAAAATACAATTTCTTTGACTTGCACAGTGTTTACAGTTTCTACATCATACACCCACATACTGCTGTGTATGGATGTAAGTTTGCATCCAATTAATAGGGATCACCTGATGATTTAATAGTTTCTGTCAACCTCACTTGGCTCATTTTTTTTTCCATCTTGTAGTTTTCTCCCTGCACCCACCCAACTATTTGAATTTAAAAAGTTTTTTTTAAAAGTTTAATTTTTTTTTTTTTTTTTTATGCCCTGCATTACATTATTCAAAGCAATGAAATGGCATGACTAAAATAAAATTGCATAGCATTTAAATCACATTTCGTAAACTGCATAAACAATTATATACGAAATTACTTCATGTATTTATGCATAGTTTAATACAAAGAGCCGAAGCGCTGATCACAGAGTACTTTAGCATTTAAAAACATGAGATGCAGTGGAATGGGGGGAAAACCTTACAAAGTCTAGAGACGTGTTTTTTTTTTTTTTTAACTTTTTGCTCTCTTGTGCAAGACAAGTTCAGCAGTAAAAGATGTCTGTCTAGCGCACAATGGAAAATAAGTGCAGAAAATGCGTTCTGTGTGAACAGCTTGATTACAGGTTTGACGTAACCAAGATCATCTCTGCATTGAGCTGCTCTATTTCTGCAATGTTTTGAATGACATGCGCAGCAGCTCCGCATCTTGTGAGAATAACTGGATAGGCTAGCAAAACATTAAAATGCAGCGACGACTCTTACATTATCATTGCATGTCGTGCACCGCTGATAAAGCTGCCTGACGCAGACCTAAAATTAAAATGCTCAGTTTTTGCATTCGAATGTGGGATTTTATTTTAAGTTCAACAAATTTTCGAAATTGGAATTTTATTTTGACAGCCCTAGGCTAAAATAGGGTTTTTAACAATAATAGCATTAGTCAATACCAATACCAGTGGAATTTCATAATCATTAATATCGGTTTTGTTATCTCAGCAAAAAATAGAGTTCTAATGATTGCTATGTGCATTCCTTTGTTTAAAATATTAAATACTATAAAATATTAATACAAATTGAAGGCTATATGTAACTTTTAATAAGGTAAACAGTGTTGCAGAAAAGGTTTTTCTTAGTTCTAGTAGTTATTGAAGTAAGAAGCAGGTTTACTAGGCATAATTTACACAGTAATGTGCTTTTGTTGTTATTTTTAATCAGTTTTAATCAAACCATAGTTGATTTAATAGTTTCTGTCAACCTCACTTGGCTCATTTTTTTCCATCTTGTAGTTTTCTCCCTGCACCCACCCAACTGTCCCAGGACCAACTGGAGGCGGAGGAGAGGTCTCGTGTTCAGAGATCGCAATCCACTGCTTTGGTCTCCACCCGCAGAGAACCTCCTCCCTACGGCTTCAGAAAATCATGGGTGCCCCGGGCTCTAGAGGTACTGCAATAGTAGATTATTTATGATTTGATTAAATATTATTTTTGCATGCGCATATAAATACATATACACATATACATTCACTAGGGTTGTCACCTTACCATAAACATCTGTCCAGTACTCTATTCTGATCCTGATTCTGATCAGTTCTAGTCAGTTTAATCACTGTTCTAAATTAATGTGCACACACAGATCACAAAGACAGAAAACTTTTTGCCAACTGAAGAGCTGCATTATGGTCCTGTCCCAATATCCACACATACTGTATTTCCTGTATATGGCAAAAATCGGTGTGAAGACCACAAGTGTATGTGGAACTTTTGATTACCTGATGGGACACACTTGCAAGCTGATGCAATTGATGTTTTAATTTACAAATGACAGTTAAGCAATGTTGTAATTGCACTGCATTAGATGTGTATGATGTGTATAACAGCCAAAAATATTTGGAATTTCATAAATGTCAAAATGTGAACCTGGGGTGCTTTTGTGTTCCTCATGCACAACAGCATTTCACGTCAGGCCATTCTGGGGCAGGTCACCCTCCACAGTGGTAGGTAGATGAGGAAAAATTATCTGCCACTGTGGGGGGGAAAAAAAAGAAGAAAAAAAAACTGGATTTGCCTGGTGGCTGGCAGATGTTAGTTTCCTACTCTGAATAAATCATACTGTAAATTGCTTTGGTAATCTTATATTATTTTGAAGGATTTTGGAGATGGAGGAGCTTTTCCAGAGATCCATGTGGCCCAGTATCCTCTGGAAATGGGTAGGAAGAAAAGGACCTCCAATGCTCTGGCAGTGCAGGTGGATGCAGAGGGCAAGATCAAATATGACGCCATTGCTAGGCAAGGTCAAAACAAAGACAAGGTGCCTCATCTTCTTCTGTTGTTGAATTGTTCATATATTCAGTGGTTCACACCTGGAGAGGATGTGTTTTGATTCTTTTTGTTTGTTTGTTTCAGGTCATATTCAGTAAATACACAGACATGCTTCCTAAGGAAGTACTAAACGAAGATGCTCCTGAGCTGCAGAAACCCGATGAAGAGGCAGTGAGAGAGGTGAGATATAACCAAAGACTATAGATATAGAAAGACGGTTCACATGAATGGGAGAAACTGCAACGCTCAATGTGCAGGAATACATCCTGTCTTCTAAGTAAAAGAGCCAATCGCTAATTGATGGTCATTACGTCACTGCATCTGTCGTTAGAAACTCCCGTTCCCATAGAAACCTGAGACTCCCGCTTAGGACTGCACATGCGTAGTCTAGCCTGAAAATTAAGGGTTTTTTTGTTTTGTTTTTTACGCTGTTTGAGCATAGGAAACAACATTTATGGGACAGCTCATGTCAGATTTTGTTGCTGATTTGAAATGTTATTTAATTGTGAGTTGGCCAAGCAGTTTTTGAGATTTCAGGATTCCTGTATTCAAATAGATAGGACTTGGTCTTGGATGCCCGAAAGTGAACAGACTTTCCTTAAAAGGGACTTTGATATAACACAGCCTTGTTTGACTGAGAATAGTTTAAAATGTCGATATTTACTACAGGCTGAAATAGGGCTGTCAAAATGGCTGAAAAAATAAATTTGAATCTTTTACTTAAATTTTAGTAATATTCAAATTATATTAGAATTTAAAAAGGCATAGTTTCAACAATTTTTTTTAATGCCCTGCATTACATTATTCAAAGCTATGAAATGGCTTGACTAAAATAAAATTGCATAGCATTTAAATCACATTTCGTAAACTGCATAAACAATTATGAACAAAACGGCATCATGTATTTATGCATAGTTTAATACAAAGAGCCGAAGCGCTGATCACAGAGTACTTTATTGTTTTAAAACATGAGACGTCTAGAGACGTGGTTTTTAAAAGGTTTTTTTTTTTTTTTTTTTTTATACACTTTCTAAACTTTTTGCTCTCTTGTGCAAGATGTCTGTCTCGCGCACAATGGAAAATAAGCGAAGAAAATGCGTTCTGTGCGAACAGCTTAGGGCTGGACGGTATATCGAGTTTGTACGATATACCGATATATTTTTAATATACGATACGGAATGAGGCGATACCGTTTATATCAATATACAGTAGTTTTATATGAACGCATCTGAAAAACAGCGGTGAACGTCGCAGAGTGCTGCTGTGGGGGAAATGCATAATACAATTTGGCTTAAACATGAGACATGCTTAATATTAAGGGCTTTAAAAATAACTCGTAAGATTAAGATATAGTTAACACGTAGGCCTCGTTTAAAGCGGCTTGACCCATCAGATGCTCTGATTGATTCATGTGCTGACAGATATTTGCACTGTTTAATGCTTTTGTGATGTGGTGTTTTCCTCAGCGCATAACTTACATTTCACAGGTATATTCTCCATCTGTACATGTTAGAAAGTCATACAGATATTTCCATTTTGCTGTCAGGAGTGGACAAGCCTTCTGCTAGCTAGCGAATCTCATTCTCCTCTAAACTTGATGAACGAGCGCCGCCGCGCGCATTCGCGCCAAACAGATGGAGCTCAATAGAATGGGATCGCCATAATTCTGACTAAATTATACATTTTGATAAAATGTTTGTTGCTGAACAATAAATGTGCCATATGTAGAATTTTAAACCTACAAGTGTATTTTATGTTAGCAGCAACTAATAATATATATAAGCCTATAGCTAATTAGTCTGCTTTTGTTTTTATTTTAATTTTTAGTCTAATGAATTTAACTTCTGCTTTAAAAAACATTATTTTTATTTTTAGATTGTAATGTTAGAATGTAAAGTAACTTTCTCTTTTTTGCACATACTGTAGGCCTGTTGGGCTAGTGTGCCAGACTACATGGTTACATTCACTATATTTGTATTAATAGCTTTCAATATAAACACAATATTTGTTGGACAACATTAGGCAGGATGTTAAATTAAGATTTTTAAAAAGTAAATACAAATTATTTTTTTTCTAAATCCAAATAGAAAAATGTAGAAAATACTGAGATATATACCGCATATCGCCATTTAGCCAAAAAATACCGGGATAAGACTTTTTGGCCATATCGGCCAGCCCTAGAACAGCTTGATTACAGGTTTGACGTGACCAAGATCTTCTCCACATTGAGCTGCTCTATTTCTGCAATGTTTTGAATGACATGCGCAGCAGCTCCGCATCTTGTGGGAATAACTGGGTAGGCTAGCAAAACATTAAAATGCAACGACGACTCTTACATTATCATTGCATGTCGCGCACCGCTGATAAAGCTGCCTGACGCAGACCTAAAATTAAAATGCTCAGTTTTTGCATTCGAATGTGGGATTTTATTTTAAGTTCAACAAATTTTCAAAATTGGAATTTTATTTTGACAGCCCTAGGCTAAAATAGGATTTTAACAATAATAGCATTAGTTAATACCAATACTAGTGGAATTTCATAATCATTAATATCAGTTTCGTTATCCCAGCAAAAAATAGTTCTGATGATTGCTATGTGCATTCCTTTGTTTAAAATATTAAATACTATAAAATATTAATACAAATTGAAGGCTATATGTAACTAAGGTAAACAGTGTTGCAGAAAAGGTTTTTCTTGTTTTTAATCAGTTTTAATCAAACCATAATCCTTAAGACTTTCAATAATTATGAAGCCAAGCCAGCATGAATTAACGTTCCTGTTTCCTCCTGCTGTAGATTACAGAAAAGACCAGATCAGCTCTGGAGAAACAGGTATCGCAGAAAATTGCAGCGGCCATGCCTGTACGTGCTGCAGACAAACAGGCCCCAGCACAGTATATTCGGTAAGACCAGTTCCACTAAAAAATGTTCTTAAATTTAGAGTTGAATAAATGTTCTGGGTTTGCTACAAGTTGAGCTATATCGACAGTATGACGTTGTTTACCACAGAAAATTATTTAAACTTGTCGATTGGTTAATATCAAGTAAAGCAAGTCAGTGTTTAAAAGCTGTAATGTGTGGCTTAAATTTTTGTTCTAGCACAAGCATGGATTCAGTAAAAAACTTTTTTTTTTGTTTGAGTTTTAAAATTGTCTAAATCATCTGTTTATGAGGTAGGAATAGTTGCCCCCTTGCATTTCCATTTTAACTGCATTACTGTAATGATTTTTGCTTTAAAAACACTTGGGGGGGTCAATTATTCCCTGTGGTAATTGACGTTATGTTTCGATTTTTTGCAATTGTTTGCACTGCAAGATGTTGACAGCATTTTTAAACCGAGTTGTTTGAGTTCACAAAAGTTCCATAAACTGTTCTTATATTTCTTAAAGCTACACACCCTCCCAGCAAGGACTTGCGTTTAACTCCGGAGCAAAACAGAGAGTCATCCGTATGGTGGAAATGCAGAAAGATCCAATGGAACCACCACGATTCAAGTATGTCATCTTCATCTGAGATTTAAGTGAGATTGAGTGTAGTGTGTGGGAAAAACACGAGAAACTCAATGTTTGTGTTTTCTAACAGAATCAATAAGAAAATTCCTCGTGGACCTCCATCCCCTCCTGCTCCAGTCATGCACTCTCCAAGCAGAAAGGTAGGAGTCTGGTTTCTACCAACTATCAATCCCAACACTGATATTCATTGGCTTTGTTTACATTCAGAATCCACAGAAACCTGTCTGGAGGAAACATTTCTAAGAACATCTCAACTAACCTCAAAACATTCCTGTTTTTTCCCTCCTTTTTTATAGATGACAGTGAAAGAACAGCAGGAGTGGAAGATCCCACCCTGTATTTCCAACTGGAAGAACGCAAAGGTAATGCTGAGCCTTCATCAATTATTCAGCTGTTTATTGTTGGTTTAAAATATTGACTATGACTGTGTTGCTTTCTCACACCTCTCATTGTTGCTTCTCAGGGTTACACCATTCCTCTGGACAAGCGTTTGGCTGCTGACGGACGAGGCCTGCAGACTGTCCACATCAATGAGAACTTTGCCAAGCTGGCTGAGGCTTTGTACATTGCAGACAGAAAGGTAGACTGCTTATTCCTGCATCCCTTAACACTCTGAATCCCACATTGCTAAGTTTATGAACTTTTAAGAAGTAAAGAAACCTTCACAACTCTAGCAACATTATAAAACAGTTTCTCAGACCAAAATGATGTCTGAAGCACTATTTGGGGGTAACACTATCTTAGGATGACACCTGTAATAATAATAATTATTAATAAATAAATAGCATGGTTCCTCTGATAAATTTGGATAGCATTTATAGATCTAGCTTTATTTTGGTTGGGAATGTTTGCTTTTTACAATGCAAATAAATCCCAATAAAATGAAGTTCTTTCTAGGGATGGTCAATATTTTTTAAACTGTGTTTTGATGCTGATGTTGTTGGTTGTGTGATGTGTACAGGCCAGAGAGGCTGTGGAGATGAGAGCTCAAGTGGAAAAGAAGATGGCCCAGAAAGAGAAAGAAAAGAAAGAGGAGAAGCTGAGAGAGTTGGCTAAGATGGCCAGAGACAGGAGAGCTGGTATCAAAGCCCACGGTGACAAAGGTACAAAAAGACGCACACGCCATCACTGAATGTCTATGAATTACACTTATACATGTTATCATACACGGCATATGTGGTATTTTCCTGAAACATTAGATATTTGTCTAACAATCAGTGTTTGAAATGCTGTCTACACTTTGTTTAAAATGTATTTAATATTTATTTTAAATGTTTTCTAATTCATAAATTGAAAATTGCCCTGGTTTTGGTCATTAGAGTGCTGTCACTATTGGCGAGATCACATCTATGTCTTTGATTTCTTTCAGGTGGTGAGGACACAGAAGTCAGGGAGCGTGACGAGATCCGTCACGAGAGGAGGAAAGAAAGGCAGCATGACAGGAACATCTCCAGAGCTGCCCCTGATAAGAGGTACATGCGTTTTTTACACTCTTGCCCTAAATCATTCATGGCTGGTAGAACTGGTGCACACATCCCATTTTAATGTGTGTGATTTTGTGTTATTTTCTGTTCTCTGATCTCACACAAGTCCCACCGGTGTTTGTTTTTACATCAGGCACCTTTTAGTGAAACAAACTGACACATCCCTTATTCAGACCCGTCTTGTCATACTTGTTAAAATGCATTTAATCTGTAGTTGTAATAGCTTGAATTATTCATGCTTTTTCCTCAAAAGATGTTCGTGTGAGAATTCCCCAAACTCCCAGTTTGAGACGTGTAATGTAGCGTGATGACTCTGATGGCTCTTTGTATGCGGTGTTAATATGGGTTTAGCTGATGTTATTGTAATTTTGGTCTGTCCAGGTCGAAGCTACAAAGAGATCAGGACAGGGACATCAGTGAGCTCATTGCCCTGGGTCAACCAAACCCCCGTACCTCCAGTGAGGCTCAGTATGACCAGAGACTCTTCAATCAGAGCAAGGTAATCCTCAGGCTTTGCTGATCTCAAATTGGTCACCTTACTGATTTTAGGTCAGTTAGGAGATCAGTTTAATGGTAAGTTGCTTTTAAACACAGGTGTGCAATTAAACACATTAAAATAAAGCTATATTTGTAATGATTGTGATTCACAAAGACAAAATCCATAATCCTTTAGCTCCTTTATCTGCCTTTGTAATTTTTGTAATTTTTCTGTTGATGAAACTTAGACCTTGTTTGGCAGGGACAGTGTTAATATCAAAGCCTGTTTTACATCATCAAATCTAATATTGGATAAAATCAAGTCCTGCTCTGCATCGTTCCACACCGAGTATTTTTTTTGTTTGTTTCACACAGAGCAGCTTCATGCTCTCAATGGTCAAAATGGAAGTTAAAATCAAAGCGTGGTCATTATTTATTTTTTTATTTTTTCAAACCGTGGGAAATTATTGGAAATCTCTAGTGCATATATATTTTTAGTTGAATATATTTTGACTATAACATGTTAAAAAAAATCAATACAAATTACTGTAAGATGCATATTTCATAGCTGGGAGGTATGAAACTCACTGGTTATTTGTGTTTTTCAGGGGATGGACAGTGGTTTTGCCGGTGGAGAGGATGAGATGTATAATGTGTATGATCAGCCCTTCAGAAGTGGCAGAGACATGGCACAGAATATTTATAGGCCTGGTAAAAGTGCGGATAAGGACATGTATGGAGACGACCTGGACACCCTCATGCAGAGCAGCAGGTATGGATACACCTGGACTGAATAATTGCATGCATTTTAACTACAGAAAAACACATCAGATTTTTTTTTTTTTAATGAAAAAAAAAAAAAAAACATCAATTTCATCAAATTAAAATTAGAGATGCATCGATTGACGAGCCAGGTATAGGAATCGGCCGGTTTTCCTCATGATCGGCCCGGATCGGTGACCGGCCGGTCAGTCTCGCGTCTTTCCAATTCCAAGCCGATCTGTTTTGTTACCAGAGGCACAGGCAATAAATGTCAGCTGTGTGTTTTTGCGCTGTTCTCTGACGGCGAAGTGACACTCACCCGCCTCCTCTCTCTCACTCATCTCATTCGCTGCGGTTAAATAGTGCTTGTATTGCGCATAATTGTAAGTGCTTGTCTTTTCCACAGGTTTCGTGCTCACATCAAAAGAGCGTGCACCACTGATATATATAAGCGGAGCGCGCAAGCCGCTTCTCAGTCTCAAACATCTTGTGAGTCACCAAAATGAGTGGCTTACTGCGCTTAAATGGTCAAATACATACAAAATTGTCAAATGCTGTTGTTTGCAATTTTATTTGTTCTTATTACTTACTTTTTACTTGCGTTTTTTTTTTTTTTTATGAAAAAACTTTGCGTTGAAGACAAGTAGATTTTTGTTTGTATATGCTTTCAGTTATAGTCCTTAGAAAGAAAATCGGAATTGGCAAAAATCGGTATGGGTAGGTCACACTAACAAAACTCAGAATCGGCCAAGAAAATTGCAATTGGTGCATCTCTAATTAAAATGCAAAAGTGATCATTGCAACCTTGCTTGGGCCCTATTGAATGTTTTGAATGATAAAAATATACACGCACGCATGTATAGGCTACACGTACGTAAGAGAGTGAGGGAGAGAGACCATTTACGCTCTGTATGATAACAAACTGTTCAATTCATTAGGGAATAGGCTATCTTAACTCAAGCCATATAATAATTTTAACGTGCTGAAACATTAATATAATAAAAATAACCAAATAATGTGGGGAGTAGAGCGAGCGTTTTCAGTTAATTCTTATAGAATTTGAGCTTCCATAGGAATTAACTGAAAATGCTCACTCTGCTCCAGTGGATGCATTTTACTTTAAAATTAGCGCCAATTCAGGTGCACGATTGCTTGAATAGTGGGTTCATTATTATTCTTAATGAAAAACACAACAACAAAACAGTACAATGACAAACTCACTTAAATGGGTGCTTTTACATTTCCAAAAACCAAATCTTCTGCCGTTGCCTTGTCAGTCAAGAGTGAGGCAAAATGGGCCAAGTGAGGTGAAATCTCCGACTCCTGCTGCTGATCTGTGCTTCGGCTCACGCTGAATTGAGCAGACACATTTAGTTTTTATTGAAGTGTTGTCTTTAACTGAATTAAATAATTTTTTTCTTCTATAAAAAATTAAAACTACGGTGGTGGCGGTTTCACAGTGGGCTATTGCATTAAGCCTACCCCAAGTCATAATGATTTTAGGCTGACTAAACGCGTTATAACTAGGGCTGGGATGCGATTTAAAATTTTTAATATAATTAATTACGTGATGTGGTGATTAATTAATGTAACTAATCGCAAACTTATCGTACATCAAATTTGGCTGAGAAATTATCCCCAAAAGATCTTTTGAAGTCATTGTGTAAAGCATCAAACAGACATTTAAAAAAGTAGATTAAGAAAGAAATATTTTTTGATTCAACATAGAATTTATTACACAAACTTTTGGACCATAAGGGTGACTAAATGATGACTGAATTTAAATTTTTGGGTGAACTATATCTTTATTTATTTATTTTTTTTAACAATATGGAAATATGAAATTGAAAGTAAACATGTGGTCAACTGATGTTTTATGAATCATTTTCTAAGAGAAGTTAATTTACTGAAGGCTACCAAGAAAGCTAGTTTACTAAGTAACTGACAGATGTATCACTTTTATTTAGTTTTTCTATTTTTATTCAAATTATTCACCAACTTGTTAACTATAGTCTATCATAAACTATAGGCTATATAGGCACTGAGCACCCACGGAAAAATGAGATATTCTCCATTCATTTTAACCAATAAAAAAACGACTGCAGCTTTCAGACGCGACATTCTTTTTTTATTTTTATAGTTCACTTGAGGCAGTTATACTATGGCATTTTTTAACGACGCATGTCGAGTGTGCATCGATGTAATACATTAATGCGAGAGCGCATCAATGTAATGTGCAACACGAATCTCTCCACAAAACTTGCACGCTCTCAAATATAGTGTCCTCATGGCTCTACTCTGGCTCAGATATTACGTGCGCGCTCGGTTTTGAAACTTAAAATAAACTTTGTGGTTGAAAACACTGAATAGTTGTGATATGAAAAGCACTGAGCACATCCATATCTGGCTCAGCGCCAGCCAAGGTGCAAAAGCACATTTGAATTTAGCGGTGAACGTTCTGATCTTACCGGTGTTGTCATACGGTTCAAATGGATCGCCTTTCACCTTTCATATCTAGAATTTTATGGACATTCTAACTGCATTCTATAAGGTTTTACCATATCGTGAGTTGCTGCCCTGCATCATATTCATCATCAGTCGACTGTATGAAATGTCAGATGACCAATGTAGGGGGACGGGGCAAGTGCATTAAATTCGTTAAATATTAATGCGATATTCTTTTTTGTAATTAATCTAATTAACGCGTTAAATTCACAGCCCTAGTTTTAACATATTGTGAACAGCCTGAATGACGGCACTTATGTGAACATTTATTTGAACGTCCCTGTTATATGCCACGCAACTCTACAGTCTACAGTGGCTGTCAGAAATCGCCCCTTTACCCTTAAATAGGGCACTATTTGAGGGGACTGCCATTTGTAGTGGTGTCCGCAACCATAGTGGACATACTTTTTAAGGAGGCATTTTACAGAGAGTTTGAGTACACGAGCGGGCCCGATACTGGTATCAGTGTATCCCTAATACTAGCCTCCTGGTGCATTCAATTGAACCATTTCCCTTTTCTCTCCAGGTTTGTTCCTGATCGGGAGTTCTCGGGTGCTGACCATGGCCCCCGCCGTGACGGGCCTGTGCAGTTTGAGGAGGATCCTTTCGGTCTGGATAAGTTCTTGGAGGAAGCCAAGCAGCACGGAGGCTCCAAAAGGGCATCCACTAGTGGGCGTTCAAAAGACTACGACCACGAGAAGAAACGCAGGAAGGAGTGAGACACTTCCTCTGTCCACAGCTGCAGGGTCAAATCCTTCCCTCCCCCTATTTTTTATAGCTGTAAAGTGAATGATGAACTATTAGTAAAATGGTGTTTCATCTTTTTTTTTTTTTTCCTTTTTTTATCCTCTTAAATCTAAATGTATTCTCCAGTCATGTTTTCTTTAACTCAAAAGTGTGAACTTAAAACTGTTGTACTGCAAAGCCACCCTAATAAATGTCTTGTGGAGGATTTCATTGAATATGAAAGATTGTTTGTGAAATTTGTCTAAAGTAATCTCTGACTAGTGCTCCAACTACTTTGGTGCTGGTGAAATGAATTTTAAATGGCTCCATTAGTCTTATAAATCCAGTGCATAGTGGTTTCATCTGCTGAGTCTGCTGTTCACACCCTAGAGTGAATTAAACCTCAACAAACGTGTGCTTTCCTTGAGTTTGTTCAAGGGGGAAAATTACCATTGTTTAGTTAGTTTGAGAGCTTCATAAACAATGCATAGCTTAAATTTATGCAAAAAGGGATCCATAAGTTGGTCCCAGTGGCGTAGCGCAAATCGTCACAATATTGTAAATCTTTCCGTTTTAAACCAAGAAGGGAGCCAATGGGTATCATACAAGAAGCAACGTGCAAACTTTGCGCAAGAGTTATGCCAGTAAAAGCTTAACCTCGGTCAGTATTCAAAGTGAAAGTAAAAAGTGATTGAGCTGCCTGACGCTGCATTAACGGAGCATATTCTCTCGGAGATGAATTTCAGCATAGTATGCTGATAACGGTATATAACTGTCTTAATTTATTCTATTATTTCTCTTGTGGCCCGTACATATAGTGGAACAACTGAGAATAATAGTATTTCATGTTAAACATGTCATTTTTTTTTTTTTAAAGTAGGTGCTTGAAGTAGCTCTTAATTTTGATTGATGACTGCAGTCAGTCCGTGTTGGGAAATATTATAGACTGTTAATAATTTTAATTATAGGCCTATATAATTCAATAGACCTAAAAAAAAATAAAATGTTTAAAGCATTTTCAAAGATGAGCTAATAGCCTAATCTTTTATCCTCACAGAACGTCAGTTCCCTTTCGATACTACACTTCGTAACGGGGAAACTCCTGTTTTCACCGATTCTGAAGCCTTTTTAAATCACGCAGTGAAATGGCACGGCCATTGGTTCGTGGAGTTAAAGTAACAAACCAGTGACGGTGTGGCAGAGCCGCACGAGCCAATGGTGAGCGAGCCCACCAAAATGGGCGGGGTCTCGGGCTATATAAGCAGCGTCTCACCTTGGTAGACTGATTTATTCTCCTACAGCGACGCAGATCACATGTCTTCGTTGATCCCGAGATTTGAAGCCGCCTTTAGCTGCAAGCAGCTCGAATTCGCTGCTGATCAGCTCACCGCTTTGCAGCAGCAAGATCAGCTCGCCTCTCCTCTGCTCGCGTCTCACTATTACAGCTCGCCGCTCATGAGTAGCCTGCAGCTTGTTAAGCTCGCCGCTCTGTCCGCCGTTCTAGTGCAGTTCTGATCAGCGCGCCGCTTTGTCAGCAGCCAGATCAGTTCGCCGCTCTCAAGCAGCCTAGTCAGCGCATTGCTCCCGAGCTGCCTGCAGCACAGAGTGCGTGCATCCCGGTGTTTTGCAGCAGCCAGACCAACTCGCAATGACAGCGCTTGTGTCAGCGCTCCCCCTGCCACGGTCTGGCGAATATAACATGCTGCGCCTGCTCTTCTTCAGTTGGTCGGGCCACTCACAAGCCGCCTTCAGCGTCCTAGAGCACCTGTTTCGGCTCATCCAGCCTGCCGTTTTTTTTGTCAGGTGAGCATAGAGCTTAATTTTACTAAAGTAACACTGATGTTTGTTTCGAAATGCCGAGCCTCTGAGCACGTCTTTTGCTGGCCCCGCCCCGCAAGCTGCATTCACTGAGGATGAGCACTCTCTCACTTCTGACAGCACTCAGTTGTATATGACATGACGTTCTTCATTGACTCAGGCGAGACTCATGGTGTATATTCACTCTGAAAGAGCATATTCACTCTGAAAGAGCATATTTCTCCGGCGTTTGTTGCAAAATGCCGAATCTCTGATCGTGTCGCTTGCCGTTCCCGCCCCCGCAAGCTGCATTCACTGAGGACGAGCGCTCTCTCACTTCTGACAGCGCTCAGTTGAATATGACATGACGTTCTTCCCTGACTCAGGCAAGACTCATGGTGTATATTCACTCTGAAAGAGCATATTTCTCTGGCGTTTGTTGCAAAATGCTGAATCTCTGAGCGTGTCGCTTGCCGGTCCCGGCCCCGCAAGCCACATTCATTGAGAAAGAGCGCACTCACTACAAAGGGCGCGAGCCTCGCCTCGCTGCGTTCACAAACTAAAAAGCAGCTCCTTCCCTCATTTTCCACTGATCTCTTTTCTCAAGCTGAGATAAGAAACAAAAGGTTACAGGGCCAGTGAATGGGACTAAGTGAGTTCTCGCCAGTCTAGGATGCGTGTCTCCCTCTTTCTGCAGCAGGGGATTTCCCGGTGCTGCGCACGCTGTTTAGGGTTCAGCTGAGTGCAGCACTAACAGCATTATGTCATGACAATCTCCCCTGTAATTATCAGGTGAGACACATGGAATATACTTCTTCTAAAATAAAAATTTCATTGGTTTTTGTGGTAAAACGCCAAATTTCTGAGTGTGTCACTTGCCGGCCACGCCCCCGCAAGCCGCCTCCATTGAAGATGGACGCTCTCACCGTGAGCATGAGTCTTGCCTCGTGGCGTTCACAGACCGCTTCTCTGAAGACGGCTCTTCCCCTTGACCTCCACTCTTCTTTTTATCTCTGACTTGAGACAAAAGAACAATGCAATCACAAAACTGATTGAATGGGGCTAGGTGAGCTCACACCAGTCTATTCCCACGTCTCATCCTCCTGGCAGCAAGGGGATTCCCCAGCTATGCATGCTGTGAGAGCAAGCATAGCACTGACAGCACTCAGCTGAATGCAGTGCTAACAGCTTGTTAATGTATGACATTCTCCCATATAACTAAATGAAGACTCATAACTATTTTGTCTAAAGAGCTTTCTCTATGAATATTTATGCCACCTAACACCCCGTTCTGTTTCGGGTGCTGGAGACAATGTGTTTGTTAGCACTGGGCCCACACCCATGCAATTTATTGCTGTCATAGCAACCAGATTACAAGTGTCGGGTCCCCTCGCAGTGACCCATCATTTGAATCGATTTAACCCCTTGCCACACGGGCCGAGGCCTGGCTGGCCATCCCTGGAGTGTCAAAATGGGTATTGGGTGTAGAAAAATCGAGGTTATGTACCAGAACTCTCAAAGGGACTCGCTATTCAATGAAGTGGTCCAAACCTCTGTAGAGAGCAAGGACGTACACGTCCTGCGCCCCGAGGTAAACACTATGCTGGCAAAAGGAGCCATAGAATTCATTCCCCCGGCATTGAGCAAGTCAGGCTTCTACAGCCGATACTTCCTCGTTCCCAAAAAGGATGGCGGTCTCAGACCCATCCTCGATCTCAGAAGCTTGAATTGGGCCCTAATAAACGCTCATTCAAAATGATTACTGGTTCTTTTCCCTGGATCTGAAAGATGCTTACTTTCACATCCAGGTAGCCCCCCATCACAGACGATTCTTGAGATTCGCCTTCGAAGGGGTGGAGTACCAATACACGGTCCTTCCATTCAGGCTATCTCTGGCTCCCCGCACTTTTACGAAGTGTGTGAATGCGGCTCTCTCCCCTCTGAGACTGATGGGCATAGGCATACTCAACTAGCTCGATGACAGACTCATTCTGGCCCAGTTGGAGGCGGAGCTGCTGTTACACAGGTCCCTCCTCCTCAGCCACTTAAAGTGCTTGGGGCTCAGGGTCAATTTTCCCAAGAGCTCATTATCTCCCATCCAACGTATCTCGTTCTGGTGATAATTCTCGACTCGACCTGCATCAGGGCCGTGATCTCACCAGAGCGATCCCTGGCCATTCAGCAGCTCACGGAAACTTTTACACCCGGAACATCTCTGCCACTCAGAGCATTTCAGAAAATGCTAGGTCTCATGAGCTCAGCATCACCAGCCCTGCAGTTGGGTTTACAACCGTATGCACCCACTGCAGTTCTGGCTGAAACCGCGGGTCCCGCCTCGGGCCTGGCAGCACGGTCGTTGCTTGCTTAATGTGAACCAGGCATGCGTTGCAACCCTGGCTCTTTGGATGAACCCCTGCTGGTTCAAACAGGGCGTGGCTGTAGGGACTATGTGCAAGAGGAAAGTCGTTTTCACAGACGCCTCCAAGATGGGCTGGGGAGCCCTGTACGACGGCCACTCAGCCTTAGGTGCTTGGAGCAGCCAGGAAAGCGAGCTTCATATCAATCGCCTGGAAATGGTGGTATATCAAGCTCTCCAGTCTTTCCTTCCTCTCCTGGTGGGACACCATGTCCTGATCAGATCAGACAATATGACAGTGGTGTCCTTCATAAATCGCCAGGGCGGGCTCTCGTTCCAACCCCCTTTTCATTCTAATGAAAACCATCCTAGAGTGGGCCCAACACAACCTGCTCTCACTCAGAGCAGCACATGTTCAGGACTTGCTGAACAAAGGGGCGGACATGTTGTCCCTCAGAGGAATGGTCACTCCACCCCCTCGTGGTTCAGAAAATTTGGGGAGGGCAGAGGTTGACCTCTTTGCCTCAGAAGACAACTTTCGTTGCCCAATTTACTTTCCTAAAGACCAAGGATGCGCTGGCCCACGACTGGCCCAGCCTCCTCCTGTACGCTTTTCCCCCAGTCACTCTGATTCCCCAGGTTATCAGACGAATCAGGCAAGGTGACCACAGGGTCCTCCTGGTGGCTCCTCTATGGAGCCAACCATGGTTCTCGGACCTGTCTCAGCTATCGTCCATGGAGCCATGGCCGATTCCCCCTGAGATGAGACATCCTCTCCCAAGCGGGAGGGACAATTTGGCACCCCAAACCCGAGCTGTGGTATCTCCATGCATGGCTTCTAGACGGGAGCCTTCAAACCTCCCTGAAGATATCCTGAACACTATCTCACAACCCAGAGCTCCATCAACGAGACATCTCTACTCCCTAAAATGGTCAGTCTTTGCTGCCTGGTGTACAGCCCGGGGCGAAGACCTATTTACTTGTGACATATCTCTGATTTTGTCTTTCCTTCAGGACTTAATGGATAGGGGCTGTACTCCCTCTACCCTTAAAGTCTATGTTGCAGCTATAGCGGCCACCCATGCTCCCATAGCAGGGCAGTCGATAGGGAAAAACAACCTTGTTGTTTGTTTCCTAAAAGGGTCTACGAGGCTGAACCCTCCCCGCCCCCGCACGGTTCCCACCTGGGACCTGTCCTTGGTTCTCAGAGGCCTTAAGAGCCCTCCCTTTGAACCACTCCAGACTGCTGGCTTGCGTCCTCTAGCGCTAAAAACCGTCTTATCGCTAGCCTTAGCATCGGTAAAGCATGTGGGAGATTTGCAGGCGCTCTCCGTGAGCCCCTCCTGTCTTGAAATTGGGGCCTAACGACTCTAAAGTTGTCCTGAAACCAAGACATGGATATGTCCCAAAGGTCCTATCCACATCCTTTAGGGCATAGATGGTCATTCTCTCTGCACTTCCTCCTTACCAGGATGATCAGGAGTTGAACCTACTCTGTCCAGTCAGGGACTTGCGGACTTACATCGATCGTTCCGCCTCTTTTCGTCAGTCGGAACAACTCTTTGTCTGCTTCGGTGGCTGTACAAAAGGTCTTCCGGTCACAAAGCCCAGGTTATCCACATGGACAGTCGATGCTATAGTGCTCACTTACTCCTCTTTGGGCCTGCAATGCCCTATAGGTGTTAGAGCGCACTCCACGAGAGGCATGGCCTCTTCTTGGGCATGGTCCACTGGCGTGTCCATCGCGGAAATTTGTGAGGCGGGCCTCGCCGTCCACATTTGTCAGGTTTTTATAACCTGGACATCCCTGCATTACAAACGCAGGTTCTCTCTGCATAAGCCTCACCAATGTGACCAGCTTATGAGCACTTGTATACGGCCCTGACCAAAGTCCGGGTAATAACGTATTTTTTCCTATTCCCTATATGTGCTCTAGGCCCCAAGGGGCTCCTAGAATGTATAGAAATGGGAGGGCAACTACAGTGTCCTCAAGTCCGGGGATCTTCCGGGATACATTATGATATATGTATATATATATATATTATCCTTCTCAGCGCTCCGCTCGAATGCTCTGTCATCCTCCCTTTATAGTACGGTGTGATTGTATAATCCCTGTTGCGTCTTGCCTGATGGCAGACGACGCAGTACGGAGTGTAGTGTCGAAAGGGAACGTATTCGGTTACTAACGTAACCTCAGTTCCTTTAGATATGGAACCGTACTGCGTAATTTGCCGCGCTATTCGTAGGACGCCTCATGCCGTCGCTTCAGTCAAATTAAATCAGTTTGCCAAGGTGAGACGGCCGCTTATATAGCCCGAGATCCCATTTTGGTGGGCTCGCTCACCAGAGCCGTGCCGTCATTGGTTCGTTTACTTTAACTCCACGAACCAATGGCCGTGCAGTTTCACTGCATAATTAAAAAGGCTTCAGAATCGACGAAAACAGGAGTTTCCCCGTTGCGTCTTGCCTGACGGCAGACGTCGCAGTACTCCATTCCGTATCTAAGGGAACCAAGGTTACGTTAGGCCTATGTGGTGATGCACTATGAAATTATTGTGAGGCAAATTTATAATAATATTAATTTAATAATAAAAGTAGCCTAACATAATGGTAATAATAATAGACTACAAGAATGTAACAGGTCCTATATTAATTGGAAATGCCAAATCCTCTTAATATTGCCAATATTTGATGCTTTTGACAATATCTCTGGCTATCGTCGATACATGATCATCGTCTGTTGACGCAACCCGGGTTATCGCGGGGGCTCCCCCGCAGTGCTTGCCCTGTGTGCCCGTCCGCTACGCCACTGGTTGGTCCTCTATTAATAATGGGTTGATTCTTTAAATAATTGTATTTTCCATAGGATTGTTTTAAATGGAGAAAATGCTTCCTTTATGTTTTAAAGGATAATACTATTTCTGATTTTGAGAAAAGGGTAAATGTGCCAGAGTTGGGCTTGGACTTGATATTCAAAGGCACAATATGTACAATTTTTGGATGAAAATATTCAAAAACCACTAGAACAGTGTTATATATTTTGTTAATGTGTACTTACATTATCCCAGATGTTTCCAAGAATGTTTAAATCCAGAGAAATAAGCAATTTTAACCAGGACACGGGCCATGTTTGTGGGTCGCCTATCAATGACATCATACCTGCGTTACCCTCGATTTCCGGTTTTATTTTGTAGAAACCATGGAAACACCAAAGACACTTTAATATAAGTTTTATTAGACAGGTGAGTAACTGTTTGGATACATTTATAGACAGAAGATTTCTGCCCCAATCCCATCCCAATTTTTTTCCACCGGCTGTGAGGTGAAGATGACATCTCCCATGATTCCGTGTTCAATTGCGGTGTTATCACGCTATGCCTTTGTTTTGAATAGGCGACTTTTAGCGGCAAAAATTTACATATTATGGCTTTAAAATATTATGTTAATATCATTAGCATTTTTACAGCAAATAATCATTGTCCGATTCTGCTACTTGCATCATGCAAAACATTTAGGAAAAAAGAGCAGATGGCTGAGTAACGATGATGAATAAATGTAATGATGAAATAATTTTTAATAGATTTACATCATAATCTTAGAGTAGCTTTATTAGGTGTGATTTTTTTCAGAAAAATACCTTTTCTCCAAAAATTTTGAAATCCCATTGCATTTTATATCATGACGGTTGATCAAGCGTTTTAATATAGTTTTAATCCGTTTAGTTTTTTCAGACTTTCAAGTGCCCCTATACAACTGAAACTGCATAATTTCGATTCATGATACTGCATTATTTCCTTATTAGGCTGTAAGTATCTGCCTTAGGTAATGCTAGATGATAAAATGCCAGGGTTACAAGAACTGATATAGTCAAGTTTACTCAAAATATATATTTCCATATTGTAGATGTCCAATGTAGAAGGTTCTTGTGTGGTTTGGGTTTCCTAATTGAAACATTTCAAGAAGTTTTATATAGCTAGAGTTGTATGATGTATGTTTTTTCCTACATTTTAATTATTTCTTGAAAAATGCACCCAATTTACATAATGATTAATTGTCCTGAATGAATTTAAAGGGCCAATAAATAAGAGAAACATCTCTGCTCCACATCTCTATTTGGGGATTTATGTGTTGCTTAAAGCAACGCTAGTCCCATTTATTATCTTTGATTACTATTCATTTATCACTGGAATCTTGCCAACCACCAGGTCAACGGTTTAAAAAATGAGAAGCCAATTTACAGTTTTATTACATATAATTTTGAATGTCTGTTGAACTTGGGGTGGATGGAATGATAAGACCTGGAAATGATATCATTTCTCAAGAGTATGAACACTTAATGTATAAAGCATCATCAAAGTTAATGTTTTTGTCCCAATAAGAGCTCAATTTAACCCAATTTAGCATATTATAAAATATTTTACTCCTTAATTTTCCTTGTGTGGGGAAATACAGAAATGTGTTTTTGTGGTGTAGCTTGGGGACTGCAATATGACGAAGACATTTTCATGAGATTCACCCAAAAGTTTTATTTCTGCTGTAATTCTCTTTATATTCCTCATTAGGATCCAGTGAAAAACAAATAGGCCTACATGCTTTATGCATCAATGTATAATCTATATGTCTTTTTAAATATCCTTTCTCATTTTGTGTCTCATTTCTATTCCAGCATTGTCCAGGTCTTCAGATGCATTTAGTTCTTCAGGACAGGCAGATAATGAGTCCTTACTTTTCTGTTGTTTGCATTTCTAAATGGATGGAGCAAGAAAAATGAGTTTCTTATTGATGACAGCCTAAGGAAATTGGTTCTTTTGCAAGCTTTTGTATGGTTTGAAGAACAAACAACCAGCACATTGTTTTTGTGTCATAATGGAAACTTTGGCAAGCAGACAAAAGCTAAGATTGATAGGTTCTTATCTGCTGTCCATGGAGGAACAAACAGCAATATTCCAGGCTGGTTGTTTCAGTCGATTGAGCAAAAAGCTTTTTGTTCTTTTGGAGCAGAGACTAAAACAGCATTTAAATAGCATTCAGCTGCATGTCTGAAGCTCCAGAGCGCTTCAGAAAAGAAAGTAATGGTTATGTCAGTCAAAAGATGCCTAAAATTAACCAGTAAATAGCCATGTATATGTTTACCAAGAAGTCTTTACTGACTGTTTATTGGTGATTCTATGTGCACCTTTGTCCCTGTGGGGAAAAAAAAAAATTGAATGCCATTAAAATGCACTTGTCCAATAATTGAACCGTTAAATGAGGACCTTACAAAATTTGAGAAATTATTTTTCTCTAAAGCTGATTTGAAACAACGTCCACTGTGAAAAGCACTATGTAAACAAAATTGACTTGAGCACTTAGGGTTCGTTCACCCCATAATTAAAATTCTGTCATTAAGTACTCACCCTCATGTCATTCCAAACTCGAGCTTCCAGAAGAGGTTTGTTCTTGTGCGTCATTCATGTTAGGCTGAGCTTCTACTTATGTTTGCTGATCAGTGTTTACATGTGAATAAAAGCCTAAATTATCATAAAAAACAACAGTCTCTTCAGAAAATTTGGATTAAACCGCATTCATATGGATTAGTTTTCCGATCTCTTTATAAACTTTTTGAAGCATCATGGTGGTAGTTGCAAATGTAGTCAATGGAGGGACAGACATCTCTCAGATTTCATCAAAAATATAATTTTTGTTCCGAAGACTAACGAAAGTCTTACAGTTTTAGAACGGCTTGAGGGTGAGTAATTAATGACAGCATTTTCATTTTGGTGTGAACTACTAAATCCCCACTGATTTAACCACAATTTAACCACGACTCTGATGTAAAGATTGATAGATAATTTTCCCAATAAATATTAAAATACTTTTTTCTTATTTCGCTCTTTATTTAGATTATTAGGTGATAATGTAATTATTAAAAATTTAAAAATGATACAAATAATATTTTATGGTTTCGTATTTTAAGATTGTGAAAGTTTCAGTTTAACAAGAGTTAAACCAATACATAAAATCAACACAGGCTCATAGAAAAATGTACCTATGGGGTTTAGTGTATGTTATTTTAAAACACCATGGAGCATTAAACTTTTAGCACCACTCACCGGGCATTTAAATTCAGAACTGCGATGATACATACAAAAACCAACGTAAAAAAAAGTTGCCAGATTCATGTTCATGTTTCGGACTGAAAACGCTTTTTAGCTTCACTGACTGGACATTTCACTTTGGGATAGTATGCTGCGTTCACACCACCTTGTATTTACCGGAATCTTGAGATGACAACATGTGCCGTTATATTTGGAGTTGTGCATGTCCTCGGACTGGGAATTATGTGTTCCCTTTCGATACTACACTCGTACTGCGTCGTCTGCCTTTAGGCAAGACGCAATGGGGAAACTCCTATTTTCACCGATTTCTGAAGCCTCTTTCAATCACGCAGTGAAACTGCATGGCCATTGGTTCGTGGAGTTTAAGTAAACGAACCAATGACGGCGCAGAAGAGCCGCGCAAGCCAGTGGTGAGCGAGCCAAAATGGGCGGGGTATCGGGCTATATAAGCGGCCGTCTCACCTTGGCAAACTGATTTATTCTCCATCAGCGATGCATATCACATCTTTTTGTTGATCCCGAGACTTGAAGCCGCCTTCTACCTGCAAGCAACTGGAATTCGCCGCTGATCAACTTGCCGTTCTGCAGCAGCAAGATCAGCTTGCCTCTCCTCTGCTCGCCGCTCATGAGCAGCTATCCCTTTGAAGCTCACCGCTCTGCCAGCTCGCCGCTCAGTTCGCCGCTCTCATGCAGCTCTGATTAGTGCGCCGCTTCGCTAGCAGCCGGATCAGTTCGCCGCTCTCAAGCAGCTCTGTTCTCCACGCCGCTCTCAAGCAGCCTGGTCAGCGCCGAGCCCATGCTCACTGTGTTTTTTCCTTCTGCGGCTGCAGTTGGATTCTAAAAGAGCTTATTTCTTAAAGCATATTCTCACTGGCGTTTGTTTCAAAACACAGAGCCTCTGAGCGCGTCATTTGCCGGTTCCGCCCCCCGCAAGCCACGTTCACTGAGGATAAGCGCTCTCACTACAGCGCTCAGCTGAATATGACATGACGTTCTTCCCTGACTCAGGCGAGACTCATGATATATATTCACTCTGAGAGCGTATTTCTCCAGCGTTTGTTGTAAAATGCCCAATCTCTGAGCGTGTCATTTGCCGGCTACACCCCCGCGAGCCGTGTTCATTGAAGGTGTGTGCTCTCACTACGAGAGCGCGACAACGAGCTTAATGCTGACAGCACTCAGCTGAATATGACATGACGCTCTCCCCTGACTCAGGTGAGACTCATGGAATATATTCACTCTGAAAGAGCGTATTTCTCAAGCGTTTTGTTGTGAAATGCTCAGTATCTGAACGTGTCGCTTGCCGGCCACACCCCAGCAAGCCGCGTTCATTGAAGGCATGTGCTCTCACTAAGAGAGGGCGACAACGAATTCAATGCTGACAGCACTCAGCTGAATATGACATGACGCTCTCCCCTTATTTCTCTGGTGTTTGTTATTAGATGCTGAACCTTGAGCGCTTCGCTTGCCGGCCCCCGCCTCTGCAAGCCGCGTTCATTGAGGGAGTGTGCTCTCACTATGAGAGCGCTAGAACGAGCTCAATGCTGACAGCGTTCAGCTGAATATAACATGATGCTCTCCCCTGACTCAGGTAAGACTCATGGAATAAATTAACTCTGAAAAAGCAGACTTCTCTGGTGTTTGTTATTAAATGCCGAACCACTGAGCGCTTTGCTTGCCCCCGCAAGCCGCGTTCATTGACCCAAACAGCCTCGTATTTGTTCCCAGTTGCCCAGTTCAGTTCCGGGTGCTGGGGAAAATGTGTTTATTGCATGCAAAGGGCCCGTTCCAGCGCCCAAATGTATAACTGCTGTGATAGCGGATAAAATAAAACACAAACATTCTCAAAAAGAGAGCAAATTTCCTCTTTCACCCCATATGTGCACCACAGTTCCTCACAGCGACTTGGTGCTAGAACCAATCCAGCCCCTTGCCACACGGGCCGAGGCCTGGCAGGCCATCCCGGAGTGTCAACGTGGGTGCTGAACGTAGTGAAACGAGGTTATGTACTCCAATTCACTCAATGGGCGTGGTCCAAACCTCCGTGGAGAACAGGGACGTGCACGTCCTACGTTCAGAGGTGAACACCATGCTGCAAAAGAAGCCATAGTAGTGGTTCCCCCAGCACTGAGCAAGTCAGGCTTCTACAGCCGGTACTTCCTCGTTCCCAAAAAGGATGGCGCTCTCAGACCCATCCTCAATCTTAGGCGTCTGAACCGGGCCCTAATAAAGCACTCATTCAGAATGAGCACTTTGAAACAGATCTTCTCGCAAATTCACCCAGAAGACTGGTTCTTTTCCCTGGATCTGAAAGATGCTTACTTTCACTTCCAGATAGCCCCCTCACAGACGTTTCTTGGGATTCGCCTTCAAAAGGGTGCCATATCGGTATATCGATCCCTGGCCATTCAGCAGTTCGCGGAAACTTTTACGCCCGGAACCTCTCTGCTGCTCAGAGCGTTTCAGAAGATGCTAGGTCTCATGAGCTCAGCATCACCAGCCCTGCAGTTGGGTTTGCTCCGTATGCGCCCACTGCAGTTCTGGCTGAAACAGCGGGTCCTCCCCCAAGCCTGGCAGCACAGTCGTTGAACCAGGTGTGCGTTGCAACCCTGGCTCCTTGGATGAACCCCCGCTGGTTCAAACAGGGAGTGGCTGTAGGGACTATGTGCAAGAGGAAAGTCGTTTTCACAGACGCCTCCAAGATGGGCTGGGGAGCTCTGTGCGACGGCAACTCAGCCTTCAGCGCTTGCAGCAGCTAGGAAAGTGAGCTTCATATCAACCACCTGGAAATGATGGCGGTATATAAACCTCTCCAGTCTTTCCTTCCTCTCCTGGTGGGACACCATGTCCTGGTCAGATCAGACAACATGACAGTGGTGTCCTTCATAAACCGCCAGGGCGGGCTCTCGTCCAAGCCCCTCTTCAATCTAGCGAAAACTGTCCTAGAGTGGGCCCAACTCAACCTGCTCTCACTGAGAGCAGCGCATATTCAGGGCATATTGAACAGGGGGCGGACATGTTGTCCCGGAACAACCTTCCCTTGGAGGAATGGCCGCTCCATGGCCGGATCTAGGAGGCTAAACCCTCCTCGCCCCCGCACGGTTCCTACTTGGGTCCTGTCTATGGTTCTTAGAGGTCTTAAGGGCCCTCCTTTCCCCTATCGCTAAAAACCGCCTAACCTAGATGTTTCTGCATTGCAAACGCAGGTTCTTTCTGCATAAGCCTCACCAATGTGACCAGCTTATGAACCTTCGTCTACGGCCCTGACCAAGTTCGGGTAGTTATGTATTTTTCTGTTCCCTATATATGCTCTAAGCCCCATCGGGTTCCTAGGCTGTATGGGAATGGGAGGATGACTACAGTGTCCCCGGGGTGCATTATACTACATGCATCCACTGCAAGCCCTTCTTAGTGCTCCGCTTGAATGCTCTGTCGTCCCCCTCCATAGCACAGCGTGACTGTATTATCCCCGTTGCGTCTTGCCTAAAGGCAAACAACGCATTACGAGTGTAGTACCGAAAGGGAACGTACTCGGTTACTAATGTAACCTCGGTTCCCTTAGATACGGAATGAGTACTGCATACTTTGCCGTGCTATTCATAGGACGCCTCATGTTGTCGCTTCAGTCGAATTAAATCAGTTTGCCAAGGTGAGACGGCCACTTATATAGCCCGATACCCCACCCATTTTGGCAGGCTCGAGCGGGCTCGCTCACCATTGGCCCTGCCGCACCGTCATTGGTTCATTTACTTGAACTCCACGAACCAATGGCCGTGCAGTTTCACTGCGTGATTGAAAGAGGCTTCAGAAATCAGTGAAAATAGGAGTTTTCCCGTTGCGTCTTGCCTAAAGGCAGACGACGCAGTACTCGTTCAGTATCTAAGGGAACTGAGCTTACGTTAGTAACCGAGTACGTTTTTATGGCACCCAGGGGCGGACTTAACCAATAAGCGAGGTGAGCAGCCACTTAGGGCCCCGGGGAATTAGGGGGCCCCTGACAAATACCAAGAAGCTAGACTATTTTAAATCGTAAAGTGAGCAGGATATATGAAAATGTAGCGCATGGATTCGGCAGGCATGCATGATACTAAGCGGGGCAGCCGGTCTTCCTAGCTCTACAGGGCCCCACAAATTTCCCATGTAAATCTGTGGTGAAAAATGGAACTGCAGTGCCCTCTCATAGAGAGGCATTTGGGCAGATATCTGGCTGCCCCGCTTATTTCCACGTGACATTACCTCAACCTCACGTAAACCTCGCTCCAGACCAAGACGATATCAGTCCGCTTCAAATATGTGTCTACATCAGGTCAGTAACTAGTTGGTATGTCAGTTCTTCCTATTGGTATGTCCATATTAAATTAATGAGAGTATAAATCCTTTAGTTTAAACGTGCTCATGTGAATAGATTTTATATACAGTAGTTCTGTTGTGTTTTATGTTTTTCTGAGAACAGACATGACTGTTTTCTTCACTGAAATTTCCTACATAACTTGTAACATTCTAAAACAACATTCGGACGCAATAAATCCTACATTAAGGCAACTCTAAGATGACATTCTATTCTATTCTATTCTTTGTTGTTTGTACTAAAGTCTGTCAATCATCATTAGAGCACCACCCTCAGGCAGAATAACGCAAGGACATTAGAATTCTGCCAAAAGTGTGTCTGATGTGTTGAGCGATTAAGATATAAAGCTTACAAAATGTTTATCATAAATTAGTGCTAAGACCCAGAATCTGCCTTACCTAAATTTACGGACAGGAGCTGCTACTGTTCTACAGAGTGAAAAATGTAATGTGACTCAAATTTTGACGCATTAATATTAAAATGTAATCACAAACATGGTTAATTAACTGTAATTGGTTTGTTTGTGAATTTAGTTTTTTTTTTTTTTTTTGTGAATTCAATTGTATTTAATTTTACATTGAGAAAATAAATGTTCCAGGTTTAACATGCAGTTTATTTACAAATGTAGAAAAAAAAAAAACAATAGAAATAAATATATATAGAAAAAGAGTGTTTTAAGTACGAAGTTTGACTGTTGGGGCCCCATACCTGGAATCGCTTAGGGTCCCCAAATCACTAAGTCCGCCCCTTATGGCACCACTATCAACGCCTAAATGAATCAGGTGGTACAGCGGCCCCGTGGTACACATGGAAGCTTTCAGAAACACTTTTTACAAGCTAGAATCTCATAATTACGAGGTGGCGTGAACGCACCAGTAGACTCGAGATGACAACACGTGATGGTCTATTCTGAGCTGTTCACGTCCTAGGACTGGGAATTATGCATTTCTATGGCATCATTAGGTGTGTCTGACATCGGCTGAGGCTGGATGTAACCATAGACTGTAAAAAAATATGGACGTGATGTCACCCATAGGTTACTGAAGAGCATTTTTGAAGCCTAAAGTGGGTCGTCGCCATCTTGGCACCGCGCCACCACACGTCACGGATAACTGAAAATGGGCAAAGAGGCAGGATGCGGGTGGAGCTGAGGTGCCTGGTTGCTGAAACCACGCCCACCTAGCTCGACATGACCAAGTTAGCTCAGGCTAAGGAGTTATCTATCTATCTTATGCTGCCTTCATGTGCTATTGGAAATTTGATAATTCTCACTTCTGAAGTCGTGATTACAAACTTATCGCATTCACATTTCAAAATGGTTCATGTGCAATTTTTACCTAGGAAACTAGTATTTGCGATATTTCCGAGAGCATGTGAACTCAGCATAAGATACTGTCTAAAACATTAATAAAGATAAGTTATATCATTTAAAAGTTGTAAGGGTTTACTGTCAATATACAGTGTCTGTTTTACGATATAGATGCTCCAGCAACAGTAATATTTTAATTTGTATCGGGTGTGCAAATGACAACACGCAAAACGGGACTTCATACCTTTGTAATGAAATAGGGATCGCGAGATGAATCCAGTCCGTTGCACTTGGGTAAAATGTCCATGAGCGTCCATTGAAAAACATCCAACAGCACTTTTTGTCCACAAAAGTGTTAAATCCATGAAATATTGATATATTGTCCATTGTTTGCATCACATTTCTTCTGAACAATCTGCTCTCCATCATTGTTCTTCAAGAAATTAAGCAATTTGAGCAGCGTTTATGTTGTAAAACTGTATACAATCGTTTACATTGGACTCTCACAAACAAATGAGCCCATGTCCAAAGAATAATTTTTCAAATAGTGCAGCAGTTTTAGTTATAATATCTCAAGCAGTGCTGTTGGATTTCTTGGTCTGGAGAGGCATTTTCTCCAGCCATTGTCATTGTAGTAAATCTGACAGACAAAACTTTTAGCCAATGCCAAGATGATCCAACAACGTGTGTTCTGTTTATCTTCCACATGCGTGCACACGTACACAGACGTACATCTGTCTCGACCATTAACCGCACAGCAAGCCATATAATTTGATAATTGAATGAAATAATCCTGAAAAAAGCACAAACACGGCAGAGATGCCAAGTTCAGCGACCTGAATTAGCTGAGATGACGTGACGGTTTAAAACGTACTCGGTTACGAACGTAACCTCGGTTCCCTGAGATACGGAACGAGTACTGCGTATGGGGGAAAAACTCCTTTTTTCCTCGATGCTGAAGCCTTTTTCAATAACGCAGTGTAACTGCACGGCCATTGGTTCAAACTGGAAAACTTTTTGATCCAATGACGGCGCGGCATAGCTGCGCGAGCCTATGGTGATGCGGCGCGCCGAAGCCCGCCAAAATTGGCGGGGCGACGGGCTATATAAGCGAGCGTTTCGCCATAGGATTTCAGGTCATTCAACTGAAGCGATGACACTGAAGCCGCAGCCGCGTGGCACGGCATAGAACGCAGTACTCGTTCCGTATCTCAGGGAACCGAGGTTACGTTCGTAACCGAGTACGTTCCCTTTCGATACTTCACTCGTACTGCGTATGGAGAACGAATTCAACCGCGCCGTGCCAAGGAAGGGAACGACTGGCTTATCTTGGACACCGGAGGGGTCCAGGGGACAAGTGAAGAGGCCGAAGCCTAGAACCCTAAGTTACACTAGCTAGGGGGGAGATGGCCCCCTAGAATAGCATGATGACGGAGCTCGACTGAGGCCGTTGTATCATACTGAAAGGACCCGAGCATGCATGGTTGGAATGTCCAAGTTATAAAATCTGACAAAAGTGGACGGCGAGGACCAGCCGGCTGCCTCACAGATGTCTTTGATGGAGACACCACTAGACCAGGCCCACGAGGAGGCCATTCCTCTAGTGGAGTGGGCTCTTACTCCTATGGGGCAATGGAGGCCCATAGAGGAGTAGCACAGAGCGATAGCATCGACTATCCAATAGGAGAGTCGTTGCTTTGAGACCGGGGACCCTTTGGTGCGGCCACCAAAGCAGACAAAAAGCTGGTCAGATAGCCGAAACGGCTGAGACCGCTCAATGTAGATTCTCAATGCCCTTACCGGGCAGAGTAATTCCAACTCTTGCTCGTCCGACGAGGGAGGCAGTGCTGAGAGGGAAATGACTTGTGCTCTGAACGGGGTCGAGAGCACTTTGGGAACATAGTCATGTCTGGGCTTTAAAATGACTTTCGAGTCGTTGGGCCCAAATTCAAGGCAAGCAGGGCTCACGGAGAGGGCCTGCAGGTCGCCAACACGTTTGACCGATGCTAGAGCAAGTAGCAGAGCGGTTTTGAGTGTTAATGGCCGAAGGTCAGCTGACCGCAGCGGCTCAAAGGGGGGCCCTTTGAGTGCTCTGAGGACCAAAGAAAGGTCCCAGGTGGGGACAGTGAGAGGCGTGGGGTTTAACCGCCTAGCACCTCTCAGGAAACGCACAATGAGGCTGTGTCGACCCACTGATTGGCCAGCAATCGGAGCGTGGAATGCTGCAATGGCTGCTACATATACTTTGAGCGTGGAAGGGGTGAGGCCCTTATCCAGACGCTCCTGGAGAAATGACAGTATCGGAGACACGTCACACTCAACAGGATCCTCGTTTAGTGCGGAGCACCAATCAACAAAGACCGACCATTTCTGGGCATAGAGGCGTCTCGTAGAAGGGCTCTCGCCTGAGAAATGGTGTTTGCACGTCCCGGGAGGTTTAACGGCTCCCATCGAGGGACCATAGGTGTAGCGCCCACAGTTCTGGCTGTGGATGCCAGATTGTCCTGTTCGCCTGAGAGGAGGTCCCGTCTCAGGGGATCGGCCATGGGGCTTTTGTGGAAAGCCTGAATAGCTCCGAGGACCAAACTTGGCTCCTCCAGAGTGGGCCACCAAGAGGACTCTGTGCTTGTCTTCCCTGATTCGTCTGATGACTTGAGGATCAGAGCGATCGGGGAAAGCATAAAGGAGGAGGCTGGGCCAGTTGTGGGCCAGCGCATCTATCTCCTTCAAAAATAGGTTGGGCAGTGAGAATTGTCTTCTGAGGCAAAGAGGTTGACTTGTGCCTTCCCGAAGATTTCCCAGATTAAGAGAACCGTCTGGGGGTGAAGCATCCACTCGTCCGAGGGGACATTGCTCCGAGATAGCATATCTGCTCCCAGATTCGTTCTGCCTGGTATGTGTGTCACTTTGAGCGACCGCAGCCTGGGTAATGCCCATTCCAAGAGGGACTTTGCCAGTGCGCAGAGGCGGCTGGACGAAAGGCCGCCTTGGTGATTTATGTAGGACACCACTGTCATGCTGTCTGATTGGACTAAGACGTGGCGCCCCTTCAGGATGGCCTGGAAGAAGTGAAGGGCTCGACATACTGCCAGCATCTCGAGGCAATTTATGTGGAGATGGCTCTCCTCGTGAGACCACGAGCCGAAGGCTGGTCTGCCCTCGCACAGAGCGCCCCAACCCCAGTTGGGACGCATCTGTCGAAAGCACCGTCCTTCTGGAGACTGCCTCTAGGGGTACCCAGCGGCTGAACCAAATAGGGTTCGTCCAAGGCTTCAGGGCTGTTAAACAGACCCGATTGACCCTGACACGACGGCCATGCCGCCAAGCGTGAGGTGGGACCGGAATTTCAGCCAGTGTTGCAGGGGCCGCATCCGTAGAAGGCCGAGCTGCAAAACCGGGGAGGCGGAAGCCATCAGCCCTAACATCCTCTGGAAAAACTTCAGAGGGAGACAGGCTTTGTTCCTGACGGAAGCCACAAGCTGCTGAATCGTGAGGGCGCGCTCTGGAGAGACTATAGCCCTCATTCTGACTGAGTCGAAAACTGCACCCAGGAACGTAATCCGTTGGCTGGGGAGCAGTGAGCTCTTGGCAAAGTTGACCCTGAGTCCCAGACACTCCAAGTGGCTGAGGAGCACGGATCTGTGATGATCTAGCTCGGTACGTGACTGGGCCAGAATGAGCCAGTCGTCGAGGTAATTCAGAACCCGGATTCCCATCTGTCTTAGAGGAAAGCGCGCGTCCATGCACTTTGTAAATGTGCGAGGAGCTAGGGACAGCCCGAAGGAAGGACTGTATACTGGTAAGCCACGCCCTCGAATGCGAATCTCAAGAATCGTCTGTGATGGGGGCTATCTGGATGTGAAAGTAAGCATCTTTCAGATCCAGCGAGAAGAACCAGTCGGCTGTAGAACCCCGATTCGCTCTCTGAGGGGGGAACTATTTCTATGGCTCCCTTTCCTAACAGAGTCATCACTTCGGCACGGAGGACATGAGCGTCGTCCGAATTCACCAAAGTGGGAATCACCCCGCTGAAACGCGGGGGTCTTCGGGCGAACTGCAGCGAATAACCGTGGTTTATTATCCCCAGAACCCATTTTGACACCCCGGGGATGGCCTGCCAGGCCTCGGCCCGCGTGACAAGGGGTTGAATGGCGTCGGATGACAGACCGCTGTGTAGGGGCCTGTGCACCGACGAATTTGGAAGAGGAAAAGTGCTCTCTTTTTGAGAATGTAAATTTTTTATCGTGTTCGCCATAACAACGGCGTTTTGCGTGGGCACAACAGCAGTGGGCCCAGGGCGCAGAACAAACACTTTTTCCCCGACACCCGGAACTGAACGGGGTGGTGGGGGACGTAGTCGTGAGAGCTTTCGGGGCGGTCTGGCCGCAGCGGGACTTAGCCCCTTCCTCTTTCTTCCCGTGTGATCAGGAAGACTTTGGAGGCGTCGGGTCCAACACAATCTTAGGTCGTGGGCCCTGGCGTCTCGGGAAGGAAGGGCGCTTAGCGGGACGAGCTCGCTGACGCTGCTCCTTAGGGGGCGCTGCTTGGGAGGTAGAAGGAGCAGGCTTGCTCTGGTGCTGAGTCGGCGCAGTCCTGGGGCGACTCGAGGCAGAGGCTGAGCTGGAGCGCTTGGGCAGGAAGTGTCGCATGGCCTGGGACGACTTCTGCGCCGCGGTGAAGCGCTCAGTAAATCCTTCTACGGCTGGCCCGAAGAGACCGGCTGGAGAGACTGGGGCGTCGAGAAAGGCCACCTTGTCGCTCTCTTTGATCTCGGTCAGGTTGAGCCAGAGGTGGCGCTCTAGCACGACCAGGTTGGCCATGGAACGTCCAATGGCCTGGGCTGTGGCTTTCGTGGCACGCAGGGCTAAATCTGTAGCGCTGCGGAGGTCGCGAAAGGCAGGTGCGTCGGCTCCAGACTCGTCCAGGGAACGGAGAAGCTTGGCCTGGAACACCTGGAGAATGGCCATGGTGTGAAGCGCCGAAGCAGCTTGACCCGCAGAAGAATAAGCTCTGCCAGCCAAGGCGGAGGTTGTTCTGCAGGGCTTAGAAGGAAGGGCTCTTTTGTTCTTCCACCCCACGGCCGCGGGGGGACAGAGATGAGCGGCCACGGCTTCGTCCAGGGGCGGCATGTGCTCGTAACCCTTCTCTTGAGAGCCATCGACTGAAGTGAGAGCTGTGGAAGAGCAAGTGCGTAGGCGGGCTGAGTAGGGAGCACGCCACGACTTGGTCAGCTCGTCGTGAACTTCAGGGAAGAACGGCGCAGAGCGCTGGCGGGGGGCCTGACGACGACCTGGCAGGAACCACTCGTCCAGTCTGCTGCGCGTTGGCTCTTCAGGCGGAGCCCACTCGAGGTCGAGTTCCTCGACGGCCTTAGAGAGGACGCGGAATAACTCGCCGTCCATCCCAGCTCTGGCATCGATGGGCTCCAGTGACGGCAGGTGGGCGGGGTCTTCAGGATCGCCGACCCATTCCTCCGTTTCGGAAGCCGCCAGTGACATGGAGTCATCAAGCGGCTCGTCCTCTGATCCGCCAAAAGAGACGAGGTCGTTCGCTTCAGCCGAGGACGCAGCTCAGGCGGGAGAACAAGACGGGGACGGTTCTCGTGGGAGAGGGTGAGGCACGCGGGAGCTGAGCCGGGCGTGAGCTCACACGACTCCGGAGCGCTGAGCCCCTCTGCCCGCTGTCTCTTCTTCGCGGGTTCGCGAAGAAGACGGAGGGCGCGAGGGGGCGGGACCGCTCATTGAAGAAAGCGATCCGCGAAGCGCAGAGAGGCGAGACTCATACTCGCAGTGAGAGCATGAAGTCTCAGTGAGCGCCGCCTCAGCGTGGGACTTGCCCAGGCAAAAGACGCACTCACCGTGCCCGTCATCGTCATGCAGAGGGCTCTGCATGTGCCACAGTTGTGGCGCGGCATTTGCAGCAACGCGCCGCCGCCGTGGAGAGCGATTGTGGGGCTCTTTTAGAGCGGCGAGAACCGCTGGAAGGCTCTTTTAGCGGGCGGTAGAACCGCGGGAAGTGCTCTTTTAAAGCGCGCCGGATGGCGGCAGGAGACGCGCTGAGAAGGCGGCCGGAAGCGGGAGGCGGGTGGCTCGAGAGAGCGCTCGAGGGCGGCAGTCTGCAAGGGCGCCGGCGTTGCGTTCGGCGATCTCAGCTGGTCCGCTGCAGTGCCTCTTCAACGGCGGAGAGCTCGTTCCAGCAGGCGAAGGCGTTCAGCTCGACGATCCAGCGAAGAGATGCGTTGTCGTCGCTGAAGGAGAGAGAACTGAAATCCTATGGTGAAACGCTCGCTTATATAGCCCGTCGCCCCGCCCATTTTGGCGGGCTTCGGCGCGCCGCATCGCTATAGGCTCGCGCAGCTATGCTGCGCCGTCATTGGTTCAAAAAGTTTTCCAGTTTGAACCAATGGCCGTGCAGTTACACTGCGTTATTGAAAAAGGCTTCAGCATCGAGGAAAAAAGGAGTTTTTCCCCCATAAGCAGTACGAGTGAAGTAATGAAAGGGAACTTTAAGGTTTAATATTATTTAAACAGATGAGTTATAAAAAAAAAAAATCACCCCCCTCACAGTTGTCAGGACGGGCAAAATTAGCTGTAGCTATAGACCAAAACCACTTTTTGTACCAGGCTGTAAACATTTTTTTTTCTGCTGTAAAGTTAGGCATTTTAACATGGGGGAAATACAGATTTGACTCCCTTTTGGAGCCTGTCTCTAGTCAATGATTGCAGTTTAAGTCACTTCCGTGTTGGCTTCAAGAGAGACCGCGGAGGGTTGCCGCTTGGATGTAACCGATCAGTGAGAGTAGCAGCTTGCAGTCGGGGAGGAGCTGAAAACGGAGATTGAAGTCGGACACTTTCTGCTTCCCCATAGTGACGCTTGCTCTGTGTTTGCATACTTTATCACAGCTTAAGTGAAATAAATGCAATATTTGTCAAATACACAGATGTTTCAGAGACATTTTAATTCAATACTTTATGTACTGTTTAATACAGCGTCTGTTTGTACAAGAATAAAGTTCAACATAAGCCTATACTATTTAAATACCAATGAAGTGGGGTTTTATTTTGATAAACATGACACAATATAATATTGCGACTACATGAAAAGAGCTTTTACTGTTATGAAAATACAGATTTGTGAGCATTAATGGAACTGAAGTTTTCAGAATAAACACAAAACACACAATCGTTGTAATGCTGTGAATCCGGCCAAACGTGGAACAGCTGTGTCATTATCAGAGCCCGTACAGCCACTCTTGCAGCTGCGCTAAAGCCACTAGATGACAAGCCTGCAACCAATAGCCAAAAAAGCGTGCTAATGCTAACACTGCGGCTCGCTGCATTCACACGGAGCATCGGCGTCAACGCTTGAGGGTATGTCTGAAGCTTAGTGTTGATGCGACCGTCATAGTGACAACAGCCAATCACATTACTTTCCGGTGTTGCATGAACGCAATTGGCTAGCGACTGCTCTAGGGTATTTGTATAAGGCGACCTGATTGGCTGATGCCTGCGTTGGCGCTTGAAAAGTTGACGCAGCAGATTTCACCAGCTAGTGTAGTTCATCTTGAACAAGTCTAATCTCTGGCTGCGCTGGCTGAATCGGCCGACTGCTCTTGAATTGCTCTTGCGGTACTTTGATGCCATACGTCACAGTGACATGGCATCAGCGCTGTCTCAAATTCTAACGGCATTCAAGTCAGCCACCGATCGGTCTGCGCAGCGCTGCATGAAGTCAAACAAGCCTATTCTCAATGCCTAAATGAATCTGCAGCAGTCAGGTACACAGTGGTCACGTGGTACAAGTAGGAGCTCTTGTGCTGCATTTACACCTTGCTGTAATTACCGTAGTCTCAAGATGACAACGCGTGACGTTATGTTCTATGGCACCACTATCAACGCCTAAATTAATCTGCAGCGGTCAGGTGGTACAGCAGACACGTGGTACAAGTAGGAGCTCTCAGACAATTCCCATCTTACAAGCTGTAATTACGAGCTCTATGAGAACATGAACACTTTTTTCAAGTTGAAATCACGTAATTACAACATGGCGTGAACGCACCTTCGGAAAAGTCCCATCTTACAAGCTGTAATTACGAGCTCTTTGAAGACATGAGCACTTTTTACAAATTACGGTAATTTCAACATGGTGAGAATGCACCTAAACTGAAGGTGCCGAAATGTTGCCACAGTTTTTCCAATGAGCATGGGCTGTATAAAAAAAACACAAAAAATAGCACAAATAAATGATGAAGTCATGAATAAAGTTTTAATATGACCGTTATAAAAAAAAAAAAAAAAAAATCTGTTTTTAATAATCCCTGGAACATAAAAGTGTTCAAGTATGGTTTGCTAGATTTTATAGGAAATACCAGCATAAATCTGCAAAAAATTACATATATTGATGGCTACTGGCAATATTGTGACAAGTTCGGGATGAAGGACAGTGTAACATTTGTCACTGCCACATTTGTCACAACATTGTTTTAGTTTTATTCAAGTACTCTCTCTCTTTCTCTCTTTCTTTCTCTCTCTTCTCTTCTCTTTCAGAAAAAAAAAAACATGTAGAAATTCATGTCCCACAAAGAATTATTACAGTATATTTTCTTTCAATCTCAGCTCTAAATCAGAGCCTTTTCTTGTTTTGGCTGGTAAAAACACTGGGAAAGATGGAACCATTAATCTTTGCATTGATAAAGAAGGGAATTCAGACTGCAAATGGGCTGATATGAACAAGATTAGTTGGCACACCTGCTTTTATTGTTAGCTTATTGCATCATTTGTCATGCTGTATCTGTGTGTGGGGTGTTCAGTCATGATGAATGTAATGCTGTATGAAAACATGCTTTCACAGAAACTGATGTTCACTGAGCTCTTTTCTCGAAAGGAGGATGTGGGTTGTCCAGATATTCTCATTAGGAACTCTTCCAAAAACAAGGAAACAATCACATAAGCAACTTATTTAAAACCTTAAATACCTCCTATGTTACAACCACCCACTGAAGTGCCCATAATCTCCACTAGAGGGCACTCCTTCTGTCTCCTTTATCTCACCATGAGCTACATTTCCCGTAACCCATTGCCTGGACTAATCATGTTCTAATTACTTTCACTCGAGTCTCATTATCTTGTTAAAATCTACCTAAGCCCTGTATTTTCACTCATTTTTAGTGAAGTCTTGAACAGTAAGTGTCACACTGCTTTTCTTGTGCTCTCCTCTGGTTTCCCGTGTTTTGGTTTTGACTTTCTGCCTAATTTTTAGTTGTGGTGAGATGAAGCATCATGAAGCATTGAAGCTTTTCAATCAAGTGGTTCACAAAAGGGTTAATTTTTCAAGGCTTCATTGCTTCATTTGCTCACAGTACTACCTGGTGGTCAAACAGTGTAAAACAAGCAGATACATTACAGATGACCTGATGTGATCTGTGATACACTGTATTTTGTGCCAGTTAAGGCTTAGAAATAATCAATAATCAATTTTCACATAGACTAATCTATTTATATTAATATAATGTGTATTTTCTGGTGGTATATAATGATTGTATAACATAACTGTGTAAACATATTGGCTTGAAATGAATGGGGTTATCAAATGTGTGTAAATCAATTCATTGGTCATAATAGGCAGGAGGGGCGATATTATTATTCTAAAACCACACATTTTGAGGGGATCCCATGGGTTTATATATCTGCCAAAATGTTGCGGCAAATTCGAACCACTTCATGAACCAGTCAGGCGGAAGCGAGGCTTCGGACGTCATCGATGTATTGGAATAAATTGATACAAGCCTCCATACGTGCTTCACTGAAAGCTTCTGGGATTTCTCGACACACGCTCCGAAGCCTCAGCACAGAACATAACATCACTACTGATTTCCCTGTTTGCCTGTGTTTTTCTGCCCTGTTTTCTTGTTGGATTATCTGCCTTGTATTTTGAATAGGGCTGGGTATCGTTCAAAAATTTTCGATATCGATAACATTACCTTGACTTCGATACCGATTCCTGAACGATACCTTTTTCGATACCAATTTTATAAAATCTGTTTTAACAAGATTACATTACCTCAAAAAATCTTTGGTTTTATATTTTAAGTTTGTTGACTATTTTACCGACTCAAAGACTCATCTCCTGAGCCACTGCACAAAGAAATAAAAAGCACAAATTAACAAAATGTAACCAACACAATAAATCAGTGCAAATAGTTTTAATAAAGTTCAAATAGTTTTCAATGCAAAATGAACAGTTTCAAGTCAGTATGTGAGGCTGCAGAACTTTAAATCACACAGCAATTGTTCTTCTTCAAAAAAACAATATTATTATTAATATATATAGAAAATTTTGTACGTTTTAATGATAAATTCATTAATCTGGTGCACTTTGAGAGTTCAAATAAAGAGCTCCAAAACACAGGCTTTACTCCCTTCAAACTTATATTTTGTCACTGTTTCCTTACATCATTGTTGGATTTCTAATTATATCATTTCTGTTAGTTAAGCTTGTGTATATTTTTAGTTAAAGCTGTTAAGTTATAAAGCAATATCTCATGTAGGGTTTTCCTATTTGTTTTATATAATGACCACTAGGAGGTGCTCTAGGCACACGTTTTCCTTGATTGGTTTTCTCTAAAGAGAAATGCGTTCAGTTGAAAACGAAAGTAAAAGAGTGACGCATGTTCGTTGCGTCTTTCCGTGATATGAGAGTTCCGTGTCATCCGTGTCATTTTGTATTACTTGGCGTAACCCGCGGATTATCTATCTATCTATCTATCTATCTATCGAATTGTTCGCATTCTGGAGCCAGAGCATGTGCTCGTACAGGCAAACTAGAGGCAGTCACGAACCGGTCGCATGTTTCCATAGACTTGAGGAACGAACGCTGATGTAACCCTGCTGTTGTACCTGCCCATAACTAGTCTAAAAATCATTGCGCGTACCGCTGTTTGTGCAGGCAGTGCGGCACTTCTGTTTTGCTGTTCACAGACTGTAGTGAACCGGCTGCTCACATAAACAGCCGGTACTTTCACCCGTCCTTTTCGGAGATAAACTGAAAGTGAAATTCACTCGCTCTCTTGCGCGCATTTTATATATTTATATATAAATAACAATGTAGTGCTACGTTATTACATTGCTCAATGAGATAGCTACAGCATTTCTCCGCCCCCTCTCCCTGGCTCCGTTTGTAGGTATCGAAATTTGGTACCGAATGACAAGACACTTTTCGATACTTTATTGATACAATTCGGTCGGTACCTAAAAAGTGTCGAATTCGATACCCAGCCCTAATTTTGACATATTGCTTGTTTTATGGATTATGGTTCTGGATTACCCTAATAAACCATTGCACTTGGATCATCAACCCGTGTGTGTCAGAGAGAGCAGTTACAGTTCAGGTGTTTGATTAGGATTGAAGCAAAACTCTGCCGGACTGTGGTTCTCCAGGAATGATGCTCACCACATATACTGATATAGATGGAAGATAAATAGAATATTAGTTTATCACCATAAAATTCCCTTTTCACATGCCCCTTTTTAAAAAGGTAGGCAGTATTTAGAGTATGTTGTGAGCAGCATTACATCACTTCACAGCCCACATGGTAGTCATCATACATCAACATGACATGGAATGAAGTGATCCATTTGGGACAAGGCCAAAGCCATGGACTGGTGCAGGCTTGTTGCATAACAATTGGCACACAATTTATACAAGGGAAATTGTGTAGATTAAAAATGGTAGCGGGCTAAAAAAAATTGATCCCTGGGGAACACCCCAACTTAGAAGTCGATTTGAGGATTTGTGTCTTTGAAAATAAACCGTTTATCTGTCTGTAATTCAGATAAAATGAAATCCGATGAGAAGACATTACAGGCCCATGATTTTTTTAAAAAGGAAATGCTATACTAGAACGAACTATACAAAGGACAAAATGCAGACTTAAAAGGCTAATATAGTTACTTGAAAGTACATATAACTGGCAATGTTACTTTAGCCTTTTAAGCTCGGGGACCATTTTGGGGATTTCTGTCTGGATTTGGCCCACCCAAATTGAAAAGCTTCCCATACCCACACAAAGTGCTCTAAATACAAAATTTTGGTGTCATTTTACAGGAAACCCTTTGCAGTTACATAAAACACTGCTGAAAGTGATAAATTATAGTATATGTTAACTGTGCTATAATAAACAAACAAAAAAGAGGCACTTTTTGATCTTGGTCAGTTTTATTCTTTCAGGAGACACAAGACTCTATAAATTATAAAATATATGTGGTCTATTACAATCTAGAACAGGATCTACATCCTCCAGATTTGTATAATTCCTTATATGTGCATCATTTTTGTCACCTGTGTTGAGCATCACTTGAGCATCATCTCAGCATCACCCGGCTGCCTCCGGGAGATGCCAGCTGTCCCAGCTGCTGCTGCTCACTAATCTTCAACAGCAACTGAAACAAAGAAATCACTGTTTATGCACAGTTTTTGCACTGTAATAATATCCATTTCACAAATATATTTTCATCAAAATATAGATTTATTGAAATGGCAATTTCATTCAAGTCTGCATACTTGCAGACTGCTGTGCAAGCAGCCTTGTCATATCCTAAAGATAATTTTGACATTTTTTTTTTTTTTTTTTTTTGTCAAATAATAGTTTATCAGATTGGTTGCTGTGCTTTCACATTTCAAAATAATAATAAGTATATTAAAAATGATTATAAGCATTGTAAATGCTATAATACAGTATATATACATACCAAATGTGCATCCTCTCCAGTGTGTCCTTGCATGGAAGCATCTCTATCAGCGCTAAAGCATGAGAGTGAGGTGGCAGCAGCCCTCGCTGAGGCAAAGGTGTTGGAGGCAGTGGCAGAAAGTGAGCTCGGAGAAAAGATCTCAGATGTCAGAGAGGTTTCTGATCACACTTGTGATTACGTCATGTGTCAGTCTCAACTGGAGTTATCGCCACCTGTTGGAGACGAACCATACCAATCACCTCTAGAGCCCATTGTCCATGTGTTGAAGCCTGAAACACCTCCAAGGTAGCATCGCTTTACCGCTTGGGATGTCAGAGATTCCTACAATAAACCTGATGCCGAGAGTACGATGCAGCAGCCTCAGAGGTCAGTGCAAACTGCTAGCTATAAATTCTAAGCACCGCCATTCACTTCCTCACCATGTAAAACAATACAACAGCCATTGTTCAACAACGACACTAATGTGAGTGAGATCGCCAGGTACTTAGCCCGCAGAAAGCTTGTTAACTCAGGTCTTTTGTAGTTTGATGATCGTCCTGAGAATTATTGGGCGTGGAAATCGTCTTTTGCTAATGCCATTGAAGGTTTGTACCTGTCAGCCACTAAACAGTTAGACCTTCTCTCTAAATGGTTGGGAGAATAGTCTTCACATTATGTGCGAAGGATCAGAGCTGTGCATACAGGTAATCCAGACACAGGCTTAAGAAAGGCTTAGGAGCACTTGGAAGATTGTTATGGCTCTCCAGAGATTATTGAGAAATCCCTCTTTGACAGGATCGATAGTTTTCCAACAATCAGCAACAAGGATGTCAAAAAGCTTCGAGAGCTCAGAGATCTTCTACAGGAGTCTGCGAAACACGAAGGCTACCTACCTGGACTTACTTATCTTGACACCGCACGAGGTGTAGCCCCCATCGTAGATAAGTTACCTTACAGTCCTTACAGGAGAAGTGGATGGCTCACGGTTCTCAGTACATAACTGTACATCAAGTCGCCTTTCCTCCATTCTCATTCTTCTGTGTTTTTGTCTGCAGAGAGGCTCGAACACTCAACGATCCGAGTTTTGCTCTGTCTAAGGGAATCAATAGTGTGTTGAAACTGGAGCAGCCAGTCAAGAGGCAAATGAAAAGCCCAGTCTACGCTCACAAGACGGAAGGGTCATCAGGTACTGTGAGTCAGACAAGCAGCTCAAACTGTGAGTTGGATGATGTGGATAAGACCTGCCCAATTCATAATAAGCCCCACCCTCTCAAACATTGCAGAGGTTTTAGGAGCAAACCTTTAGACGAGCGCAAGACTTTCCTAAAGAAGAAAGGGGTTTGCTACAGGTGCTGTGCTACTACTATCCATCTGGTCAGAAACTGTAAAGTAGCTATTAAATGTAAATAATGTGGCAGTGATGCTCATGTTGCAGCGCCTCACCCAGGACCACCACCTTTAACTTTATCTAAACATGGCGGGAATGGAGAGATAGACACACCTCAACCTGCTGTCACTTCCAAATGTACCGAGGTCTGTGGTTCTAACAAAAATTCCCGGTCCTGCTCTAAGATTTGCTTGGCTAAGGTCTACCCAGAAGGCCGCCCAGAAGAAGTGGTCAAGCTTTATATGATCCTGGACGACCAGAGCAATAGATCGCTCGTTAGAACCAAGTTCTTCGACTTGCTGCAAGTCAAAGGATAGAGCTCAACATACACCCTACGTACCTGTGCAGGTGTGACAGAGACAGCAGGGAGAAGAGCCACAGGCTTCTTTATAGAGTCTTTAGATGGAGCAATGAAGGTGAAATTGCCAACTTTGATCGAATGCAACAATATGCCGTGTGACAGGGCTGAGATACCGACTCCTGATGCAGCACAGTGGCACACTCACCTAAAGCCCATTGGCCATTGCATTCCTCCTTTGGATCCAGAAGCCCAAATTCTTCTTCTTTTGGGTCGTGACATCCTTCAGGTTCATAAAGTACAGGAGCAACGTAATGGACCTAATAACGCACCCTATGCGCAAAGACTAGACCTAGGCTGGGTCGTAGTAGGAGACGTCTGCTTAGGATCTGTACACAGGTCTGCAGCACTTAGTACTTACCACACCCATGTACTTGATAATGGACGTCCTTCCCTACTTCCTCCATGTCCCAACAAACTCAGAGTCAAGGAGAAGTTTGACATCAAGGCCAGGAATGTTGGTATTTACCTATCTTTGGGGAGTACCACCCACAGAAGCCCGGTCAGATCAGAGTTGTCTTCGACTCCAGCGCGCAAAAACAGGGCATCTCCTTGAACGATGTTCTTCTCTCTGGTCCAGACTTAAATAATAGCCTCTTGGCAGACTTACTGCAATTCCGAAGGGAGCTGGTAGCTGTAACTGCTGACATCAAGCAGATGTTTAACAGCTTTATTGTGAAAGAGGAAGATAGAGACTTCCTTCGTTTCCTCTGGTTCAAGGAAAATGACACCAGCAAAGAGATCATCGAATATTGCATGAGGGTGCACGTGTTTGGAAAAGTCCATCTCCTGCTGTAGCCATTTATGGTGAGAAGGAGTATGGTTCAGATGCCAAACAAATGTAGAGAGAGAATTCTATGTCAATGATGGACTTTTTCCAACACCCACAGCTGCGGAAGCAATCGACCTGTTGACACGAACAAAGGAGATGCTGACCACTTCGAATTTGAGACTGCACAAGTTCGCTTCTAATAGCAAGAAAGTAATGAACGCACTCCCAATTGAAGATCATGCGAAGGGACTCAAGGATCTCAACTTAGAAGTTGACCATACTCCCATCAAATGTAGTCTCGGACTTAGCTGGGATGTGAAGAGAGACATATTCACCTTTCATGTTATAGACATCAAGAAGCCCTTTACTCGCAGAGGGATATTTGCTACTGTCAACAGTCTCTTCTTGGGTTCATTGCCCCTATCATCATTGAAGGGAAATTCCTATTATGAGAACTCTCAGGTGAGGCTCTTGACTGGGACTCTTCTCTCCCTGAAGATAAGGAAGAAGCATGGAATGCATGGAGGAAATCCCTACAAGATCTCAAACAGCTGGAGATTCCCAGACCATATGTCCATACTACCCTCTCTACAGCTCTGAGAAAGGAACTTCACATTTTCTCAGATGCTTCAGTCAGAGCAATGCAACAGTGGCATATCTTCGTGTAATCACTGGCGAAAGGAGCGTGTCACACTGGGTTCGTCCTAGGGAAGGTGAAGTTGGCTCCACAAGCTGCTCATACAATTCCCAGACTGGAATTAGGAGCTGCGGTTCTAGCTGCAGAGTTAGCAGAGACAATCATGAATGAGCTGGACTTCTCTTTAGATGCTGTGGAGTTTTACAAGGATAGCAGAGTTGTCCTGGGATACATCTATAACCAGACAAGACGCTTCTACGTATATGTAGCCAACAGAGTGCAGCGTATCCGCAAAGTGTCAAGCCCAACACAATGGCACTATGTCTCTACAAAGCATAACCCAGCAGATCATGCCACCCATTCTGTTTGAGCAGCCCTGTTGAGCACAACTACCTGGCTTACAGGACCCACCTTCCTGTTGCAAGTGCATCAGAATTTGCCACTGGAGGAGGAGGAATTCAACCTCATTGGGCCAGAGTTGGATGTGGAGGTTCGTCCTCTTGTTACTAGCCATAGGTTCTCTCATACATGTTTCCCAGACTTACAAGTCGTGTGATGATAGAGAAAGAACCTGCAGATCATGGCACTATTGTGCTAAGCCTCATACAGTGAAAGAGTTGTTACAAGCAGAGGAAATCATAATCAAGAGCGTGCAGAGGAGAGCTTACCAAGAAGAGCTTACCTGCATTGCCAAAGGAAATGACATTCCCAGGTACAGTGCTCTGAGAAAACTGAACCCTTACATGGATAGTAGAGGCCTTCTCAGGGTAGGAGGTCAGCTTAAGAATGCAACTCTGGACTTTATTGGATTGTTGGTGTCAAGAAGCTTATCAACAGCATTCTACACAAGTGTGTAGAACACAAGCTTTGTGGGAAGGTAACTGAGCAGAAGATGGCAGACTTACCCATTGAGCGCTGAACCCCCTTTCACTTGTGTTGGGAATTATGTTTTTGGACTTTGGACAGTCATTGCGAGATGCACGCGAGGAGGACAGGCACAAAGCAAAAGATGGGCTGTTCTCTTATATGAGTACTCGCGCCATATACATCGAGTTAATTGACTGCATGGATTCATCCACCTTTATAAATGCCTTGAGAAGGTTTTTTGGTGCTAACCAATTCTCAGCAGCCTAGTGTGAAGAGGTACCTGGGTGGAGAAGGTTGTTCATAGGTCTTCAATCCACCTCACACATCCCACATGGGAGGAGCCTGGGAGCGGATGATAGGAGTCTCCAGGCGCATACTGGATTCCACACTCCAGCAGATCAGTCCTTCCTGCCTGACACATATGAAGTGTTGTCTACTCTGATGGCAGAGGTTACAGGAAATGTCAATTCAAGACCTCTTGTTCCTATTTCTACAGACCCAGACTCACCTTTCTTGTTGACGACAGCCATGCTCCTAACTCAAAAGGGTCATACACTCCTCTCACCTCCAGGTGACTTCAAGGAAACCGATCTCCACAGACAGCAATGGAGACGGGTGCAGCATCTTTCCAACATTTTCTGGAGAAGATGGAGGCATGAATACCTCGCAACATTTCAAAGCCGAAGCAAACGGCAAGAGGAATGAAGAAATCTAAGAGAGGGCAATGTAGTCCTTCTCAGTTGGTTATATAGTGGTATCTAAACAATACCAGGCAGGGAGTGTCATGGCATACATTTATTTGTTATTTCTTAGCACCATCTTGTAGCAGTTTGGTGTAACAACAAAGAACGTTGATGACTGTGAGCTGTTTTCTTAGTGGTTGGTTTTGGTCATGTGACTCTTGGGTTAGCGGTTAACCAGGGCTGCGTTCAGCCCCGACAAAACGCTGCAAAACGTTTTTTTAAACGGAAACGGTGGTGCGTTGAACACCCCGTTCTGATGACGCAAGAGTTGCAACTATGGTAGCTGAGAAGGCCATTCTTTGTGTTCTTTTTGAAGAATTTTCAGAGCCTGGTGAAGTGGGTATAAATACGTGCTGAAATACTGCAAAATATGCTCGATGTTACAGTCACTGCCCTTGCCGTCCAGAATAAAAGAGAACATCCCAATCGAGTGAAGGGATTTGTGGAAACTATGGTACCTAATTATTGTTATCCAACATTTGCCTTTATGTTTATGAAAGTTTATGAAAGTATCATTCCACAATACAATAGCAAAATATATAAGTATAGTATTTTTATGTTACATTAATCAGTGTCTAGCACACCTTCCTAATGAAAGGATATGGACCAGAAGACTGCAATTACTAAATGATATTTAGACAGACTTAAAGAAGTTAAGCTCGTTTAAATTCATTTAAATGTAAATTTAACAGGTATGAAATATGATGAAAAACACTGCTAATGAGAAGACAAGCACTTGACGGCGGCAGGTTAGTGGGGAAATATATTTATTTATTATTCAGAATGCGCATTTGGAAGCTAAATATATTAATAAACATTTCAGCAGGTTGAAGATAATTAATGTTAATGCAGAGAATATGATTAATTGTTTAAAAAACATTTGGCAGCCCTAAAACGTAGTAATAATCTTTTCATGAGAAGCTCTCTGTATATAAGTGCGCTGAACACTGACCGGAAACGCTCGAGCCATAATAAGTAGAACGCGGAAGTAGTTGTGCAAGTGGTCCATTCGATACATTATGTACTTTGACAGTTTTGTTCAATAAACCATACGATTAATTGCTTTTGATACTTTACTTGAATCAATTATTATTGTGTTATTGCTATTATATATTTATTTTAATCCATATGTGTAAGTGAATGTGTTTTTTTGTGTAAGCACCTTTATATCGCGTTAGTAGTTGAGCTATATGCGCGACAATTTGCGCCGCGGTCAGGAGAATATCTGTTGGATTTACAACACGTAAATTCATCCACTTCTTTCGAAATACACGGATGGATGTAAGTGTCCGGTGACACCTCTAAACTCTAAATGTATTGTTACTAGTACTTGCGTGTATTTAAATATCTGAAACCTAAAATAAACATCATGTGGCTGAAACACTGAATAGTTGTAATAAATGCCAAGCACTGAGTGAATCAGTCTCTGGATCAGCGCCAGCGCACGCGCCCTGGGGGGGAGGGGCGATTACTTGAGTAATCATTAGAATAATCGAACGATTACTCAATTACCAAAATAATTGTTAGCTACAGCCCTAAAACAGTCCATAAACTATAAATCCACGTGAAAACTTCAGTCTTCAGGCTGGAGTGTATCAACCGGAAGTGAATCTGAGAGATCAGCCTCCTGACCATGAAGTGTCAAATTTTCTCGGTTTCTAAATGGACGCTCGCCTTGATTGACGTCGCGTCAGAGCTGAGTTTACGGGCATGATTTATATACCATCGACATGTCCTCAGAAAACACTAGAATGCTTTGAGATGGCTTGGAGATTGTGTGTTTCTCTGTTCGAGAGTGCATTTCCTGTTCTGGTACATCCACGACAAAACAGTCTATTATTTACGAACGAAAGCTGACAGAAAGGTGGTCTCATTTGAAAGAAAATATAAGCTTAAAGATGATATAGAGTTTGTAGCTGTTTCTGGCTGATTGAAGCAGTCATTGGAGTTGGAATGTGATGCTTGTCTTTGTTTTCTCAAAGTGATGATATTGAAATATCACTTGAAATACTTGCTCTGCGTGATTCTTTGGAAGATCATTCGATCTATGATTGTCACACAATGAAATAAACTACATAGGCAAATTGCTTAGAATGAGAGCTTTATTGTGATATATGACGACTGTTTTCTGAAAAATATAAAAAAATACATATTCGTAGAAAGTTTTCTTCCCCATCATTAAGCGGAAATTCGTGTCTGGAACCAATGCATATTTAAGCTAAATTTTTTGCTGCTTTATGTATCATAAAGTTATGGTAAAGTTTAGATTCTCAGCTTTCTGAGGTGATACCTTATAGGGAAGCCTTTAAAATTGATGTGTAAAACATTATAACGTGAATTATGGCGTAGTTTCAGTCCCTCATAAGGGTCCTTGGAGTGAAAGAATAACTTTAGAATTAAAATGGCATTCTGAGAAATTAAGTGTTCTTCCTCAATGGAAGTTTATGAAAATATATAATATAGCCTATAATAATTTCTCCTATAAATGTAAATATAAACACTATACAGTATATATTTAAATACAAATTTCTGAATAAAAACTATTCATAAAGCAGTTATATGAATTCCATTTCATTGTAATTCTGCTTCTAATCGATTTACAGTTTTGTTTGCTAACTCATAAACTGAATTGCAATACATTTTCATTTCGTTTCTGAATGGCACACGACCCTGAAGGACACAAGACAAGCTTTCTTGTAAAACTACTTATTGCGTTTATAGTCTGGAGTTCTGCAAGTGTTTCAAGGAAAGGAATGAGTGGGTATTGAGAGGGTATTAAAAATAAAAAAGGTTCCAAAAGGGGGTTTTACGCAGTGATATCATTAAAGAACCATTTGTGGTTCCCCAAAGAACATTTCAGGGAACATTTTCTTAGTGTGAAGAACTTTTTAATAATCTGAAGAACCTAAGAACCTTTTGTGGAATGGAAAGGTTGGAATGGAAAGGATATGGTTCTTAATTTCCTTTCCATTGATGGCAATTTTTTTCTGTGATTGTGTGGGCACTTCCAATTCATTTGCCACGGTAAATAACATGCTGTAAAAAAAAAAATTGCACTATAAGCCAGTGTGTTTATGATTACGATAATAAAATAATATCATAAGTAACAGTTTACAGTACCAAGCAGCATAACAGACAGTATTTGTACAGCTAAATTAAACGGAAGCGGATAAGACCGGAAGCCTCGATACAATCAAGTTACAATGGCCACACTTGCTCTTATGTTAAGAATAAGGTGAATACCAAAACTAAATCTAAATTCAACAAACAAAAGGTCAGAAATATTTATCCAGTCAAGACAAATATTTATGTTTACAGGAGTGAAAGGGCTGACATGACATATAGAGCAGTGATAAATGCAGTGTGACATATTCCTTCTAAAACTACTTTAAACAATATTTTTCTTTTTCTTTTTCTTTTTTTTTTTTTTTTTTTATACATTATTAGTACATGTATTGTTTATGTACTCATTCTACTACACGAAACTGCATGAAACATCACTGCTTTTCAAAATTCTTTTGTTCATGTTAAAATACTTTCTCCTATCCTGGCTTAGTCTGCAGAGACAATGATAAGTACAGTAAGTCATTTAGGTTTATTTCTGTGAAATGTGTAAACAACAGGTTCCATATTACAAATATAGCCACAAGCGGCAGTCATCAGGGACCAAGCATAAATGGCCCATGTGGAGGATAGTTTGTGTTTGATGAAGCAAGTTAGCAATACATGCTGGTGTCAAACGGGACAGCTGACTTCCAAAGGAAATCATTTATTTCAGCCTGCAAAAATTATTTTAATAATTTAAAATATTTCTGTCTGTGGCCCAAGTTGGGATGGACTCCAGCCAAAATTTGAAGTTGGCAAAAACTTATTTTTCCAACTTCTCCTAAACTACTTGACCGATTCACATGAAACTTTGCATGTATCATCTATAGACACTTATGACAAAAAGTTATCAAAATGATGCGTTATCAAAATTGTATTTTTTCCCTGTAACAAAACTTGAAAGGGACTCTTTATATTTACAGGTCTCAACGCTAAGGTTCATTCTCGTTCAGATGCCACAAATAAACAGATTACAAGCAATAGCACAAATAAATACAACCAGGGCAGGACTAAGGGGGGTGGGGGCCCCTGGGCTTGAGTTTATGTTATGGCCACATAGGCCTACCTACTCTGCAAATGACCTTAACTAGAACAGAATTATAAAGTAGCAAAAATACACAAAAATTAAAATATGCTTTGAGGTTTGAAATTTAGAGTTACCTAGCAATAAAGCCAGAGATGAACAGTATTTTTAAACGTATTGTCATATCTATGTCCTCTTATGTCAGAATCTTACATTTAATCAATATCGAGTTCCTGGTTTTTTTTTTCTTCTTTCCCCCTGGTTATTTCTCGTGGGGCCAGGGTGGACCAAGCTTCTCATTGGGTGGGCCCCCCTGGCCCCCCGTGGAACCGGGCCTGGATTTGTTTACCTTCCATTTTTGAGAAATACAAGTTTGTCAATAACTAAACCATCATTTGATGCCAAAGCTCTGTTGGTATAAGATAAGAAATGTGGCACTCAATTCTGGACACAGGTGTTTATAAGCCATGTCCTGACCTACATGAGCATAAATGTGATTATGACTAATCAGAGCCACAGGAAATTGTGTCATAGCAATGATGATTGGTTGATGGCACCATGAGAATGTGCAAAGTCTCAAGCCTTGCATTTGCAAGTATGAGCTCTGACATTGCTTGCAAAATAATAATAATAATAATAATAATAAAAATAATGATTAAATAAAAATAAAAAGTAGTTATGTAGTTATGGCCTCCACCAGTAGAGGGCCATGCTAACCATGAGCTACCCTCTACAGCAGAGCTTCCCAAACTTCAGAGTGGTAAGGCCCCCCAAAAACATAGCAAAAGCTAAACGCAAAAGGACAAACAAGGGACATGTAAGACGTGTATAGTGTACAAACACTTGCAGGAGTCGAAATTATAAATCTTCTATCACTTTTAGTCAACTTGACGAAACTTCTCTCAGCTAGCGCGTCTTTTTGAAGTGACTAGCAGCCTTGTCACCTGACCTGAATACTGCGTGCTGATTCGCTAAAACGCACTTATCGGTTTCTGTACACAAACAACAGGGCGCTTGTCTGCTTCTGCTTTAAAACACACAATGTCAGCAACTGATGTCAGTTTGAAAATAAGCAATGTATCTCACCTCGCTATAATGAAAAAAAATGTTTTTATATGTTTTATGTTTGTGTAATAAGGAGGGGGGAAAATCACATTTCAGAACAATTAGAATATTTAAATTTTTAAAATTATTTTAATATCTTGATTTAAGCCATGATTTAAGTCTAGCCACGGCCCCCCTGCAATACCGCTACGGCCCACCGGGGGGCCGCGGCCCACAGTTTGGGAAGCACTGCTCTACAGAGTTACAGCATGCTATATTTTATATAAATTTTTGGTTATGTTGTGCTGCCTATCTTGGATTTATACTGATACCTAACTATGCAAAATCATGCAATAGTTTTCTCTTCTGGATGCCACTGTAGAAATTTACAGTCAACCATGATTAATACATTCTCTGAGCGAAAGTAATAATGGGATACCAAGATATAGTAATATTCAGCTGGTCATATGGCAGCCCCCTTGAGGAAACCCACTCCATTTAAAATAAAATGTAAAATTTGTAAAATATCCTCTAATTGTACATGATATTAAATAAATGAGGATAATGGTGTAAATTACTGAGTGCACTCTTGAATCTGCTTGCTGTTATCCATTCTGACATGGTTTTTTACCATTATCCAGATTATTGAGATTGATTGATTTTATATTTGATTAATATTTTATTTTATATTTCATTTTTATTATGTTATGATCTGTTTTGTTAAGGTTTATTGCTAGAATCTAGCGAAGTCACGCAAATCAAGGTTTTAAACTATAATCAGAATGTCTCAAATTGTGTTAAGGTTAAATAAAGGTTAAGTCCTTGGTGAAAAACAACAGAAACTAGACTTTATTTATGTATTTATTTATTTTGTTTGTTTGTACCTTATTTGTGAAAAGTGCCTAGAGGTGAAACTCACTCTTTTAATTCACTTTTCTTTTTTAAGCATAGACATGAAAATTAAGTTACATGGTCTTTTTCACAAAACAGCTGTCAATAATGCTTGCATACAGTTAGATATTTAACGTATACTGTATGTCAGAGTTTCCATTACTCTCTAGAGCTTATCTAGTATCCAATAAAAAACGCGTAATGTGTGACGTAAACACAGAAGGTTAGTTGGTTCACGCCCCTAAAGGGGTTGCTATCGGCTAATGACGTCAGTCGGGCAATAAATATTCATTACCAACCCACGCCCACAAAACGTTCCCCATCTCTCCATTGGCTGTGAGTTTGTGTGGTGGGCGATGTCTTTCCTGTAATCTAGGAGTGGGCGTATCTTTGTCATTCGACGGTTTGGTGGATACGGGAACTCCATTGAGATTACACAAGTGAAGCAGGAGACACAGCACACATCGCCGGCCTGCCATGATGCAAAACTCCGCTAAGCTTCTAAATGGAGATACCTTCCACCGGACGAAACAAGACAAGAAAGCTGGCGGGAATGGGTTTGTGAAAAACCATTGCTTGTTTCAGCAGCAGCAGAAGAGATACCGCCGCCCGGCGGAGAAGGTGAGGCCGCCTCCTGCGCTACATACACCCGGAAACACGCTCCAGTGTATACACAGGAGCCTCCTATTCTGTTTACAATGAGTTAAATCACAATATATAAATAAATTCTATTTAGTATAGGAATTATATTGAGTTACGGATATTGATGTAGGAACGGAACGTTGATCTGGTTTATTTTCGTTTGTAGGGAGGGTGTGTTTGGGTGTGTGTGTGTTCTCACTAAACTCTATCATGGTTTCAGGACTTTTCTTCTGTTCAAACAGTTAATCAGCCGAAATGAAATTTAATAGAATCTTCTAAACTAAAATTCCAATATTATCATATTCGTATTTTTACTATTAATATTTTATGTATTATCATTTATTAACTGTTAAGTTAGTAGTTAAGTCATATTTTAAATGAAATCATTAACTGTTAAGGGGCAAAGGAATTTTTAATAAGTGGCAGGTCGGACATTATCTGCTTATAATTGTTTTGTCTCAACAACAGCTATTAAAATATGATAATAAAAATATGAATGAAATGATGAGATTACAATTTCAGTTCAGTAATCATGATTCACAAAAATATCCCAATTTAAGATTTGCAATTTTTAATGTTTGCAATCACTTTTGACTCAAGCATTATAGTTATTTAAATATAGGCCTACCCTTAATTTGTGATAACAAGCCCAGGTCTCCTCGTTTAAAAAACGTAATGGTTGAAAGGTTGTGAGTGATTAAATTTTAGAGATGCACGATACTAAATTTTTCCACCGATACCGATTGCCAGTTATCCAGAATTGTATCTGCCGATAATGATCTGAATAATTATCGGCAATAATGATAATGAAAAATCTCTCCCAAATAATGCTGTGAACTCTTCAGGGACATTACTATAATATTAGATGTTAAAACTAACAACAGAGCCCAAACTATTACATTACACTCAAATAAAAAATGAAATGTTTGTACTCAACTCAGTTGCACATAAAGTAGTTTTCATTAACACTTGTCTTCATGACAAATTTATTCAAACATGCATATATAATTAACAGTAAAAAAAAAAAAAAGGTCCCCTCTCTAGTGTTTTTATAGCTAACTAACAAACTGTGAACGCTGGATAACTTTCCTGATGTAAATGCAACGGTAAGTGACATATTGTTCACAAGCTGTTTTATTGACGTCTTTCCGCATTTGAAACACAGATTGAGCGATTACATGACATGACATATTTCAGTAAGTTGTACTGTATCTTTCAACAATGCTTCTGATGTGCATTCATGTATAGTTGTGCTATAACAATTTGTATTAATATGGAATAGATGACTTGCACTCCACGCTACCACTTGAACTGAGGCGCTACTGCTATCTGTCACTTCACATTTAAGATTGTCAAAAATGCCATTTATTGTTTGACTTTCGTGATAAAATGGACAGAAGAGAGCTGAGACTTAGTTTCTTATCAGAAGTAACAAAGCATAAAGCTCTTTTCGATTATTGGATGGGAGGCTACAAAATGGTGTAGGGAAAATCCTCAGATCTGGCAACCCTGGCTTGAATTATGGGTGATTCATAGGGTCAAATAGAGCCTGTTTTAACTTTGCTATTTTTTTAATTGTTAATGCGTTATTGTCATGTAGATAGCCCTAAATTCAACACGAGACATTTTCTTCACACACAGTATGAGTTGCAGTCTGACACGTTTTCCACACCTCCTTGTAATTGGCCCCCGATCATCGGTTTTTAATCATTTGGCTGATGGCCGATAGTGAAAATAATTGCTTTGTATCAGCCAATAATCATTATCAACCGATAATCATATTGGCTGATAATTGGTGCATCCCTTCTAAATTTACTGTATAGAAAATTTACTATATAACCTAAAGTGTCTTATTGCTTTTTCTTAACAGCCAGGGTACTAAATCATAAAAATATTAGAATAGAATATTAAAATATTAATATTTTTGTTATGCAAATTTTTAAAGTGCTATTCTTCTGCTAGAATAAACTGTCCCTACCCTGACCTGTTAACCAAGGTTAGTGGTTGTTCTCTATGGGTCTTGTGCACATACGGTAAACTGCTGTTTCATGTCATAGCTGCTACTGTGTTGTGAATTTTAGCACAGTCAGAGCTATATAGTAACCAATCAGAACCCAGAACTACTCGTGTTATAAAACAAATCTTTAGTCAGTGTGCATTAAAGTGGTTGGTTGTGTACTGAAAATTTGCTTTAATATATCTTCAAGTATTTTCACATTTAAATGTACATGAACTACTGTATGGTAAACATTATATAATGTTTGTTAATGACTTAGTTATTGTGTTATTTTATAGCTCCCACTTATAATACTGAAAAGCATCAACAGCCCATTAAATTGAGATGAATGGTTATGAGAGGGATGGAATGAATTGTTTGGGGTTAGTGTTTACTAACTTGCTTTGCTTGTCTCTGTTTGTATTGACACAAGCTTGGAAAATAGCAGTGTAGTGTTCTGTTATGTAATTGGATAGCAGCGCTTTGTTCTTTGCAACCTGAGAATGTGTGCCCAGAACACATGGGAGCAACAATTTTTCCAAGAGCATGAATGTGTTGTCAAGCTAGTTTTTCTTGTGCTGGATCCTAATCATACAAATGGTGTGCTGTGCAGCATTGTGTGTTTTTTTTTTTTTTTGTTTTTGTTTTTTTGCTGGAGCTTCCAGTAAGCTAAACGCAAATGCACATGCACAGACCATAAGTAGGTCTGGTCAGTATATTGATTATTAATATAATAAATTGAAAATAAATAAAAAAAAAATTAAAATTTCATTTCCAAAAATTATTTTAAAGGATTAGTTCACTTTCAAATAAAATTTTCCTGATAATTTACTCACCCCCATGTCCTCCAAGATGTTCATTTCTTTCTTTCTTCAGTCGAAAAGAAATTAAGGTTTCTGATGAAAACATTCCAGGATTATTCTCCTTATAGTGGACTTCAATGGCCTCCAAACGGTTGAAGGTCAAAATTACAGTTTCAGTGCAGCTTCAAAGGGCTTTAAACAATACCAGACGAGGAATAAGGGTCTTATCTAGCGAAACGATCTGTCATTTTGGAAAAAAAAATGTAAATGTATATGCTTTATATAAACAAATGATCGCCTTCCAAATGGTTCCGCCAAAACCACACTTTTTTTTTTTTAAACGTATTCTTTAAAAAGCTTACGCTGTATGTCCTACGCCTTCCCTATTCAACTTACGGAACGAACGCAGCGCCAGTTCCATTTTTTCCGTAAGTAGAATAGGGAAGGCGTAGGACATACAGTGTAAGCTTTTTGAAGAATACAGAAGTGCGGTTTTGGCGGAACCACTTGGAAGGCAATCATTTGTTTATATAAAGCATATACATTTACATTTTTTTTTGAAAAAGACCAATCGTTTCGCTAGAAAAGACCCTTATTCCTCATCTGGTATCGTTTAAAGCCCTTTGAAGCTGCACTGAAACTGTAATTTTGACCTTCAACCGTTTGGAGAGGCCATTGAAGTCCACTATAAGGAGAATAATCCTGGAATGTTTTCATCAAAAACCGTAATTTCTTTTCGACTGAAGAAAGAAAGACATGAACATCTTGGATGACATAGGGGTGAGTAAATTATCAGGAAAATTTTATTTGAAAGTGAACTAATCCTTTACTTTAATTCCTTAACTGCTTGCTGCAGTTAAGACTGTGTCTTAAGTACTATTATGACCAACCAGCAGTTAGTCAAGGGGCAGTCAGTCTTACTTTTTAATATCAAATTAGGCCAATCTACATTTTTATGTAACTGAATTAAAACAGTTATGAAAAGTCTTAAAGGTGCAGTAAGCGATTTCTGAGAATCATTGTTGAACACTGTTGATATTTGAAATCAACCAAAACCAAAAGCTTTTCTAATATTAACGTGGGTCTTAAAGCTCTTGCCTGATCATAACCCTTCTTTTTCCAGCGATATTCTTCTGGCTTTTCTCTTTTGTAATGTCTCTCAGCCATCTCTCTTTCTACAGTCTTTCTTCAAATCTCCCTGTCTTGCTCACTCTCTCTCCTCCCCCATCATGAGTGTGTTCGCCCCTGACTGCTGATTGGCTACAAGTTTGTTGTGGTGCTCAGTGCGATCCCACTTTCAACAGCATTTTTCATAAATCGCTTGCTGCACCTTTTAAAGAAACAATGTTATGACTAACGTGTAAGACTAGTCTTAGCACAGGTCAAACTGTCTGTTTCAGTGAATTGATTCAAAACTGATTCTGAACAATTTGTGTCATAGTTTAAAAATGTCATGCCAGTCTCTGTGTGGCATTTTTCATGTATTAAAATGTTTTAGTAAAACATAATATATATGTAGGTAAATATTGCAGTTAATTACCATATATTGTTGTGTTGGTGTACAGAAATAAAAATGATTAAATCTTCTTTGTGTTACATTTAGTCAAAATAGTGTGCAAAACATTCCTCTATTAATGATAATGATTTTTAAACAAAATTTCTGTTGCATTAAACATTTTGAATACATTTTGCAACAATGTAAAGACTGTTTGGGACAATTAATTGTGTCTATGGCTATGTTGACACTAAGCCTTAGTACAGTCTATGCTTGGTACTCAGTATGTATTTTGAGCTCATACGTTTTGTTTGTTTTTGTTTTATTTATTTTTTTTGGGGGGGGGAGAATTGGCTGGTTTTCACTTTTTTGACCAATATCAGATTTAAATAAAGGGAACATGTATAGTCCAGCCCTACTATAAATAGTTTCAGTAGTTTGTGGTAACATTTCTAGTCCATATTAAAAGAAGGCTTTGTCTGCCTTGTTTCAGTTTTGATAACTGATAACTGACTGACTAGAAAATGGGCAAATATAAGACATCCCCATATTTAGCAATGTAGGTTTTCCCCACAAAGGCTTTCATGCTCAGCACTGCCACAAACGGTGTTGACCCTGACTGACTTCTGCTTTACGTAAGAAGGCTGATTCAGGGTCTGGAATAGCGGGATCAAGCCATTCCTTACCGGAAGGACAGGTTTTAGAGTAGCGTGACTGTGACTTGATCACATGCTGTGAACAGTTTCAGTCCCAACTGCAGTTTCACATTATCCATAGAGAATGTGAGTGGGTGATTCAACGGTTATTCAGTTATGCAATTTCTAAAGTGTTCAGGCTTTTGTTAGTTGCTTACTGTCCCTAGTTAAAAGAGCCCATCCCTGAATTTCACTATTATTCTGGTCTCCAATATTTATATACTCCTTCAGTGCTCCACCTACACTGAAATGATTTGTCTGTGATCTAGATTACAGATTATCAAAATAAGTCTACTGTAATCTCAGTTTTATCAGATTGGCTGTACATTAATGTTGATTTTATACTTTTGATGCGTGCTTTGTTTTAAATTATAAGGGCCACTTTGTAATCAATCAGTTGTTATATGTTTAGATATGCTTTTTTTCCCCCTACAGAACCATCATGCTTCATGCAATTCACTGCTTTACAACAAGCCATTTGTGGAGTCGTTTGAGGAGACGCCACTACTGGTGGCCGTCCTCACTTACGTGGGCTACGGCATCCTTACCATTTTTGGCTATCTGCGAGATTTCCTGAGGGACTGGAAGTTCGAGAAGTGTCATCTGGCCAGAGAGAGAGAACAGCAGAAGGTAAAGTTGAAAGATTAAGATTTGGTTTGTTTGTTTATGGTGCTTGCCTTTTTAATAAAAAATTGCATTTTTTATTTTTTAGTTTAGCGCTGAATAAGCCATTTCACATAACAGATGTTTAAATAAAGTCAAGACAAAATAATAACTGAATTTACACAAATGTCCCTGTTCAAAATTTACACAATTTTTGTCACCCGGATGTTCAATGACTGTTTTTATGTTTGTCATAGTTGTTCATGAGTCCCGTGTTTGTCCCGAACAGTTAAACTGCCCACTGTTCTTCAGAAAAAAACTCCAGGTCCTGCACCTATGTTTGTTTTCCAGCATCTCCTGCATGTTTGACCCATTTTCAGCAGTGATTGAATGATTTTGAAATCAATCGTTTCACACTGAGGACAATTGAGGGACTCATACACAGCTATTACAAAAGCTGTAAACATTGATGCTCAAGAAGGCAGCTCAGGCCAAGGGGTGTAAACATTTGAACAGTGTAAATTGTCCTTTATTGGTCTTTTGGGAAACATGTAACTATCTTATGTAGTTTATAAAGAACACTACTAAACAAAAAAAAAAAAAGAACTTATGGTCAAAATAAGAACAATTTACCTCAGTCATGTTCAAAAGTTTACACCCTCAGCTCTTGTTATATTTTTTTCTTTTGATGCTGTGTTCCCAGGATTTTGTTCCACTGTACCAGGACTTTGAGAACTTCTACACCAGGAATCTGTACATGAGGATTAGAGATAACTGGAACAGGCCCATATGCAGTGTCCCTGGTGCCAAGATGGACCTGATGGAGCGGGTCACACCTGACTACAACTGGACCTTTGAGTGAGTGTTAAATTGTGCTGACCCCAGGATGTGATCCAGTCTACCAGATCCCATCAGAAGACATCTGTTTGTCTGAAATCTAAAACTAATCAACAGGATTTTGTCTGAAACCCTAAACGAACAACTTTGTCTGATTTCCAAACTAGTCAGCACGAAGTGATGGTAAATATAAGCAGAGTTTATTGAATGATCTTAGTTGCGTCTTTTTCAGTGCTCAGTCGGAGTTCATCTGACCACTACAAATTTGAGAAGTGTTATTTTACCAAACCAAAAGCAATGGAAAATGGCCGCTTCACAACATCATGCCTTTACGTTAAAAAAGCCTTGAGATGGAAACCTTTCACTTATAACTTATGAAGGCAACACAGAACATGTGTAGAAAATTATATAAAATGATTCAAATGAGTATAAATACAGAATTATTGGCACCCTCGGTAAATATGAGCAAAAACTGCTGGGAAAATAAATCTGCTTAATTTATCCTTTTGTTCTTTCATTCAAAAAATTCACAAAATTTTAAGCTTTCATTGAAGTAAAACAATTAAGAGTGGGGGGGGGTACTCACATTATGAAATAAATGTTTTTCTCCAGTGCATGTTGGCCACAATTATTGTCACCCCTAGAATTATTGTCACCCTCATTTCTGAGATATATCTGAAGTATATTCCAATTCATATTTACGTTTTTTTTAGTGCACCAGGGTGACTAGGAGCATGAAATTGTCCAGCCATGACTTCCTGTTCCACAGGAGTATAAATATGAGGACACACAAAGACCAAATTCCCTTAATCATCCTTTACAATGAGTAAAACCAAAGAATATAGTTCTGATGTGCAGCAAAAGATTTTTGAGCTTCACAAAATAGAAAGTGGCTGTAAGAAAATAGCTTGCATTGTAAATCCCCATTTCCACCATCAGGCTAATAATTAAAAGGTTCCAATTAACTAAAGATGTAACAAATCTGCTAAAAAATCAAAACCTGACCTCTTCTACTAGAAATCTTATAATAGGCCATGGTTGGATCTTCTACCAGCACAATGATCCAAAATAAACATCAAAATCGACAAAAAAAAAGTCACTAAGCACAAAATGAAACTTCTGCCATCGCCATCTTAGTTCCCTGACCTGAACCCTACAGAAAATGAGTGGGGTGAACTGAAGACTAGAAGCACCAACATGGAGCTGGGAATCTGAAAAAGACTCAGAGCAGCCTAACAACTCTAAAGAAAGGAGGCCAGCTCACAAAAACTTCTGTTGGAATGTTGGAGCACAGCATAATCTGCCACCGCGTATGTCCTGCCATATACAGACAGGACCGTTTTCTGCTTCATAACGCATAAGCGTGAGTGCAGAAAGGAAACACGCAACTAGGGTTGCCAAGGAAAACACAAGTGCGAGAAAAAACAGCCTTATACAGGCGAACGCGTGTGCTCCTGGTCCAAACAAACAATGTACAAGTAATGTGTGTGATGGATGTAAAGCTTGCACACAAACCTACACATCGCTCATCCAAACGTAAATAGAGCATAGCTTACTGATATAGAGGACGCATCCTAAATCAGCTAAACACTCTCATAACAAAAAACCCGTCCTGCTTCCCTCTAGAAGAGACAGACAAATGAGAGTGGAGCTTTCCTCGGCGGGAAACGCTCACAACACGTGCCGACAGAGCTCTCAAGCATTGGGCATGCATGCTCTAATAAAAGACGCACGAGTCAAGTGTGTTACCAGGTAACTATACATGGATGTGCACACTGACTGAAAGTCTGTAAACAGCCGTTCTTACCTTTGAACAGCGCTTCAAACAAAACAGTCCCTGAAAGACGAAAGAGGCCAATACGATTGCCGTGATTTGATAGCGTTTCAGACACCTGTTCCCGCTAAGGCGTTACCTATATGCGTTAAGAAGCAGTGCGAGTTCCCTTTCGAAAGGGAACACTGGAAAGTGGAACACACTTGTAGCCAATCAGCAGGGGCGTTTACACTTATGATGGGGGAGGAGAGAGCGTATTCAAGAGGGATATTTGAAGAAAGACTGTAGAAAGAGAGATGGCTGAGAGACATTACAAAAGAGAAAAGGTCAGAGTAATATCACTGGAAAAAGAAGGGTTAGAATAAGGCAAGAGCTTTAGGACCCGCGTTAATATTAGAAAAGCTTTCCAGCACGGGAGAGACCTAAGTGGGAAGGCCTGAAAATGGACGCAGAGGTTGGGTTGTTTCTGCTCCATACGTGAGTAACATTGGTTTTGCTGTGTTTCACAGAAACAAGATATGCTGTAATATCAGCTATAGTAACGAGACAGTTATGAGTGTCATTGTTTGTCTGGAGCTGGTGTGCTGCTGGTGACTAACAACTAACTCTTGCTTGTATATACTCTTGTGTTCTTTATGTTCATTTTATAAAACAGATATTTCCGGTCCTTGCTTATTATGGTTGAGCTGTGTTCGAAGCCGTTGTAAATCACAAACATACACCTGTGATCGCATTACATCAGTATTATTGCGCCACTGTGTCTGTGTGTTGCTTGGAAACCATTCTGTTTCTTCGCTTTATTTTTCATGAAGCATTATTTTGGTTTGCTTTAGCTATGATAAAGTGACATCCATATTTGGGGGCGGAGCAATGAAGGGAGGGGTGTGTTTGTTTGGGTTGATTTCAGATATCAACAGTGTTTCTCAGAAATAGCTTACTACACCTTTTAACGGTGATGTCTGTCATTTTTATTAGTATTAGAATCAATTAGTATTTTTCAGATGTTCAGGTTATTCCATGTTCTTTCCTGCAGACACACAGGGAAGGTTCTGAAGGATGTTATTAATATGGGCTCGTATAACTACCTGGGCTTTGCTGAGAATTCCGGCACATGCGCTGATGCTGCTTCTGAGTGCACTGTGAAATATGGCGTGGGGGTGAGCAGCACCAGGCAGGAGATAGGTAATAAATCTCTCTCAATCTTTACAGCCGTTACTTCTCTGGTATAATAAGGGACAAATAATGGTCTGACACTTTTTGGATAGGTTTTAATAGATTGATCCATTTTAAAGGACCATATACTTGGTCCTCCTATAATATTACGACTTTGTTCTGAATTTTATGTTGCCATGATCATTTTCTACCCTCTCACTGACCCTTGGAATACTTATTCATATATTCAGTTCTTGTTAGAGTCATTCATCCCATGGGATAAAGATATACTTTTATGGTGAAATGGTGGAAAAGAAATGTGCAGCACTATGAAAGATTTTTATTTCTCATCAGACCTTTATCATCGTGTCCCTGCAACTTCTTTGGTGGCAGAGTGCTAAGAAGCTGATTTTCATCACTTTTTTCTTTTAAAAACATATTGCTCAGTTGACTTAAAAAAAAAAAAAAAAACATTTAACAAATACTTAAAGGGTTAGTTCACCCAAAAATGAAAATTCTGTCTCACCCTCATGTTGTTCCAAACTTGTATGAATATCTTTCTTCTGCTGAACACAAAAGAAGATATTTTGAAGAAAATGGGTAACCAGACCAGTTTATGGGCAACACTGATTTCCATAGTATGAAAAAAAGAAGAAAAAAAAACCATGAAAGTCAATGGCGCCCATGAACTGTTTGGTAACCAACATTCTTCAAAATATCTTCTTTGGAACTTGAGGGTGAGTAAATGCTGATAGAATTTTCATTTTTGGGTGAACTATCCCTTTAACTACAAAATTACTCAAAGTGCCTATTCTTAGTCAAAACTGTACTAATTTCTGAACAAATGTATTTTTAAATAACAAAAATTGTAAAATTGTTTTACATTTATCATAAATGGCCTGTGTGAACTGGGAGTTTTAAATCCAATATTGGATTATGATGTCTGCATAATGAATCTTTATAATAATAGAGCTGTTTTGGTGGTTTGGGTTTTAATTGTTGCATTATTGAGCTATTTTTTTAATCTCTTGCAGGAAATCTTGACAAGCATGAGGAGCTGGAGAAGCTGGTGGCCAGGTTTTTAGGGGTGGAGTCATCTATGGTGTTTGGAATGGGCTTTGCTACAAACTCCATGAATATTCCTGCACTCACAGGAAAAGTAAGGGTTTTACTATAAGCTCCAACATTAAGTCAAATAGAATGCTAAAATTTTCCTTTATACATCAAAACAAAGAAGGGTGGGAAGGTAAAATACTCCCAGTGACCATATCTGTTCCATGACAGATTTCTTTGGCTCACACTGGTAATTTGTCACCTAACATGTTATTGAAAGCCTTTATGCTTTAGAATGTGTGTACACATTCCTGGTTTCATTCACAAAAGATTTGATTACTTTTGATTAACATTCCAACTTGTCCTGCCAAATACAATATTAAACAACATTTTCCCCACATGGAAATCCTGTTAAATCAGGATAAGAACTACTTCCGTGGGCACACTGATTTTGAATCTTTAAAATGATTCAATGTAATTTGAAGAAGAAAATATTAAAACAGAAACATTATGATGTTAAATAAAAAAAAAAGAAGGTTCAGCTCTATTTCTGGGTCACTAATCAAATAAGCAATTTCCATTGGACTAAATGTAAGCCAAAATACATAAGAGCTTGATGAACATTTAAAAACATTCTGTAATTTTCAGAACACAAAAGGGGCATTTATTGAAACTGAGCTGCAAAACTCTGAAATTTTGCAATTTCTTGTTAGAACCCTGAATATATTAACACATGACTGTCCATGTCACACGTCAAATGACTTATTCTGCGTTCAGAAACTTGACTCATCATTATAAAGTAATGAGGAAGTACAGATACCATTATTCCTAAACACCAGAGGATTTAATAAGATAAAATGTACAACTTTTAGCCCTGTTAAAAACTGCATGCATTTTGTGGTAAAACATTGTTTTGGTTGTGCTTCAGCTAGGGGTGACTGTGCGGATGAATATGGTTCTTTCTCATAACTAAATTCTCTTAACTAAAAAAAAAAAAGAGAGCGAGACATTATCCTACTTCTCATAAAACATTCACTACTAGGCTTAAGAGATATAACCAGTTTAGTTAAAAAGGATCTCAAGCTGACTTTATTGCAGCTATACCCATAAATAGGCACGGTACTTCCTTGAAAATAAATTCCAGCACAGCTTTACAACAACCATAATCAAATGGTGCTTCACAATAGATAATGCTTTATGAACTCTGTTAGAGAGCTACATGTTAGTATTTTATCTGTTCAATAAAATACCTGTTCAATAAAATAGATCTCGCCATCTCCGAAAAGCCAAGCCAATGTTCTTGTTTTATTACGAGCTCTGTTTTTTTTTTTTTTTTTAAAAAAACAAGTGATTCCATGGAGTTTTGAGATTTATCTCATTCTGACAACTAACCTAACACAACTAACCCGCTCCAACACCATACATGCGTCAAAGTAGCCGGAGCAACTTTTCTCTATTTTTTCTATATGTCGAGACGAGATATGTTTTGGATGAAGGATTGATGTATTGAATGTTGTGAATTTTGAACAAAAAAGTTACATAGTGTACCTTTAAGTATATCAAACCTTGTGCTGCTACCAGTTGTGTGTAGCACCTGCAACTCTGCATATCCTTCTAAAGAATCCCAGTTCACTATCATTTGAGTCAAAAAAAGTGTGAAAAACGGTTATGTGAAATGTTTCTTTTTATCTCTTCAACTCAGCATTGTGGACTTTAGCCAACCGCTTATATTTAATGTGCATTCTTGCTTTTCATTAAAATGAGTGTGTGTGTGTGTGTGTGTGTGTGTGTGTGTGTGTGTGTGTGTGTGTGTGTGTGTTTTAGGGCTGTCTGGTCTTAAGTGATGAGCTTAATCATACCTCTCTGGTTCTGGGTGCCCGTCTCTCTGGTTCTACCATCCGCGTATTCAAACACAACAGTAAGTTAATGCTAATTTTTTGTCAACACTGAAAGTAAAAACTCTATGCAAAACAATCAGAGCCAAATTAGATAATATTTGATGTTTAATATACAGGATTGTGGACAAATGTGAATTCACAGTGGGCACTCCCTCATTACTTAACACTTTTGGTTGCGGAATAAATTAATCGTAGGTGATAAATGTACCTGTGAATAGGCATTTTGCAATATAAGTACACCTCTGAGGAAAAAAAAGCAATAAAATTATGCCTTACTTTTTGCAAACTGCTCACTAAAAGAACAGCATCTTCAGGTTGAGATGCATGGTCATAAATACTAATTTTTAACCATTAATTTCAGATATGCAAAGTCTGGAGAAGTTGCTCCGGGATGCTATTGTGCATGGCCAACCTCGAACCCACCGGCCCTGGAAGAAGATCCTCATCCTCGTTGAGGGAATTTACAGGTACAGCAGAAGTCTTTTGCATCCATTCACTCTGTATACTTGTCTTTTCAGACTTTAGCAGTAAACTGATGTGGTTTGTGCAAAGTATATGCAAAGGGAGGCTGGTTTGCATACCATTTCTGGTTTAGAGGAAGGCCATTACAATCAAAGAACTGCCAGAGGCAAGCAATAATAATAATGATATCATATTTACCGGGACAATATAAAAATAAAGCTGAAATGTAAATAAGAGAGTTTTTAAATGTTTCAAAATATTGTATAATTCCTGGCTATCAAATAGTTCAAAAGCACAAAATCATAAAGACTCTATTTTCACTTATTGCAATATCTAGTCCTCAAGGGGTATACATTAATATTACACCTGCATTCTTCTTTTTAGCATGGAGGGCTCAATTGTGCGACTTCCTGAGGTCATTGCTCTAAAGAAAAAGTACAAAGCTTACCTGTACTTGGATGAGGCCCACAGTATTGGGGCACTAGGACCAAGAGGCAGAGGTGTGGTGGACTACTTTGGCCTGGATCCATCTGACGTTGACATCATGATGGGCACTTTCACCAAAAGCTTTGGTGCTGCTGGAGGATACATCGGAGGAAAGAAGGTTTGTGCCAATTTAGCTGTCATTCCAAATACCAAAGTTTATAAAGTGTGTAATGAATAATTTTTTCTCTTTTGTATTTGTTTGTTTATAGGAACTGATCGATTACCTCCGTTTACACTCTCACAGTTCAGTTTATGCTACCTCAATGTCCCCACCAGTCGCCCAGCAGATTATCACTTCTATGAAATGCATAATGGGAGAGGATGGCACCACATTAGGTGAGTTTAAAATTTTATTCTAGATCAGTTCTAAAAAATATTATTTGGTTGGAATAATCTTTGTGTGGCTTTTATGCAAAATAATATTTGTAGGGTAATACCTAATATAGTAGTAATAGTAATAGTGTAATAAATAATGTAAAAAAGAGCCACAAGATGGCAGCATTAACTCAGAACACGGTTGAAAAATTCAGTGTCCAATTATGTAAGTGTAACCAGGGCCCAGTTGTTCAAAAAGTTTAATCTGGATCAGAATAATCTAGATGTGGAAATCCCATGTTTTGCTATCCAGGATCAGGTAATCCATCTTACTTTTGTGCTGGTTTGGATTGGACTGGATCACCCTGATCCAGATACACACCTTTTCAGATTACCAAATCTGGAGTAACATTGCTCCAAATGGGGTTACATTTCACAATGTAGGCTACTAGCTATGTAAAGAACAGGAAGAAGAATCAATGTGGGTCACTTTAAGTGTTTTTATTTAAAGACAAAGAAAACAATGTATACAAACAAACAAACATCCTCTTCCTTTTTCAATTTCCATTAAACAATCAGACCACTACGGAGGCACTAAAGGGATGTGGCAATGGGAGAAAAAATTGATATTTTAATGCTTTTGCATTATCTCACAAAAGTTTTCCATTCCCCCAAAAAACATTGTGCTCATTTGCAAAGAACACAAACATTTTGAGAGTAAACGCAATGTTTCTTGAGAGAGCGCAAAAGCATTAAAATTAATTTTTCCTCCCATCACATATTTTTTTCTCCTTGTCAACCATCACCATCTTTTTAAAAAAAACATATACATGCAATAAGGGATTCAATTGTTGGAAACTACTTTTAAACTGGTTTAACTGGTAATTATAAAATTGTTATAATATTATTAAATCAGTTAAAATTAAAATATAACTTTATTGTCCATTTTATCATTCTGGTACTTTTTTTAGGATCACAGTGGATGGTTTGTTTTGTAATATACACAAAAACACACAAGAATGTACACAGGTGAACAGCATGTGAGCCAAAGTACATCATGCAACAATGTTTGTTATATTATAAATAACCACAACTCTTCAAATACAATATAAGGTATGTGCGAACACATGATTAACAAAATATTCACATGTTAAGAGCACACAGCACGTATTAGTGAAACAAATGAATTGCCTGGGCTCAGTTCAAAAGTAATCTGATAGGATTTCAGATTGGATCAAATCTTGAAATCAGATTAGATCACAAAATCCAATCTTGATTTTGATTTGGATAAAATCATCAGTTTGTGTTGTACAAAACTTTTTAGTAAGATTGGGATACCTTTAATCCAAAAATTCTGGATTATACTGATGCCATCAGATGGGTGGTTTTCAGGAACAAAAATGTAATAAAACTTGATAACATTTTTTTTTTTTTATCATGTAATATACATACACATGTATGTTTTTTATTTTGTTCTTGATTAGTTTAACTTTTAAAGTAATAAATTAGAAGTAGACATTAGGCTACATATTAAGCCTTTCGGTAACCTACCGTAAAGTAAAAAAGAGATTTTGGTGTCATAAATTAATCCCCAAACAGCTGCAAATATCAAACAAAAATATTATATTATATTTAATTCAAAGTATTTTTAGTTTTTTATCACTTCTTGTAAACTATTATTGGCACAATCATAAGAAATGAACCAGTCAGAAGTTCTTTGCACGCGGACGCAGTTTCACGGGTGAACGCTACGCAGAACTTCATCTCTGCTGACAGTTTGAGGCAGCAAACTCAGTTTCACCCCTGATTGATTCAGCAGGGCGTTCGTTTGGAAAACCACATCTATACCCCAAACATGCACACACACCGCATCTGGAAACTCTTCAAGCCCTTGAGAGGTTTTAATGTGAGAGAAAGAGAGGTGAGCTTTCCTCTCTGTGGGATAATGGATGCTGATGGACCTTAAAGACTTAGTGAGTCCCTTCACTGCTAGGGCAGTATAGTTCTTGAATGTACTGGAGAGGACTTATGGTATATTTATGAGGAGGGAAAGATTTCTGAGGTTCTCAGCAGAGAACCTTGAAGAAACATCTCATCTCCACCTGATTTCTGTAGCTTAACTTGTAGAGCACAGCACTAGTAGCACCAAAAACAGGTTCAGTTCCCAGGGAACACACATACTGATAAAACGTTTATTTGTATTTTTCTTTCTTTTATTGATTATGCTCAGAAAGTGAGGAAAGAACGCTAACTTTATAATCACTGAAGCTGTCAATCATTTCAGTTCAGCGCAAGCTCACTGAGTTTTGCTCTTTTGCGAAAACTCAATGAAGCTTACGAACCTGCATAATGAATTTCTTATTTACATCATGTCTACACTTTATTGGTTATGAGAGCTGTCGAGAGAAAGTGTAGAACTCTGTCAGTGAGCTCACACTGAACAAAACTATGCTGTTTTAAGTGGATTTCTTCTGTGCAGTAACTCATTTAAGCGCCTCTGATTGACCATTGCGTTCATGCGCTCAACAGGCACGTCTGTGATTGGCTTCTCAACACTGCAAAAAAGCATTGTAAGTTATATCATTTGATGCAGCGGAGGTAAATATGAGTATGATTCTGATGCTTAGACTTAAGTGCAAACAATAATTGCCAATTAAAGTACTCTCTAAATATTCAAAGTGCAAATAGACCAAATTTTTCTTCAAGCATGATAGAGAGCTAAGGTATCTTGTGGCACGAGATCTCGTAACACCCCTAATGATTAGGTAATCACGGCAGCTGTAATTGAGATATGAGATTAAGAATTTTTCCGATTTAATTGTGCAGCCCTAGTTCCTGTTATGCTGAAATACAAAATGTAGTAACATCAGACATGGCAAACCCGTTCATCATATCACTGTCCAACCATAGAGAACAACTTTTAAAGTCAGCATGAAACAGAAATTGTGATGGTCTTTTATGGTCTGTTGTGATGTATGTCCGAGTAAAACAGCTTCTTGAACAAGAAAAAAATGTTGGGCTTAGGACTTAATGTAGGACTTAATTTTAGGACTAAAAATCAGAAATTGATCAGGTTGTTCAATCGTTGTCACTTTCTAATCGCTGTGATCGTTTTTTGTGAGTGACAGGTGGAGTGGATTGATTATAAATGTCAACTTTATTACCCAGCCCTCGTGTCGAGAAGAGATGTTGTTACGGAGCACATTAACATTTGTAAATAAAGATTACAAGAACATATTTAGTTTGATTTGTAATAAATACTGCAACATTCCATGAAAAAATAAAAAGTAGGTTACACTATATTTTACAGTGCCGTAGTTACATTGTAATTAATTAAATAAGTACTGAGTACTATTACTGTTACTGAGTACTTACTATTGAGTTACAGTTAGGGTTTGGTTTAGGGTTAGTTACTTGTAATTATGCATAATTTACTGTTATTACTATTACACCACTGTAAAAAAAAGTGTTACCGAAAAGTATTATGATTTCATGGTGATTTTAACTTTACACGTCAGCTTCTACTGGAAGAATGGCACTTCATTTACTAATAAAATACCTTTTGAATACTGTTGGAACAGTTGTTCCATTGTGGTTTAGGATCAAGACTAAGTATTTATTTCTAAAATTTACGAGCAACAGAAATAATTCACAAGGTTCAGATTGAGCTTAATTTAAAAAGCTTCAAACTAACTCAGTCACTGTTATTTTGCCAAGTAAGACATGTTCCTGGATCAACATATTTTGTTGATCCTGGAACAAAATCCCTGTCTGCAAATTTAATCCTAATCATATCCCTACCCCTAAACCGAACCCTACCCATAACTTATCCCTAAAATCATGATGTAGAAGCACCTAACCCTGGTTGTAAGCTTAAACTTGACATAAACATTAAACTTGTCCCTCATTTCTGATTGGTTGATTGGAATGTTGTTCCAGGATCAAAAAAAGATGATCAAGGAACATGTTGTACTTGCTGAAATCACATTCACCCATTTCCTTGTAGCTGCTGTAGGTTGAGTTGAACAGTTTTCTCTTCAAGCCTCTACCAATATTCTCAATACTGAATATTGTGAGAGAGCCTTCCTTTTTCAGGAGCCCCTCACAATGAATGGAATGTCAAACAAGTGAAAACTAATACTGGAGAGTATATCTCTACCTCTCCCCAGAGGATCATTCTGCAGTGTTCAAAGTGGATTTGAATTCCTTTGGCTTCAGATAAAACGGCCTCCCCATTTTGATTTGCCATGTGCTGGTATGGAACTTGTGGAGGTAGCATGTTTGCAATTTAGCTTTTCATCATTCCTGTTGGATATGAATAATGTATGAATGATGCAATAAAAATGACAAAAAACCTGCTTTGATTTTTTTTTTTTTTTCGCCAGGTGAAAGTTGTAAGTCTGACTCTGAGCACTTACAAATGTAACCGCACAGCTCTCTCGCTTAACAAGCCGCTCAATTTGAGCTATTATTCATGTCCGTGCTACAAAAAGTGTGGGATGAGTTACACACTGAAATTTACTTCTTATGATATGAAGTATGAGCTATAGTAAGCACTCAGCCAAGCAAGCACCATTAATGAATAAATAGCAAGGACACAATGTCTTGGAAAAGGTCAGAAGCTGGTTTTTAACAATGATAATTATTTGTATTTTCTCTTTTATGCAGGTCAGGAAAGACTTTGTCAGTTGTCAGAAAACACAACCTACTTTCGCAGGAGATTACATGAGATGGGCTTTATCATCTATGGGAACAATGACTCCCCTGTTGTACCCTTGATGCTTTACATGCCAGCTAAAATCGGGTCAGTGTCACTTTTTGTTCAACTGAATCATGGCTATTGTATTTGATAAGATGCTAGCTAGAGGATGAAACTGTTTTTTTAAATGATTTAAAAAAAAAAAAAAAAAAATTCTACCTGATTTCATCTTTACAGGATGCAATTTTTATGCCGTGTGTGTGTTTTAATTTATTTTGTATGTTTGCTGTTTAGAGCATTTGGGCGGGAGATGCTGAAGAGGAACATTGGGACAGTGGTGGTTGGGTTCCCCGCCACACCCATCATTGAATCCCGAGCACGTTTCTGTGTTTCTGCCGCCCACACGAGAGAGATGCTGGACACAGTGAGTATCACATGAACACTAAAAAAATAATAATTGCGTTAATTAATTTTCTAATATAATTTCTTGTTTTGTTTTTCATCTTGATTTTGGGACAAAATAGCATCCTGAGATGTTCTTGATAGGTTTCATTAGACTTCATCAATGTGATGCATCAGTCTGTTTATGTGTTAAGCAAATGGAAAGAAGAGAACATGCAAAAGATGAAAATACCCTTCTTGTTGGCTTTCTTACAAACTAGTTCTCAACTTTACCTATTGGCTCTCATAAACAGTGTTAATTTTGCAAATTTTGATTTAGTTTGTCATGTTTTAGACATCTGAATTGTTTTAAATATCAAAAAGATTGTCAACTAAAATGTAACTGTCAGTAAATTAGAAACAAAAAAAGAACAAATGAATGTAATAGAACAAGAATATAAAATGTTGACGAAAACTGATGAAAATAATTCATCAGCGAAATCAACACTCCTCGTGAAGGCACTTTTATGCAAGATCTGTCCTTATTCAACTCCACTGCTAATGTTTTCAAACCGCATGAAGCAGCAGAGACCACAAATCATTCATCTGTGAAACTCTGACTCACCTCACAGTCCACCAGAGTACATAAACATTAAAGGAATAATTTACCCCAAAAATAAACATTCTGTCACCATTTAGCAGTTACTCATCATCATGTTTTATCAAACCCACCATACCAAACATTTATTCAAGTGTTAATAACTCCAGTGTCTCTTCTTTACTCTCTCAGGCTTTAAATGCCATCAGTGAAGTTGGGGATCTTCTCCAGCTGAAATACTCAAGAAAAAACAGGCCCGGGAGTGAAGGAACTGACTGTTTTTCATATCTGGAGAGTCACCAGGACTAGCACTTTCTCACGATGGTCTGACTGTCCCAGAGCCACATTTTTTCTGTTTGTCTGTTTCATGTCTAACTTATTCAGCATTTTCATGTTGATTCATTTCAGTGTACACTCATTGAAGGCCACTAATTGACCAAATTTCAAGTCTTACCTCTTGGTTCAGTAACCAATATTCATTTCAGTGTGCAATATCAACTTAATAGAGACTTGACGTCTCTGTGTTCAGCATCAGAAATGACCCAGGATAAAAAGTGAATGCTTTGGTGTCGGGACTAACATACATGTCCATTAGCATGTTGTTCAACCTTCTACACAGTACAAAAACACATCAGAGTATACAAAATCATTTTTTGATATTTCATAAAAATATTCTCAGCGTTTTTGTCTTGTTTTCCATTAAAAATATCTAAAACAAGATGAATTTACTCAGAATTAAAGTACTATATATATATATATATATATATATATATATTTATAAATATATATATATATATATATATATATATATGTATAGTACTTTATAGTACTATTTGTGGAGAACACAAATTTTGTAAGATTTTTACTTTATATTTATTAACATAGCATCAATTGCAAATGCAGTAAAATAAATAAATTTACATATATATATATATATATATATATATATATATATATATATATATATATTTTACTGCATTTACAATTGATGCTTTGTTAATAAATATAAAGTAAAAATCTTACAAAATTTGTGTTCTCCATTGGCATATTGTTTTTGTTTTGTTTTTCTTGTGTAAAGAACAAATTTTGTAAGATTTTTAAACTTAAACTTATTTCGAGAGATATATATTATCTGAAAAGTTTTGCTTTAAATTAGACTTTAAGGAAAGGAAAATTTAACTATAATGCTAGAAAACAAGATAGAAATCCTGATTATAAAAATTATTTTTGCAGTGTACAGAAAAACAGTCACCCACACACTTATACAGAAATGACACCTTTATGTGTGAGGTGTTTTTCTACATCAAGTGTCACCATTTAATGAGAAATAAGCTTTAAAATTATATATAATCATGAGAAATCTACTTCTGAAGGAGAGAATTTATTATAGCTAAACAGTAAATAAGAATGACAATTCATATCCATATAAATACATATCTAAAAAAATACTGACACATATTTATTAATACATTGCAGTGTATCTTTTAGGTCTCCAAATCTTAATCTTTTTAAAAATGCAAATTTCATTTCATAGGTGAGTTAGCGATGTCTTAATGAACTTATACAGAGGAATAACTCTGTTTAGTTTTTATCAAAGCTTTCTATTATGGAAAACTATAATGTTTTATCTTAATTTGAGTTGTGGTACTTTCTACAAATAGGGTACAGTTTGGTGTCCCTCATCTGTATCCTCCTAATTTGCTCCCTAGTTTTGATTTAACCAAAACAGGGTAACATATTATTACAGCATGGCCACGATTTAGTAAATCCAGAGAACAAGTTATTATATCGTTTGCATGATTTACTGGGAACGAAATAGTAAAATGTGCTGAGTCGTGGGAACATTGTTAATTTGTAGACACAATATACATTTTCCCCACGTTTTGTGGGCTCTGTAGCTTCTAGAGAGATTTTTATTTTATTTTATTTGATATATAATTTTTTTCTAATATTTTATATATATATATATATATATATATATATATATATATATATAAATATATATATATATATAAATATATATAAGAGTTTCAGGCCACTATTTGTACTCTATTTGTGGAAAGTACCTTTATGTCTTAATTGAATGTGTTACGGTTTGCATTTCTCGCGATTCCGCTTGATATCTTAGCCAGGGCATTTCAAAAAAGAAATCTTCATTGAGCCAACAGAAATAGGCTGACATTGTTCATTAAACATTTCATTATGTCTGTTGTTAACAGACAGCATTGAAAAGATGTTCATGTTGATTTTGAGTTGCTATTTTAACATGAAGAGTTAAGATAATCTATTTTATATAATCTATTATTTAAACCTGTCTTGTGTTCTTCTAACAAATGTTCTAAATACGGGTCACTGATATATGAAGAGCTTTGTCAAGTCTGTATGTATGATGATGTGGCTTATGAATGCCTGTCGGATGTACATTTTTTTTTTTTCACCTTAATGTTTATGGGGGTTTTTTTCCATTCCCTTTTTGTGTTCTGAAGTCTTGTTCTTAATCGGAAAGGCAGCTCGAAATATGTCTCTGAATGTAGACGTATGTAAGTGGGACTATATGACCTCAGAGCTACTGATGACTGTTAAGAGATGCAGGTATGACGTTGGCATATGCACTATAAGCAGCCTCTATAAACGCAAGTAATGCCACCGAACTGCGACTGTGAAACCAAAGGGCATTCCAAGTTTTTCTGTTTGTTTCTTATCCATTTTGAGTTGTATTTTTCATCAAAAAAAACATGCTATCATTGTCAGACTCGTCCATGCAAAAAAACGGCATTCATTGAAAGTTACTGATCATTTGTTTCTGAAGATAATTAAAAAACATATCTTGAACAGTTAAAAACAAAAGTGGTTTTTTTTGTTGTTGTTGTTGGTTTTTTTTTTTGTTTTGTTTTTAGAATCCAGAGTAATTATCAAAGATCTTTGCTTTTATGGTTTTTATTAGAAACAAAGATAAATCTTTTACTGGGTCAGATTCAGACTGTGTACAGTTCTGTAAGGTATAATGTATGTTATGTGAAGAGTTTTTAAGTTTAGTTGCATTTAAATTATGAGAGACAAAAGAAATGATACAAGCACAGCTAGAAAATTAGTTGCCTGGAACAGTGGTAAATTGTACAATTTAGTAGTCAGTATGCAGAAATATTTGATCATAAAATGCTGCAACTGACCAATCACAATCATGTATTGTAAAGAACCGTAATAATTCTAAATAGTATTGACACAAAATAAAGCACTGTGTTCATAAGAATGGATTATGCATTGTAAACAATTACAATACACCGTAAACCATAGATATACAATGCCCAGCCCAAAAAACAAAACAAAAAAGAAGCAAATGCTAGCATGTTATTTGTTTGGCAATAGTTCTTAGTAACTTTTAATTTCTTAAACCATGCATGTAGGAAGACACATCATAGCCATATTCGAGGATGACAATGTCAAGAATCAGGCTCAAAGTGTGAAAGTTTGGGAGGGAGCATGAAGAATCATTTTCACACATGAATTGTCACCTATGAGTCCAGACCTTAAATTCATTGTAAGTCTTTGGGATGTGCTGGAGTAGACTTTAAAGAGTGCTCGACTCTTGCATTGTCAATACAAGATCTTGTGTAAGAAATTGATGCACCTCTTGATGGAAATAAATGTGATGTTATTTCCATCAACAGGTGCATCATTTTTTCTTTATATATATATATATATATATATATATATATATAATGTGTGTGTGTGTATATATGTATGTATGTATGTGTATATATATATATATATATATATATATATATATGTGTGTGTATGTATATACACTATATATATATTTATATATATATATATATACAGTATCTCACAGAAGTGAGTACACCCCTCACTTTTTTGTAAATATTTTATTATATCTTTTGTGACAACACTAAAGAAATGACACTTTGCTACAATGTAAAGTAGTGAGTGTACAGCTTGTATAACAGTGTAAATTTGCTGTCCCCTCAAAATAACTCAACACACAGCCATTAATGTCTAAACCGCTGGACACAAGTGAGTACCCCCAAAGACTATAGAATAACACAAGACGCGTCACTCGTATTATTGTGAATGGGAGAAAGCGCAACGCGCAATATGGCGGAATATCTCCCGCCTCCGAAATAAGAGCCAATCGACGATTGATAAAGTCATCGCGTCACTGCAGCACCCATTAGAAGCTCCGGTTTCTATAGAAACAGTCAGACGCGCGCCTCCGAAATGAGGCACGAGACGCGCATTTAGGACTGCGCATGCGCATTAGGTTGATCCAGCCTGAAAAATAGTTTTTTGTCATGATTCGAGCGTTTAGAAACAAAATGTATGAGACAGTCGATGTCAGATTTCATTGGTGATTTCAAATATGAAATTTAATCGAAAGCTTGGCAAACAGCTTTAGAGAATTTAATGTTTCCCCATTCAAAGAGATAGGAGCTGCACTTGGATGCCCGAGAGGCGTTTCAAAGATGGCCGCCGGGTGAAATGACTTGTCTTAAAGGGACTTTGGTACCCCTAAGTGAAAATGTCCAAATTGGACCCAATTAGCCATTTTCTCTCCCCGGTGTCATGTGACTCGTTAGTGTTACAAGGTCTCAGGTGTGAATGGGGAGCAGGTGTGTTAAATTACTCACTCTCTCATACTGGTCACTGGACGTTCAACATGGCACCTCATGGCAAAGAACTCTCTGAGGAACTGAAAAAAAAATTGTTGCTCTACATAAAGATGGCATAGGCTATAAGAAGATTGCCAAGACCCTGAAACTGAGCTGCAGCACGGTGGCCAAGACCATACAGCGGTTTAACAGGACAGGTTCCACTCAGAACAGGCCTCGTCATGGTCGACCAAAGAAGTTGAGTGCACATGCTCAGCGCCATATCCAAAGGTTGTGTTTGGGAAATAGACATATGAGTCCTGCCAGCATTGCTGCAGAGGTTGAAGGGGTGGGGGCTCAGCCTGTCAGTGCTCAGACCATACGCCGCACACTGCATCAAATTGGTCTGCATGGCTGTTGTCCCAGAAGGAAGCCCCTTGTAAAGATGATGCACAAGAAAGCCCGCAAACAGTTTGCTGAAGACAAGCAGACTAAGGACATGGATTACTGGAACCATGTCCTGTGGTCTGATGAGACCAAGATAAACTTATTTGGTTCAGATGGTGTCAAGCGTGTGTGGCGGCAACCAGGTGAGGATTACAAAGACAAGTGTGTCTTGCCTACAGTCAAGGATGGTGGTGGGAGTGTCATGGTCTGGGGCTGCATGAGTGCTGCCGGCACTGAGGAGCTACAGTTCATTGAGGGGACCATGAATGAGTAGAGCATGATCCCCTCCCTTCGGAGACTGGGCCACAGAGCAGTATTCCAACATGATAACGACCCCAAACACACCTCCAAGACGACCACAGCCTTGCTACAGAAGCTGAGGGTAAAGGTGATGGACTGGCCAAGCATGTCTCCAGACCTAAACCCTATTGAGCATCTGTGGGGCATCCTCAAACAGAAGGTGGAGGAGTGCAAGGTCTCTAACATCCACCAGCTCTGTGATGTCATCATGGAGGAGTGGAAGAGGACTCCAGTGGCAACCTGTAAAGCTCTGGTGAACTCCATGCCCAAGAGGGTTAAGGCAGTGCTGGAAAATAATGGTGGCCACTCAAAATATTGACACTTTGGGCCCAATTTGGACATTTTCACTTAGGGGTGTACTCACTTTTGTGGCCAGCAGTTTAGACATTAATGGCTGTGTGTTGAGTTATTTTGAGGGGACAGCAAATTTACACTGTTATACAAGCTGTACACTCACTACTTTACATTGTAGCAAAGTGTCATTTCTTCAGTGTTGTCACATGAAAAGATATAATAAAATATTTACAAAAATGTGAGGGGTTAAATTGGGGAAACTCGCCATTGACTGTTGCGTTGCTTGTATTTGTGCAAGATATTGAGGGGCGGATCTATGTAATCGCCAGAATCGCATATCTTATCCTGCTGGTCGCATCAAGTCGCATCATTAATTGCTCCGTCTGTATAACTACGTTTGGATTGTTTTCAAGGCCAATTTTGAACTGTAAACTACACACAAGTTTACTTATTTTGTCTGTCAGCTCCTAGTTGTGTTAGTCAAGTCAAATATCTGTTATTTGTGATGATAAGATGAAGAGTGTGTTGGCCTGTTGGCCTGCTTGTGAACTCCGAACTTCTGTTTCTTTCATTTAGTTAAGACATCTCATGCAACATCGATGCACTGTATGGTAATCAGCCTTTTGGTGCTGTTTGTCCCAGTTGTGTCTTGTCCCAGACCCAGTAAAGCAACTATGAGTGACCATCCACCTGATCTCAGCCTGAAATATTCCATTAATATATTATTTATTCCACAAATATATATATATATACACATTTACTCTGGTTTTCTAACAAATATGTTGCTTTTCAACAAGATTTCACTGAATCATGAGAACATAAAAAAAAAAGATGCATAGAAAATAAATAGGCTTACTCAATATTTTCAGGGGTGATTCTCAGTATTGTATTCAGTTATAGCTTACTTTATTACTGTATGGATGTATAAATAACTTTAAAGTGTAAAAAATATATTACATATTCAGAATCAACCATAAATATGTAACACAATACACTTATGGCAGTTACACTTTGTTTTGATGGTCCACTTTAGACATTCTGCTAACTATAAGTAACTTTGCGACTGTAAACTAACTCTCAGAGTATTAGTAGACTGTTAGGTTATAGATTAGGTGTTAAGGTTTGGGTAGTAGAGTAAGTTTACATAGTTGCAAAGTTCCTTATAGTCAGTATATGTCAGTTGGGGAACATCAAAAATAAAGTGTTAGAAGATATTCAGCAGAAAGTCTATTAATAGTACTTCTGTATGAGAGTTAGTTGACAATGGCAGTTGCAAAGTTACTTATAGTTAGTAGAATGCTTAAAGTGGACCATTGAAATAAAATGTTACCTTCATGGCTAAGTCATGCTGAATCATGAGATGATTCACTTACAGTGGATTTTTTTTTTTTTTTTTTTTTTTTTTTGAATTTCTTTCAATTTTATTTCATTCAAACACTACTTTATTAAATTCAAATATTAAGCATTCTACATCCTGTTTGCTACCTCGATTTAAATTCAGTTCGAACTTAGGAAATTAATTGGAATTTAAAAGGCATTCTTTCTGAATGAGGCACAAACACTTTAAATCTCACCTGAGCGGAAATTAATCATCGTACTCGCACACACCTGTCAGATCATCACTGGCTCTGTCACTCAACATGCGAGAAAATGATTCTTCTCCCATGTTGACCCCTTTGGAGATCAGACCATCCTGCGGTTGTATCACTGTATCGCTGCGCACACAGCTTTACAGCTCAACTGTAGGCTATACCTTTTTATTCTGGTTTCTAAGATACTACCATTTACCATAGTAATGCGTCACCAACGACTCTTTACTCTGACATCTTATAGGATAAGAGAAGACAAACTTTTGTAACAGCTTAATAAGGATGCACTGGTGCGGACTGAAGAGCATGCAGCGCGTGAGTAAGACCTGCAGTAGCTACTTAAAATGAGAGACTGAAAGTCCATATGGGCGGACAACAGTGCAACAAGACGTTTCGAGTCACATTTGATGTATTTGTGAAGGAATGAACAGGTGAGGGTTATCTGTCTAAATATATAAAATGTTCATACCTGTGCGGGTTTTAATGAAGTTTGGATGAAGATGACGAACAGCGCATTGAAGAAGATATTTGTCAGGAGGGAAATTCACAGAGCTTCCTAAGAAACGATAGCACATTTAAGACTGAGTATATTTTAGCTGTATTTAGTGGACAGATACGCAACTGTGCAAAATGTTAAGATCGCGTAAAAGTTTATGGGTGCTTTTAAGTGTGCTGCTGGCTGTCTGGATAGAACGCGCGATCAGCTTCCCTGTGAGACATCACACGAGATCCAGACACGGCGTCTCTGTAGAGGTGAGTACAAGTGGATCTAAATCATTGATCTCATTTTAGGGTTGTTCTTCAACAACAGCCACTTATGTCACAGGGGTTAATTAAAAAAAAAAAAAAAAAAATCCTTTTTAATTTATTTTTGCTCATTTTCAAATTTATGTGTACATTTTATTGTTTTACTCTTGTGTCAGACTTAGATTTCAGTCTTAAATATAACATGTCTTGATAAAATCAATTAGAAAATATTAATTACATTTACAAAAATCTAAACAAAGAATGAAATGTGTCCTTGGTTATCAAAGTACGGAGCCCCGGACATGACATGCAGAAAAAAAATAGTAGGCTAAATCGTGCGCACGATTTACTAATTCGTTCCCTCGATTTACTAAAACGTGCGCACGATTTACTATTTCGTTTCCTCGATTTATAAATCATGCGCATGATTTATAAATCGAGGGAACGAAATAGTAAATCGTGCGCACGATTTATTTATTTTTTTTTCTTGCATGTCATGTGCGGGGCTCCCTATTAAAGAGATATTTCAAAAATAAAATATGAGACATGATGTGTAAAATATCTCTTGTGAATAGAATATTGTTATTGTGCATCATTTCCAAACAAGCTGTAAAGCTGTAGCCTACTTTAAGTTTTAGAATGTGTGAAAATGTTATTTGTGTGTATTTGGATATACGTAAAATGCTAGAATATAATCATAACAAATGAGTCAAGCCATTTTATTCTAACTACTCATTTATAAACTTCTCATTTACAAACACAATGGAACACAGTGGAATTAACACTTGCTGATTCAGAAAAATGGCAATTCAGAAGAAAATTACAGATTTGTCCTGTGATCTATGTACATCCTGTTGGACATTGTTAACAGATAAATAATCTAATGATTGTGAAAAGTGTGTTTTAAGAGAGTTTCACAGAGACAAAAGTGCCCATAGTTTTGCACCATGCTATGCACCATGGAATATAGAAGTCAATCTGGAAGACCCAAACCCAAACAGTGCAAGTTATTCATTTCAAGTCACAATGAAATTGTCAGTTCTGTTTTTGTTTTGTTTTTTATAGAATATTGCAGCATTTATTATATATATATATATATATATATATATATATATAATAAATCATTATTTATTAAAATTCCTGTGCCCTCATAATCTTTCATCAAATTAACTTCACCTCCCTCTTGCAATAACATCTCTTCTCTGATGATGGGACAACCTGTAACTCAAATGAGATCTACTAATAGCAAAAGATGATCCAACAATCCAATCAATTCCCAAAGGACAAAATCAAGTCCCGCCCTACATATTTTCCTGTTCAAGAAGCTGTTTCACTCATATATACATCACAATAGGGAAGAAAATACTAGGACAACATCCGTTACATGCCAACTTTAGGCATTAATAATGTATAATGCACAGTCATTTCCAGTTAAATTAATACAATTGAATATACAGTATGTTGGGGATATATATAACTATGCTCTCAGAAAATGTAATAGTGTTACAGTTAGAGGCACAATATGTACAATTTTTGGATTAAAATATCCAAAAATCACTAGAACAATGTTAAATATTTTGTTGACTTGTGTACTTAAATTATACCAAGTGCTTCCAAGAATGTTTATATCCAGAGAAATAAGCAATTTTAACCAGGACTCGGGACATGTCCGTGCGTCGCTTATCAATGACATCATACCCGCATTACCCTCGATTTCTGGTTTTATTTTGTAGAAAACATGGAAACACCAAAGACGCTTTAATATATTATGTGTTTTATTAGACAGGCGAGCAGCTGTTTGGATGGATACATTCAAAGACAGAAAAATAATCATGTTATATAGCTAAACACAGTAAGTCTTATTGTTTAAATCTCATTTTCTTGATTTACAGCTAGTACCATGTTTTACCATGCCTAATATCGATCTAGCTTACTGCAGTGTGCAACAAGAGTCTCATAGCAGATACCGAGCGAACGCAGAGTAGCACTACAACAACTTTCAACACACAAATATGTCTAATATGATAAAACAGTGCTGCTGCCTTTACTCCACATACACTTGACCGGAAGAAGCGGAAGTGGTCGTCTGCGGCATAATAAAAGTTCCGCTGCTCTCGAGACGTGTGTCGCGCTCATCTCTTATTAGCAATCACTCCAGCAGCCTCGTTTCTGCTTGCACAGCACTCGGTCCTGCTCTGCTTCATACTACAGTAATGTTAATAATCTCATCCATGAGCACTATTTCTGCCAGAGTCTCGTCCCGATTCTTTTCCACCGGCTGTAGACGTAAACACATCCCATGATTCCGTGAAATCAAGGCGTCATCAAGCTACGCCTTTGTTTTGAATGAGCGACCTCTAGCAGCGAAAAATGTACATATTGTAGCTATAATACTGCTTATAATAGACTTGGTCGGTGTCATGTCATAGCTGGGGGCGTGGGGTCGGTGTGGGGGAAAACGACAATCCTTTCCCCCTGACTGGAAAAGTATGGCGTTAAACCAGTATGACATACCTAGAATCACTTCTGCCGCTCGATAGAGCCAGATACATTAAAAAAACTGAGCCGGATTGTCCTGGACAATTTGTGACTGGACAAAAGACCCATTGGAATGGCCAGATGTGTCGTTTCCCGACATTTTTTGTTACCTAATTGAGTCTCCAGGTATAATAGACAGCTAATCTTAGATTATTCAATCTGACTGTAATATCAGTATCCCAGGGTCCTCCAACAGTCTGTATTGTTATTCCATGTTCATTAAAGCTATGATATAGAAAACAGTATGTCTTAGCATGTTAAATGAATACATTCCATACATAGTTTCGACTGTAGCCGCGACGTTACTCAGTGCAATTAGCCTACTCAGGAATCTACTCGCAGAGCAACATGAAGATTACAGGTCCTTCGAGGCTCACAATTTTTTCACCAGTGGCTTTGCAGGAGTGGTTTTACATCACAAAATATTAGGGAATGTGCTCGGTTACTAACGTATCCTCGGTCCCCTTAGATACAGAATGAGTACTGCGTTGTCTGCCTTTTAGGCAAGACGCAATAGGGAAAACTCCTATTTTCACCGATTTCTGAAGCCTTTTTCAAAGGCTGCACGGCCATTGGTTCATGGAGTTGTATGTGAACGAACCAATGACGGCGCAGTGGAGCCGCGCAAGCCAATGGTGAGCAAGCCCGCTTGAGCCCACCAAAATGGGCAGGGTAGCAGGCTATATATGCGGCAGCTTACCTTGGCAGACTGATTTAATTCGACTGAAGCGACGGCATGAGGCATCCTACGAATAGCGCAGCAAAGTACGCAGTACTCGTTCCATATCTAGGGGAACCGACATTACGTTAGTAAACGAGTACATTCCCTTTCGATACTACACTCGTACTGCATTGTCTGCCTTTTAGGCAAGATGCAACGAGGACAATACAATCACACCTTGCTATGAAGGCGGGACGACAGAGCATTCAAGCGGAGCACTGAGAAGGGCCTGCAACAGATGCACATAGTATAACGTATCCTGGAAAAATCGGGGACTTGAGGACACTGTAGTCATCCTGCCATTCCCATACAGCCTAGGAGCCCATGGGGCCTAGAGCACATATAGGGAACAGAAAAATGCATTATTACCCGGACTTGGTCAGGGCCGTAGACGAGGGTTCATAAGCTGGTTACATTGGTGAGGCTTATGCAGAGAGAACCTGCGTTTGTACATCAGGAACATCTAGGTTATAAAACCTGACAAACGTGGACGGCGAGGCCCAGCCGGCCACCTCACAGATTTCCGCAATGGACACGCCAGTGGACCATGCCCAAGAAGAGGTCATGCCTCTTGTGGAGTGCCTATAGTGCCTATAGGACATTGTAGGCCTAAGGAGGAGTAAGCGAGCGCTATAGCATCGACTATCCCTCTGGATAACCTGGGCTTAATGACCGGAAGACCTGTCATGCGGCCACTGAAGCAGACAAAGAGTTGTTCCGACTGACAAAAAGAGGCGGAACGATCAATGTAGGTCCTCAGGGCCCTGACGGGACAGAGTAGGTTCAACTCCTGATCATCCTGGGAAGGATGAAGTGTGGAGAGATTGACCATCTGCACCCTAAAAGGGGTGGATAGGACCTTCGGGATGTATCCATGTCTTGGTTTCAGGACGACTTTGGAGTCGTTAGGCCTGAATTCAAGACAGAAGGGGCTCACAGAGAGCGCCTGCAAATCTCCCACTCACTTAACCGATGCTAAGGCTAGCAATAAGGCAGTTTTCAGCGATAGGGGATGCAAGTCGGCAGTCTGGAGTGGTTCAAAAGGAGGGCCTTTAAGACCTCTGAGAACCAAAGACAGGTCCCAGGTAGAAACCGTGTGGGGCGAGGAAGGTTCAGCCTCCTAGATCCCTTTAGGACGCGAACAACAAGGTTGTTTCTCCCTACTGACTGCCCTGCTATAGGAGCCAGGAGAGGGAGGAAAGACTGGAGAGCTTGATATGCCACCATCATCTCCAGGCGGTTGATATGAAGCTCACTTTCCTGACTCTTCCAAGCGCCGAAGGCCGGGTGGCCGTCGCACAGAGCTTCCCAGCCCATCATGGAAGCGTCTGTGAAAACGACTTTCCTCTTGCACATTGTCCCTACGTTGGCTGGGAGATAATGAGCTCTTGGGAAAATTGACCCTGAGCCCCAAGCACTCTAAGTGGCCGAGGAGGAGGGACCTGTGTGACACTAGCTCCGCCTCCAACTGGACCAGAACAAGACAGTCGTCGAGTTAGTTGAGTATGCGTACGCCCATCTCTCTCAGATGGGAGAGAGTTCTACCTACTGTTTCAATGGAAGGTTGCAAAATCTGACAGGGTTGTGTATTTTTAACTTATTAGAGGTGCAGAACGCCACACGGCAACTTTTAGGCATTGTACCAAGCATTGGAATGATGCTTTCGTGAACGTTACCAGTAATGCCGACCAAGTCTATAGTGATAATGGCACTTTAATTTTATATATATATATATATATATATATATAATTTAATGCTATTTCAAAATATATCCAGTTTTCAATACTCAAATGTTTACTCTACTACAACATGGTAAAATGGTTGACCAATCTGTATTGTATAAAGCGCTATATAAATAAAGGTGACTTGACCTTTATCTTAAGGTCTGCCAAAAATTTTAAGTTTCTAAGTCATCAACAGCTGAAGAGTGTAAGAAAAGTGCAACTTTTTTGTTGTTTTGCTGCTTATAGAACAATATATTCAATGGCACCTTTTTTCCATTATGTCACCATGCAAAGGGGGCCAGACTGAAGAGAGGCTCCATACAGTAGAGCAGTACAATAGTAAAGCCTTACATAATACTTGTCAAAAAAACAAGTTTCAATCTCTCACGAGGTCATAGTTCAGCTTTTAAATTGTTTTTTTAGCCCCTCTTCTGTGTTAATGTGGAATTTCCTGCATTCTGGTCTCCTTGATCTTGTGTGTGTGCACAAGGGGGTCATGTCTAACCTCTCCAAGAAAGGTCCTGCTACTTAGTTTTGTATTACTAAATGTCTCTTTTGTTTTTACATGTGGGGCAGGGGTCGTCAAAGGAAAAAGGAATGGGGGGTCTTAGTTTATTGTTTTTCTTCACTGGTTTGGAAATGGTGTGGTCCTGGGACTTTGATATTGGAGGTCACATAAATCTAGGCTGCACTGCCGACTGCTTTCCCAAATGCCCCAACATAAAGTGTGTGAGCTGATCGTGTCCATGTGTCTCACCAAAGAGCTCAATAGGGGCTGTGTGTGTAATGCATGGTCTTTTGCTAGAGCATAAGTCTTTGTTTCGAGTTCTGGAATTCATTCCATATGTTCGTGATGGTGAAAAGCCCACTGGCAGCACAGGCCACATTCCACCGACGATTTTACAATGAATTAACAATACAGAGAAAGACAAGAGATGGCCTCAGGCAGACTAAGGATGTAAGGAGAGATTAGGTTTCCATTCTGAACACTTAGGAAATTAAACTCTCAGTCTGATAGTCCATGTTAAGAGTCTTTATTGAATAACAGCAACTACTCTTTCAGCTGGCCCCTCTTGTTGAGACTTACAGGAAGAAAAGACTAGATCACATTGAGAATAAGTCTTACATAGAAGATCAAATACCCCTGCATCTCTAGAAATTAGACTTTAGACACATCTGATTCACCATTGCATTCATGCTCAGAACTGATATGTAACCAGTTGGTTAAAATGCTCAACCACATTTTGTAGCCTAAATAAAACATTTTGAACAGGAGTAGACCTAAATGTTATTGTAAATGATTTTTACAGTGTTAATTGTGACATACAAGTGTTCAAATAGCGTGAGATGCACCTCAAAAGCCAAAGACACAGTCACACAGTGATAGTAACAGCATCCAACAGGCGTCCAAAACCCTTGTTACACATTGTCCACTGAGTATGAACCTGTAAAACCAACATCAGCACCTCTCCACCTCCCATCCATGAGCAAAGTATGAGTTTGATGGCACTTCGCAACAGTTAATGGACACCTGGTACTTGTAATAAAACTATTTAACATACAAAAGTCATATTTGAAGTATCTTAATAAAACTGATTTGGATGTTTGAATGTGTTCTCAAAATTTGAAAGGAAAAAGTCTGTGATAGGCTGTCTAATCAGTAGAAACTCTGGCTGGTTCTGAGAAAGGTTCACAGGTCCCCCAGTGAGCACTGGCCAATAGAATCAGCAGCATCACAGTGAAAATTGGGTACAAGTTGACTAATTATAAGCTTTTCATCACATGTGATCCTTTTCGCTTTGAGAGTTATACCTCTAATCATGGGACAAAGTCATTGTCAGCTCTGTCACCATATGAATGACTTCTCTGAGGAAATATCATAATAGTAACTAAAATGTGTTTTTCAAGTAAAGGTCACTATAGATGTTCCAAAATGCTGCAATGCAGGTGCAGTTAGCACTTATTGTTGCATGTTATGTTTGTTTTTCATCAGACACATCCACAGACATCTTTGAGAGTCATTAGCAATAACCATGATCTCCTGCACCAGCAGAACCAGGTCCAGAGTGATTTGGCAGACTCGCATTCCCACCAACACAGGTGGCTCCAGCATCGCTCTACAGGTGTCCTACCACAGCCTGAGCCTGAGGAAGAATCAAAACCCTTTGTTCTAGACCTGAAAAACTTTCCAGACCTGGCAAATGCTGACATTGGCTCCCAAAACCCAAACATTCAGGTGAGAGCACGCAAGGGTTGGTAGTCATATCTGTGAAATGCTTTATGATGTGATGTTAATGAGTTCCTTTTACAAAACTTTTGGTGATTGAGTGGGGCAAGTCATAATATGCAAGGACGGATATAATAAGCCATTACTGGGTTTCTCTTCTCTGAGGCTAATGTCTAATCCTGTCTAATCCAAAGTGGATTCATCAGCATCCATAGTGAGTCATCACTCTTTATAGGATGTAATTAAGTGTAATAGGTCTTGAGATGAGGAGGAAGTAATTCTGCTTGATTTGATATTGAGCCTGAGCTCAAATCAAGAGACTCGATCAGTGACTCACCGCGGAAACAACTGCCACTGACTGTTCTCCAGACTAGAAGCATGACATTACTCATATAGGATTTGTCTTTGTTGCCTTTATTAGGTGTGTGTTTTAAGTTCTTAAAATAACTCCCAATGTTCAGTCCTATTTTGATTCAATGCTTTTAATCCCTGTGTACTTTGCATCCTTGGTTGTAGGTGACCATCGAGGTGTTGGATGACCCCCCACTGGAAGTTGAGATGGACCTGGTTAAAGAATGGAGCAATGACTGGCCCACATCTTCTCCCTCCTCTACTGTAGAATGGCTGGGTGGAAAAAAGCTTTTCTGGCCTTTATTTTGGGGCTACACGGATGCAGATTCCGGTGACGATGGTACTGGCCAAGCAGTGGAGGAAGAGGATGACTACACACTGGAATATGACAGTGGGGAGCCCCTCCCTAGTGGTCTGGACAAGACAGATGGCAATTGGGAAAGCCCATGGACTCAAAGCTATTATGGTGAGCGCTCTCTTACATACAGTATTAGCTGTTTCTATACACAGGTCTTGAGCCTTAAGAAGTAAGACTATTTGAACTAAAAGAGTATTTGACTAAAACTGGAATGGAGAATAAAGCAGCTTAAGCAAGACCAGAATTTGCAGAATCAGAACTTTAAGCAGATAAAGATGGTTTCAGGCCAGAGGAATAGAAGAATTTAAAGAAGGTGAATTGCCAGAAGTCAGATAAAGGTGATTTGGAGCATAGTTAAAGAGAAAGAGAGATGTAGATATTGGGGAGGAAGGGTAGAGCAAGCTGGTAAGGGCTAAACTTTCAGCCAGTGACGGGGTATTTGTGAGTGTCGGACCTTTGAAGTAGACACTGGTCCCACTCTGCGGAGAAGATGGCTGTTTGAAGAGGAGCCCGATCCGCTCACTAATGGCAGCGTGAGTACATTCTCTTGAACAAATAAGCCCATGCTTGTGTTCAATTAGAGCGCAGATCGGGAACAGAGAGTGAGAGGGGTCATCCGTTTACTTTTTATGTCCCGCGGGTTGGGCCCCAGACCCTACATCCCCCCTCCACCCCCATCCAGCCAAGAGCGGCTGGGTCTTTTAAGCCTGTTCAAGAATCCTAGGCTTTTCAAGGCCATGCATAACATTACGCCTCTGTTGCTTTTTTGTTTTTCTCTCTAGGACATGTCTGTTTCATGGTGGGAATTGCGCACTTTGCGCTGCAGCTATACAGTCTTGTTTCACTGGAGACAAGGATAAAATGGGATGGGGATTTAATTGGAGGGGTCAAGGAAAGACACTGTGATTGTGATTAAGATGGCGTCAATCTAGACCAGATTCTCATAAAACATTCAGATCAGTGTGATGAAGAAACGATCTTGTCAGTGAAGTCTAATATTACAGGAGAAAGCTATCTGTTAGAATTTCCATTGATCACAATGACAGTTGCTCAGCTGCTGCACGAGGCCCAAGAAGAACAAGTCAAGTCACCTTTATTTATATAGCGCTTTTTACAATGCAGATTGTGTCAAAGCAGCTTTACAGTGATAACTGGTATATAATTTTGGCTGCACAGCAGCTCTTAAAGAATAGTGTCAATGCTGGCAGATCAAAGCACTGTTGAATATCAAATGTCAAGTCAAATGTCAAGTGTCCCCAACTAAGCAAGCCAAAGGCGACAGCAGCAAGGAACCCAAACTCCAACAGGTGACATCAGATGGCAAACAGGTGGCAAATAGACTTCTGTGTTAAAATGGAGAAAAAAACCTTGGGAGAAACCAGGCTTAATCGGGGGGCCAGTTCTCCTCTGGCGAACAGTGCTTTCGCCAGAGGAGAACACAGAAAAACATGGACAAAATATATTTGAACTAAATAGATTACCCTTCTGCCAAGTTCTTTCTGCCAAAGGTATCACTTTGAGGTCCTAAACAGACAGATAATAGCCCGTTCAAAATGTTCTTGATTCTGACATCTTCTAGCAGGGGTAACAGCTAATGCTAAACATCCAAATCTTGACCCTCTGGATTTAGTGGCAATTCATGCTTTGATTAACCTCTGATATAAGACTAGCCCTGTGGGTGTTGTGGGTTTTCGCAATTTGGCACTTCTACAAAGCCAACTAGAGTAGTCACTGAGCCTACGCCTCCTTTTCATCATTCCTTAGTCTGTCTGTAATCAGGGTGCCATCACTGTGTGTGCAATATCGTTGGCACCCCACCCAAATTCAAGTTAAATGTTTAAACAAGCTAGTCTCTAATCTATAGTCTTTATTACAGAAGAAGGAAGAAGTCAATGTGTTTGTTTTAATTCATTATCTACAGTCTGTTTTTGGTAAAGTGTTTTGAGGAGTGTTTTGAGATCTCCCCCAAAGCTAATCAACCATTTGAGGTCTGTTTTCCTTTTTTGGAGACTATATTAGGCTTACTTACTCAGCTTACCGGTGTTTGTCCATGGAAAAGTTGCCATCATGGTGTTAGAGTGTTGTTGGTGGTGGTTTCCAGGATGCTAACGTGCTATGGTGTTCTTGGGGTGGTATGTTTGAGTAGCGAGTGGTTGTTAGTGTGTTGCTATACATTTGCTGGGACTATTGTTAAGACATTACTGGAGTAATTGCTAGGCCATTTCAACTGCTAAGTGGTCACTTTGACTCAATTTACACCTTGCATTAAGATCATTTTTTTGTCAGATCCAATCACTGAAGCTCCATATGGAGGTAGTCAGAAACATAATAAGCAGGTGAATCTTGACAACACAAGTGGTCACAGGCAATGCTTTGGAAATGCATGTTAATACCATGTGGAAAGGTAATGAATCTCAGAGGACCACTTGTGATCGGATCACTGAAAAGTACTTAAGTTTGGGGTTAGGGGTTTCATTCAGAACCTATAAAAGCAATATTTAAAACCATTAGTCTTTTCCTCTTAGAAGAAAAAGAGGAAGAGTGGAGCGCATGGAGTCCCTGTAGTGTCACTTGTGGCCATGGCAACCAGACCCGCTCACGTTCATGTGGAGATTTCTGCACATCCACTGAGTCCCGAAGCTGTGACCCTGTTCCATGCCCAGGTTACTTCAGTACTCAAAAATGTGTCTATTTTCAATTTTTAATTCAAACCCATTTTTATGTAATGTTATGTTAATACTGATTTTTTTTCAGATGATTGGAACAGTGTGGCACATGTCTTTCCATTTGAGATGGAGAATGGTACAGAACCCTTTGGCACTGGTAAGTTTAATTACGAATAACAATCTATTGACATTTATTTTTAATAAATATTGCACAAATACATTTTTCAGGCAAAATATTTTTTAAAAATAACTTTTTCGATTATTTTTAAATTTCAACAAAGCACTGATTTTCAAATGTTAATGGAACGTGTACACCTGTGGAGCGGGGGAATTGACTCTACACGTCAAGGTTGCCAGGTTTGCGTAACAAAACCAGCCCAACTGCTTTTCAAAACCCACCCAATCATGGCCAAAACTAGCCCAGTCGTGTTCTGGGGTGGGGTGGGGTGGGGTGGGGGTTGTTCCCTGGTAAAAGTCTAGTTCCAGTAGGTAAAAACCTCATTCCAGGAGGTTAAAATCACGTTCTGGGGGGTAAAAAGCAAGTTCTGAGGGGGGGTTGTTATCGGTTCAACCCACGAACTACAAAAACAACCCATGCCAACGGTGTAAAAGTAGCCCAATTCCACGGGAAAAACCCAGACTTGGCAAAACTGACACACGTCCCCCAATAAATCACCTTAACACCAGTTGGTTACGAATTAACAGTTTATTTTGTTTGTAGGTGATATTTGGTGTTTGCAGTTCAGACTCAATGATAATTAAATTCTGGCATACCAAGATGGCATATAACTTCATTTTAGTTAAAAGTCCCATTTGGATAGGATTTAGAAATAAACTGAGAAGCCATTGCCATTGAAAAGATCTTAAGCCATTTTCTGCCATTTTCTGGTATTGGATTGTTGTGTGTTTTTAATATTTGTCTTTAGAAAGAAGACAAACCTAAATTAAGCAGTTGTGATGTAAAATTAGATAAATATGTGAACTGTGTTAAACAGTATAAGACAGTTTCTTGTAAGTTAATACTTTTTGCAATATATTGTCTATATGAACTTTGCACACAGTTACTCATATCAGAACATGTGAATCTTTATAATCTAATACAGAAAACTATCACACAACATTTTAAACTACTATTAGGCAAATGACACTATGCTACAGTTGATTTGACTAATATGTAATGGGTTTGGTTGTTCTGCAGATGTTGACAGCTGTGAGAAGTGGTTGAATTGTAAGAGTGAGTTTCTTCAGCGTTACCTGCAGCAGGTATTGACTGAATTACCCAGCTGCCCATGCACCTATCCTTCAGAAGCCTCCAACAATATAGTCAGTCTGCTGGATGCAAAACATGACCGAACCTTCCAATGGAGGGATGCTAGCAGCCCAAAAGAACGGCTGGATATCTACAAGCCCTCGGCACGTTCCTGCTTGCGTTCTGGCCTATCAAAAGATGGCACCACCCTGGCTGCCCAGCACTGTTGCTATGATGACAACAAGCATCTAATTACAAGGGGCAAGGGGGCAGGTACCCCCAACCTAATAAGCACAGAGTTCTCTCCAGAGCTGCATTTCAAGGTGGATGTAATGCCTTGGATATTGTGCAAAGGAGACTGGAGCAGGTTTCATGCAGTCCGCCCACCCAATAATGGCCTGCATTGCACAGAGAACCCCCAACAGGATATTTTCATGAATGAATTGGAGGAGGCCAGAGAATATTAAATCACCAAATTACTATCTGTCCTCTGACTCACCGTCCTGCTGTGGTGCTTAATCCCATTAAAAAAAAAAAAAAAACCACCAGCCAGCCGCATAATTATGCAGTATAGAGCCAGTCTTGTGTTGTGGGACGTATTGCCGTAACTGTGTTCGCAAGACCGCTAGCTTTTATTTTGTTTGGAATATTGTGGAAAATTTAAGGAAGGATCATACAGCATTTTTGTTGTACAACAACAGTCGTTGTTGCTGCTGCTGCAATCACATACAGTGGGGTGCAAAAGTCTGACACTGCTTTTTCTTTTTTTCAAATTTAATACAGTTTTATTACTACTTATATTATCAGAATAATTTGAATGAAAGTTGAATTGAAAAATGAACATGAGTTTCAGAATTTATTAGTATTTTGGTATGTCCCTTTTGTTTGAATGACAGTAGAACTCAAGCTGACATGAGTTCCACATTTGTGCAAAACCTGATGATCATGTTATCCTGTATGATTTGAGAATGTTCCAAAGAGCATCTTATGTGCTTCAGTCTGACCCTTTGTACAAAAGAGTTGCTCATGTGGTCAATGTAATTTGGTTATTTGATTACCCTAGAAATAGTATATAATCATTTTTTCTTTTTATTCATCTTAATTCATATATAAAATATTATTATTTGTTTTAATATTAACATTTAATCCTAATAGACTTTGAATCCCATATATTCACTGTGGTCTCAGAACTTTGTACCCCACTGTATTTATAAATGAGAACCTCTGCTCTAGACTTATGGGGATGTTTGAAAGTGAATGGGCACAATTTCATTGCCAACTCAGGGGAAATCTTTCCATAATAATCAGTGGTCAATTAGTTCTTAAATAGTGTCAACATTTCAGAAAGGGAATGAGCCGGCAAATGTAAAGCAAATATTGTAATGTGATTCTTAATATGCTTATCTAAAGTTTTGCAGTTTAGCTGTTCTGCGAATATGCATTTACTGTGTTGTTAATGCTGATGTTTTTGGAAACTGTTGCAGGGGAACTACTTAATACTTGCTCCAGACCTCTATTTTGAAATATTATTCAAAAGAGTATGCAGACAGAATATGCACATGCTACGGCTGGCACTTTATTTAACATTTATTGAAATGTATATTTGCGTGATGAAGCATTGTTATCCGTGTTTCTGGTGTTGCTGTTGTGAAGAGACTGCTTCCTATATGGTCATTGTTACATTAATGGCAAGAACAGTATTTCTGTGTTGGCATGTGATGTACAGTATTTATTGTATTTTTATCGTACATTTGCTGACGCTTTGAACCGATCATGCATTCAGGTGGTGCACTACCTAGAGTCCTCCAAGACAGACTGACCTAAAAAGGGAAATCATGTTCTCAAACACCTCTTTAATGACAATTAAAACAAGTCAATGTTTGCTGTTCATTATCATGTGTACTTAATGATTTTGCAAGTTGCAAATTCTATTAAAAATACAAAGATGAGTTTGAAAAAACTCTCCCTTGTTTCTTTGAATAAAATGCATACTTCAGTGTTAATTTAGGTAATTTAGGTTCTTCACATCTGGACTAACTTATGCTAAGCACTAACACTCCGTGGAGAACTTTTTGGCACTACCAAGCAAATAACTGTCATACATTTATCTGAACAACCATCAGCCATTGGTTAGTTAGAAAACTCATTAGGGCTCATGTTTTTGATTACTCCATTTGATTTCCATTTGCTTGGCTTTAACTAGACACATCCAGCAACTGAAAACTCATCTCCCCCTGCTTTTCTTTTCTCTTCTGAAATCTGTTTTCAGTTAGAAGATCCAAGTTTTTGTTTGAGATAGATAGATAGATAGACAGGCCAGGCTTTTTGTGCATGTTGTCATGTCTGTCAGTATGTTCTTAGGCAGGAATTAAATAACAGGGACTGGGAGGTCAAAGAGCAAGGTAACAAAAATCTATAGGATTAAGATTGCAGAGAAATCTCAAGGATCTTGTTCTTCTATACAGATCTTAGAAATCCATTGATTTATGCAATAATTTGCAAATGGGTCACCAAAAGATATTATACCAGAGGTCTGCAACAACATTACTTGGGCTCTAAAATGTTGTCTGAAGGAAAAGGTTTGTATAAGGTTCTGTCATTTCAGGATGAAAACATAAAATAATGTGCATGTAAATTTTTGAAAGGCTACTCTCAAAATCCACCAGTATTATTGCTTGCCAATTTCATAAGTCAAATTGCCATTGTGAATAATGCTGGCATAGTGCAACACAATAACAAAGTTACAAATGGTTCATCCACATCAGAAGTGCAGGCTCTCCAGGCACCCTGCCAGTACTTGATGGCTACAGCTCTGTTTACTCTCTCAGGGTTGCAGGGATCTAAAAATTTCCTCTGTTTGTGTGGCTGTGGAGCGCCTTCAGTACTCCTGCGCAGTCTGCCACCCACTGAGACCACAGATGTAAGTGATACAGGCCACACATGCTATAAACCCTCTGAGTGGATGCCCGATTATAGCATTCAAACAGCTTTTTTTTTCTTTTCTTTTCAATTATCTGTGTTTGAAAGGATCACCACAGTACTCATTCTTCAAACAACCAGTTAGAGGCTCAACTCATTGGAGGGCATGGTGTAGGATAAATTTAACTAAAAATTTAAAACCAGTTCATTAGCACTTTCATTTCATAACAGTGCATGATGATTCTAATATTTGCTGCTGAAGACATGTGAAATGTTATTTAAATCGCCAACAAAATGACTTATAATTAGGCTTTAGGTCAAAAATCATATTACACAAATGTTTTCTTGAGCAGTGGTTTTGAAATCTGAAATCAAACACCTAGCTCAAAACTTGGCTAGGCCTTAATAGGTTTTTATCCTATAAAGCCTGCTGTCTCATATTTGATACTAAAGTCTCTAAATGATCAACATGATCAAAACCTTGCTGAAAAAACTGTTATAGCTACAAAATCTACTAGATGCCTTCTGTCATCTGACTGATAGTTTATCATTTTTAACAGGTAAAGAGCCTTTTAGTACACCCTTACCAAAAAAAGAAGTTTATTCAAGTGTACTATTGGTATACTTCTTTTAAACTAAAAGATAAGATAGTATACTTTCAGTCTACTTTTTATACTTCTCAGAAATATACTTAAAATGGCACTTAAGTATACTTGACTTATACTGACAGAAAAGTCTAAGTCTTTTGATCGAGATAGAATACTTAATTATACTTTTAAGTATTCTAAGTATACTTGGCTTGTAGTTGTGTTTAATTTTTTGATTTAGTAGCCTATTAAATACTTTTTATCACATAGTTTTACATACTGTCTTATAAACGTACATTGTTTGAAAATATTGATTTATAAAGAAAACAGATATATACCTAATTCTCAGTATCTGAATTTTTGTGTAGGCTAGTCCACTAGTAGTGTACATAGGAATTTACTTCAGATCTACTAAATCCACTCTTTCCTTGCTGTTGACTGAATTTTCAGGCTCCGAAAAAGTACAGAATCTCCAGATCAAAATGCAGGAGAAGAAGAAGCTGAAACAAGCGATAGAAGATTACTCACGCAAATGTTAAATAAAACGATCATCAAACATTAAACAGCATATAAATCAAAACTGCTTAACGTTACTGAATGAAATGTTGAACCCAGGACAAGCTATAGGACTGTGAAGCTTTGATGCACTCGATCTACTCCGTCTGTGTGTTTGATCATCGTTCTGAATCCCATCCGGATGTAGTCTTTGACAAAAATGCAATTTTCTCAGCTTTTTGTTTAAAATGTTGCTTTTTTTAAAGTAAAATTAAAGTAGTAAACTATAGTATACCAGTATACTGGTATACTTATAAGTTCACATGTAGTACAGATGCAGTACAAATGAGAAAGCTGTGAACTAGTTGTGTACTTAAAGTTTACTACTGTTACACTTACAGTATAATACACAGTATAAAACATATACTTCAATTGGGCCAATTTAGTCCCAAGTGGTATTGAAATAGTACACTTACAAGTTTACTACTAGTACATTGATACTAGTATACTTACTACATAAAATATACTTAAAAAATATACCTGAACATTACTTAAGTATACTTGATAAAATGAAATTGAAGTATACTTCTTTTTCGTAAGGGAAATTCAAAAAATATCTTCCATAATGTACTTAAACTCCTTGATTTTCGTGCTGGCATTTTGTACTTAAAAAAATTTATTTAGTTACCACTTGTAGTATACTTACAGTATGGGTTCAAGTGTACTATAAGTGGTAACTAAATCATTTTTTTTAATACAGAGATAGTATGTTAAAAGCACATTTTAGTTCACATTCATGGTATCTCAAAGTACACAAAGTACATCAGAGTACAATTATGTTCTTAAGATTATCTTAACAAGTACTAAAGAAGAATTTGTAGTATATTAAGTACAAAATTAGTGGGCAAAAATAGAGCACTTTAAGTACATTATGTACTTTTGTACACAATGTACAAAAATGTACATAAAGTGTACTTTTAATTTTCACCTGGGTTATTTAATTATCCATAAGCTATTTTTAGACAAGTATCAATTATGACACATCACATCAGGCTTTTGAGGAACATTTATTTGTACATTATCTGTTTTTATTATATGTTAGCGTTCTGTTGTGCTGTTATAAAGATCGTATTAATTAACATTGCCAGCTATCAGAATTTCATCTTCTTGGCCTTATAAATATCAGCAAGTGCACCAAATTACATATCTTTGAATAAAATTTGAGGTGTTTCTATCCTCGAGTGTGAGTTTCATAATATATCATACCATATGAGCCATAAAATCCAGATGTATCAAATGTAATATTCAAAAAAAGAAAGAAAGAAAGAAAGAAAGAAAGAAAAAAGAAAGAAAGAAAGAAAGAAAAGATTTTTTTTTTTGACATTTAAACCTTTTTTGGATAAAATGGTAGAAATCAAGTCAACACTAAGCCCACTCCAAAATCATTTTGACACAAAAGAATGTTGTCTGAGACTAAGACATTCATGTTTTGTTTTTTTCTTTTTGTAAATGAATGACATAGCTAAACTGTCCATGATGTAAACCACTGGGAGACCACAGACACATCTGATTGGTCGATATTGTGTTTAGGATTATGAGTATCCTCCTGCGACCCCACATCCTCATAGGACTTTGGATTTTGGCTTTCATGTGCTCTATATGCTGGCTATCATATGAATCATATGGCTTTCAATTAAGCACTGAATGATCAATGCAAAGCGCTCGCGCTCCCGTGGCGTCTGTCGTTGCTATGCAATCACGAACTGCGCTCTCACGAAGAGTAGGAAGTTTCAGCAAAGGATAAATTGATTTCTAGCCCTTGCATTAGCTTTACTACTAGATATATTTATGGAGATGAGATATAAAAAAAACACCCTGTACAGCTATGATCTATACTGTGACCGGGAGGGGACATGTTCGGTTCACTTAGTTTTGTCGTGGCCAAGACATATAAACTCGTGGGAACGTAATAATATGTCGTGGCCACAAGATGTTAATTTGTAATATCAACCTGCAACCTGGAATTATCAGAAATGGATAAGACTATAATAATATTTATTTTTAATTTAGAAAAAGAACGGAATTAAGAAATGATTATATTAACATATTGTATTGCGCGCGATGTTGCTTAGACAGCTTTCGAATGAAGTTTATCAATAAATGTTTAAACGTTGTACATTTCAATCCCATCCAACAGTCTTTTAAATCCATTCACTGATCGTTTATTTTTTATTTTAAATATTTTTATATTATTATCAGTTACATTTGTAAATTTATTTGCTTTATTTTCCCCTTCATTTCCCATATCTCTTTATCCGATTAACATTCTGTACTTTGTTACTTAAAGTTTGTATTCTGTAAATAATGTAAATGCCCGATCATGCCAATAAAGTTTTGACTTTATGAATGTATTTCTGTAGCCTATTTCTGACTACAGTAGCTTAAATGAGCGTCTGTTTTCACTTGTAGCCCCTCGTGCCTGTCACAGCATTCGAATTAAGTTAAAAAATGTGTTACTATTATTAGGCTATACCTATAGCCTATGTTAAAAGAATATTTTGTTTATTATTTGTATATAACCTATGAAAGCTTTATTTATGATTTTATTTTATTTCTGTAGGCGCACTGGAATTTTACAGGAAGTTAATTTACAGAATTTAACATAAGCCTATATATATATATATATATATATATATATATATATATATAGGCTATATATATATATATATATATATATATATATATATATATATATATATAGGCTCTCTCTCACTCTCTCTCTCTCTCTCTCTATATATATATATATATGTTAATAATCATTCCTTAATTCCACCCTTATTTTTCATTCTTAATTAAAAATAAATATTATTAGGCTAGCCTATTAGCCTATCCATTTCTGATAATTCTATGGTCGCGCAGGTTGTTTACACATTTAACTCGTGGCCATGAGAAATAGATGTCGCTCCCTCAACATAATGAAGTCGTAGCCACGAGAAAAATATATCGTTCCCTCACCATATGATCTCGTGGCCACGACATAAGGATGTCGTTACCTCGACAAAATAATCTCGTGACCACGACTTATCATCACGTTATTCCACAAATTAATATCTCATGGCCACGACATATTATCACGTTCCCACGAGTTTATATGTTGTGGCCACGACAAAACTAAATGAACCGAACATGTCCCCTCCCGGTCACCGTAATGATCAGCTGTTCGGCTGAAATTTCGATGTTTTGTCAGAGATTGCATATTATAGGGAGATAAGAGGGTCTGTATCTCTTACCATTGGAGAAAGCGTAACGGCTAACTTAATCACGTGCGGCACCTCTCAGCCTATTGTGTGGCCGTTCAAAACTCCTCCCTGCACCACCAATGCATACCGCCCATACTGCCAGTTAGCATTAGGGATGGGCGGTACCACTTATTTTCTTTTCGATAAGATACCGATACTTTCAAGGCCAATATCGCCAATATCGATACCGATACGATACCTCTAATCTGAATTTATAGATTTTAAAATTTCTTAAATTATTGAATTACTAAGAGTAAAATGGGTATTGATACCCACTTAACATTATATTTGAAAGTTATTTTAACATCCAATATGCCTTAAATCCCAACTTATTCGATTATAGTTTTGTTTACACATGGTTAAAATGTTTACTTTTAGTGATAACCATTGAAATATACAAATACTATAGGCCTAGCTGAACTATGGTCACTGTAGTATGGTTCATTTTCATAAGGGACTGCCAGTGACAGGCTGTTGCACCCATAAAATACAACCTTTGTATTCTGACAGTGTATCAGCATTACAACAACAGTGTATCTACAGAACAGAACCAAAGTCCCTTTAAGTGTTATTCTATAGTCTTTGATAGAACATCAAAATGAACTTTTGACGTTCAATTTAAATAAATGTAATTGCACTATGTAGGCCTAGGCTACTATTTCATTTTGTTTATTGTGAAATAACTCAAACATATGTTTTTTCTGTATTCTGTTAAGCATTGTTCTGGGCTGCGTTTCCCAAAAGCATCAATGGTTTCTTATGATACTATACGCAGCCCTGTTTAAATGTAGTGTCGGCAGTGAGCGAACGCTCTCTGTGATTGATTAGTTCTGACTTGCAACATTTGCGTGTGTTCAGCTGAGCAGGAAAATAGTTCTACTACACGATTATTCGCTAACACAGGTTATTTGTCCAATTCAAAAAACACACAAACAAACAAAAAAACCCTTAGTATCGATATTTTTCTTTGAGTATCGATACTTTCGATATATTTCAAAGTGTACTTTCATATAGGCCTACTAAAAAAAAGGTGCTACAAGTATTAAAATAGTAAACTACTAGTATATTTAAAGGTTCACTTGTAATACAGATTCAGTACAAATGAGACAGTGAACTAGTTGTGTACTCAAAGTTTACTACTGTTACACTTATAGTACACTTAAATGTATACTTGTTATATGTGGGCCAATTTAGTCCCAAGCAGTATGGAAATAGTACTAGTAAAAATCAATACTACTAGTACATTGACATTAGTATACCTACCACATAAAGCATACTTAAAATTGTACTTGAACATTACTTAAGTATACTTGATCATATGAACTTGAAGTATACTTCTTTTTTTGTAAGGGTAGTTCTCCACAGTACATTGCTTTTCCTTTGGAATGTAGGATTGGAAGAATGCTAGTACTGCCCTCTTACGTCCACTACCATTCAAAACAAGGTCCAGAGACCCGGAAATTAAATCGTTTGATATTTGACAGCAGTAGGCAGACGTACATTATACACTGCGTTACTGCACAGCACCATCATGATCTCAGAATGGGTGTCATATATAATGTTTTACCTGCTCGCTGCTGTTTTCAGTGCATTTCTTGCATATTGTCTGTATGTTAGACATGTTCATCAGAAATATGATCATATACCTGGACCTCCAAGAGACAAGTAAGAAACTTTAAGGATTTGTTCTCTCTATGATTGTGTTTGATAAAACTAAATAAACGGTATTGCAATAAGTCAGTCTTTGTTTTTATGATCAAAGGTCAGATTAATTAACATTAACAATTAACAGAATTAACATGAAAACTGATATTCTGACAGTTTTCTGCTGGGGCATATACCAAGTTTCAATAGAGTGATGAAATCGGGAAGCCTTATACACGACTTATTTCTTCAATGGTAAGAACAATCCTTTTGTGTCAACGCATCAGATTATTTGCAAAATTTACTTGACTAATGTCTTGTTGATTGATTTAACCTTGCACCTAGAAAACATGTGTCAAGTCAAATGTTACATAATACCGTGTTATCATATCCCACAGGTAGGCTAGTGATATTGCATCTCTCTCTCTCTCTCTCTCTCTCTCTCTCTCTCTCTCTCTCTGTGTGTGTGCGCGCGCGCGTTTTTGTGACATATCAGGACACAAATTTGTATAATGTCATGGGTATGACATAGGTATTACAAGGAGAGGGTGACTTATGAGTACATTACCCCATGTCCCCATTTTTCAAAAGGCTTATAAATCATACAGAATGAGTTTTTTTGAGAAAGTAAAAATATGCACAGTTTTCTGTGATGGGTAGGTTTAGGTGTAGGGCGATAGAAAATACAGTTTGTACAGTATAAAAAACCATTATGCCTATGGAATGTCCTCACAATTCACAAAAACAAATGTGTGTGTGTGTGTGTGTGTGTGTGTGTGTGTGTGTGTGATTTGTACTGTTGAACATTTTTAAATGATTCCATGTAATTTAAATAATTTTTACAGGTAGTACACTTACCTAAAATTATTTGAACTCTTAACGCTTAAGAAACTCTGAATGTTATTGCAATATATAAGCCTAGTAATATCAAACCATGTTCTGGCATGTAAGCTTCTGAGAAACTTCTGGAAAATAATAGTTTTATGCTTTACAATTCTGACATTCTGACACTTCATCAATTTATACATTTACTAAACTATAATAAAAAAAAAACACAGTCTGTTTCACTGAATAGCTGAAGTGAGGAAATGCCTGCTAAAGAAATATATAGATATAGGCAGGGAATTTTGGTAAAGCGTTCTCACCAATGTGCCTGTGTTCTTGTTTTTAAGGGGAGAAAAATATGGCCCTGTTTACAGGATGAACAGTTTTCATTATGTCGTCATCATGGTTCATTGTCCTGAGGCTACAAAGGTAAAAAACCTAAATATTTAATCTTTTATGTTTTTATGAAAATAAAAAAAAAAAGTAACGGCCACAAAATCTAATAAAAAAATCTCTGCCCTGTTATTGTAGACAATCATGATGTCACCTAAGTATCTCAAAGATCCTTTTGTCTACAAACAGCTCTTTAACTTGTTTGGAAAAAGGTATGGTTTTTTTTTTTTATATTCAAGTTTTTATTGCTTTTTGGAAGGTGAATGGGTAACAAAACTACATCATCACAATAATAAAAATAATACAGGGTTACAGATTTCTACAGGCACAGTTGGAACATTAAAGAAAGTACAATACAAGACATATCCCAAGTGTCAATCTATTCATTCTGAGTCGTTACTGTAATATATGTCCAGAACTCTTCCCAAGGAGACAACCCATCCTCTTTAACACCATTTACTCTATTAAGCATAGATTAGTAAGAAGCAATTTCTATCATTGCACTAGCACAGTCTTTCAGTTCTGGGGCTCAGAATAATCCTGCTAGCCATTGTAATACAATACACCATTATAACAGAAAGTACACGCTTAGAAACATTTGGTAATTGAGACTTGTCACCTAATACACACAGATGAGGTGTTAGAGATATTGTGGAGCCATACCAGCAACTTACGAAATCTATAACTTGTTTCCAGATTGGTTTAACTAGGCTAAACTGGCACTTCCAGCACAAATTGTCCTTCATCAATTTCATCCTGTAAAGTCTTACCGGAGTGTGATGGTACCTATGAAGAATCTTACATTGAATGTACTTCCCCCTTACTGCTTTTATATATTTACCACACCCCACCAAAATTCGTTCAGCTCCCACAGCACTCGGTCCTGCTCTGCTTCATACTACAGTAACGTTAATAATCTCATCCATGAACATGATTTCTGCCCGAGTCCCATCCCGATTCTTTTCCACCGGCTGTAGACGTGAAGACAACACATCCCATGATTCCATGAAATTAAGGTGCCTTTGTTTTAAATAAGTGACCTCTAGCTGTGAAAATTTACATATTGTGGCTTTAAGTGTCCCAAACTAAGCAAGCCAGAGGCAACAGTGGTAATGAACCCAAACTTCATCTGTGATAAAATGGAGATAAAAGGAGAAATCAGGATCAGTCAAGGGACCAGTTCTCCTGGTTAGACAAAGGAACATGGTGTGGTTTAATTCCAGGCTGCATTACAAGTCAGATTGTGGATTTATATTATGCAATATATTTCATCCAGTTCCTTCTGCATGAAGATCGGGATACATTACACCAGCATTTGGTGTGAAGGGAGTTGAAGCTGGTTGTCTGGTTCTCATGGTCTTCATTGATCTGTGGCAATGGCTTTCAAAGCCATTTGGCTTTCAAATTAAAGGTTGCTATCAAATGGCACACCCAGGTTCCTAACTGATGACATCGACTTGACCTATTCTAGGTTATCTGCTGAGGTTTTTTTCAGAATTAAGTTGTAGGAAATTACTAGTCATCCAATTTTTTTTATATCAACTATACATTCTGTTAATTTAGTGAATTTATGTATGTTTTGTCAGGCTGCGAAGAATTATAGGGTATCGTCAGCATAACTGTGAAAACTAGACGGTTGCTATTTTCTCTATGATTGTATCAATCTTAAGTTATAAGTGAAGAAATTCATAAAGTCATTACTGCTGTGATATAGGAACATTTGAAAGAAATTTCATCTAACCATTTCATGGGATCATTATGATTAAAATAAATGTAAAAAAAAAAAAAAAAAAAGAAAAGAAATGAACATAAAACGGATACAAACAAATACTTGCAGAGTAGTAAAAATTGTGAACATTTGTCTCAGAGTGTGATACATTTGAGGAAATACTGTAGTCACTTTTCACTCATTGCAAAGCTTTTAGTGTCTGCTTATTGTGAAGTGAAGCAAACAATGCTGTTGCAATTCATGGGCTCCTGCACATTTACAAAAGCAATGTTTTAATTTTCAGGATGAAGTGATTTTTTTCTTCCTGTTTGTAGAAATTAACTAGATACAGCTAGCAAATTTCCAGTTGGTTAGATTCAACAATTTCAGATTTGTTGCCTGTCCACAACAAGCAAGACTCTTTTAAACAAGTATTACTTCATAACTACTAAAAAAAAAGTAAGTTCTATATGGAATGGATGTAATCTGGACATACTACATTTGCCATGTTGTAATTGTCATGTGACCTACCCGCATCAGATGAATCGCTTCACTGCCTTTCACAAATCCTCTCCCATGGCCCTATAAGACAGTAAAGTGTCCATCAGATGCACGCAAAATCTTGCCAGATGTAGTAGGTCATCTGGTTACTTTTCACTTACTGTTTTGTGAATTCAGACAAACTGCTCTTTTCACATACTGTTTGTCACCTACTAGTAATATGCGTTTTTTGATGTAGCCATACTATTTATATAGTAGGGCTGTCAATCAATTAAAAATCAAAATCATATTCATTACATAATATACTGTTTAATTCATCAAATTAAAAGAAATTGCAGCAGTTAGTTTTGCAAATCCTTGTTATGGGCGTGATTAAAAGAATGCATTTTTAACACATTATTTATACTTAATTGTACTAAATGAAAACTTAATTGACAGCCCTACACTTTTACACTACACTTCTCATTCCACTGATTTCCATTCATGCAAATACAAATGCAGGAGACCGGAGGAAGTTTAAAGGACTGTAGACTGTAGACTATTTTCACACTATATTTTGTATTTATTATTATTTATTATATGTTGAATTTATGTTTTAAAAAAATATGTTGAAGAAATTTTTCATGCTCAAAGTCTAATGTGACTGCGACTTCATTCATATTTGAATTTTAATGTTTTATGGGATTTGCTTTGCCAGTGGTGACTATATAGTTGAATAAGTCACATGACTCAATCTTCTCAGGTTCTTGGGAAACGGGCTAATTACGGCAGCGGACCATGACACCTGGTACAGACAGCGTCGCATCATGGATCCTGCCTTTAGCAGCTCGTGAGTGAAACACAGAAAATCTCTGATGTACTGAAATGTGATACAGATGCACCTCAGCTGATGCTGTCTCATTCATCAGATACTTACGAGGCTTGATGGACACTTTTAACGAGATGTCGGAGCGCCTAATGGACAAGCTAGAGGAAATGGCAGTGAAGAAAACACCTGCCGTCATGCACGACCTGGTCAACTGTGTCACACTCGATGTCATTTGCCAGGTTTCACTCTCCTTTCCGCTAATCCAATGGGAAGTCTAATAGAAGGGAAGTCAAATCAGCGGTTGATCAATACTTAGTAGTCATGTTTTCATCCACAGGTGGCTTTCGGTGTTGATTTGAATTTCTTGGCGCAAACTGACAGCCCCTTCCAGAATGCAGTAGAGCTGTGTTTAAAAGGCATGGTGTTGGATCTCAGACACCCATTTTTTAGAGTAAGAATTTATCTAAAGATGCTTATGTCACCCTAAAGTAGTATAATGCTGTATAATCTGTTTTTTATATGTGGCACCTCAGTTTTTTCCTAAGAACTGGAAGATTATACAGCAAGTTAAAGATGCAACTGAACTCCTGCGTAAAACAGGAGAAAAATGGATACAAAACAGGAAGAGAGCTGTAGAAAATGGAGAAGACGTCCCCCAAGACATTCTCACACAAATCCTCAAAACGGCAGGTATGTGGGTCTCCAGTGGCTGTGACATTAAATGGTTAAGTGTATTTTCATTCTTCCATTTGTTATACAGGTAACGGGGCTGCAAATTTTTAAAATTGTAATTAATCATTTTAAAAATGTTTAAAAAATTAACCATTAAATCATACCATGTACCACATTTAAACCTAACAAGTGCAAACATTTGATAAGTAACTTACCATTAGAGCAATAAAAAAGTTCAAATACAAGTTGCCCAGAGTGCAACCGAGAGGAACAGATTACAGGAGTCAGACACATTTTAAAAAGTTAAACTGTGTTTGTAACTTTTAAACCTAATGAGTGTGGAAAAATTGGTAAATGATTTACCATTGGAGCAATTCAAGTTCAAATACAAGTTGTCCAAAGATCACAGAAAGGAACAGATTACAGGAATCAGAAACGTATGAAAAAGTTAAACTTTATGTAGCTTGACATTGTCTTAAAAACTTATCTCTCATGGTGCAAGATGCAACTTGACAACTAAAGATATCCATGTCCATCTAAAATGTAGATCATCAGCAATTATAAAAAAGCTCAAACTTGATTACAAAATGGGTTGTAGGCTTATGTTCAATAATATGGAAATGAAACAATATATTGACTTCTGAAGTCACTTTTAAAAATGTCTGTTCAGTACTCGTCTTTACTCGTCTGCTTTTGAATTATCTTCATGTTTTCTCAGCAAAAAGTAACGTGCCTTTATAAGTGATTCAAGGCCGATATGCTCACAGCAAAGTTATTTTTGTTCCTCGCTTAGGGGTAAAAAGAAGTTCGAAATACGTGACTAACGTTATACTGTTAGCGAACATCCTGATGTCGCCCACACTGCTGAGAGCGACATTTAAATGAATATGTAAATATGTGCTGCACACTTTCCGTTCAGTAACAAAATAAACACAACAAAAATGACAGTGGTGAGAAAACACCTTTTAAGAAAGCTTATTTTTCTAAATGACATCACACCAGTTTGTTCTTTGATTTTGCTTAGTATATCAGGGCCTTAAAGTGGTTAATCAGCATATAATGTAATTAATTGGATTCCAAATTTTAATCAGTTAATAGCCCCAATAATAACATATTCAAAACTAGGTAGAGTTACTTAACTATTTAACACTTTCTATTTTTGCTGCAGAGGAGGAAAAAGTTAATAATGCAAAAGATGATGAGCTGATGTTGGACAATTTCGTGACTTTCTTCATTGCTGGTGAGTTACGGCTTTGTTTGATTTCTGCTCATAAACTCCTGCCGTTATAAACAGCGCCTGATTCTTTTGCAGGGCAAGAGACAACAGCCAATCAGCTTTCGTTTGCAATCATGGAATTAGGGAGACATCCTGAGATATATAAACGGTAAAAAACGTCTTGGAAATGTGGACCTATTTCACATTGTCTTGTATTACAATGCTCTAGTTTGAATTTCTTTTAATTCCCAGGGCTAAAGCAGAAGTGGATGAAGTTCTTGGGACAAAGAGAGACATTTCACATGAAGACCTTGGAAAATTCACTTACTTGTCTCAGGTTGGTCTACAGCAGGGGTGCCCAATGCTGTTCCTGAAGATTTACCTTCCTGCAAAGTTCAGCTCCAACCCTGATCAAACGCAATTGAACCAGCTATTTAAGATCTTCAGGAGCACTTGATAATTACAGACAGGTGTGCTGGATCAGGGTTGTAAATGAAATCTGCTTGTAGGTAGATCTCCAGGAGCAGGATTTGGCCCCCCTGGTCTACAGAAATGTTGTTTTACATGCTACAAACACAAATGGCTCTGTATCCATTTCATTGAATGGTGTATTATTGACTCAATGCATTAGGTATTGAAGGAAACACTGCGTCTGTACCCCACTGCTCCAGGAACCAATCGCTGGTTGCATGAGGACATGGTTATAAATGGGCTGAAAGTCCCAGGGCACTGTTCTATTGCTGTGAGTATCGCCAATTTCTCAGTAAGGCTTGTGGCCATCATGGTACCTGCCTGGGGCAGCTATTTCTAGTCACACAAATACAGCTCCTGTCTACTTGATTGGAAGAAGAAAGAAATCTTCAACATTGTTTGGATATATTATATTTTAGTTAAAGGGTTAGTTCATCAACATTTACTCACCCTGGTGTTGTTCTAATGCCATATGACCTTCTTTCTTTTTCAGACCACAAAAGGAGAATTTTTTTAAATGTCCAGCTCGTGCCTGTCCATATAATGGCAGTGAATAACGACCAGCATCAAGTTTCTAAAAAAAGATGCAAAAGCATCACAGAAAGATCCCTTGCAACACGTGTCATAAATTCTGGGTGTTCTAGGCATATATGATAGGATTTCGTAAAAAAAAAAAAAAAAACGAAATTTTATGTATCATTCAATGAAAATCCTGACCTTGGCCATTGGTATTCAGTGCACAGCAGTCCAGAGATGTTCAACTCAGTGAAGAAAGTACACGGATACTTTTTGGGGGGATTTCTAGGCGTTTCTCATAAATGCATGTGCTTTTTCTGGGTGAGTCGGAGTGAACTGCGGCGTTAATAGAGTCTGTGCAGTTGTGCACAGAGGTCAGGATTTTCATTAAACAATACATTAAATTTCAGTTTGATTTTTACCAAACCTATCATAAACCCCCAGGACACATAGGATATACGACATGTTACATGGGACCTTACTTTTGCTTTTTTTTTAAAAACTAAACAAAAGCTTGATGCTTGTTGCTATTCACTGCAATTATATGGATGATGCAGAGCGAACGTTTTTGTAAATTTCTCCTTTTTTTGTCTGAAAAAGAAAGAGCGGCAGACTGCATTAGAACAACGCCGCAGTGAGTAAATGATGACTTAATTTCATTTTAGGGTGAACTATCCCTTTAATTGTCAAATGAAATTTCAAATTAGCAATAACATCAGACAACAATGGCGCCATCAATTTTACTTATTTAATTGTATTTGAATACATGAATATTTTGAACCATTTTCACCTTTTTCCATACAGTTCAGTTCTTATGTCTCTCAAAGACTGGAAAAGTTTTTTAAAGATCCGTTGAAGTTTGATCCTGAGAGATTTGATGTGAATGCCCCAAAGTAAGTCATTATTACCTATTCACAGTCTCATTTTACCCTATGTTTTAGTAGTTATTCTGCATTCACACCATGTCATAATTAACAACCTGTAACGTTCTACTTGGAGTTTCAGAATTATTAAACAACACTATTAATGCAGTGAATCATTAGGCAAAACCACAATCAACAAATAACAGTCATCAGGTTTATTTAGCAGGATTTTTTTACTCTGTTCTAGCTACAATTAATTGTATTATGTCTTTCGTTTATTTACAGATTATTCATGCATTAAGATATTAAAAATAGTCAATTAATTTTAGGAATTATTAAACAAAAATATTAAAAAAAAATATCTGCTTAACTACATTGTAGCAAATTAGCTCAAAAGAAATATGAATAATTAATCATAACTAGTTATAATTAATTATAAATATTTGGATCAGTTAATAAAATTGACATTACATTTTATTACATTAACTTAATGTAATAAAATTAATATTACAATCAATTAACCTGTTGTCCAATGAACACAGTGTTAACTGTTTATTAATTCTAAGAAATGTTCATTTCCAGGTTATGGGAAATAACTTTAATCTGTACATAATCTTATGTACTACTCAGAGCATGTAGTCAGGATCTGCATGAATAGGGACTCCAGTATGAGCATGAAACACGGACAACTTTACGTGTGACATGAACAAGACTTTATTAACTAGACTAAACACTTAAACTACTCTAACATTCACACACATACATGCATACAGTTTACCAAGGGAAAGAAAGAGCTGAAGCAGAATACAGGAAGACAAGAATTTACAGCATTCTTTGAAATTCAGCAGATCAACAGCCTTGAGCTAACCATCAGTTTAGTTCTAACATGCCCTTCTTTAAAAGGGGTAAGGATACTTAATGTATCACAGAATGAGACTAAGTTTGATACTTGTATGTCTCACCCATTTGAATTAAAACTTTCCTGATGCAATTTGTGGAGGCTCCAGTTGATCCTTGCTGATGTTGCCTTGATGAAAGAGAACCAGTTGGATTCAGAGGATCTTTGGTGAATGGAAGGTCTTGGCCGAAGCCTGGCACAAGCTTGGGGTTCCTTCGTAGCTTCTAGCTTCTTAGCATCATCTTCACATCAGCATTTTTCAGTAAAAGAGAAGAGAGACTTTGATCTTGTGATCAGTGATTTTAAAGGGTGAAGATGTCACACCCTCTTGGGGTGACTGAACCAATAAGGAGTTGTCCCCTTTGAGGGAAACTTTTACGAGTCTTTGTCCTGTATAAGATATTGGATTGGATGTTTGAGAGAAGAACCTTCTAGATTCTTATAATACTTATGTGTCACAGAGTTAGTAACATGAATCACCAAATTGGAAACAAAAGTTGGACTCTGTAGATACCAAACATTCTACCTATGTGATTTTAGTTAACCATAAATTTTCAACTCCGAAACATTAATAACAAAATAGTTCAAAAGAGAGAATTAATACATGGAATAAGCCCTATAAAAGGAAAGTCATGAGATGGGAAAATTGGATACATGTTTCTACATTTCTCAAGTGGTTATGTATAGAATATATAGGATTAAGAGGGTTTATTTGTCCTTCTCAGAAAGAATGAAGTCAGAGTCACTAGATCTTTCTGATCGTAAAAGTTCTTATCAGTTTTCCTGTGTCCTGCAACAGGACACCTAGTTCTGCCTGTGTGTTAGCTACGTTTGGGATGCTAGTTGCAGTTTTAGGGGGGATGGTTTCACAGAACTTTGATAGAGTGAGTTTCTGGATAATTCATTAAATATAATGAATAATTGTGTGTCTGATTGGGCCAGACGCTACAACATTTTACTGCCACCATTTTTTTTTTTGTTTCCGCATGGCGTTACAGCGGTTAGGTGGTACAAGTCTGACTTACCAAAAAATACAGAGTTTACAAGATGTAATTATGAGTTCAGTGTGGATGTGAACTCTTTTCGTAGTCAATATTTCATAGTTCCAGTATTTATGACATGAACGCACCTTAATGTTACAGCATGAAATCTGCTGATATCAAATTGTGTTCTTATCTGAAAGGCCTTATTACTGCTACTACCCATTTGCACTTGGCCCACGAACCTGTCTAGGGCAGGTCTTCTCACAGGTGATGAAGCACACACAAACACACATTTGCACCTCCTTTTCTCCTTCAGAATTTTTAGACTTTCCAAGTGCCACATTTGCTGTGATCATGACAACTGTCATGTTTCTACATTCAGATGGAGGCAAAAGTTGTGCTTGCCAAACTGCTTCAGAGATTTGAGTTCAGTCTGGTTCCTGGACAGTCTTTCGACATTAAAGACACTGGAACTCTACGGCCCAAGAGTGGAGTGATCTGCAACATTAAACCATGCTCATAGGACATGTTTAAGCCACTTGTCTTTTGACAACTCTTGTGTACTTGTGTCTTCATTCATCTTGTATTATTCAAACACTAACCTGAGCACAAAAGTTGTAACAGGCTATGATATTCCATCTGCACTTTTAATTGATTCAGTTTTATATTACTTCATAATCCTTCATTATGGTCATGTTAAATCTTTAGTTTAATAATATTTAGTAATAATATAATAGTAATTATGTAGAATATATATATATATATATATATGTTTTGATTTAAAATACTCAAACAGAGTACAGTTTCTTTATTACTGATTACATGATTACATATTATTCACACAATGGTAGTAAATTATTTATAATTTATTGATTTCCCCTAATTCTTCTTTTTATCTTTTTAATTTTAATTTCTAAAAAAAGTATATATATGTTTGGAAAGTCTTCTAGGTCTAGATTAACCACACATTTGCATGTTCACGTTTCTCTGTTATTGGTCACATGATTTGAAGGTAAATAAAGTAATACATTCTTTTTAGTAAGTGTTTTATCTTGAATGTTTTTATTTTTAAATTATTCATTGATTTTAATTTTACATTTTTATGATTGAAATATTATTACTATTATTCGCTTTTCATCACCTCACAAACCCCCTTGAAGGTCCTTCACAAACCCCAGTTTGAGAGAACCTGACAGTATGTTTAATGCAGTTCATTTTGTTGGTTAACAAAGAATTGAATATAATTTCTTTCTCTTTGTATTTTTATATCAATAATGGTACATGATTTCTAATCAGTAACAGACTACAATCTGTAAGTTATCTGCCCAGCACTGATTACATAAATACAGTATGAACATTTTAGAACAGGCTTGACAACAATGAAAACCAGTGAAACTGGTGAACTGAACATGTTTCTGTTCTGCTAGTTTAATTCTTTTTATTTTTTTCTTTATAAATTATATTATCAGCCAAATCCTAAAACATTTTATTAGATTTTAAATTGGTCTCATATTACAAATTATATACCACTTAACCAAACAGATTAAACAGAGTGAATTAAAATAAAATAAAACAGTTTTACGTGGTGCCCTTTTTCATTTTTGTATTTTGTGAACCTGTATCACTTGTTCTTGTAGTACAACGATTATATAATATGAAGATGTCCAAACAAAAAATCTTTGCCTCACAGAGGAGCGAACTCGTGACCCCTGGTTTACAAGACCAGTGCTCTATAAGCACTGAGCTATGGAGCCTTGGTTGTAGGAGACCATCGAGGTGTTGGATGACCCCCCAGTGGAAGTTGAGATGGACCTGGTTAAAGAATGGAGCAATGACTGGCCCACATCTTCTCCCTCCTCTACTGTAGAATGGCTGGGTGGAAAAAAGCTTTTCTGGCCTTTATTTTGGGGCTACACGGATGCAGATTCCGGTGACGATGGTACTGGCCAAGCAGTGGAGGAAGAGGATGACTACACACTGGAATATGACAGTGGGGAGCCCCTCCCTAGTGGTCTGGACAAGACAGATGGCAATTGGGAAAGCCCATGGACTCAAAGCTATTATGGTGAGCGCTCTCTTACATACAGTATTAGCTGTTTCTATACACAGGTCTTGAGCCTTAAGAAGTAAGACTATTTGAACTAAAAGAGTATTTGACTAAAACTGGAATGGAGAATAAAGCAGCTTAAGCAAGACCAGAATTTGCAGAATCAGAACTTTAAGCAGATAAAGATGGTGTCAGGCCAGAGGAATAGAAGAATTTAAAGAAGGTAAATTGCCAGAAGTCAGATAAAGGTGATTTGGAGCATAGTTAAAGAGAAAGAGAGATGTAGATATTAGGGAGGAAGGGTAGAGCAAGCTGGTAAGGGCTAAACCTTCAGCCAGTGACGGGGTATTTGTGAGTGTCGGACCTTTGAAGTAGACACTGGTCCCACTCTGCGGAGAAGACAGCTGTTTGAAGAGGAGCCCGATCCGCTCACTAATGGCAGTGTGAGTACATTCTCTTGAACAAATAAGCCCATGCTTGTGTTCAATTAGAGTGCAGATCGGGAACAGAGAGTGAGAGGGGTCATCCGTTTACTTTTTATGTCCCGCGGGTTGGGCCCCAGATCACTGAATCACTGAAGCTCCATATGGAGGTAGTGAGAAACAAAATAAGCGGATGAATCTTGACAACACAAGTGGTCATAGGCAATGCTTTGGAAATGCATGTTAATACCATGTGGAAAGGTAATGAATCTCAGAGGACCACTTGTGATCGGATCACTGAAAAGTACTTAAGTTTGGGGTTAGGGGTTCATTCAGAACCTATAAAAGCAACAGGAGTGCTTTTCTTAGCTAAAACCACACACACACAAAAAAAAAAAATAAAAAGTTTAAAACCATTACTCTTTTCTTCTTACAAGAAAAAGAGGAAGAGTGGAGCGCATGGAGTCCCTGTAGTGTCACTTGTGGCCATGGCAACCAGACCCGCTCACGTTCATGTGGAGATTTCTGCACATCCACTGAGTCCCGAAGCTGTGACCCTGTTCCATGCCCAGGTTACCATTTTTATGTAATGTTATGTTAATACTGATTTTTTTTTCAGATGATTGGAACAGTGTGACACGTCTTTCCATTTGAGATGGAGAATGGTACAGAACCCTTTGGCACTGGTAAGTTTAATTACGAATACCAATCTATTGACATTTATTTTATTTTTCAGGCAAAAATATTTTTTAAAAATAACTTTTTCGATTATTTTAAAATTTCAACAAAGCAGTGATTGTCAAATGTTAATGGAACGTGTACACCTGTGGAGCGGGGGAACTGACTCTACACGTCAGGGTTGCCAGGTTTGCGTAACAAAACCAGCCCAACTGCTATTCAAAACCCGCCCAATCATGGCCAAAACTAGCCCAGTTGTGTTCTGGGGTGGGGTGGGGGTTGTTCCCTGGTAAAAGTCTAGTTCCAGTAGGTAAAAACCTCATTCCAGGAGGTAAAAATCGCGTTCTGGGGGTAAAAGCAAGTTCTGAGGGGGGGTTGTTATCGGTTCAACCCACGAACTACAAAAACAACCCATGCCAACGGTGTAAAAGTAGCCCAATTCCACGGGAAAAACCCAGACTTGGCAAAACTGACACACGTCCCCCAATAAATCACCTTAACACCAGTTGGTTACGAATTAACAGTTTATTATGTTTGTAGGTGATATTTGGTGTTTGCAGTTCAGACTCAATGATAATTAAATTCTGGCATACCAAGATGGCAAATAACTTCATTTTAGTTAAAAGTCCCATTTGGATAGGATTTAGAAAAAAACTGAGAAGCCATTGCCATTGAAAAGATCTTAAGCCATTTTCTGGTATTGGATTGTTGTGTGTTTTTAATATTTGTCTTTAGAAAGAAGACAAACCTAAATTAAGCCATTGTGATGTAAAATTAGATAAATATGTGAACTATGTTAAACAGTATGAGACAGTTTCTTGTAAGTTAATACTTTTTGCAATATATTGTCTATATGAACTTTGCACACAGTTACTCATATCAGAACATGTGAATCTTTATAATCTAATACAGAAAACTATCACACAACATTTTAAACTACTATTAGGCAAATGACACTATGCTATAGTTGATTTGACTAATATGTAATGGGTTTGGTTATTCTGCAGATGTTGACAGCTGTGAGAAGTGGTTGAATTGTAAGAGTGAGTTTCTTCAGCGTTACCTGCAGCAGGTATTGACTGAATTACCCAGCTGCCCATGCACCTATCCTTCAGAAGCCTCCAACAATATAATCAGTCTGCTGGATGCAAAGCATGACCGAACCTTCCAATGGAGGGATGCTAGCAGCCCAAAAGAACGGCTGGATATCTACAAGCCCTCGGCACGTTCCTGCTTGCGCTCTGGCCTATCAAAAGATGGCACCACCCTGGCTGCCCAGCACTGTTGCTATGATGACAACAAGCATCTAATTACAAGGGGCAAGGGGGCAGGTACCCCCAACCTAATAAGCACAGAGTTCTCTCCAGAGCTGCATTTCAAGGTGGATGTAATGCCTTGGATATTGTGCAAAGGAGACTGGAGCAGGTTTCATGCAGTCCGCCCACCCAATAATGGCCTGCATTGCACAGAGAACCCCCAACAGGATATTTTCATGAATGAATTGGAGGAGGCCAGAGAATATTAAATCACCAAATTACTATCTGTCCTCTGACTCACCGTCCTGCTGTGGTGCTTAATCCCATTAGCCAGCCGCATAATTATGCAGTATAGAGCCAGTCTTGTGTTGTGGGACGTATTGCCGTAACTGTGTTCGCAAGACCGCTAGCTTTTATTTTGTTTGGAATATTGTGGAAAATTTAAGGAAGGATCAATACAGCATTTTTGTTGTACATCAACAGTTGTTGTTGCTGCTGCTGCAATCACATACAGTGGGGTGCAAAAGTCTGACACTGCTTTTTCTTTTTTTCAAATTTAATACAGTTTTATTACTACTTATATTATCAGAATAACAATTTGAATGAAAGTTGAATTGAAAAATTAACATGAGTTTTAGAATTGATTAGTATTTTGGTATGTCCCTTTTGTTTGAATGACGGTAGAACTCAAGCTGACATGAGTTCCACATTTGTGCAAAACCTGATGATCATGTTATCCTGTATGATTTGAGAATGCTCCAAAGAGCATCTTATGTGCTTCATTCTGACCCTTTGTACAAAAGAGTTGCTCATGTGGTCAACGTAATTTGGTTATTTGATTACCCTAGAAATAGTATATAATCATTTTTTCTTTTTATTCATCTTAATTCATATATAAAATATTATTATTTTAAATTAACATTTAATCCTAATAGATTTTGAATCCCATATATTCACTGTGGTCTCAGAACTTTGTACCCCACTGTATTTATAAATGAGAACCTCTGCTCTAGACTTATGGGGATGTTTGAAAGTGAATGGGCACAATTTCACTGCCAACTCAGGGGAAATCTTTCCATAATAATCAGTGGTCAATTAGTTCTTAAATAGTGTCAACATTTCAGAAAGGGAATGAGCCGGCAAATGTAAAGCAAATATTATAATGTGATACTTAATATGCTTATCTAAAGTTTTGCAGTTTAGCTGTTCTGCGAATATGCATTTGCTGTGTTGTTAATGCTGATGTTTTTGGAAACTGTTGCAGGGGAACTACTTAATACTTGCTCCAGATCTCTATTTTGAAATATTATTCATAAGAGTATGCAGACAAAATATGCACATGCTACGGCTGGCACTTTATTTAACATTTATTGAAATGTATACTTGCGTGATGAAGCATTGTTATCCGTGTTTCTGGTGTTGCTGTTGTGAAGAGACTGCTTCCTATATGGTCATTGTTACATTAATGGCAAGAACAGTATTTCAGTGTTGGCATGTGATGTACAGTATTTATTTCATCAAACATTAAACAGCATATAAATCAAAACTGCTTAACGTTACTGAATGAAATGTTGAACCCAGGACAAGCTATAGGACTGTGAAGCTTTAGGGGTGTTGATGCACTCGATCTACTCCATCTGTGTTTTGATCATCGTTCTGAATCCCATCTGGACGTAGTCTTTGACAAAAATGCAATTTTCTCAGCTGTAATGTACTTAAAGTGCTCTATTTTTGCCCACTAATTTTGTACTTAATATACTACAAATTCTTCTTTAGTACTTCTTAAGATAATCTTAAGAACATAATTGTACTCTGATGTACTTTGTGTACTTTGAGACACCATGAATGTGAACTAAAATGTGCTTTTAACATACTATCTCTGTATTAAAAAGAATTATTTAGTTACCACTTATAGTACACTTGAACCCATACTGTAAGCATACTACAAGTGGTAACTAAATAATTTTTTGAAGTACAAAATGCCAGCACGAAATTTGTACTGCATCTGTACTACATGTGAACTTATAAGTATACCAGTATACTGGTATACTTATAAGTTCACATGTAGTACAGATGCAGTACAAATGAGAAAGCTGTGAACTAGTTGTGTACTTAAAGTTTACTACTGTTACACTTACAGTATAGTACACTTAAACATATACTTCAATTGGGCCAATTTAGTCCCAAGTGGTATTGAAATAGTACACTTACAAGTTTACTACTAGTACATTGATATTAGTATACTTACTACATAAAATATACTTAAAAAATATACCTGAACATTACTTAAGTATACTTGATAAAATGAAATTGAAGTATACTTCTTTTTCGTAAGGGTAATTCAAAAAATATCTTCCATAATGTCCTTGATTTTCGTGCTGGCATTTTGTACTTAAAAAAATTATTTAGTTACCACTTGTAGTATGCTTACAGTATGGGTTCAAGTGTACTATAAGTGGTAACTAAATAATTCTTTTTAATACAGAGATAGTATGTTAAAAGCACATTTTAGTTCACATTCATGGTGTCTCAAAGTACACAAAGTACATCAGAGTACAATTATGTTCTTAAGATTATCTTAAGAAGTACTAAAGAAGAATTTGTAGTATATTAAGTACAAAATTAGTGGGCAAAAATAGAGCACTTTAAGTACATTATTGTCACAGACACGCCAGGTTCCACCATTACCCAGTCACAGCGCACTCCCTCACCAGAGTACTAATCGCACACACCTGCACCCCATCAGCACGCTCATCACCAGCACTACAAGAGACTCGCACACACACTCATTCTTCGTCCGGTCTCGTTAGCATCAAGACGACTACTTACCTTTCTCCAGCGTGTTACCTGTCTCCCTCCTGTGTGCTCCGTCTTCGTGTGTGTGCTCCAGTATTCTCTCCACCGCTCCTCGTCTGCCATTCATCGACTCACCATCTCTGCAACAAAAAGGACAGTATCATTCACTTAAACATCACCATTCACCCGAAGATTTACCAGCTACTCACCTCACTCACTGTTTCCATTACTGGTTGTTCCATAAACAGCATTACTTTCATTCCTGTTGTCTCCAACTCTTCTGTGATTGTAACAATTATGGAAGTGTACTTTTAATTTTCACCTGGGTTATTTATGTCACAGACACGCCAGGCTCCAGCACCCTCCAATCACGTCGCACTCCCTCACCAGAGTACTGATCGCACACACCTGCACCTCATCAGCACGTTCATCACCAGCACCATATAAGACACACACACACACTCACTCCTCGTCCGGTCTCGTTTACGTAAAGGACTCTTTCTAATGCTTACCTCAAGGACTTCCAGTATATTACTTACCTGTCTCCAGCATTCCCGAATTACCTCCTGTGTTCTCCGTGTGTGTGTGTGTTGTCATCATCCATCGTCTGATCTCCACCATCTCGGATCTCCACTCTGCAATATACAAGGACAGTATCAGTTCCACTTTATTCATCATTCAACTTATCAACGTCAGTTATACTCACCTGTGTTCACGTTCACCCTCTGCTTGCTGTCAATAAACACCTTACCTGTTATATTCCGTCTCCGACCCTTCTGTGTTGTAACAGAAGACCGGACCAACATCGCTGACACAAGCATGAGCCAACCAGACCCATTCCAGGACCTCGTCGACGCCTTTCGTCGCACATTAACCTCCATACCATCACCATTAACACCAGCGAACACCTCCGTCAACAACACCGCCACTCCTTCACCTGCCGCTCACGCCAGTCCCGTGGCCAAACCGGCGCCCTACTCTGGTTCGGCTGAGGAATGCAGCGGATTTCTTCTCCAATGCTCGCTGGTCCTGGAGATGCAACCGCACTCTTTCCCTACCGAGCGATCCAAGGTAGCTTTTATCATTTCTCAACTTCATGGCAAAGCACTTCAGTGGGCAGATTCTCTATGGACACAAAATAATCCAGTTATTCAGTCTTATTCCAGCTTCGTCAATCACTTCAGATAAGTTTTTGGAAAACCCGCCTGGGATTCGTCAATTGGTGAGAAGCTGTACAATTTAAAACAGAATAAGATGACTGTGACTGAATATGCCCTCAAGTTTAGAACTCTAGCAGCTACCAGTGGATGGAACGAACAAGCCCTTATAACAACTTACCGTCAGGGTTTGGATCCTCGAGTGCGGTTACATCTCGCTGCATACGAGGACACCATCGGGCTCGAACGCTTCATTCAACTCTCCATACGCTTCGCCACTCGTATGCAGTCGTGTCTCGACGACTACCAGGGCCAGCCACAGCACGACATCTCCCTCTGCCGACCAGAATCCGTCAGCCCTCCAGAACCAGCCCACGAACCCATGCAACTGGAAACCTCTCGACTCACACCTACTGAACGGCAGAGGAGGCTGACCCAGAATCTTTGTCTGTATTGCACATCCCCGGGACATGTTCTCTCCACATGTCCAACACGTCCACCTCGTCCCATGGTGAGTGCCATCCTTCCATCAATTCGCAAGATGAAACCACTCTGCTGCTGCTAATGTTTCCATTCCAGTTACCGCACTCCTCGATTCTGGGTCAGCCGGCAACTTCATCGCTGGCGCCCTCTGCCGTCAGCTCAATATCAAGACCTCGCCCACGCCTACAACTTACTAGATCCACTCGATAACCGGAAAACCTCTCTGCAAGAAACATGTTCGTCGAATCACCTGTCCTATACAACTACAAACTGGTATTCTTCACATCGAAAAGATCCATCTGCTGGTTCTGGAGGACTCCACCGCTGACGTGATCCTAGGGCGCCCGTGGTTGGAGCAGCATAACCCAGTCATCTCCTGGAGTACCGGCGAAGTCCTGAAGTGGGGCGACACCTGTTTCATGGACTGTTTTCCCGATCTTCCAGCTCCTCTCTCTCCACGTCCAGAAACCCTCTCCGTCTTCACAACCTCCATTGAGAGTCCAGTTGAGAAACGCTCCGTGGAGATACCGCCGTGTTACGCCCCCTTCAGCGACGTATTCTGCCCTAAAAGAGCCTCCAAGCTGCCTCCACACCGGCCATGGGACCGCGCCATAGATCTGCTTCCGGGTGAGTCAGTGCCAAGGGGAAGGATCTACCCCCTTTCCATTCTGGAGGAGAAGGCCATGGAAGACTACATCGAGGAGGCTCTGGCTCAAGGCTATATCCGTCCATCTACTTCCCCTGCTGCTTCTAGCTTCTTCTTCGTGGCAAAAAAGGACGGAGGCTTGCGGCCTTGTATTGACTACCGAGCACTTAATAACATTACAGTGAAGTTCAGATATCCCCTTCCTCTCGTCCCAGCGGCCCTGGAACATCTCCGTGGTGCCACTGTTTTCACCAAGTTGGACCTCCGCAGCGCGTATAACCTCATCCGGATACGTGATGGGGACGAGTGGAAGACCGCCTTCGTAACACCTACTGGACACTATGAGTACCTCGTTATGCCGTATGGCCTGGTCAACGCCCCCTCCGTATTCCAGGATTTCATACACGAGGTGCTCCGGGAGTTTCTCCACAAGTTTGTTCTGGTCTACATCGACAACATCCTGATCTACTCCTGGAGCCTGGCCGAACATCGCCACCACGTTGCGGAGGTCCTGAAACGCCTGAGGGTATTCCAACTCTACCTAAAAGCCGAGAAGTGCTCATTCCACCAGCCCTCAGTGCAGTTCCTTGGCTACACCATCGATAGCAGTGGCATCCGGATGGACGAGAGGAAGGTGGAAGCCATCCAGAACTGGCCAACACCCACCACCATAAAGGAACTCCAGCGCTTCCTCGGCTTCGCAAACTTCTACCGTCGATTCATCTGGGATTACAGCTCCATAGCCAACCCTCTCACAAACCTACTCCGACACAAGCCCAAGTCTCTGTCCTGGACTCCAGCTGCCACGAAGGCCTTCGACACCCTCCGCGAAGCCTTCACAACCGCTCCTCTCCTGGTCCATCCTGACCCAGACAAGCCCTTCGTCGTCGAGGTCGACGCCTCGACCACAGGAGTAGGAGCGGTTCTCTCACAGCAGCAGGGGAATCCCAGCAGCCTCCATCCATGTGCCTTCTTCTCCCGCAAGCTCAACCCGGCGGAGAGGAATTATGACATCGGCAACCGAGAACTCCTAGCCATCAAGCTGGCACTCGAGGAATGGAGGCATTGGTTGGAGGGAGCAAAACATCCCTTTTTGGTGCTCACTGACCACAAAAATCTCGAATACCTACGTGTGGCAAAGAGACTGAACCCCAGACAGGCCCGTTGGTCTTTATTCTTCACTCGCTTCAACTTCACAATTTCCTATAGTCCAGGACCTAAAAATACCAAGGCAGATGCCTTATCTCGACTCCACGCTCCAGAAGAATGCTCAGAAGAACCCGAAACCATACTCCCAGAAAAACTCATCCTAAGCCCTATCTCCTGGTCAGCAGAGACCATACCCTCCTCCAATGCCTCTGCCAACACTCCGCCGGGTTGCCCCCAAGGCTTGCAATACATCACCAGGACACGGCGCACTCCACTTATCCACTCTGCACACTCTTCACTAGGCACTGGCCACCCGGGGGTCAATGAAACCCTCTCGTTGCTGAAAGAACGCTTCTGGTGGCCCAACATGGCAACGGATGTCAGAAGGTACGTGCAGGGATGCAAGGAATGCGCCATCTCGAAGAGTCCACGTCACCTACCATCCGGCAAACTTCTTCCTCTGCCCGTTCCCAACCGACCATGGTCACACCTAGGTGGATTTCATCACTGACCTGCCTGCCTCTAGAGACTGTACCTGTATCCTCGTAGTGGTAGATCGATTCTCCAAATCCTGCCGTTTAATACCTCTGAGAGGACTACCAACTGCCATGGAAACAGCCGAACTCATGTTTAACCATATCTTCCGTTACTTCGGCATCCCTGAGGACATTGTGTCAGACCGTGGACCTCAATTTATCTCTCGTGTCTGGAAGGCCTTTTTCTCACTCCTAGGTGTGACCGTCAGCCTGTCATCGGGGTACCATCCGCAGTCGAACGGGCAGACGGAAAGGAAGATTCAAGAGATCGGCCGCTTCCTTCGTACCTTCTGTCATGGCCACCAGGACTCTTGGAACCAGTTTCTGGGTTGGGCCGAGTACGCGCAGAACTCCCTGCGACAACCATCTACCGGACTCACACCATTCCAGTGCGTACTCGGTTACCAACCCCCACTGTTCCCCTGGTCAGGGGAACCCTCGGACGTACCATCTATCGACCACTGGTTCAGAGAGAGCGAGAGGGTCTGGGACTCAGCCCACCATCAGCTGCAACGTGCGTTACGTAGACGCCGGATGACAGCCGACCTTCGCTGTTCCGAAGCTCCAGCCTATCAACCAGGACAGAAGGTCTGGCTGTCAACCAGAGACATCCGCCTGCGTCAACCATGCCGTAAGCTGAGTCCCAGGTTCATTGGCCCATTCACCATCACGGAGCAGATCAACCCGGTCACCTACAAACTACAACTCCCACCTGAGTATCGCATTCACCCCACATTCCATGTGTCACTCCTGAAACCTCACCACCCTTCTGTTCCTCTCTCCACAGAGCCTGGCGTAGACGCAGCTGAGCCCCCCCTTCCACTCATCCTAGACGACGGTGCTGCCTACGAGGTTCGTGAGATCCTGGACTCCCGGCGCCATGGTGGTCAACTCGAATACCTGGTCGACTGGGAAGGTTATGGTCCCGAGGAACGCTCATGGGTACCACGCAACGACATTCTGGACCCTAATCTACTGGACACCTTCCACTCTGCTCATCCCAACAGACCTGCCCCTCGTGGAAGAGGACGACCACCACAACGTCGGGGTCCTCGGCCCTCTGGAGCGGGCCGTGGAGGGGGGGGTACTGTCACAGACACGCCAGGCTCCAGCACCCTCCAATCACGTCGCACTCCCTCACCAGAGTACTGATCGCACACACCTGCACCTCATCAGCACGTTCATCACCAGCACCATATAAGACACACACACACACTCACTCCTCGTCCGGTCTCGTTTACGTAAAGGACTCTTTCTAATGCTTACCTCAAGGACTTCCAGTATATTACTTACCTGTCTCCAGCATTCCCGAATTACCTCCTGTGTTCTCCGTGTCTGTGTGTGTTGTCATCATCCATCGTCTGATCTCCACCATCTCCACTCGGATCTCCACTCTGCAATATACAAGGACAGTATCAGTTCCACTTTATTCATCATTCAACTTATCAACGTCAGTTTTACTCACCTGTGTTCACGTTCACCCTCTGCTTGCTGTCAATAAACACCTTACCTGTTATATTCCGTCTCCGACCCTTCTGTGTTGTAACAATTTAATTATCCATAAGCTATTTTTAGACAAGTATCAATTATGACACATCACATCAGGCTTTTGAGGAACATTTATTTGTACATTATCTGTTTTTTCCCCCACAATAAAAACTACAGAGCTCTGATCATAAAACTATGCATTTAAATATCATCTCACTTAGACATATTATTTGGATATATGGAGTGATTATATGCATTTTATGTTAGCGTTCTGTTGTGCTGTTATAAAGATCTTATTAATTAACATTGCCAGCTATCAGAATTTCATCTTTTTGGCCTTATAAATATCGGCAAGTGCACCAAATTACATATCTTTGAATAAAATTTGAGGTGTTTCTATCCTCGAGTGTGAGTTTCATATTATATCATACTATATGAGCCATAAAACCCAGATGTATCAAATGTAATATTCAACACAAAACACATGCAATTTTTTGTCAAAAAAAAAAAAAAAAAAAAAAAACAGAAAGAAAGAAAGAAAGAAAGAAAGAAAAGATTTTTCAGACTACTATTTCATATAACCTTTTTTTGTTAGGGTTAAAATATTTCTTATAAATTTCTATTAATTCTTTGCTATAGTTCTTGTGTAAACAAGTCAACAAGTATATCAAACAAGTATATCATATGGTTCTGAAATGATTTTATATGTACAAAACTGCAAGTTATCTAAATAAGTGTAAACTTTTATGCTGTGACTGCTAACTATTTCTTTTATTTTATTATTTGACCATTTGCAAACACCTTTATGTCTATAGTCTACTCTAGACCATATTAAATGTTGTTTTAAAAGTTTGACAGAGTGACATTTAAACCTTTTTTGGATAAAATGGTAGAAATCAAGTCAACACTAAGCTCACTCCAAAATCATTTTGACACAAAAGAATGTTGTCTGAGACTAAGACATTCATGTTTTTTGTTGTTGTTGTTGTTTTTTGTTTGTTTGTTTGTGTTTGTTTTTGTTTTGTTTTGTTTTGTTTTGTTTTTTGTTTTTTGTAAATGAATGACATAGCTGTCCATGATGTAAACCACTGGGAGACCACAGACACATCTGATTGGTCGATATTGTGTTTAGGATTATGAGTATCCTCCTGTGACCCCACATCCTCATAGGACTTTGGATTTTGGCTTTCATGTGCTCTGCTGGCTATCATATGAATCATATGGCTTTCAATTAAGCACTGAATGATCAATGCAAAGCGCTCGCGCTCCCGTGGCGTCTGTCGTTGCTATGCAATCATGAACTGCGCTCTCACGAAGAGTAGGAAGTTTCAGCAAAGGATAAATTGATTTCTAGCCCTTGCATTAGCTTTACTACTAGATATATTTATGGAGATGAGATATAAAAAAACCACCCTGTACAGCTATGATCTATACTGTGACCGGGAGGGGACATGTTCGGTTCACTTAGTTTTGTCGTGGCCAAGACATATAAACTCTTGGGAACGTAATAATATGTCGTGGCCACAAGATGTTAATTTGTAATATCAACCTGCAACCTGGAATTATCAAAAATGGATAAGACTATAATAATATTTATTTTTAATTTAGAAAAAGAACGGAACTAAGAAATTATTATATTAACATAGTGCATATTATATTGTATTGCGCGCGATGTTGCTTAGACAGCATTCGAATGAAGTTTATCAATAAATGTTTAAACGTTGTACATTTTAATCCCATCCAGCAGTCTTTTAAATCCATTCACTGATCGTTTATTTTTTATTTAATATTTTTATATTATTATTAGTTACATTTGTAAATATATTTGCTTTATTTTCCCCTTCATTTCCCATATCTCTTTATCTAATTAATATTCTGTACTTTGTTACTTAAAGTTTGTATTCTGTAAATAATGTAAATGCCCGATCATGCCAATAAAGTTTTGACTTTATGACTGTATTTCTGTAGCCTATTTCTGACTACAGTAGCTTAAATGAGCGTCTGTTTTCACTTGTAGCCCCTCGTGCCTGTCACAGCATTCGAATTAAGTTAAAAAATGTGTTACTATTATTAGGCTATAGCCTATGTTAAAAAAATATTTTGTTTATTATTTGTATATAACCTATGAAAGCTTTATTTATGATTTTATTTTATTTCTGTAGGCGCACTGGAATTTTACAGGAAGTTAATTTACAGGAATTTAACATAAGCATATATATATATATATATATATATATATATATATATATATATATATATATATATATAATTAATATTTATATATATATATATATATAAATAATATATTATACTAATCTATTATATAATATATATAATATTATAATATATTATATTAATATAATATATATATTAATATATTATATAATATATTAATAATCATTCCTTAATTCCACCCTTATTTTTCATTCTTAATTAAAAATAAATATTATTAGGCTATCCATTTCTGATAACTCCAGGTTGCTATGGTCGCGCAGGTTGTTTACACATTTAACTCGTGGCCATGAGAAATAGATGTCATTCCGTCAATATAATGAAGTCGTGGCCACGAGAAAAATATATGGTTCCCTCACCATAATGATCTCGAGGCCACGACTTTACATCGCGTGGCCACGACATAAGGATGTCGTTACCTCGACAAAATAATCTCGTGACCACTACTTATTATCACGTTATTCCACAAATTAATATCTCATGGCCACGACATATTATCACGTTCCCACGAGTTTATATGTTGTGGCCACGACAAAACTAAATGAACCGAACATGTCCCCTCCCGGTCACCGTAATGATCAGCTGAAATTTCGATGTTTTGTCAGAGATTGTATATTATAGGGAGATAAGAGGGTCTGTATCTCTTACCATTGGAGAAAGCATAATGGCTAACTTAATCACGTGCGGCACCTCTCAGCATATTGTGTGGCCGTTCAAAACTCCTCCCTGCACCACCAATGCATACCGCCCATACTGCCAGTTAGCATTAGGGATGGGCGGTACCACTTATTTTCTTTTCGATACGATACCGAAACTTTCAAGGCCAATATCGCCGATATCGATATCGATATTTTTCTGTATTCTGTTAAGCATTGTTCTGGGCTGCGTTTCCCAAAAGCATCAATGGTTTCTTATGATACTATACGCAGCCCTGTTTAAATGTAGTGTCGGCAGTGAGCGAACGCTCTCTGTGATTGATTAGTTCTGACTTGCAACATTTGCGTGTGTTCAGCTGAGCAGGAAAATAGTTCTACTACACGATTATTCGCTAACACAGGTTATTTGTCCAATTCAAAAACACACAAACAAACAAAAAAACCCTTAGTATCGATATTTTTCTTTGAGTATCGATACTTTCGATATATTTCAAAGTGTACTTTCATATAGGCCTACTAAAAAAAAGGTGCTACAAGTATTAAAATAGTAAACTACTAGTATATTTAAAGGTTCACTTGTAATACAGATTCAGTACAAATGAGACAGTGAACTAGTTGTGTACTCAAAGTTTACTACTGTTACACTTATAGTTCACTTAAATGTATACTTGTTATATGTGGGCCAATTTAGTCCCAAGCAGTATGGAAATAGTACTAGTAAAAATCAATACTACTAGTACATTGACATTAGTATACCTACCACATAAAGCATACTTAAAATTGTACTTGAACATTACTTAAGTATACTTGATCATATGAACTTGAAGTATACTTCTTTTTTTGTAAGGGTAGTTCTCCACAGTACATTGCTTTTCCTTTGGAATGTAGGATTGGAAGAATGCTAGTACTGCCCTCTTACGTCCACAACCATTCAAAACAAGGTCCAGAGACCCGGAAATTAAATCGTTTGATATTTGACAGCAGTAGGCAGACGTACATTATACACTGCGTTACTGCACAGCACCATCATGATCTCAGAATGGGTCTCATATATAATGTTTTACCTGCTCGCTGCTGTTTTCAGTGCATTTCTTGCATATTGTCTGTATGTTAGACATGTTCATCAGAAATATGATCATATACCTGGACCTCCAAGAGACAAGTAAGAAACTTTAAGGATTTGTTCTCTCTATGATTGTGTTTGATAAAACTAAATAAACGGTATTGCAACAAGTCAGTCTTTGTTTTTATGATCAAAGGTCAGATTAATTAACATTAACAATTAACAGAATTAACATGAAAATTTATATTCTGACAGTTTTCTGCTGGGGCATATACCAAGTTTCAATAGAGTGATGAAATCGGGAATCCTTATACACGACTTATTTCTTCAATGGTAAGAACAATCCTTTTGTGTCAACGCATCAGATTATTTGCAAAATTTACTTGACTACTGTCGTGTTGATTGATTTGACCTTGCACCTACAAAACATGTGTCAAGTCAAATGTTACATAATACCGTGTTATCATATCCCACAGGTAGGCTAGTGATAGCCTACCTGTCTCTCTCTCTCTCTCTCTGTGTGTGTGTGCGCGCGCGCGCGCGCGCGTTTTTGTGACATATCAGGACACAAATTTGTATAATGACATGGGTATGACATAGGTATTACAAGGAGAGGGTGACTTATGAGTACATTACCCCATGTCCCCATTTTTCAAAAGGCTTATAAATCATACAGAATGAGTTTTTCTGAGAAAGTAAAAATATGCACAGTTTTCTGTGATGGGTAGGTTTAGGAGTAGGGCGATAGAAAATACAGTTTGTACAGTATAAAAAACCATTATGCCTATGGAATGTCCTCACAATTCACAAAAACAAATGTGTGTGTGTGTGTGTGTGTGATTTGTACTGTTGAACATTTTTAAATGATTCCATGTAATTTAAATATTTTTTACAGGTAGTACACTTACCTAAAATTATTTGAACTCTTAACGCTTAAGAAACTCTGAATGTTATTGCAATATATAGGCCTAGTAATATCAAACCATGTTCTGGCATGTAAGCTTCTGAGAAACTTCTGGAAAATAATAGTTTTATGCTTTACAATTCTGACATTCTGACACTTCATCAATTTATACATTTACTAAACTATAATAAAAAAACACAGTCTGTTTCACTGAATAGCTGAAGTGAGGAAATGCCTGCTAAAGAAATATATAGATATAGGCAGGGAATTTTGGTAAAGCGTTCTCACCAATGTGCCTGTGTTCTTGTTTTTAAGGGGAGAAAAATATGGCCCTGTTTACAGGATGAACAGTTTTCATTATGTCGTCATCATGGTTCATTGTCCTGAGGCTACAAAGGTAAAAAACATAAATATTTAATCTTTTATGTTTTTATGAAAAAAAAAAAAATATATATATATATCGGCCACAAAATCTAATAAAAAAATCTCTGCCCTGTTATTGTAGACAATCATGATGTCACCTAAGTATCTCAAAGATCCTTTTGTCTACAAACAGCTCTTTAACTTGTTTGGAAAAAGGTATGTTTTTTTTTTTTTTAATTCAAGTTTTTATTGCTTTTTGGAAGGTGAATGGGTAACAAAAGTACATCATCACAATAATAAAAATAATACAGGGTTACAGATTTCTACAGGCACAGTTGGAACATTAAAGAAAGTACAATACAAGACATATCCCAAGTGTCAATCTATTCATTCTGAGTCGTTACTGTAATATATGTCCAGAACTCTTCCCAAGGAGACAACCCATCCTCTTTAACACCATTTACTCTATTAAGCATAGATTAGTAAGAAGCAATTTCTATCATTGCACTAGCACAGTCTTTCAGTTCTGGGGCTCAGAATAATCCTGCTAGCCATTGTAATACAATACACCATTATAACAGAAAGTACACGCTTAGAAACATTTGGTAATTGGACTTGTCACCTAATACACACAGATGAGGTGTTAGAGATATTGTGGAGCCATACCAGCAACTTACGAAATCTATAACTTGTTTCCAGATTGGTTTAACTAGGCTAAACTCCCAAATACAACTGGCACTTCCAGCACAAATTGTCCTCCTGAAGAATCTTACATTGAATGTACTTCCCCCTTACTTCTTTTATATATTTACCACACCCTACCGAAATTTCTGAATCAATTTCTTCACCAATGTATGGAAAAAGGTATGTTTAATTTGTTCTAGATATGGTGCAGTCTAGTCTCAGTATTATAAAAACTTTCAACACATAAATGTATCTAATATGATAAAACAGTGCTGCTTTACCCCACATACTCGTGACCGGAAGAAATGGAAGTGGCGACTGCGGCATAATAAAAGCTCCACTGCTCTCGAGCCGTGTGTCGTGCCGTCTCTCATTAGCAATCGCTCCAGCAGCCTCGTTCAGCTCCCACAGCACTCGGTCCTGCTCTGCTTCATACTACAGTAACGTTAATAATCTCATCCATGAACATGATTTCTGCCCGAGTTCCATCCCGATTCTTTTCCACCGGCTGTAGACGTGAAGACAACACATCCCATGATTCCATGAAATCAAGGTGCCTTTGTTTTAAATAAGTGACCTCTAGCTGTGAAAATTTACATATTGTGGCTTTAAGTGTCCCAAACTAAGCAAGCCAGAGGCAACAGTGGTAATGAACCCAAACTTCGTCGGTGATAAAATGGAGATAAAAGGAGAAATCAGGATCAGTCAAGGGACCAGTTCTCCTGGTTAGACAAAGGAACATGGTGTGGTTTAATTCCAGGCTGCATTACAAGTCAGATTGTGGATTTATATTATTCAATATATTTCATCCAGTTCCTTCTGCATGAAAATCGGGATACATTACACCAGCATTTGGTGTGAAGGGAGTTGAAGCTGGTTGTCTGGTTCTCATGGTCTTCATTGATCTGTGGCAATGGCTTTCAAATGAAAGGTTGCTATCAAAGAGCACACCCAGGTTCCTAACTGACAACATCGACTTGACAGAGCAACCATCAAGTGTTAGAGAGTATTCTAGGTTATGTGCGGAGGTTTTTTTCAGAATTAAGTTGTAGGAAATTACTAGTCATCCAATTTTTTTTTATATCAACTATAGTGTAATGAGGTTCTTGTTTAGGGAAGGAAGAGGACAGGGTCGGCTTGACTGCTGACGGTGCTTTTATTATAAAATTCACGCTCAAAACAAAAGGCTGTGCAAACAGCACAACAGTAACCACACAGTCACAAAGTAACTTTCACTTCAGTAGCAACTTCCTTGGCACATCGAGGTCCACCCGTCAGCAGTCCTTCTCTCTCTCACACCTGTTTCTCCTGGCGTTTTATACTCTCTCCACGCCAATTACTGAAACAAGAGACAGGTGTTCGTTATTTGCGTTCAACCCACTCACTCACCGTGCGTCTCCCGACTCTCTCTCCCGCTGCAGACCTCGCTGAACCACGCCCCCCTCACCACATACCCCCACCGCCCGACTCAGGCCGGGGAGCCGTCCGGCCTGCAGCCCCCCCCCTTCCATTTCTGGAGAGGAAATCAACTACAGCCATCTGAACACCCGGCCTGTGGACCACCTTGAACTTAAAAGGCTGTAAAGCTAGATACCAACGAGTGATCCGCGCGTTGGTATCCTTCATGCGGTGGAGCCACTGCAGAGGAGCATGGTCCGAACAGAGGGTGAATTCCCGTCCCAGGAGATAATAGCGGAGGGTGAGGACGGCCCACCTGATGGCAAGGCATTCTTTTTCAACGGTGCTGTACTTAGTCTCTCTCTTAGAGAGCTTACGACTAATGTACAGCACCGGCCGTTCCTCCCCCTCTATCTCCTGGGACAGGACGGCACCCAGCCCCCTGTCCGATGCGTCAGTCTGCAACACAAAAGGGAGAGAAAAATCAGGAGAGTGAAGCAACGGCCCGCCACATAGAGCAGCCTTTACCTGGGTAAACGCCTGCTGGCACAGCTCTGTCCACTGGACCGTATCTGGTGCCTCCTTTTAAGTAAGATCAGTCAAGGGGCTGGTGAGGTCCGAATAGTTAGGCACAAACCTTCTGTAATATCCCGCCAGCCCCAGGAACTGGCTTACCTCCTTTTTGGTCTTGGGGCGCGGACAGGTCGCAACTGCTGCCGTCTTATCAATTTGGGGACGCACCTGCCCATGCCCCAAGTGGAAGCCCAGATACCTTACTTCCACACGCCCAATCGCACACTTCTTCGGGTTGGCCGTGAGTCCGGCCCCCCTCAGCGACCTCAAGACAGCCCTCAAATGCTGCATATGCCGCTGCCAGTCATTACTAAATATGATAATATCATCCAAGTAGGCAGCAGCATATGCAGCATGGGGCCGTAAAATCTTGTCCATGAGGCGCTGAAAGGTGGCCGGTGCCCCGAACAGCCCGAACGGAAGTGTAACAAACTGGTGTAATCCGAACGGCGTTGTGAAAGCTGTCTTTTCTTTGGATAATGGAGACAAGGGGATCTGCCAATAACCCTTGGGGGATCAAGTCCAATGTCGAGTAAAAAGAGCGGTACCGAGCCGATCAAGCAGTTCGTCAACCCGTGGCATTGGATACGCGTCGAACTTCAACGCAGCATTCACCTTGCGGTAATCCACACAGAACCGCACTGAGCCGTCCGTTTTAGGAACTAAAACTATCGGGCTCGCCCAGTTACTGCTGGATTCTTCTATTATCCCTATTTCAAGCATCGCTCCTAATTCCGCCTGAACTACCTTTTTCTTGTGTTCAGGCAAGCGATACGGCCGGCTGCGAATCACCACGCCTGGCTCTGTCTCGATATGGTGCTGAATGAGGTTTGTACGGCCAGGTAGGGGAGAAAACACGTCAGCAAACTCTGCTTGTAACTTAGTTAAATCAGTGAGCTGGGAGAGCGAGAGGTGATCTCCCCCTGGGGCCAGAGCGAGAGATTGTTTTTTTATATTCGCCTCCAGCCCGAGATCATCCTCTCCACTAACCACCATCGCCAGCATCACTGATTCTGCCTCATTCCATTTTTTAAGGAGATTGAGGTGGTAAATTTGATGTGCTCCTCTCCTATCAGACCATACTACTTCATAATCGAGCTCACCAACTTGCCGTGTGACCTCAAACGGTCCTTGCCACTTTGCGAGTAATTTTGAACTTGACGTTGGGAGTAATACAAGCACTTTATCTCCCGGTGAAAATTTGCGCAAATTAGTCCCCCTGTTATACAGCCGGCTCTGTCTGTCCTGGGCTTGTAACAAATTCTCCATGGATAGCCGCCCCAAAGTGTGGAGTTTTGTTCTCAAGTCCAGCACATACTGAATTTCGTTTTTAGATTGAGATGGTCCGTCCTCCCAAGTTTCTCTTAGGACATCCAAGACCCCATGGGGCTGACGTCCATAGAGCAACTCGAAGGGGGAAAACCCCGTGGAGGCTTGCAGGACCTCTCGCACAGCGAACAACAGGGGTTCTAACCACTTATCCCAATTTTTGGCGTCCTCCTGAACGAATTTACGAATCATGGTTTTAAGCGTGCAATTAAAACGTTCGACCAGCCCGTCAGTTTGTGGGTGAAAGACGCTGGTACGAATCGATTTAACGCCCAATAATTCATAAAGTTCGCATAACATCCGTGACATAAACGTTGTGCCTTGATCAGTGAGGATTTCTTTCGGAATCCCCACTCGGGAGATTAGACTAAACAGTGCGTCAGCAACACTCTTAGCGGAAATGTTGCGGAGAGCCACTGCCTCAGGATATCGCGTTGCATAATCCACAATGACTAATGCAAAACGATGTCCTCTTGCTGATCGCTCTAATGGCCCGATGAGGTCCATACCAATTCTCTTGAAGGGGACCTGCATTAATGGGAGAGGGCGCAAAGGCGCTTTTGGAGCAGCCGGTGGGTTTACCAAATGACATTCACGACAAGACGCGCACCACCTACACACATTCTCGTGAATGCCCGGCCAAAAAAAATCGGGTCATGAGGCGATTTAGTGTTGTCGTTTGACCTAAGTGTCCAGCCATTGGATTAGAATGAGACTCTTGGAAAAGCATTTCCCTGCGGCTCCTTGGAACTAACAACTGGGTGGTATCTTCTTTTGTCTGAGTGTCTTGGGTCACTCGATACAACCGATTTTTTATGATTGCAAAATACGGATAGGTAAGCGGACGTCCAGGTTGGAGAGGCTGACCGTCGATGGTACGGACCTGTTCAAATGCATCTTTCAGCGTCTCATCCTGAGACTGCTCCAGGGGAAAGTCATCGCTTTTGTCCCCACTTCCATTACAGGACACCTATCCACAAAATGCTCCGGGTCCCCGCAACTCCAACAGGCCGGCCCAGACCTCCCCGCCGCTCCAGTGGCAGAGAGTGGGGTAAACGATTGGCGTGGAGAGAGCGGAGAAACAGAAGCGGGGCTCTCGGACTCATGAACTGACCCTGGCCATTCAGCCAGTAGCCATTTGGGCCATCACGAAGGGCCGACCGGACTCAACCAACTTCAGGGAGCGGAAGCGCTGACGATGCTGCTCTGGGCTCCGGCCGACTCGCTGGATGATAGCCCTCTTGAGGCCGTCGAAGACCAGGAGGTTCTGTACGGGAAGCCACCTGAGATTCACCAGAGAGTAACGGGATCAGGCACATCGGCCATTGGTCCCTGGGCCATCCGCACACTTCCGCGGACTTCTCGAACAGATCGAGGAACACTTCAGGATCATCCTGTGGTCCCATCTTGTTTAAGGGCAGGTGGGTGGGCACAGCGCGCTGATCGGTGGCTTCCGTACGAACCTCCCGGTCAATCCAGCTCCGGAACCTCTCGCGGTCCTCCTGCTGGGCTTGAAGGATGGCCTGGAATCGCCGCTCCTGATCGGTTCTTAAGTCCAGCAGGGCCTGATGTTGATTTTGATGCAAGACCGCGAGGGACGAGATGATGTCCGCAAATGGCGTGGCGGAAGAGGCTTGCATGGCGGCGGCTCCCTTCTTCCTTCCCGGGTTTCGGCACCAGTGTAATGAGGTTCTTGTTTAGGGAAGGAAGAGGACAGGGTCGGCTTGACTGCTGACGGTGCTTTTATTATAAAATTCACTCTCAAAACAAAAGGCTGTGCAAACAGCACAACAGTAACGACACAGTCACAAAGTAACTTTCACTTCAGTAGCAACTTCCTTGGCACGTCGAGGTCCACCCGTCAGCAGTCCTTCTTTCTCTCACACACTCCTGTTTCTCCTGGTGTTTTATACTCTCTCCACGCCAATTACTGAAACAAGAGACAGGTGTTCGTTATTTGCGTTCAACTCACTCACCGTGTGTCTCCCGACTCTCTCTCCCGCTGCAGACCTCGCTGAACCACGCCCCCCTCGCCACATATACATTCTGTTAATTTTGTGAATTTATGTATGTTTTGTCAGGCTGCAAAGAATTATAGAGTATCGTCAGCATAACGGTGAAAACTAACGCCATGCTTCCTATTGATATCTCCCAAGGGTAGCATGTGTAGGGTGAAAAGCAACGGTCCTAGTACTGAGCCTTGCGGTACTCCATACTGAACTTGTAATAATGTCAAATGCAGCGCTAAGTGCACTGTAGCGATACTGTAGTAGTAGACGGTTGCAATTTTCTCTCTGATTGTATCAATCTTAAGTTATAAGTGAAGAAATTCATAAAGTCATTACTGCTGTGATATAGGAACATTTGAAAGAAATCTCATGTTACCATTTCATGGGATCATTATGATCAAAATAAATGTAAAAAAAAAAAAAAAAGAAAAGAAATGAACATAAAACGGATACTAACAAATATGATGCACGCAAAATCTTGCCAGATGTAGTAGGTCATCTGGTTACTTTTCACTTACTGTTTTGTGAATTCAGACAAACTGCTCTTTTCACATACTGTTTTTCACCTACTAGTAATATGCGTTATTTGATGTAGCCATACTATTTATATAGTAGGGCTGTCAATCAATTAAAAATCAAAATCATATTCATTACATAATATACTGTTTAATTCATCAAATTAAAAGAAATTGCAGCAATTAGTTTTGCAAATCCTTGTTATGGGCGTGATTAAAGGAATACATTTTTAACACATTATTTATACTTAATTGTACTAAATGAAAACTAAATTGACAGCCCTACACTTTTACACTACACTTCTCATTCCATTGATTTCCATTCATGCGAATACAAATGCAGGAGACCGGAGGAAGTTTAAAGGACTGTAGACTGTAGACTATTTTCACACTATTTTTTGTATTTATTATTATTTATTATATGTTGAATTTATGTTTTAAAAAAAAATATGTTGAAGAAATTTTTCATGCTCAAAGTCTAATGTGACTGCGGCTTAATTCATATTTGAATTTGAATGTTTTATGGGATTTGCTTTGCCAGTGGTGACTATATAGTTGAATAAGTCACATGACTCAATCTTCTCAGGTTCTTGGGAAACGGGCTAATTACGGCAGCGGACCATGACACCTGGTACAGGCAGCGTCGCATCATGGATCCTGCCTTTAGCAGCTTGTGAGTGAAACACAGAAAATCTCTGATGTACTGAAATGTGATACAGATGCACCTCAGCTGATGCTGTCTCATTCATCAGATACTTACGAGGCTTGATGGACACTTTTAACGAGATGTCGGAGCGCCTAATGGACAAGCTGGAGGAAATGGCAGTGAAGAAAACACCTGCCGTCATGCATGACCTGGTCAACTGTGTCACACTCGATGTCATTTGCAAGGTTTCACTCTCCTTTCCGCTAATCCAATGGAAAGTCTAATAGAAGGGAAGTCAAATCAGTGCTTGATCAATACTTAGTAGTCATGTTTTCATCCACAGGTGGCTTTCGGTGTTGATTTGAATTTCTTGACGCAAACTGACAGCCCCTTCCAGAATGCAGTAGAGCTGTGTTTAAAAGGCATGGTGTTGGATCTCAGACACCCATTTTTTAGAGTAAGAATTTATCTAAAGATGCTTGTCACCCTAAAGTAGTATAATGCTGTATAATCTGTTTTTTATATGTGGCACCTTAGCTTTTTCCTAAGAACTGGAAGATTATACAGCAAGTTAAAGATGCAACTGAACTCCTGCGTAAAACAGGAGAAAAATGGATACAAAACAGGAAGAGAGCTGTAGAAAATGGAGAAGACGTCCCCCAAGACATTCTCACACAAATCCTCAAAACGGCAGGTATGTGGGTCTCCAGTGGCTGTGACATTAAATGGTTAAGTGTATTTTCATTCTTCCATTTGTTATACAGGTAATGGGGCTGCAAATTTTTAAAATTGTCATTAATCATTTTAAAAATGTTTAAAAAATTAACCATTAAATCATACCATGTACCACATTTAAACCTAACAAGTGCAAACATTTGATAAGTAATTTACCATTAGAGCAATAAAAAAGTTCAAATACAAGTTGCCCAGAGTGCAACCGAGAGGAACAGATTACAGGAGTCAGACACATTTTAAAAAGTTAAATTGTGTTTGTAACTTTTAAACCTAATGAGTGTGGAAAAAATGGTAAACAATTTACCATTGGAGCAGTTCAAGTTCAAATACAAGTTGTCCAAAGATCACAGAAAGGAACAGATTACAGGAATCAGAAACATATGAAAAAGTTAAACTTGACATTGTCTTAAAAACTTAGCTCTCATGGTGCAAGATGCAACTTGACAACTAAAGACATCCATGTCCATCTAAAATGTAGATCATCAGCAATTATAAAAAAGCACAAACTTGATTACAAAATGGGTTGTAGGCTTATGTTCAATAATATGGAAATGAAACAAATAATATATTGACTTCTGAAGTCACTTTTAAAAATGTCTGTTCAGTACTCGTCTTTACTCGTCTGCTTTTGAATTATCTTCATGTTTTCTCAGCAAAAAGTAACATGTGCCTTTATAAGTGATTCAAGGCCGATATGCTCACAGCAAAGTTATTTTTGTTCCTCGCTTAGAGGTAAAAAGAAGTTCTAAATACGTGACTAACGTTATACTGTTAGCGAACATCCTGATGTCGCCCACACTGCTGAGAGCGACATTTAAATGAATATGTAAATATGTGCTGCACACTTTCTGTTCAGTAACAAAATAAACACAACAAAAATGACAGTGGTGAGAAAACACCTTTTAAGAAAGCTTAGTTTTCTAAATGACATCACACCAGTTTGTTCTTTGATTTTGCTTAGTATATCAGGGCCTTAAAGTGGTTAATCAGCATATAATTTAATTAATTGGATTCCAAATTTTAATCAGTTAATAGCCCCAATAATAACATATTCAAAACTAGGTAGAGTTACTTAACTATTTAACACTTTCTATTTTTGCTGCAGAGGAGGAAAAAGTTAATAATGCAAAAGATGATGAGCTGATGTTGGACAATTTCGTGACTTTCTTCATTGCTGGTGAGTTACGGCTTTGTTTGATTTCTGCTCATAAACTCCTGCCGTTATAAACAGCGCCTGATTCTTTTGCAGGGCAAGAGACAACAGCCAATCAGCTTTCGTTTGCAATCATGGAATTAGGGAGACATCCTGAGATATATAAACGGTAAAAAACGTCTTGGAAATGTGGACCTATTTCACATTGTCTTGTATTACAATGCTGTAGTTTGAATTTCTTTTAATTCCCAGGGCTAAAGCAGAAGTGGATGAAGTTCTTGGGACAAAGAGAGACATTTCACATGAAGACCTTGGAAAATTCACTTACTTGTCTCAGGTTGGTCTACAGCAGGGGTGCCCAATGCTGTTCCTGAAGATCTACCTTCCTGCAAAGTTCAGCTCCAACCCTGATCAAACGCAATTGAACCAGCTATTTAAGATCTTCAGGAGCACTTGATAATTACAGACAGGTGTGCTGGATCAGGGTTGTAAATGAAATCTGCTTGTAGGTAGATCTCCAGGAGCAGGATTTGGCCCCCCTGGTCTACAGAAATGTTGTTTTACATGCTACAAACATAAATGGCTCTGTATCCATTTCATTGAATGGTGTATTATTGACTCAATGCATTAGGTATTGAAGGAAACACTGCGTCTGTACCCCACTGCTCCAGGAACCAGTCGCTGGTTGCATGAGGACATGGTTATAAATGGGCTGAAAGTCCCAGGGCACTGTTCCATTGCTGTGAGTATCGCCAATTTCTCAGTAAGGCTTGTGGCCATCATGGTACCTGCCTGGGGCAGCTATTTCTAGTCACACAAATACAGCTCCTGTCTACTTGATTGGAAGAAGAAAGAAATCTTCAACATTGTTTGGATATATTATATTTTAGTTAAAGGGTTAGTTCACCAATATTTACTCACCCTGGTGTTGTTCTAATGCCATATGACCTTCTTTCTTTTTCAGACCACAAAAGGAGAATTTTCTTAAATGTCCAGCTCGCGCCTGTCCATATAATGGCAGTGAATAACGACCAGCATCAAGTTTTTAAAAAAAGATGCAAAAGCATCACAGCAAGATCCCTTGCAACACGTGTCATAAATTCTGGGTGTTCTAGGCATATACGATAGGAAAAAAAAAAAAAAAAATGTTATGTATCATTCAATGAAAATCCTGACCTTGGCCATTGGTATTCTGTGCACAGCAGTCCAGAGATATTCAACTCAGTGAAGAAAGTACACGGATACTTTTTGGGGGGATTTCTAGGCGTTGTATTTGATGACGCATTTTTATTAATCTTGATTTCTCATAAATGCATGTGCTTTTTCTGGGTGAGTCGGAGTGAACTGCGGCGTTAATAGAGTGTGCAGTTGTGCACAGAGGTCAGGATTTTCATTAAACAATACATTAAATTTCAGTTTGATTTTTACCAAACCTATCATAAACCCCCAGAACACATAGGATATACGACACGTTACATAGGACCTTTCTGTTACTTTTGCTTTTTTTTAAAAAACTAAACAAAAGCTTGATGCTTGTTGCTATTCACTGCAATTATATGGATGATGCAGAGCGAACGTTTTTGTAAATTTCTCCTTTTTTTGTCTGAAAAAGAAAGAGCGGCAGACTGCATTAGAACAACGCCACGGTGAGTAAATGATGACTTAATTTCATTTTAGGGTGAACTATCCCTTTAATTGTCAAATGAAATTTCAAATTAGCAATAAAATCAGACAATGGCGTCATCAATTTTACTTATTTAATTGTATTTGAATACATGAATATTTTGAACCATTTTCACCTTTTTCCATACAGTTCAGTTCTTATGTCTCTCAAAGACTGGAAAAGTTTTTTAAAGATCCGTTGAAGTTTGATCCTGAGAGATTTGATGTGAATGCCCCAAAGTAAGTCATTATCACCTATTCACAGTCTCATTTTACCCTATGTTTTAGTAGTTATTCTGCATTCACACCATGTCATAATTAACAACCTGTAACGTTCTACTTGGAGTTTCAGAATTATTAAACAACACTATTAATGCAGTGAATCATTAGGCAAAACCACAATACAACAAATAACAGTCATCACGTTTATTTAGCAGGATTTTTTTACTCTGTTCTAGCTACATTCAATTGTATTATGTCTTTCGTTTATTTACAGATTATTCACGCATTACGGTATTAAAAATAGTCAATTAATTTTAGGAATTATTAAACAAAAATATTTTAAAAAATATCTGCTTAACTACATTTTACTGCTACCATTTTTTTTTTTTTTTTGTTTCCGCATGGCGTTACAGCGGTTAGGTGGTACAAGTCTGACTTACCAAAAAATACAGAGTTTACAAGATGTAATTATGAGTTCAGTGTGGATGTGAACTCTTTTTGTAGTCAATATTTCATAGTTCCAGTATTTATGACATGAACGCACCTTAATGTTACAGCATGAAATCTGCTGATATCAAATTGTGTTCTTATCTGAAAGGCCTTATTACTGCTACTATCCATTTGCACTTGGCCCACGAACCTGTCTAGGGCAGGTCTTCTCACAGGTGATGAAGCACACACAAACACACATTTGCACCTCCTTTTCTCCTTCAGAATTTTTAGACTTTCCAAGTGCCACATTTGCTGTGATCATGATAACTCTGTCGTGTTTCTACATTCAGATGGAGGCAAAAGTTGTGCTTGCCAAACTGCTTCAGAGATTTGAGTTCAGTCTGGTTCCTGGACAGTCTTTCGACATTAAAGACACTGGAACTCTACGGCCCAAGAGTGGAGTGATCTGCAACATTAAACCATGCTCATAGGACATGTTTAAGCCACTTGTTTTTTGACAACTCTTGTGTACTTGTGTCTTCATACATGATCTTGTATTATTCAAACACTAACCTGAGCACAAAAGTTGTAACAGGCTATGATATTCCATCTGCACTTTTAATTGATTCAGTTTTATATTACTTCATAATCCTTCATTATGGTCATGTTAAATCTTTGGTTTAATAATATTTAGTAATAATATTATAATAATATAATAGTAATTATGTAGAATATATATAATTATATATATGTTTCGATTTAAAATACTCATAAACAGAGTACAGTTTCTTTATTACTGATTACATGATTACATATTATTCACACAATGGTAGTAAATTATTTATAATTTATTGATTTTCCCTAATTCTTCTTTTTATCTTTTTAATTTTAATTTCTAAAAAAAAGTATATATATGTTTGGAAAGTCTTCTAGGTCTAGATTAACCACACATTTGCATGTTCACGGTTTTCTGTTATTGGTCACATGACTTGGTAAATAAAGTAATACATTCTTTTTAGTAAGTGTTTTATCTTGAATGTTTCTGTTCTGCTAGTTTAGTTCTTTTTATTTATTTTTTTTTTCTTATAAATTATATTATCAGCCAAATCCTAAAACATTTTATTAGATTTTAAATTGGTCTCATATTACAAATTATATACCACTTAACCAAACAGATTAAACAGAGTGAATTAAAATTAAAAAAAAACTGTTTTACGTGGTGCCCTTTTTCTTTTTTGTATTTTGTGAACCTGTATCACTTGTTCTTGTAGTACAACTATTATATAATATGAAGATGTCCAAAGAAAAAACTCTTTGCCTCACAGGCCCCAGCGAGGATCGAACTCGCGACCCCTGGTTTACAAGACCAGTGCTCTAACCACTGAGCTATGGAGCCAGCTGTGGCAGCTATCCCGAAATGTATTGTATTTAATCATAAATATTTTATTTTATGTGGTAGTGTATGCAATTGATAAGCACTTTCTTTTTTTAAGCTGAGTGATGTGCCAAAAATATAACTTTACCACATTCGGTGATTTACCACATTTTTATATAAAACATACGAATTAATTGAGATTGAGATGAATTATTAAGGTATTCAAGTTTAATAAATAAAAAGAAAAGACGAAGGATATAGAGGAAAGATTTTATGTACCAAACCGACGAAAAATATTTTTACGGATTGTTCGTCGTTATTTTCATAACCTCGAATAGCCTGTAAGTAGTACCCGGATGGAAATATCATTTTTGGCCACTGGAGGGCAACGTTCACTAACAAAACTCTCCACAATCACGTTCTGCAATAACAGAGAAAAAAACATTTGTTGTCTAAACTGTTAAAGGGATAGTTCACTCAAAAATGAAAATTCTATCATAATTTACTCAACCTCAGGGTGTTCCAAACCTGTATGAATTACTTTCTTCTTTCTTCTTAAAAGATATTTTAAGAATGTCAGTAACCAAACAGATGATGGGGCCCGACTGACTTAAAAATACAATGGAAGTCAATGAGGCCCTGTTTGATAGGCCCCAGGTTTGGAACAACTTGAGGGGAGTAACTGATGACAGAATTTTCATTTTTGGGTGAACTATCCCTTTAAGGTTGAACCAAAGAGCGGTTCTTTATGGTTTTCAGCACAATTGAACATTTAGCTACTTTACAAACAAAACGCCATGTTGAGGTCTCACTGAAACTGAAACATATGGAACTATCAATGTGAAACCATATTCTCAAATGAGTCATTTATTGAAATGAATGCTAGATTTGCTGACACTAATATTTTGTGAGAAAATGAAAGCTTGAGACTGGACCCAAACATAGGTGAATAATACCTCTGAACATGTCAATTCAAAATATATCCTTGATACAGATTTTTCAGTAATTTGATTCTGCAGTTAATACTAATTTTTAGGTTTTAAAAAGTTAGGTATATTTGACTTTCTTTGAATGCACAATATCCCTGTCAGGCATCTGCTCCTTTCTCACTTTACATCATAAACAAATGGGTCTTAAAAAATTGATAGTAATGGCACAGTAGACATTCCATGATTTACTTGTTTCCTTTACTTATGAACAAACATTCAAACAAACAAATAAATAATAGTGGGTGGTTTGGGTGGAAAAGAATTTACAATTTCTAACAAACAACCTAAAAAACTCGTGAAAAGTAATACAATTTAAATAATTATAAATTAATTATAGTTAAAATTTAATTATAATTGAAATAGGTTTTCTATAATACCTTAAGAAATCGAATAAAAACCAGCCTGTTTGTGTATCTTGGGAATGTGGGCTCTGTCTCTTTAAGAGGGCAGATCCTGCTTTTTGCCTCTCATCTCTGAACCTGCTCAGATCCGCTCGGATCATTTCACACCAGTCCAGGGGAAGAACTGAACCCGAGACCCTGAACATTGACACACGTGAGAAGTTAAACTGCAAACCCCTTCTGATCTGATCTTTGAAGCTTCCGATGGATTTTAACGTGAATGCAGACATGTTATTTTTAAGAAGGCGGTGTTGATGTTTATTATTTTTTTTAAATATTGCGCTTGAAACCTCTAAGCTCATTCGTGTCTAAAGGAATTTTTTCATGAGAAAAACCGCGTTTCATTTACAACGATGCTCGTGGATTTATATATCGCGCACATTTTAGGATATTTAAAAACATGTACGATTGCAAAGTTAGTGGTAAATGAGGCGTTAATAAAGGTGATAGTTTGAAAATAGATTTTCCGAAATACAAATCAGTTCATGTACAGTCCTGTTAATATTTAAATCATTTACTACATGAATCCTTTGGTTTTTAATGCGTTTTTATATTGTGCTTTTTTGGTGGGATTATGTTAGATCTATGTTGAATATTTCACCCTGAGACTGTTCCTCTTTAAGAGTCATGATGGCAAAACATTGTCCTAATGATGACCTGAGTAAGATCTCTGATGATGAACTGATCAGATGGAGCAAAGAGGACTTGATAATGAGACTGAGAAAGGTTGACAGTGAAAAGATGAACCTTATGCTGGAGCATGGGAACATGATGAAGGACATCAACCGCAGACTGCAGGTGCACCTCCATGAGATCCGTAATCTAAAGGATATCAATCAGAAACTGCAAGACGATAACCAGGAGCTCAGGGAACTCTGCTGCTTTCTCGATGATGATCGGCAGAAAGGTAAGAAGCTGTCTCGGGAATGGCAGAGGTTTGGGAGGTATACGGCAAGCTCCGTGTGGAAAGAGGTGAGCACGTATCAGCAGAAACTCAAGGACCTAGAGGTTAACCAGGAAAACATTCTTCGGGAGAACGCAGAGCTGAAGGAAATCATTCTCATGTTGGATGAAGATAGAAGTGGAGCTGGATCTAGGAGTTCTATTGACAGCCAGTCCAGTTTGAGCAACCTAAATGGAGGTTCGGGCACTGTCAGAGATGTGGGTGATGGGAGCAGTACCTCCAGCGGTGGAAGTGCTGGCAGCCCAGACCATCATCATAATCATATACACAAGACTGTAGAACCCAAGATTGGCACCATAAGACGATCGATGGATGATCTCTCCGCTCCACATCATCACAGGAGCATCCCCAATGGACTCAATGGTGAGTGCAGATGACCGTGTTCGCATCATTGTTTAAAAATCAAAATTGGTGTTTTGTGGCTTTTAGTGCATGTCTTTTAGTTTTAATGCCATTCATATATTAGAACTCTCTTAAAAAGTACACATTAAGTCTTTGACTTCCAGAAAAACAAACCAAAAATACTGATGATTCATCTTGCACTAGTGGGCGTGTCCAAATTTTCCAATCAAATTCTGTCTAGAATGAGAATGTCCCACTTACTTAATAAAGAGCTGGAGTGCTCGTGACGTCACTGCACCACTTTCCACACATGCTACTATCTTGGAAATATGAAAATATGTAAACACAGGAGATAAAACTGCACTTGTCAAGCCATTTCACAGGGGTTTTAACAGTATTGTTCACGAATCTGAGGTTGGAGGTTTATGAAGTTTTAAAGGGTTAGTTCAGCCAAAAATTCTGTCATTAATTACTTATCCTCATGTCGTTCCAAACCTGCAAGACTTCCATTCATCCTTGGAACACAAATGAAGATATTTAATATATTGAAATCTGAGAGCTTTCTGTCCCTCCATTGACAGTCTACGCAACTACCACTTTCAAGCCCCAGAAAGGTAGTAAAGACATCATAAAAGTAATCCATGTGATTCCAGTGGTTTAACCTCGGACCTTTGTTTGCTCAAAATAACACAATTTACCACTTTATTTGCAACTTTATTTTCACGTCACTTCATAAAATTGAGGTTAAACCACTGGAGTCACATGGATTACTTTTATGATGTCTTTACTATCTTTCTGGGGCTTGAAATTAGTAGTTGCATAGGCTGACAATGGAGGGACAGAAGTCTTTCAGATTTTATTAAAAAGTTCTTCATTTGTGTTCAGATGAACAAATGTCTTACGGTTTTGGAAAGACATGAGGTTGAGTAATTAATGACAGAATTGTAATTGCTCATTTGAAACCGAAGTTAATAACACTTAGAATAGTGGAATGGAAGGCTTGATTTCAAAGTGCTATATAACTAATGATAACTCTAGATGCTTTAGTTTTAAGTTCTTTAAGTAATATGAATCTAGAGGAGCAAAATTGCAAAATAGCTCAGGCGAACTAATGTAAATGATTCTATTAATAGTATGTACTTAACAGTAAATGTAAGTGTTTAGATTTTACAATATTACTGAAGATGTAGCTAATTACCCCTGTGGTAATTACTTAAATCACCTCAGATCAATAAAACAATAGTATCGCATGTGAGTGTGGCCTTGAGTGAAGGTTTAGTGTTAATTGCTTTTACAGTAGATCGGGTGTATGGATTTTGGATTTGCTGATGGTCTTTGTTTTCTCATGGTGTGGAAGGGCTTACAAAAAGAAATCAATGTGATCACCCCTATTCAAGCCCTAAACACCCACATGAGCTGACTGTTTGATAGCTGTAATGAAATGGTGTGTTAAGCCTGGCTTTAGTTGCACTCCAACAATGCCATGATTTCAGATGAAAAGGCAGTATTGTGCTTTTGAAGTGACATGTGAAAATGCTTCCTGTTGAGTTGGCTAGCTTTTGACTTTGAGTCTGCGTTGAACATATATGCCAATTGACACTGTTTAGAAGCTTATGTGTAAGCATAGAATGACCAACTGTCAAATATGATGTTGGCCTCTGATACATTTAAAACATCAATGTTGGACAATGTATCATTTTTAGGTCTCCCTTCTGCTGTCTTATGCTGATGAAGCCTCTCAAATCATATTTCATCCCAAAATCAAAATTAATCAATTATATTTTGCTTAAAGGTAGGGTAGGCAATTTCGGAAAGGCTATCAATTGCAGGCTAGTTTGAATCCCACTTTCCCTTCAGAGTGCTCTTTAAAGCCACACCACCTCCAAAAGACATGAACATGCACAGCAGAGTCACGATAAGAGAGACGGCGTTAAATTACCTCATGTCTCAAAGCACACAACAATACAATAATACTGAATGTAAACTGCAGAACTCTTACTTGTACCACCTGACTGCTGCAGATTCATTTTGGCATTAATAGTGTTGACATAAAAATATAAATCCGAGTCTGAAAAATTGAACAGCCCTGGGCAGAACATCACGGGTTACCATCTCGTAGTAACGGTTACGACATGGCGTGAACACAGCATAAGCTCGTTGTTTTGGTTCAGGAGGAGACTGTGTCTACAACTCTGCATAGCCTCATGAAACATGCTGATGACGCAGGGTACGCAGAGGTATGGAAATACATATGTTGACAGTCCTGAAACTTTCAGAAGATATATGTGCATGTTTTAATATTTAGACACCTTCTATTATTGATTGCTATCAGGATATAACCAGTATGACAAAAAGTGTTCATAAAAAAAATTGCCTACCCTACCTTTAAACACAATTAAGCCTATTTTTAGGACCATTAAGTTTTTTTTATTGTGACAGTTAAGTGCATTTCCCCCAATTTTCATTACCATAATAAAAAAATCTTATTCTCATTACTGAAATGCAAAAATGATATTTTATTTAAAGAGGCTATATGTAGTATTCAGAAACTCTTGTTATTAGCGACACCGGTGGCCATTAAGTGAACTGCAACCAGCAAAATATTGTTTGTTCTCGTGCACACGTAACATACAGGTGACTGAACATGATTCAAGTCCCCAATATATTTACGGCAAAAGTACTTTTTTGTTCTTCGTTTAGAAGTAAAAAGAAGTTGCAAATACCTTTGCAGCAGTATACTGTTAACGAACGTCCCGATGCCATCCACACTGCTGAGAGCGCCATCTAGATGTATAAGTAAATATGTGCTGTGCGCTTTCCTCTCAATATCAAAATAAACACAGAACAAAAATGATAGCAATGAGAAAACAGCAGTTAAGAAAACATCTGATCATAGTGATGTGGATATGTTTGCGCCAGCTCTGCAATTCACCGGCATCATGTCAACAGATGAGGTAATTATAATCACACTTTCATAACAGTGAAATTTTACAGTACAGTATATTTGAGACTACAGTTTGAATCCCTTTTCTTTGCATGACACATTGACATTACAGTACAGAATGGCTCTTTCAGCATTATCCTGAACATTGTACAAGCATTCATTTCACATGTAATTAAATGGAAGAGAGGCTCTCGTGAACACGTGTAAACGTCACATCCTTTTGATTTTCCCAGCAAAAAATGGGTCCTTCACATAAAAATCAGTCTACAGGCTTTCTTAGGGTGCATCTCAATGATCTCTCTAGCTCCCAAGCTCATGAATCAGTATATTGTGTACACGAATTTGGGCACTGGTAAAGACCCTGGCTCACACACTGGGCCAGGGTCATTAACAGTTAACAATTATAACTGTTATCTAGATTTGTTCACTACCTGTCTGGCGATGTGTGTTTATGCTGATATATAATACAAAAAAAAAAAAAAGGTTTATTTTTTCAAATCTTCCATTGTGTGTCATATTTATTCAGAAATGTGACGTAATTTCCGATAAGGGAGCATAGTGAGCATCGATGCTCCCTGGTTTTTGCGGTGCATTGTGGGACCTTTTAAGGGAGTGAATGTTCCAGTGCAGGAAGGATTTTGTGATTGAGACAGCCCTTAAAATGGCTGACTCCCTGATCAGTGCCCTGCCTACTGAACTATAGAGAACTGATTGAGACGTACCCGTAGACAACCTAGGAAGTCAGGGAAGGTCTTGTTTTTCATTACAAGCTGTTCACACATTGGCAATAAAAAAGCGATTAAAACTGTACATGAAAATTCTTACATGTATCCACTTTAAATTGAAAAGTATTTATAATTTCTAGTATTTATTATGTTGCTCTACATTAAAAAATCCTGTACTTATATTTGGTTGCACCATTTGTTCAGAATGTAGATTGTACTGTAGGTTGTAAGCTCTCCTTGAAGTAACACAAAGTGTCATAATATGACATTTACTTTCAACAATCCAGCAAGTCTTGAACAGAAATTGTTGAATTGCTGTGAATTTAAGTTTATTTGTTGAGGTTGATTCTAAGGTATTTTGCCTCATGTAACTGAAGGTAAAAAAAAAAAGTTTCCATTGAAATACAATATTAATCATTAAATCAGTCATTAATTGATTAACAATTTTTTATATGTAAATAGCATTCAGAAACTACACATAATGTTCACAATGTTTTCTCTTTTAAATTATGAGTGTAAATGTCAACATCATCATATGGTCATAAAGGATTGAAATTTGTAAAACATGAGCTTTTTAATGCAATTCAGTTAATTATCTGTTTTATTCTAACCATTACTGTTGGTCGGAGGCTTCCGTAAATATTTCGTTTATATGCAGAGTTACATTTCAACTACATTTAATGGTACACGGCAAAAATATTTAGTAGTTTGTAAGTTGTAACTTTTCTCATTTATGTCGCAACTAGGCTGTTGTAACTTACGTACAGCTGGTGCAACCGGCGGCCCCATATGCTTTCAAATAAGTTAGAGATGAAAAATGGCTTTTTTGTCATTAAAATGTCACAGTGCAAAGACATTCATGACAGGTTTCATCATATTCACTAATTTCCACCCTGATAAACTCTCCATGGCTTGTGCACAACATGGTGGTCTACTTTGATCTTAAAGAGGCCTGTCGCTATCCTATTTGTCCGATCAATGAAATAAATTTGATCATGGTTAAGCCCCTGGGGTCAGTGTGTGTGGCCTGGATTCAGTGTGTGGTGCAGTGTCATTTAATATGATGGTCAGGTTGAGTGCATATATGTTTGTGTATCTTGATTCCACAGGGATTCCTCACACACACTAACAGCCGTAGGAAGGTGATAAATGAGTGAAGCGGGACCTGCAGAGGTATTTGCCGGAGATATTGGCTGGAGTACGGCAAATATAGAGTGGATGGTTTGGAGAGTGTGTGTATGAGGTCCCCTGCTCTCTTTCCTTCTTAAGGGGTCTCATCAATCAGTTGAGCCGTTGGCCGTCCCAATGCACAGATGGTGCTGCGGTAATCTTCAGAGACAGGTTCATATTTCATCTCAATGTTCGATCCCAAGCTGTGTTGCACAACTGCTCACAACTCTATGGTTTCAAGAGTTGAAGCCTTCACACACACAATAAGTATTGCTACATTGCTAGCATATTAACACTGGTTTCTGTGGGCAGTATTTTTGAAATTATCTACATTTTGATTGCAATTCAGATTTCGAAAGTTAATCAAGTTCCTGTGAATCACTGTCCAACAAGTTCATGCATGTAAAGCATGTTAAGGGATTTAGTCATCATCAAGTTCTCATTCAAATCTACAGTCAACCTAGACTTTTGTCAGTTGAGATTTTTTTTTTTTAATTACTATTATTAGTAATAATAGAGTGCTCGGGTTTTAATTCTAAAATCGTGAGATTTTAAGTCATGGGTTCCCATTGGAAATTCAAACCTTTTTTTTTTTTTTTTTTCAATCGCAGTTTTCAAATTCAAATTAAAATAAGTCTATGGTTAACTTTTTGATTTGCAACATAAATTACAAACAGTCATACCTCAAACATTATAAATACCCAACCCATGGAAAAGATCCAGTCTCAAAATACCTTATACAAATACCCAATCTCATGGTAAAACATAACTACTTTACAAGGTGGCAATTTCATCACATTCGTACGAAAATGTACACATGAGATTTGGATGATTTTGGCCACCAGTTTGCCAAAATGTAAAATAGTTAAGAATTACCATGAACTGTGTTGAAATACCAAAAGAAGTTTATGTACTTGACAAATCAGACAGATCAAAGTTGTATGTTCATTTCAGGTACCAAACAAACAGACATACAAAAACAAAATGTCAAAACAAAACGGGAAAATCACTGAAAGTAATGTTAACCAGACCTTATTTTACTGCATGTATCTATACTTTATAAATTAAAAACCGCTATTACAAAACCTCTCTGGAACTCATGATAAATTAGCCTTTTGGGTTGGACTGAAATTTGACGTCATGTCTGAAGAGCTCTATTAAAAAAAAAAAAAAATTATGGTGACATGACATAAAGGACAATTATGGTAACCCATACTTGGAATTTGTCCTCTGCATTTAATCCATCCAAGTTGGTGCACACACATTAAGAGCAGTGAGTCATGAATACACACACACACTGCAAACCGTGGACACACACACACCCAGAGCAGTGGGCAGCCATTCGCTGTGGCGCCCGGGGAGCGATTGGGGGTTAGGTGCCTTGAGGGTGGAAGAAAGCACACAGACAGCAGTGAGTACTGAACACACACACACACACCGTGAATACACACCCGGATAAAAGGTTATCAGACCAGTGGGGGGTCCATCTGTTGTGATCTGTCCAGGGAGGTAAATGTTGTGAGTTACTGAGTAACTTCTGAATGGATGTGGGAATCTGGATATCACTGGCCTCATGGAGAGGTTGTGCTGCATGAAATGTGAAATGACCTTGCTGCAGAAACTTAACCAGTGTCATAAAAGTGTCACATAAAAGTATCTTGCTCAGAATCCCCATACTAACATGTAGTAATCTTGGTCTCAAATTTCAGTAAAAATTCTACAAAATTGAACTTACAGCAAATAATTACCACAGTCAATGTCTGCTTCTCTTAAACACCTAATGCAATCCTAAAGCTTTAGAAACACAATTAGGGCTGTACAAATAAGCAAAATCAAAATCGCAATATATGCTGTTGCAGTTAGTAAACCACATAATCATATCTAAGCAGCAACTTGATTATTTATCCAAATGTTTATCGTATTGCCACATTTTTAATGCAGCCCTAGCAGCAGTATGACAATTATCTGTGTGTTTTGACTGATACTTGGGGTTTTTGGTTTATCATGATAGATTAGGTTTAATCCTAACAGGTTAAGTTTGCCAGTTTTTAACATGTTTGATGTGGTATATGAGCTTGTTAAGGATGTAGATTATATGGTTTATTAAAGAAAAAAAAGAATCTCTTGGCAGCCTGTACAATCTTTTTCACTTATGTTGCTGTTGCCTTGAGATAGCTCATGAGGGATGTTTCGCCTTGTGTAACGGGCACTAAAATCACCGAACCCAGTTTAAGAATGAGGGCAATGACCCAATAAGGGTTAAAGTTAACCTGTGAAACGAGCTCAGCCAGTTCTTCGTAACTCACTCATTTGCCAAGCCCACAGATTGCATCTTAGTGTGTTAATGATGCAGTATAACATTCAGTCTTTAAACTTCAATCAAATGGTAAACAGATATTTTTTCTATTATTTAAAGGTGATATTTTTATTATTTTAAAGCAAGGGTATCCAATGGCCTGTTTCTGGAGGGCCACATTCCTAAAGAATTTAGCTTTAACCCTAATTAAACACACTTGAACCAGCTAATCAAAGTTTTCTATTACTAGAAACTTCCGTCCATCTTCCTTCCATCTTCCAGCTAAGCTCTGCAGGAAGGTGGACCTCCAGGAGCAGGATTGGACATTCTAGAGTATTTTAAAAATTAAAATATTACATTGCCCTATAACTTGGCAGAGTGCTTTAGCCAGACTTGTTTCTTTTCTTAAATATATTCTACAAGTTTAAAGGGTGTGCCATTCAGCTGACCAGCGTCAGAAGTGTTGCTCTTTTAAAACTTGCTTTTCCAGTATGTGCAAGACCAATGAATCACAACATGGTATTGTTAAACAAAACTTGTGTTCTAAAACAAAATCTGTGCTGTCAAAGCATGTAGGACATTTGGCAGAATTAAAGGGAAAATCAATGCAACGAGATTATTCTTCACTTTGTTTGTGGCTCTGCAATAGTGGAAGGTCTTTCTTGGTTTTTTTTGGCCCAGGAGTGCAGACATGAGATGGCGCAAGCAGGCTCTTTCAGCTGGCTTGGCCGAATGTCCTGAATTCCCACATTCTTTATTAAACAATAGTGAGTCCTTTCTCAACAGCCTGAATAAAGAGACATAAGTGAGACTTATACTGTGAGCCACATGAGATGACAAGAACTGAGATGGAGAATTTCCACTTCTACAGTGTATAGTTTAAATAACCTTTGGTCTGCTGTCTTAGTAAATGGTTAAGTAAAATATCTGTATATGTTCTGTGTGAAACTCTTGAGCTGGACAGCTGTCTTTGAGTGGGCAATACTGAGCTTTTGAGTTTTCTGGTTTTATTTGTAGGTTTATGTATATTTTTTTGCACTTTTGCTTTTTGAATGGCATTTTTATTTACAGTAGCATTGACAACATGCTGTTCTTTAGTTGGTAGACAATGGATATGATAAAAGTGTCTTTGAGAAGTGTCTTTAAATGAATCCCCTTCAATTAGCCATAGCTATTGTACAGCCATAAACATACAGATAGACGTCTTTGGATGTTTCGTCACAACTTGCATTGTATTTGGAGCATTTTGTGCCATTAACTTTGTTTTTTTTTTTTAAGGGATACTCCTTGATTTATCAACTGGGGTTGTATGGATTCCCGTCATATTTACTTTGTGTGGTTTTTGAAGCGTCAACTTCGGGGGACCCATACACTTGCATTAAAATGCACTCTCAGGGATGGATTGTTTTTCTAAAAATCTTTGTGTTATCTTAAAAAAGAAAGTCATATACGGTACATCTGGGATGGCATAAGGTAAATAAATGATTAAACAATTTTTATGTTTGTGTGCAGTATCCTTTGAAGATGTGTGGAAAGTTCAACTCACATCTCAAGACCTCTGTGTTCTGTTCCGTTTCATTGCTTCTTGTTGTTTTTGAACACAAGAGTATGTCTTAAGCTACTGTGCCTAAATAAATGTGTCTGATCGTGGATCAGTTGAACCCAAATATCAGCCTTATTATTCTTATACCTATTCCTGAAGACCAGTAAATCAACTGCCATTTGGGCTACTCACAGAGTAGGCAATTAAAAGTTTTGCACATCTGTATTTTTTACCACCTCCACAGGCTGTGTTTATAACTAGTGCTTGTTGAGCCATTTCATGGGATTGTAGCATTAATCTAGACTTTGTCCAGGTGGGAATGCATTGATTGTCTATTTATTTATTGCTGCCTAAAGAAATGCAGCGTAATGAGGTTGTTAATGAAGTGACCAGGTGGCACATTGGCAGGGCACTAGCTGCTCCAAAGCACACATTCAGCAATCCGATTCTGTTGACGCAAACGGTGACCTTCATTTCATGTCAGGCAAAAGTTAACCAAAGTGTCTCCAATGTCATCAGAGGCCAATTTGGATGGAGCTTTTCCTGTGAGAGTCAGCCGTTTTTGCAATCTGCCAGGAGAATAGGGTATTCTCTTCACCTTTGACAATTTGATTTGACAATTATATTTGAATGCTTTTGCATTCCCTCGCAAAACTTTTGTGATGGAACTAATTAGGGATGCACAAATGTGTCTCTCAATAATCGGTATCGGTTGATAAATGCAATAATTTTCACTATCGGCCATCAGCTGATTGTTTAAAAACGGCTGATGATCGGGGCTGATTATATCGTGTCAATCAAAAGGGGGCAAAAAAACGTGTTCAGACTGCAACCTATACTGTGTGTGAATAAATTGTCTCTCGTGTTGAATAATAACGCTTTAACAATTAAAGCAGTATAGCGACGCTAAAACAGGCTCAGTTTGACCCTATGAATCACCCGTAGTTCAAGCCAGGGTTTCCAGGTCCACATTTTTCTCTACTCCAAACATAATTTGTAGTGTGCCTCCCATCCAATAATCGAAAAAAGCTTTGTGCTTCGTTACTTCTGAACAAAGTCTCCGTTTTCTAATTCTGTCCATTTTGTCACGAAATTCAAACAGTAAAAGGCGTTTTGACACTCTTAAATGTGCAGTGACAGATTGATGTAGCGCCTTTTGTAGAGTCTTTTCTTCCACTTTGATACAAGTTATAGCACAAAAAAACAAGCATGAACATTAAAAGGTATGTTGAAAGATACAGGACAACTTATTGAAATGTATCATGGCATGTAATCGCTCAATCTGTTTCAACCACAGAAACACATCAATAAAACAGCTTGTGAACAATGTCACTTAACGTTGCATTTACCTCAGGAAAGTTATCCAATGTTCACAGTTCATTACTTAGCAATAAAAAACACTTGAGAGGAGCTTTTTTACTGTTAATTATATATATATTTGCTTGAATTAATTTGTCATGAATAGTGTTTATGAAAACTACCTATGTGCAACTGCGTTGTATACAAACATTTCTGTTTTTGTTTAAGTGTAATTATGAAGTCTTAAAATAAATAGCAGTTGAAAATAATAGTTTGGGCTCTGTTGATAAAATTTTAACCTCTAATATTATAGTAATGTACCAAATGAGAGGGTTCCCTGTATAGTTTACACTACAGCATTAGTTGGGAGAGATTTATGCTCAAGAAAATCAAACTATCAGTATCGGTAGATATCATTCTGAATAATCAGTTATTGGTATCGGCAGAGAAATTTAGTATCAGTTTTGTCCTACAAAAAGCCTTCAAAGACTGTTGAATTGTCCTCTGGAAGAATGAATGCACTAAACATGCCTGCAGGCAAAAGGGAAACCTGCTGAGCTAGAGAAAAATGCCCGTCCTGTATACATTTAGTCCTGGGAAGGGTGTTACACCTTTTCTGTCACACCATATGAGCAGGACTGTTTAACCTTGTTGGAGATGGTCCTCACTGCAGAACACAAGATCCAGGGGGCAAGGTTGGATCTAGATCCAACTCCTCCCACTTTACATATCCCTAAAGCCAAGTTTACACTACAGGAATTTTGAATTAAATTTAATTAAAACTAAAATAACGCTTTCACACATAAGTTTAAAACATTCTGGCTGACCTCCCAGAGTTAAGGCAACTGTTATTTTAGAACGTTTCCCTTTATTGTTTCCATGACGACACATCATTCTTATCACGTGACACACTGCGGCCAGCCGGCCACACTGTATGACAGATGTATTGCTTTTCTCACCATGACATCAACTATCTGATATTCCAATTCTCAAATATGTGCAAGTGAGTGTTGTCATTTAAAAACCGATATAATGACCTTGATCTTAATATATAACGTGAATTCATCCATTTGTCCCGAAATACATGTGGCCGGTGAACTGGGAGAGCAATAGAGTGAGTGAGCTTGAGCTAGTTACTTACACAATGTGTATCTGATATGAATAAATGTCGGCAAATTATATTTGAATGGATTGTTATTGCTGCTTCCATAGACATCAGTGTATATTTCATTGGCTGTAGCTCATCGTGACACGTGACACCACAGGATATCGAGTCGGCCAACAGCTCCAGATATTTAGCATGCTAGATATTTGTCTGGCGTCTGCGAGGTGTCAGCAACGCATCAGCGAGCCTCTTTGATGCGTTGTTGGGTAGTTCACACATAAAGATTGGCGAGCGCCGATCACTCGCTGATTTTCCCCCAGTCACAGGCCGACCTGTTGTCGAGCTCATTAACTTGCAAATCGGGCTTAAAATCCTGTGGTGTAAACTTGGCATAAACCTACCTGTCTCCACCCCCTTGATCTAAACCTACCCATCTCCACCCCCTGGATTTGGATCCAGCTCCTCACACTTTACATATGGGATATTTAAAATGGGAGGAGATGGATACAGATCCAGGGGGTGGAGATGGGTATAGGTTTAGATCCATGGGGCGGAGACGGGTAGGTTTAGGCTAAACCTACCTGTCTCCGCCCCATGGATCTCGTGTTCTGCAGTGAGGGGCTACTGCCTTGTTGGCATCTCAGTTCTCATGTTGAGGACAGGATTGGAGAAGTGTGTCTCCTCACTAGTCTAACTTTGGCCTTATTTTACCAAATCATTGGATGATGGACTTTTGAATACTTTGGAAATTTACAGAGCTTTCTGCAGAATTGTGCATCCACTGAATTATTGAAAATTAATGCCTTGAGTTGGCAATCTGGCCATGATGAAAAGTGTTTTTTAGGTTTTCATCCCTAAAATATTTTCTTACCTCATTGATTAAGCATCCACCTTGAAAACAGCCCAAGCCACTGTTAATAGTTTGGAAAATCTCTAAATAGCTTGTCATCAAATTTTCTTGACCACTGTCTTGTCTTTTTCTGGGGGGGGTTTCGTTCCGGTGTTTGCTGTATTCAGTCTCCAGCAGTCTAAAGAGCTAATCTAAAAGCCAAGTGGTTTTACAAAGTGTAGGGTTCATGAAAGGAAAACATCTCTGAATGATTATGCCCTTAAGCTAGCTTACACTGTTTGCTTCTGCTCTTAGGTGAGTTATTCTCTCCAAAGACTGAAGTGATCTGTATGCATTAAAGGTATGTTTTATCCATCATTACAGAAGCATTCCAATGCATTTAAGGAGCTGTGAGACAGACATGCCTTTTTTTGAACCAGTAAATAAAGAGCAGATGAATGAGTCCATCCTCTTTTGTCCTGCTGGGAACATCTATATCAGCTTAGGTGAGGCTGTTTATTATCAGCTATTAACTCAAGAATTTGATTCTGTCTTGTTTGCAAAAAAGGTTAAATTAAATCACTGAAATGAATGGCTCTATCCACAAGTATTCTGCAGTTCACATTAGGTGAACCCACCAGACTCATCCCTAAATTTGTTTGTTTATTCCATTTTGTTGATAGAGGTCAAACTCTTTAGTTTCTGTCAGCAAACGACCCTCTCAATTGAAAATTATTTTAATTTTAGGTTACACTTTATTCCAATAGTCCTCTTTAGACATACTACAACTATTAGGTTAAGGTTTGGATTAGTAGAATAAGTTGACATACAGTCGTAGTCAGAATTATTGGCACCCTTGGTAAATATGATCATAGAAGGTACATTATGAAATAAATGTTTTCTCCAAAACATGTTGGCCACAATTATTGGCACCCCTAGAATTTTTTTGAGCAAAATATCTCTGAAGTATATTCCCCTTTATATTTACATTTTTTAGCACACCAGGGTAACTAGGAACATGAAATTGTCCAGCCGTGACTTCCTGTTTCACAGGAATATAAATATGAGGTAACACAAAGGCCACATTCTCTTAATCATCCATCACAATGAGTAAAACCAAAGAATATAGTTCTGATGTGCAGTAAAAGATTGTTGAGCTTCACAAAATAGAAAGTGGCTGTAAGAAAATAGTTAAAGCATTGAAAATTTCCACCATCAGGGCAATAATTAAGAGGACACAAGTCTATATATTGTCTTAATGTGTGGCAAGGAGGATCGTTTGAGTGGCCAAAGACTCTCCAAAGATCACAGCTGGAGAATTGCAGAAATTAGTTGATTTACCAACAGATAAAAAAATCAAACCTTGACAGCCTCTGCTAGAAATCATATAATGGGCCATGGTTGGATCATCCATCAGGACAATGATCCAAAACAAACATCAAAATCAACACAAAAATGGGTCACTGAGCACAAAATGAAGCTGCTATGGCCATCCCAGTCCCCTGACATGAACCTTATAGAAAATTGAAGAGGAGAGTGTATCAACATGTAGGCCTACTTGGGAATTTGAAGGATCTGAAGAGATTCTTTATGGAGGAATGGTCTCTGATTTCTTCTCAGGTGTTCTCCAAACTCATCAGGCATTATAGGAGAAGACTCAAAGCTGTAATCTTGGCTGCAAAAAGTATTTAATAAAAGGATGCTATTAATTTTGGCCAATGTGCATTAGAGAAAAACATTTTTTTCACAATTAGATACCACCCCCCCACCCATTTTTGTTTTACTAAATGAAAGGCTTGATTTTTGTAAATTTTTTTAATAAAAGGTCAAAAGGATTAACAATTCAGATTTATTTTCAAGGCTACTTTGTTCATATTTACCAAATGTGCCAATAATTCTGACTAGGACTGTATAATTACAAAGTTACTTATAGCAGTGGTTCTCAATTCCAGTCCTTTCGCCCTTTGTTCCCTTGTCCCCTGTGCCATTAACAATGCCCTTTGAACTTGGAAAAATCTGCAATAAAGCTCTATATCCAAGCGAAACACTCCTGCATCAGTTAAGGTCATTCAGTTCATAGTTTTATAACAGCAATCTAACATCTCCTCCGTCACAAACTGTTTTCTACTCAAAATTCAAGTAAGAGTGAAGGGAATGTTTCTTATGAGTAGAGGGATTCACAAGGGGGTAAAAGATGAAAGTTGCTCTTCAAGGGGGTTGGGGTGCTTTTTGTGGCGAGCTCAAGATTAAGTCTCAGAATCCGTCAATTTTGCAGTGCAAGCAAGACTGGTTAAGTCTCTTGTTGCTAGGATACCATTTTTTTGTGTTTTTGTGATAGTGTGCACTATCCTCTCCCACGGTATTGTCACTTTGCTATTTTTTAACTTCAAAGGAGGTCAAGGCTTGTTTTAAAATCACCAACAAACCCTCATTTACGAACAAGCTTTAGCAATGAGTAGAACAACAGCTGCCTCTCAAACGAAAGTACATATCTTGCTAGAAACAAGCCTGAAATGGATATATAACCACTGCATCACACAACAGATTTGTCTGTTCATAGAAAATGTCCTTACACCAGGGACACTGCCCCTGCTGTTCTAAATACTTGGAACGAGGGTGTTACATAACCCGCACTAATTGGAAAACTCATGAATTCAGTGGAAGATATCACCACTGGTTGAGCTCAGTTTTTTCTTCACCACAGATGTGTCAGTCAGGGCTCTGCAAAAACTGCACTGAAGCCGTTTCCATCAGATGAAGTCAGAGCTTGCCTGAGGTCTCTGCATTGCGGTTTCATGTCTGGCTCCACCAGTGTGTCTCATAGCTGCCCAGTGGGACCAGTGAACACTTGGTGGTCAGTGATTAAAAAGGATGCAGGCTCAGGGGTTGGTACCAAGATGGCAGGATGTGTTGGAATGCAACTTAATATGACCTTTTTGCAGGACCTGCCAGAAACTGTAGGTCCTGGATCTGGTGTAGGGATTAAGGCATGCTTTTAAAATTCACACCTCCAATATCTCACAAGGCCCCAGAGGGATGGAGACTGCAGAAACAGAAGTCATACTACATGCACTTTTATGTTCCAATGGCCTTCATGGAAAGACATGGCTGTGGTTCATTAGCATGTTGAAGTAATGTTTTTCCAGGGTCAGTTGCATAATATGTGGGAAGATAATAACAAGGAAACCTGACCATAAAAATAAACATAGGCGCCGTTAAAAATTCCCAAGCTAAGGTCATAGACTTATGATTGTTTTGGAGTATAGATTTGATTCCAATATTGTAGACGAGTTTATGACTTCTAGCTCTTTGAGAAGATTGCAGATAGTGATTGTGTAAAATTCAGATAGATCATCTAAATTAAACTGAATTGTTATAGGCAAGAATCAACACTTGCAGAATTCTGCAGAAAATGGACGTGTTGTTTATTTTCAGTGGAAGGCTAGTCTACACATGATTAAAACATAAATGTAATGGATAGACGGGTAATTTCTTGAATGTAGAGTTTTCATAATTTCCGCATTCAACATAAAACAATGTGTGGTTGTTCACAATTTATGTGGTATGTTAAGCATTTTTAATTAATTGTTAAGCAACTTTTCTTTTTTTTTTTTGTTATAAAGTTACAAGTGCTAAACGTTTAAATGGTAGTGTGTATTTTTTAATAATTAAATTATTGTAACACGTTCTGGTTTTCAAACCTCAGTGAAACATGTCCATATTTAATGTAATGAACAACACCTGTGGTTACTTTACTAGAACACCTGTGTGAACTTGAGGGAAACTGAATTCATATATCAACTAAAAATCATTTTGACACCAGGGAGTTGAAAGTCTTTCCAGAAGAGGCTCAGAAGTTAAGATTTTTCTGAAAAAGTCTTACATCATATGTGTGACACTTGTTGTGATAATTAGTTTCCTAGAAGTGTGACTTGTACATTGTACACCTTCTCGATTATGATCTTCTAATGAGCTGCTAGTCTTCTTAAAAAAAACAAAAAAACTTCAGATTGTCTCAATTAAACGCATTCAGAAAGAGTGGCAAGTTCTACTCTCAGTAGTAGTGTTCCTCTACAGAATGTGAATTATTCACTTTTCTACTTTTACTATTCAGGGATATGTGGAAGGGTTTTTTTATACTTTCTCTCACTTCACAGCCAAGTGGTCTGAGAACAGCAGTAGAACTTGAATATTCTCCAGTTGCCTTGTTAAATTTTTTGTGGAACTGTCCACTGCAAGCATCATACATTGAGATTGTTGCAGAAAAATCGGCACTTATAACTTATATAAATCTACAGTAGACACCAAAATGTTCTGGAATGTATTTAAAAACAAGAATTTAAGGGACATATTTGGACATGCTCACACATGTTATTCTTACACCTTCGAGTCAAATTCCTAGGAACCGTTGAGAAGTCAATTCAGTCTTTTTGTCTCATTTTTTGTCTCCTGTTCCTCTTTTTCCCTGAGATTATAGGTGTCTGTTTAGGCTGAGAAAGGGAGAAAATATCATTCTCAGTCTAACGGACTTGAAAGGACTAAAACACCTAATCTAAAACTGGAAGATGTCAACCAATTCCCATAAAAGCAGTTCTCATGTATACAGTTTTCATGTATAGAAAAGGAAGACATCTTTATATATATTGTAAACTGAAGATTTAATTAGTGCATTTATGATTTATGTTTATTCACACTTCAGTGAGGTGGAGAATAACACTGTTCAGTTAGACAGAACAAAGATGCTGTCTGACCTAATGTAGTGTTTACATTAACGCTAAATAAAGTGATCTGTGTGTTACGTGCTTCAGATTTGATTTAATCTTTTGATATGTGCACATCACATAAACATACTAACCATCATCCTGCCATCGAAGCAAAGGACTGCTGGGACAGCATTTTCCTGTAGCACTTCACAGACAATGAGTGGAATGACAGTTTTAGATTGACACGACAGTCATTTATTACACATTCAACAACAACAAGCTCATTCCATGCATCCTTTCCATACGTCATTACACCATTTCTACATCATTGCACATATCATATGTTTCCAGTTTCGGTTTTCAATCTAATCAAGTGTTTACTTGGCCTCTCAAACGGATTAGAAAAGGTTTAAACCACCCCTTTCAATTGGATTTGACCAATTCATTCCGATTGACGTGGATACATGTGACTTTTTTATTCCGACTGCAATTACAACAGATTATTAGGGTCCATGTAAACGCAGCTATTATCACAGATTTAAACCCTCAGTTTACATGCAACCAAATAATCGTTAGAAATCGGAATGAATTCTGATTGAAACAAAAGTTGTGCATGTATAGCCACTGTCAATAATCTATGCATTGTTGACTTTGATGTAGACAACAATTGTGCTAAACTACCAAATAAAATCACACAACTTCCAGTAAATATCTTATGACCACTGTCTCCCTAAACTCTGAGATCATGGTTCACGGTTCAAATGGAGTCTGTGGGTCTTTTTGACTTGCTACATCACATCCACATTGTAAAATACTTTTAGTTTTAGTTTTTTTTTTAAATAGTTTTTTCTCCAGCGACCTCTGCAATGTTATTGGTCCATGGTGGAGGAGAAGAAATGTGTACTTGCCCAGAAACAACACAGATAATTGAAGCTCATGTCTTCCTAGATAAACACATTGGCGTCTTGGGTTACATAAGGGTTCCACTTGCCAGTGGTGAGATCACACCCTTTACCCAGCTTAGAGGATGCATTGAAATTCTGAGGCTTGTGGTGTCAGCATTAGTTAAAACTGTGGAATCCGCTAGAATTGAACCACAGGCGCTTTTCTGGCACCCACCAGCAAACAAACAGCTTAAATACTCCAGTCTGCCATGTGTGTGTTTGTCTGTTTTTCAAGAGAATTAAAAGTGGAAGGCAAGTTTACATGTGATTTACACGTGAACGTAGTGGATAAGCAGGTAATTTTTTTGAATGCACAGTTTTCATAATTACCATGTTCAATAAAAAACAATGTCAGTAGTTCTAATGCACCACATAAGGTGTGACCAACCATGGTCACACCTTATGTGGTGCGTTAGATCTAGTGACAGACCAATAAGTCATCCTGGTCAATTTATCAAGAGTTGTTTGGCTATTTTGAGATTATCAGTCACATTACATTCTGAATGTCATGTACATTTTTCAGTTTAATGTCAGATTAAACTGATTATGATAATGATGATAAAATTTGTAATAAAAATGTTGTTAAATTGGAAAATGCACTATACAAGCAATTTTACTCAACCAAAATGCTAAAATGATTATTGTCACCACTGTCATCAAAAAAGGAATTAAACCAAATGACTGATTGACCATGTGATACCATATCAGTTAGGGTTGTATGCAGTGTTTTCCATTAATTACCTGGACTGTGGCGGCCCGCCATAGTCTAATCTGTGCCTCCACAGTTTAATAATGAACCGAAAATATTTTAAAAGTTCTCATAATAATATAAAAGGTCTCTAATGTTGTTTTGTGCCATTGCTTTGGCAAAGTATCTGTCAAACAAACTAAAATCAAAAGTGCGATATTGCTTTGTGCCTTTACCAAATCGCATAAGACTGCGAATTAATTAAAGGTACAATATGTAATTTTAGCCACTAGAGGTCACTTATTCAAAATAAAGGTGTAGCTTGATGACGCCGTGAATGAGTATGGAATCATTGGTATTGTCGTCTTCACCTCACCAGCTGATGGAGAAGAATCCAATGGACTCACACTGTGTTGCGTATGCCCCAGGACACCCCTAGGGATTGAGGTCCACCCACCACTGTCTCACTAAATCCTGTGGGTATCTAAGGTAGCTTTTACTAATGTATGAAATCTGTTTGGCTACTGATGTCATAGTCATACACTTGTTTCATGTAAACTGAATGGAGAGGAATCTCTTTGTTTGCCCTAAAATATTTATTGGACATTTGTAGTAGCTGTGATGTGCTCAGCTGTGCCTATGAAGGCCATCTGATGATGTGATGTCTTCTGTCCCCCAAGGAAATGTTGTTGATCCTGCTATGGTCTCATGTGACCAGCACTTACATGTGGTCATGGAGCTAGTAGGCCTGCGGGATTATGTGATAAGGGTCTTTTTTTATGATTCTAACCACTATGTTGTTGGAAGACAATTTGATTGTGGAAGTTGAGAAACATCTAATGACAAATTCCTCAAGTTCCACAAGGAAAATCATTAAAAGGATGCTGTCTGGAGAAGCATCATGGAAATATTGAAAGTATGTGGAATGTGCTCCACAACAGTAAAACAAAATCAAACATACCTGATATACAGTAACTCATCAGCTCATCAGTTGAGACTCCAGTGACCTGCACTGGATAATTTTGATGTGGAGACATCTTAAATCCATACTGTTTGGGGGCTTTCAGGACCAGAGTTGGAAAGCACTGTTGCTTTTCAATCGGAAAAAAATGCTCACTTGTCTAACAGTTGCCTTTCTTGTCCAGCTGCATTTTGGTGGGCTTGCCTGATCTTGGTAGTTTCTTCCTGGTCGCACCATGTTTTTCACAGTTTACTTCATATTGCTCCTAGGACAGATCAAAGCTTTACCAATCTTTGTATAACCTTCTCCAGCTTTGGTTCTCCACACAACAGGCAGTTCAATCAACACTTGGGAATGAGAACAAGGGGTTATGAAAGCGCTGTATAATTTAAAAGGTCTGGGAGCTCAAGCTTATAAATCAAATTGGTGTAGGAGTTTGAAGACTTGGCCTCACACATCTTAAAGGTGAAGTGGTAAGTGTATTATTTCTGCGTCATTTGTGGCATTAAATGGAATGACTAAAATAACGACTTTTCAAACTCCACCCATCTGTCATCACTGGCCTCACAAACAGATGCTGGTCTGGACAATTAAATTTTTTTAAAAGACAATAAACATTCAAAAATATTCTTCTGTTAATTTTCCTGTTAATTTCTTCGAAGTGCTTTAAAACAATATGTGTTATATAAAGCACTATACAAATAAATGTGATGAATTGATTTGAAAAGCAACCTATATGTCTGAATATTAGACTTGGACAAGAAAAGTTTTCCAACGTCCAAAATTTTACAGACTTCACCTAAATGCAAGACATCATAAATATTAAAAACACTCCCTAGTTTCCTAACTGAGTAAATAAACAGCACTTTTGTCTCCCTGAGGAGGCGACTCAGCTCTGAGCAAATGGCTTCATTTGTAGTTGTGTGCTGAAGTGAGGATCAAGGTCACTGTTGCAGTCAATAATTAAACTAAAGACAACGCTCCTAGCTGAGGTAATGATTGAAGGTGTACTGTATCATTGTAATTTGTTATTCAGTCACTTTACTTTGGTTCAAATGGATAGTTCACCCAAAAATGAAAACCCTGTCATCATTTAGACTCATGTCATTCTAAATCTGCATGACTTACTTCTTCTGTGGAACACAAAATAAATAGTTTTTGTCCATACAATGAGTCAGTGGGGTCCAGTGTTTTTTTTTGGACCCTAAAGACTTTAATTGTATCACTTTGATGGTAGTCCAGCTGTTTATCACATTCAGCTGTTTATCTCCTCATTACCTCTCCCCACCAGTGAAACTTTGTAGCCACTACTTTGTTGCTACATAATTTACGTTGTATTATGTAGCCCTAGCTCTTCCGTGTTTTTTTTTTTTATTTTATTTTTTTATGACAAATACAGAGTATTGCCACCTACTGGTATAGAGAGTTATTTCCTCTCAAGCAGACAGAGGACCATACATGCCAGTTGGCCGTTGGCCATATATATTAGGGCTGTCAAAAGATTAATCGCATCCAAAATAAAAGTTTGTGTTTACATTATATGTGTGTATACTGTGTATAATTAGTATGTATATATAAATACACACACACACATTCATTTATATATTTAAGAAATATTATATATAATATTATATATTACATGTTTTATTTCTTGAAAACTTCACAGATTTGACAAAAGCTTGAGCTGACAGAGTAGCTTGAGATAGGACACATATAAATTTAATACATAAAAAATATCTGTAAAACTTTTAACAACCTCATTTTTAAAGGGTGATATTTAAATATTATTACTGAGTTAGAACTCTATTCTTATTTAAATTAAAAGTACTCTATTTAGATCACCACAGGTAAAACCACACATGGCACCTCACTACATGGTAAAAAGTAAAAATCTAGAATGGCTTTATGGTATTTAATCTATAAACACATTTAATATAAATACGAATGCACAAAACTGCAAGTTTATGGCAAAAAAATAGTCTGTAATTTGTCCTTTATTACTCATTTAACTGGATCGACTCAATGTTTCTGTTTTCGATTTGCACGTTTGGCTTTAAACTGAATTAAATCACAGAGAGATTTGCAGCTTGTACCTGAGACCTCTACGCCGAACTCGAACACTTCTCACTGGCTGTTTAGTGGTTGTGTGATCGAGACACTCAGCAAGTAAACACATCTGTGAGCTTTTAAGTCACGCGCTGCGCAGTGCGCACAAGTAGCGCTATTTCGTTCCGCTTTTGGTGCGTTAATGTTTCCCTGGCCTAAAATCTAGTACTGCCACATTGTGTTGACATTGTGAAACTGCATGATTTGTAAATTATGCATGGCGCGCCACATATAATATATTTTAATAGACAAGCTGCAGGCCGTTTGAAATTCATCCCGGGGCCGCATTTGGCCTGCGGGCCATAGTTTGGACACCCCTGGTGTAGACCACTGGCTTTGTTTGCATTGTGTTCAAGTGCAACTTTTAGGCCCAGGCACAGGCGACATGAGGCAACACCACAGTCTAATGTCATAACCAGTTCTTTAATGTTTGTTTGGGGTTTCTGGCCCCTATGGGATTTTTCCTTCATTTTATCAGCTGTTAGGTGAAAATTGTGAAATGTGAAATATTTCAACAAGACACAATTTGAAGTATCGTTCATGTTTCAGTTTAAACTAGTTTTTTCAAATCCCCAACAGAGCAATACTAATAGTAAAGCGTGCCTTAGCAAACACCACTAATAAGCCTAATGGATCCCAGTCTAGAACCTGAACGTGAACTCACTATCCAGACAACATTCTTTGTTTTCTCTTATCCTCTGTTCTTATTTCCTCTATCCTGCAGTGAGACAAGAAAGATTTGTTCTCACTTTCTTTATAGCCAAGTTTGAATTCTAAACTCAGAGTGAATTCAAGTTTATAGACGGCCTATAGCTTTTCCCCCCTCTCTTTAATTCAAGTTTCATTGTCTGCTGTGCTGTAGTTTTCTAACAGAATGAGGTCAGACAGTATGGAATGAATTATTTTAGGGACTGTTGTTTCTGCATGGACTGCCACATCTTGCAGCAATTGATTCAGCAACTTCTTGCACACACCCATTTAAATCTTTCACTTGGAGTTTTTTTCTTATATATTTCTCTTTCTGTTTCTCTCCTTCAAGACTCACAGAGTCATTCAAAAACACACACACTTTTTGATTTGTATTTAAAACACATGCTTGCACGCAGTAGGCAGCGCCCACAGTGTGTTGCAACAGATGTTCAAAGGAAACTGAACGAGAGCGTTCTTGTAAACTCATCAGAGTGTTTCCAAGAAGTCTGAATTAATCGCAGTTCTCTCTGAACAAACCCTGCTGCATTTGTGGGATTCGGGTGTGACTGCAGTTGGAAGGGACTGCTTGTGATGTCATGAAGACAGCTTAACATTTGCTGCCCATGCGGCCTATCCTGAAGATTCCCCCGTGAGCCTTGTACTGCAGTGGCGGCTATGGAAGTGGGTCATGGCATTGCTGATGCGATTGGAAGCGACAAAGCGAGAGGGACAGACTTGCTACCCCACCCCCACACATTCATCCACGTTGTGCCGCCACACATAAACACATCCATGTCAGTTCACTGAGCTAACATGGACAAATAGCTGATCAGCATGTTAGATTCATTTGACTGTGATGTGCAGTGTTGTTCCTTAATACATTTGGAGTTGAATATCTGAAGTCCCTGAGTTTGTAAAGCAAACTACAAGATAAGACCTACATTGTGTGCAATTTTTTACCATATAAATTGCAACAATTAACACCAAAACAATACAAACACAAAAATGACTTAAAAAAACAACTATTTTTAAGATTTAGATGCAGCAGAATAGTTAAAATAATCTTCAGAAACAAATCTTTTAGTCAAAATTGTTGAATTACTTGCATAACTTTGAATTTGTTACATTTACAGATAAGTATCCACCTTAATTTGCAACATAGAAGTAAACTATTTGATGTGAATGTGCAAGACTTCCAATTCTTTTGTCTCCATAGGTAAATAACTAAAATAATAACAAATATTTTGCGCTACAGACCAGTGTGTGATTATGATATTCCGCCGTGCCATCTGCAGATGCCAACTACAGCTCTATCACGCAAAAAGGAGGCATGGTTCAGAAGCGCAGTCGTGTCCTGTGGGCCAAGGCTCATTTAAAATGGACTGTTTCAAAGTGGAAAAGTGTTCTATGGTCAGACGAGTCCAAATTTGACATTCTTGTTGGAAATCACAGACGCCGTGTCCTTCAGGCTAAAGAGGAGGGAGACCTTCCAGCGTGTTATCAGCGTTCAGTTCAAAAGCCAGCAGGTGGCTTAACAGTAAAATTTAAGTTACGCACTGGCATATAAACTATTGTACACTGCAATTAATCCTAAAATTCATTGTTTATTTAAAATGAGTTTTAAATTAGAACATTTATGAAAATAATGAAAATGATCTTCATTATCAGTTCTGATCAATTCTTTTGTGTGCTGTAGCATGGAGACAGATGTCACGTTATTAAAAAAGAAAAATAAAGTGGAAAAATAGTGGCCACAGAGCAACATCCTTGAGTCGCATTAAACATCACTTAAAGTCTGACTTAACACCTGACACAACAACTTGGTCACAAATGTGATTTTTATATATTATAGCAATTAGTTGTTACAGCCCTATCATAGATTGCATTATATAATATAATGTACAAAACTGCACTGTGAGTATAATAGTTTTGAATATGGAATACTGAATAATACAAGCACTGGACAATGCACTGAATAATACAAGCATGTTACCTTGAATCAGGCCCAGTAGAATTTGAGAAGACATAACATTGAGAGTTATTTTAATGTTCGTTGTCCTTTGAGTCTTATAGCAAAAGGTCAGTTTTGATGTCCTCACACCAACAGCTGTGATGACAATATTTGAGGCTGTGTATGCTGACAAGAGTGTTTAGCCCCCTTTAATGATAAAAACAGAATGTTGTTATAACTGCTTTTGGGTAGTGGAGTCATATTTCTAATAGCTGGTTCTGGTTGGAATGGTTTTTGGTAGTGGGTGGATCTTTTCACTTGGACGCTGGTCCAGGGGTTTTGTGGATTGGAGTTGATTCTTAATCGGCTTGGCCCATTCCCATAGTTCAGTCAGCCAGATGAATTTAGATTAGAGTGACACTAGGGATTTGCAGCCACCCAGCATTACCTCACTGTCCACTGCTGAGGGTTTCACTCAGACATGGCTGTGGGTTTAGCTTCTAGGCTAATAACTAATGCCACCCATCTTCTCCACCCTGCCAACACAGTCATGTCTTATTTAAGCATATAAAATGACTGTTTTATTACAAAGCAAACATGAACAACATTATTGTGTGGCATTTATTTTTGACATTTTCACAAAAACTGAACATAAGTGCATGGTTTAAATTATTAAAATCTCAAAAAAAAAAAAAAATTCCAGTGCACATAAACACTTTTTGTCTATTCTTCCTCAATAAGGAACTTTTGGCTGTGACAGTTTCCCAGTTAGTACATGTATTTTACTTCTTGGATAGCCAAATGAAACAAACTGCATGCCTTAAAAAGTTTTTAAAAAATTAGTGAAAGTATGTGGTTTATTTCTGCTCACCATAGTAATTGGTAAACTCAAGAAGGTCATAAAGTAAGGTCTTTGCCCAGTTGGTCAATAAGACCGAATGTTAAATTGCAGAGTAATATATTATACAAACAGGAAATATGTTATGGGAGTGTAAAGTCTAGTTTCATTTAGTTAGTGGGCCCCCTCATCTGAGGGGTGGGACAATGCGCCTAGTTGTTTCCATGAATTAGTTCAAATGGTCGTTTTCAATGAATCTATTCAAAACTATAATTTAACGATTTGTTTGCTTCATGACTTCATGAAAAATGTTTCCCAAAGTCGCAGTGTTTTTCACTTAAATGTTTTTGTTGAAAATATATTTAGGTAAATATTGATGTTCATCACTGTGCTTTAAAAATATTAAAGGGGACCTCTTAATCCCCTTTTTACAAGATGTAAAATAAGTCTCTGATGTCCCCAGAGTGTGTGTGTGTGTGTGTGTGTGTGAAGTTTTAGCTCAAAATACCCCACAGATTATTTTTTATAGCATGTTAAAATTGTCACTTTTTGGGGGTGAGCAAAAACGCAGAGTTTTTGTGTGTGAATTTTAAATGCAAATGAGCTGCTGCTCCTGGCCCAGCTTGAGTGCAGCTTCAAGATGCCATATTATGCTTATTTCGTATATATCTGATTAATCTGATCGATCATGGGAATTTGTGTAAATTGACAGTGTAAATAGATCCGCTACACTGCTGCTGCTACTGCTGCTGCTGTTATTGCTGCTGGGGGACTTGGTACTGCCAGTCCATATAAAACATGCTGTTGCTGTACAAAATAGCATGAATTACCCATAGTAGATCTATACAGGTGGATCTGGGGAAGGTGGAGGGTTTCTAAAAGCGCGCTGCACTGCTACAGGAAATTCTGACCAAGCATTTGAAGGTTGAGCAGCGAGCTCATTGGCTATTGATACAGCAGGATCTAATCAGCAGTTCCCTATAGAGAATGATGTGATTGCAAGCAGATTGAGTTAGGGACGTTCAGCCATCTAGAGTTTCATGACAGAACTTTGTATTTATCATTCACTTAATCTAAACCCTGTAACCTGCGATCTTATAATTCAGTATTACATTGCATTATTATTTTTGTTGTTGTTGTTTTTTGTAATTTTTATACAGTCTTGCATGTTACAAGGTCTGTGATGAGGTGTATAATTTTCTTTGCCACCTTGCCTGAACCATGATGCCAGCCCAGAAATTGAAAAAGCGGGATTATTCATTTATTGCTTGCTTCCAGACCACATCAAACCATGTATAATGCTTTTGGTCATTTGAATTCTTTGACACAGTGTACAGGGAAAATAATCTCAACTGTGTTACCAGAAGGGAGGCTAATTTTAGGCTTAAAGCACTGTGGGATTAAATTAAAAACACATATGCATGTGAAATTAAGTAGGCTGAATCAATTCAAAACAACCCCCAAAATAGATCATAGGATGTATTCTCAAGTCTTTAATTAAACTGAAATTTCACCTTGTTTATAGTTAGTGTTTAAGCAGTTTGAAAAATATCAAAGGTATGTGATTTTAGGTAGGAGTGACTTTAGTGTTAATTAGTGTTTGTGACTTTGATTCAATGAAACTTTTGATACACTACCCAAAAAGGTTTGATAAGATTTGTTCATTGATTCATTTAGCGACCATTTCTTTCATTGTTGAATGCGATTGACACCTATACTGAACTCAAGAAATGAACAATTGTTGGTCAGCAGATTCTTGTAGAGTGTGTTTGTTCAGGAGGTCTAACCAATGAAAAGTTCACAGCAAAAATTGATTCACATAAATGATTCTTTCACAACAGAAAAGCCATTAGTTACACTAATACTGTAGTTGTTTTTTTTTTTTTGTTTTCTTTACATTAGGATTTTAATTGCTCCTCCCCTTTTTTTGACTTACAGATGCATCTTCAAACTACATTCGCCAGCTGGAAACCAAGGTCCGGATTCTAGAGGATAATAACAACAAACTGCTGTCACAAGTAAGGACTGAGTTAACAACGTGCTTTCTTTCAATAGCACTTGAAAATATGAGTGACTAGACCTAGATTTGCCAACGGGTTGCCAACCTTAGTGGTGGCAGTTTGGGGTTATGAAAGAGGCAGCCAATCTTTAATTCATGGTGGGTAAAACTGTTAGATTGGCATACAGCATCCCCTCAAGCAGGAAAAAGGAGCGGCTTACCGTCACGCTGGGATTGTGTTGGCATCTCTGAGAGTCTGTGGCCTCAATTTAACCTCTCTTGTGGAGAATGAGTGGTTTTTACCAATCGAAAGAGCATTTAAAGTTCACCTATTTATCCTGAGGGTACCGCAATCAACCTGCTTATCACCAAATGTCACAAATGTATTCCTCCAATATAATACAGACATGTACAACAAAACACTTGCCGTGAACCCATCCAGCAGAAGAGCATTACAGCCCACTCTCCTCTGCACTTGAATAGGATTTCGCTAGTTCTTTCACCTCAAGCTTGTGTAGGTAGGAATAAGATGTGCATATTTAGAGAAGAGAGGGGCAATTAAATTTTCAGCTTCACAGAGGTACTGTTGAAAAGAAGCCACCGTGTTCCTTTTTATAAACTCACTGTACTTGCAGGTAAAGGGATAGTTCACCCAAAAATCAAAAGATGAATTGTACTTTGATGACTGTACAGGATAGGGCTGCTACTACTGTAACAATTGTTTTTATTATCAGTTAACCTGTTGATTATTTCTTCAATTAATCAATTACCTAAATAGAAAATGGTTATTTTAAATTGTCATAATATTTTACAGTATTACTATTTTACTGTGTTTTTGATCAGATAAGTGCAGCCTTGGTGAGGATAAGAGACTTATTTCAAAAACATAAAAAAAAAATCTTAATTATTCCAAACTTAAAACTAAAACTAAAGTTTAGTTTAAAAACTAAAATAAGGAATTGTATTATAATGCCATTGCAGTAGTTATATCATTGTGGGATTTCAATTAAATAATTAACATTTTAAAATATTTTTTTGTCCAAAGAAGGAACATTTTATTTAAAAAAAAAAAAAGAAAAAATCTCTGATGCGCTCCGCTAAACCACATCCACTCAAATAGGCCTATGTTGCTTTTAGATATCAACTTTGACATGAATGACATAAGAACATCAATATGACCTGTCTCACGAAAGCTTGGAATATGGTGCACAAGTCATATCGACTACTTTTGACTTCCCAGGTCCACCCTTTCATATGTACAGCTAGACCTATCTTTAGCATTTCTCCTTTTGTGTTCTACAGATGAAAGAAAGTCATATATTCAGAATGACATGGTGGTGCAAAAGTGATGACAGAATTTTCATTTCTGGCTGAATTATTACTTCAGTCTCCAGTGAGAATGAAAACACTGTGTGGGCACTGAAAATACTGACTACAAAGCAGTTCTTATGAAGGCCTTTGTAGGTAGCATTCATCACAGTATTCATAGAAACAAAGCTGAGAGTGTTAGCATGGCCAAGGGCTTGAAAGAGTCCTTGGATCTGCAATAATTCTCTCTTTTAATCATATATTCTCATTACGTTTTCATTGCCATCCCCCCTCTGTCTGGCAGTGGATGTGGGTGTATCAGACGGCAGTACGCTTAAATTGTTGAGCCTTTTTGAGGCAAAGCTATTTGAGTCTCTCCGAACATGTGGAGCATAGTGCTTTGAATGTCTGAAAGCATTTTATCCCCAGGATGGAAAGCACTTTATAAGACTATGATTAAAATGCAAGAGAGTAACTTTCTCCCTCTGGTCAAATGAGAGAAAACGGTTTGCGTCTCATCGCTGCAGTCCTCTGAGAATGAGTGAATTCACTTGAAGCATGATTAATTCAGAGGAGAGCTCAATCCTTCAGAGAACACTGTCCTGAGCGCACATGAACTGAGCTGAACTCTTGATTTCCCAGGATGCCTACACTAAGCTTTTCCTAAAAGCCATTTCATTTGTTGTGATAGATGACACTTTGGTTTGTACCTTACGTGTGACCCTGAGATCGAAAGGTCTGTTGTCATGAAAAGGCTCAATATATCTTTATTTTGCTGACAAATGACACATTCGTGTCCTGGTAGAAACTGGTCAGCGGTCACACACCTCATCATATAAATTACGCCTGATTGCAGTTTAGTTTTTGGAAATGCTTCAACTATTACAATGTGCACTGCAGGTGCAGCAGTGCATTTGAAATAAAATAGTTGTTTTGTAATATTTGCATTTATTCAGCATTTCCTTTGCCTTGATTAACTTTCATGTTACTGTCATTTTGATTAGCAGTCACTGAAATGTACAACATTTAATTAAATGCTAGCTGCAAAACAGAACACACAGAAAACTTGTAATTGTTTGTGTAACCTCTCCTGTTTGAACCACCCGCTTTAAGCGGGACTCAAACCCGGGTACGCCGGCACGGAAGTCGGACGCTCTAACAAGGAGGCCACCTCTTGAGATCAGGAGAGTGAGGTTTACATGCACAGCTTTTACTGGCCTACGACAGTTACACTCACCCCCCTACACCTCACTCCCATCCGGGTAACGGCACCAATGTAACCCCTCCTGTTCAAATTGCCCGCTCTAAGCGGAACTCAAACCCGGGTCCGCCGGCATGGGAGTCAGGCGCTCTATCAAGGAGGCTAAAGACCGCAGTCTCTAGCGTCAGTTGCTAGACCACCTCTTGAGATCAGGGGAGTGAGGTTTACATGCACAGCTTTTACTGGCCTACCACAGTTAAACTCACCCCCCTAAACCTCACTCCCATCCGGGTCACGACACCAATGTAACCCCTCCAGAAGACAGCAGAGAGTAGCGCGCTCTGTAGAGAAGTTTGTCCATTTAGGGCTGCTGTAGAAACATGCTGGCGCAAAATGGTGACTTTTGACATGTAAGGCGACCTGCGGTGTATGTAGATAGAAATAGCTCTTTCTAAGATAATAAAAACATAATGGTTCATTATGTAAGCTCTTTATACACCACTGACATTGTTTTGTATATTATACAAAACATTGTTTTGTATATTATATTGCATTTCTGTCAGTAGATCCTCTTAAAATGTACACATTACACTTTTTAAGTGCTGTTCAGACATTTTTGACCAAAAAATTTTACGTTTTGTTTTTTTAGAATTTTTACTTAATTGACCCTTCGCAAAGACCCGCCCCCCTTAGTTACTGTTGCTTTGTCCGACAAGCCATGGCGCTGTCACGCAACACAGTGAAAAATACATTATGATATGAAACAAAGTCCCAGCTTTCAAATTGTGTGGTTTTTTAAAAAATTCGAACAATAAAAACCGTTTTGTGGCTCTTTAATGTGTCGTGACAGATTGCTGTAGCCCCTCAGCTCAAGTGGCTCGTAAACCGATCGTAAACCGATCATCTCTTCCTACAAGTTAATTTATAGCATCAAATAAACATGAATGAACATGAGAAGGAATGTTGTTTCAAACGCTGAAAGACGTCAGTACACATCATTTTTTAAGTTTAAGTCCACCGAGGTTAATCTTCTAACTCCTGACTGCTTTGTCGGACAAAATGGCGGATTCGGCGTTCTTATTGGTTAGACCGCTTGTCAATCAAACTCCCGGCGAAGGGTCAATTGGAATGTTATGAAACTTGGTAAAGGTTTTGGCACTTGCTATGTGAACACACACACAGACACACACACACACACAAAAAAAAATCATTGACATGATTTGAAAAGGTTAAATGGTCCTGAAAAAAAATTGTCACACTTATACTGTTGAAATTAAACGAATGGGAAGCGAATTTCATCTATTGGAAATGTTTGGTACTGCGCCCAAACAAAATCCTACTAAAAGCTCATTTTTTGAGATATCAACCTCAAATTTGAAACACAACTTGTTTAGATTTATAGCTTTGATTTTCTCACAGTTTTAGAGTAAAATATGTTTTGGAAAATATTAATTTGATATAAAATTTTAAAATTTTATGCATTTTTCATAATATAAAACAAACTTCTATAACTTTTCTTTTGTTTTAGTCTGTGCTCAAATGCATTTAAGATTTACAACAGTTTAAGTTGGAAATATGCTCAAAAAGTGATTAACAGGTAATAAATGGGTCATAACTATTCCACAAATATACTTTAGTAAAATAAAATCTCTTCAAAATACAAAATATTAAATAAAAAACATTATCGCATTAAAATATAGTACATTATTTCCAATCGGTCATTTTTGACCACCACGCGAGCAGCAACAGAGGGTTAACAAAAAAAAAGTCCAAAGTCTAACTATTTGAATAAGCAATCTGATGATTATGATAGCCCTGGTGAAGAAACTGTATGAAAATGTACTTGCATTTGTTTAATTGGTTTGTGAAATGTCTCTTGTGTTCTCCAGCCCTGTACCCGTTATAGCTTATCAAAGCTGTCCATGAAGGTAACTTTACCACACATTTGCTTAGTGGTCGTGGAGCTCTATTTCCTCCTAGCTCTCTTCTTGCTTATTTTTATCTCTTTATTCACATTCTCTAACTTAAAAAGCTGGTGTGTAAAATGGCATGCTAAGCGCTTGTGCTAACATGCTGGGCTGTGCTCGGGGGCTTCTGGTGCATGAGCTCATATGCTTGTCGCTCTTTCCGATCTTATCATTTATTCAAGCAACACAGGTAGTGCAGCATATATTTTTCATGTCTGACAAACTGATGGATGTAAAGATGAGTATGAACATATTTTGAATTTTTAATAAATGCTTCCTTCTCTGTCTTGGCCATCGTCCCATATGTTCTCTAAGAAAATGCACCTCTGTATGTTTTATCACTGTCTGTCAAGTTTGAATCCAGTTTAATTGCATTAAATCATATTTGACTGTCCAGTAATGTAAGGATATGCTTATGTTCAAAGCTGATTTGTTTTTGGGTTTTCTGACTGAATGAAGAAACCCTATAATTACGGTCTATCAGACCTTGATCCAGCATGTTTCTTGTGTTCAAAATAGAATAGAACAGAACGCAGCTCATTTGTTTAAACAAATTTACATTAATTGCCAATATTTATTGTTGAATGTGGTGAATTTTACACAAAGCAGTGTTTTGAAGGGAATTAAAGAATGCAAAGTGTATCTGGCTAGTCAGATAGTCGGAATAACTGCCTTACCATTTTGATTTGCTACTCTTTTGTAGTCAGATTTTTCACTAATTACTTTATTTATTTATTTATTTTATTTTTTGGATGTTGTCAGAGCAACAATACAGTCAGGTGAGAAATTTTGGCCTTTCGAACAGGTTGCATTCCGGCAGTGCAAGTATTTCAGAGGGTGAACCCATTTCTGTTGCCACGGTGACAAGAAATAACGTCAGTCTATAGGAATTCTGACACTCCCTCAGTGCATTCAGGTTCATTTAAAAAATAAACAAGATTACAGACAAAACAAATGATAAAGGTGTTCATATAATGTAAAATAGAAGCACTTTTGAAGTGCTTCTCAGAATTTTGAACACCATTGTATATAATTCCATTATATAAATTAAAATTAGCCATACAGTTTGTACAACAAACTTAAATTTGACCCATTCTTACCTTCTTTAGTAGGTAACTAAGCACAAACAGACCCTGGCTTTATGTTCATTGTAAACTGAATAGTTGTCCTTGCCTTTCTGAGGAAAAAGACATCTCTGTCAGCAATGTTGGAAGAAACTGCATTACAAACTGGGTCATTTCTCAACAAACAGTCATAATAAGGATAGAAAACTCTCCAAGGATAATATGGAGATTTTAGGACTTCAGAAGTGAGGATGCATGTTACACTTCGTAGGGAATGGATATGTAATGACCGCATCGGTGAACGTGATTTCACCAAGTACAACATGTTCCTGGATCAACATCTTTGTTGATCCTGGAACAACATTCCAATCAACCAATCAGATTTGAGGGACAAGTTTACAGTTTATGTCAAGTTTATGCTTACAACCAGCGTTAGGTGCTTCTACCTCAGTGTTATTCACCTATCATTTCCCTCTGATTTTAAGGATAAGCTATGGGTAGGGTTAGGTTTAGGGGTAGGGATAGGGTTAGAAGTACATTTTTGAACAGGAATGTTGTTCCAGGATCAACAAAATATGTTGATCCAGGAACATGTGTTACTTGGCAAAATCACAGTGACCTATAAGCATCATAGCAAAGAATCCATAGATTTCTGTAATATGTTACTAAACACATTATTGTTAAAGGCAGGTAAGAAAAGAAACAAAAAAGACCCCTGTGCTATACAAGCAGTATTTGATCAGTATTTGATGCCAAGTTTGATCAGCATTCTTCATCAAATTCTACAGCATACAAACAAAATTGTTCTTGTCTATACAAGTACATCTGTGCTGCATCAAGTCCTAAATACCATGAATGGTTAGTGGGCGATAAGTATGGTTAGGTTGCAGGTGAATGTGAAGTTCACATCTTCCTTGCAGCCACCAAAAATACAGTTTCTCTTCTAAAAGAGAGTGACAGAGTTATTTATAGGTCTTTCTTACAGTGATCACATGCATTCAGAGAACATGAAAGCAAGACATTGAAAATGTCATAAGGATCACTGGTGATTAGAGATGATGCCAGCTGGAGCCTGTGGGTGTCTCTATTATAGCAGCATGAAGAGATATGAGCTTACTTTCTATGGGCAAGAATACCTACAGGAAAGAGGGCAGGAAGCTGTGTGGGAGTTTGTTCTGGTTGAGGGTAGCAATGCTAAGTTCCATTAAGCTCAGAAACTCAAAATTCTTCATATTTTGAGTTCTTCATACTTGGGAAAGTGCAAAAGAATGCAACTTTGAAGTCAGTCTTCCTACTTCGAAACTCTGTATCTGATTTTGTCGAGATGCAGGAATGTGATCACACAAACATGGCAGCACCCAGTGAGCATGTGCACAATAATGATAAACATTCACTTTTAAGCTAATAAAATGCATAAGTGAACAAAGTTCCTACATTATATCATAATAAAACACATCAAATGATATTCTCTGTTGATAATCGTACACAATAAAAACTAAGAGCTTACTGAAGTTGTTTTTATTTATTTATTTATTTATTGCTAACAGATGGCTTTGTTGACATTCAAACACTTGTAGCACTATAGATAGCATAAATGTTTTGTTTCTAAATACATCATCTCCTCAGCATCAAGCAATGGAGCACTATAATGGATGGAAGTTGAAGATATCCTATAGGAATATAACACATTTGACTTTGAATAGAATGTAGCGTAACAAGTTGGTACAGCCAAACCAGACCTTTTAAAGGTGCAGTATGTAATAATTCTGTCCGCTAGAGTTCGCTAGAGGCCTATTCAAAACAAAGGCGTAGCTTGATGACGCCAAGTTTGAGAGCGGAATCTTGGGACATGTGGTCTCCACCTCAACAGACGGTGCAAAAGAATAGGGATAGGACTCGGGAAGAAATCATTTTCATGGATGCGATTATTAACGTTACTGTAGTATGAAGCAGAGCAGGACCGAGTGTTGTGGGAGCTGAACGAGGCCGCTGGAGCGATTGCGCAACACACGCCTCACGAGCAGCGGAACTTTTATTATGACACAGTCGCCGGCGCCACTTCCGCTATTCCGGTCATGAGTATGAGGTAACGCAGCTTTGTGTATCATATTAGATACATTTGAGTGTGTTGAAAATGATAACGTTACTCTGTGCGTTCGCTTGGTGGCTGCTGTGAGACACTTGTTTGAGACACACTGCAGTAAGATAGATCGATTTTAGAATATCATATTAAATACTGGATGGCTTGTGTTGATAAATGGCATGCAATTAATTTTAAAACGTACTGTATGATGGAGAAAATTCTGTATTACTGTTAATAAAGATAAAGCTGCGTCTGATTATGCTATGTTAGCTACTTCACAAAATAGTGTTTTTCTCTGAGGCATGGTAAAGCATGGTACTGGTAAAAAATCAAGAAAATTAGATTTAAACAAGACTAAACGTGTTGAACTATATAACAACAATTAGTTTTCTGTCTATAAATATATCAAAACAGTTGTTCCCTTGTCTATTAGAACGTGTAATATATTAAAGCGTCTTTGGTGTTTCCATGGTTTCTACAAAATAAAACCGGAAACCGAGGCAGACCAAGGGTAACGCGGGTATGACGCAATTGACAGGCGACTCCTCACACGTCCCGGAGCCTTGCGCTGCGTTCCAGTTCATTTTTTTTATGACCTTCTCTCGCTAACTTCCCTCAGTCTCGTTGACTCGGATGTACGTCATTGCTTACGTTGCACGAGTGCCCACTACTGGCGAAACCCTTGCAATGGGCTGAATTGGAACATCCTAAGCCCTTGATCATTTGGAATCTGCTATGGAGTTGATTTATTATTTAATTTTTTTCCCTTATGAAACTGTTTAATGCAGCATTCTATATGTATATAGGTGTGTTTGGGTTGTTTTAGATATTTTAAAAAAAATATATTAATATATCATAGAGTTGTTTGTGGTGAGGTAAATTTAAACGTGATATGCAGTGACAATCGCAATTTTGTTGCATTGTGGTATATGGAGCTGCCTTAAGTGTACATATGAAGTAGACTTGCTCCCTCGGTCAAAATCGAGGGAGCGAGGGTCTGTCCATATAAATTTCCCTTGTCCACTTCACGAAGTGGAACGCACTTCAAAATGGCTGCAGGGATTCCCCCAAGGGGAAGTGCTTAGGGAAGTTCACGAGTGCGTGTCTAAAAGTGGAGTGGAACGCAGCCTTGGTTAAAATTGCAATTGTCGATTTACAAATAGTTGGAAACATTTGGGATATTGTAAGTACTCAAGTGAACAAAATATATAACACTGGCCTAGTGGTTTTTGGATATTTTACTGCAAAAATATTACATATTGCTCCTTTAAGTCACTTTTAAGTCAGTTCACTCGGCAGCCATCTTGGAAACCCCCTGGGTAGCTATTTTCTTTGTATGTAATGGACGTACAGCTCTTATTTGCTTAAATGGGAAAATACCAAAATCTCTAAATCCGTTTTTCAAGGATATGTTTTAATAACATTTTCAAGCTAGCCCAGCTACCAAGAGCTAGTCAAGAGTAAATAAACAACTGATTTTAAACTCTCTTTTAAAGGTGGGGTAAGCCATATTTCAAAAAAACGCTGTTGGACATTGTTGATATTTGAAATCAACCCAAACAAACCCACCCCTCTCTTCATTGCTCCGCCTCCAAAACTCACCCTCCAATCCTAACCACCCTGCTCCGAGTCGGTCTCGAACCCCGCTCACTACGTGCACTAACAATGATGCTAAAGATGGCATTCTCTTAGCAGTTGTCAGGGCGCAGTGGTTTACCTGCACAACTCTCACTAGCTGGCCACTGTTACACACGCAATGCGAGAGCGGATCACAGATGATGACGCACAACAAAATAATGCTTCACGAAAAATAAAGCGCAGATGAACGAACGAGAAGGAAGCAGAAAAAATGAATGTACAGTACACAAGAGTTTTTTGTTAGTCGCTAACAGTACAGCAGCTCCAGACAATCAATGACACTCAAACCCAGAGTTACTCACATGTGAAACGGAATCAAAGCAGCCTCCACGTCTGTTTTCAGGCCTTCCCACTTATCTAATATTAACGTGGGTCCTAAAGTGCTTGCCCAGTCATAAACCTTCATCAGTCTCCTCGACCGTCATACGCCCCCTAATGCTGATTGGTTACACGTTTGTTGTTGGTGTTGGTCCGACTAACTTCCAAACAGTGTTTTTGAAATATGGCTTACCCCACCTTTAATTGAAGCAGAGATTCCCAATTTCTCTCAATCATTTTTCTACTGTCTTTCCTCAAACTGGCTGTGATCTCCAGTGACTTACAAAATTATCTTTCTCCCACTTTTTATCTTGCCTCTATTATTTTCATTAAGAACAGTGAAGTGTGTTTTGTTTGATGGAATGTTTAATATGCTCTGAGTTATAATGTCTCTCTTTCCCTCTTGTTTAATTCGACAGTGTAATCCAGGAGACCTGCGAGCCCTGCGGAAGGGCATGACCCTCTACCACTCAGAATCACAGCTGTCCTCCCTCCCCCAAAAGGAGGCCCTGCTGAATGTGAGTGATCCTCTCCAAGCCACTGTACAGAGATATCAATCTAAGCATAAGTAACTACGGTAACTGCTGTTACCGTGTTTTCCAAAATACAAGTCACATTTTTTATCAAAATCTAAATCAGTGTGTGCTGACTTATATTCCAAAGCAACTTATATAATGCAATTAAAATCAACCAACCAAAACACATATTTGGATTAGTGCCAAATGAGAGATATGTAAACCTAAGTTTATTCATAGCTCAATTCCCATATGCCCGTAGTTTTTGTTTCACTTTAAATAAATTAATTTAGGCTTGGCTTTTGTAATAAGTGTTGTTCATAATGAATGCCTCTATAATTTGTTTGTTTTATACTTCTATTTTTCATTCCTGTTCTGTTTTCATTTATTTAATTATGAAATTAATTAGATTTAAATTTGTAATCAAGTAGCATTGACAGCCACAAAATAATAGATCAAACCAGAAATCATAGAACACATTATTCCAAAATGGAAGTTCAGCTTAATCAGTTTAGCCCGAGTCTGTGGAAAAAAAGAAAAAAGAAAAAAGGAGATCCTTGGTACGTCAACTTTCATCTGTTGTACTTTGCTTTAGGTTTTTCCTGTATGGAACCAGAGGCTCTTTTCATATCTTTGAAAACTTTTTTTTTTTTTTTTTTTTTTTTTTGCCTGGAAAATTAGCAGAACCATATGCTGAAAAATCTGATGAATAAAAGGAAAAGCAAATGTGCCTTTAGCCAGTGCACAGGAAGTCTCGCCACTATGTTTTATGTTGTATGCTTGCTTGAAAATCTTGCCATTGTCAGCTGAAATTCTTTATAACGTTAATGCAGAGCTTGAATTGAATTTCTTTAAATTGTTTTGACTCAGCATCTCCTCTGAGAAAACAGGTCAAGCTCCCATTTTATTCCATCTGACCTTTCATGTTTTATAGATTTTTGGTGTCGCTTCCAGTTAATGTGTGGTTTGAACAAAAGCATCACACATTACCATTGCACAGCTTTATGTGTGTAGCACTAAATTATCTGATGGTTAATCAGGTACATTAGATAAAGGCAGCTAATTTCAGCTGATTTAGTTCACTGATGGTTTAATTTCTTTGCATCACAGAATGAATGATTGTGTTAACCTTTTATTTGATGAAATCAGCATTTTTATTGACTGTGTAATGTGAAAATTATGAATTTGTCAACTACAATACAACAGGCCAAACTTTTACAAGATTTTTAACAGAGATTTATTAAAGGGTTAGTTCACCCAAAAATGAAAATTCTGTCATTAATTACTCACCCTAATGTCGTTCCACACCCGTAAGACCTTAGTTCATCTTTGGAACACAAATTAAGATATTTTTTAAAAATCCGATGGCAGTGAGGCCTCCATTGCCAGTAAGATAATTTACACTTTCAGATGCCCAGAAAGGTATATTATATTAAATATAAAGACATATCAGTTCATGTGACTACAGTGGTTCAACCTTAATGTTATGAAGCGACGAGAATACTTTTTGTGCACCAAAAAAAAAAAAATAACGACTTTATTCAACAATGTCTATTGATGGGCGATTTCAAAACACTGCTTCATGAAGCTTCGAAGATTTGCGAATCTTTTGTTTCGAATCAGTGGTTCGTTGCTTGTATTAAACTACCAAAGTCACGTGATTTCAGTAAACGAGGCTTCATTACGTCATAAGTGTTTTAAAATTTCAACAGTTCAGCACTGGGGGAGTGACTTTGGCAGTTTGATGCACGCTCCGAACCACTGATTTGAAACAAAAGATTTATAAAGCTTTGAAGCTTCATGAAGCAGTGTTTTGAAATCGGCCATCACATATCGTTGAATAAAGTCGTTATTTTGTTTTTTTGGCACACAAAGTACATTTAAGATGTTGTGTGATGAAACTGGTCTGCTCGTTAGTCCAGTTATGCGACTAAAATAATTTTGCGTTATGCGTGAGTGTTTTTTTTTTTTTTTTTTGCTCATTGAGGGATTTATTCCGTAAATGTGTTTCCATCGTAGTTTATGCGCATGTCTTTTTATCGGTTAAAAAAATGTGTCCGCCTCAAAAGTTTTTTATGCGCAATTTTAGAATTAATGCGCATCTTGATGTTTCTTTCGATCCAGTGATGTTTTATGCGATATCCCAAAATGCGCATAAAAATAGGTGGATGGTAACATGTAATTTCCGTATGTAGTAGAAGCATGGAATTTGAATTCAACCACAGAACGATACCAGAGTTTGTTATCTTTAGTGATCTTTAGTGAATAGAGAATGACTATTCAAATATTTAAAAATAATTTTCTGGTGTTTCCATGGGAACTATCTCATAATATGGAGAGTTCCTTCTAGAAGCTTTTGATTGATAAGCTCTATCATGAAACGCATAGCGAAGTGTATTAGATACTCATTAGATCATCATTAACTCGGCACACAGCACAACACATAAACGCTTGTCCCCCATCATTCTCCCTTTAAGAACGTTTTTAAATGGGCTGTTTTGTGGTCATAGTCAGTATGAATGTATGCAGATCATGTCCGGCTCTCTTCATGCGGTATGAATGATTAAACACAACCAGGGGCTTTTTGTCCTCCACAGCTGTCTGGGCTGCTGTGTGCAATGTTGAGCTAAGATGAATGTTTTAGATGGAATGTAGTTTTCATTATGAATGATATTCATATCTCTGAGTTGAGACAGATAATTAACAATGATGTATTAGTCAATATATGAGAATAGGACTATGATGCATATGTGCATGGTAGCTGGTTTGTTTTTATGATCTACCTGTTTAGCCAGGTATCCAACAGCTGTAAGTCTGACAAAAAAGAGAGTACTCAGCAGTCATCTTCGCTTCTATGTACTTGAACAGCGAATCATCGGATTCTACAAAACTGTTGGTTATACTTACCTCTCTGTAGCTCCGCTGGTCAACCACTTAAACCATACTTGACCCAATAATGACTAGCTATAAACCAAGTACCATGTTTCAGTGGTTTTAGCTGATTTTTCCAGCAGGATGTTTTTAAATTTTTAACATTGTGTCCTTTTATCTTTTACAACAAGGCTTGGTTTGAAAGGTGGTTACAAAAAGGCAGAAGTCAACCCTGAAATTATATATATTTTAAAACAAACCAGCAATTAAAGCAATGAGTCACAGGACTTGAATCATATTCAGCATATTGGTGTTAACAAAATGGTAGAAGGAATTATAGTGAAAATAAAATTGTGCTTGTTTAGCTGGTTGACCAGCATAGTCACGCTGTTCTCAAGAAATATAATAATAATATTTTGTAACAATGTAAAAGTGTCAATTTTGAGCAATTTTATTCATGCTTGCTGAATAAAAGTTTTAATTGCTTTAAAAATAAAATCACACTGACCACAGACCAACTTTTGAACAGTAGTATACACTTCCATTTTACCATATCTCCCCCAAAAATGTGATGTACCATGGTAATACCATGGTCCCCTTTCTCAGAATGTTGGCCAGGTGAAAACTGACCACCCCATGCTTTCTCTTCTATAGGGGACTGGAAGACTACAGACCAGTGAATCTTCTCCCTCCACTGGGTTTATCTCATCTGTACAAAAACCTGAAGCTGTGGTTCATGCAATGAAGGTACACACATTATGACACTCACACACATTATCAAATAGTGTGTGTGTATATATATATATATATATATATATATACATATGATCAAGGCAATCTGCTGAAGTTAAAACTGCACATCAGAATGGGGAAGAAAGTGACTTTAAGTGACTTTGAACATGCCATGGTTGTTGGTGTCAGATGGGCTGGTCTGAGTGTTTCAGAAACTGCTGATCTACTGGGATTTTCACGGACAACCATCTTTAGGGTTTACAGAAAATGGTCCAAAAACAGAAAATATCCAGTGAGCAGCAGTTCTGTTGGTGAAAATGCCTTGTTGAGGTCAGAGGAGAATGGTTCGAGCTGATATAAAGGCAACAGTAACTCAAATAACTACTCGTTTCAACCAAGGTCTGCAGAAGAGCATCTTTGAATGCACATGTTCAACCTTAAAGCAGATGGGCTACAGTATTAGAAGACAACACCGGCTGCTACTCCTGTCAGCTAAAAACAGAAAACTGAGGTTACAATTGTCACAGGCTTACCAAAATTGGACAATAGAATATCCATCAATCCCTTTATGATCACAGTGTACCTATCTTCTGATGGCTACTTCCAGCAGGATAACATGCATGTCACAAAGCTCAAATCATATCAAACTGGTTTCTTGAACATGACAATGAGTTCACTATACTCAAATGGCCTCCACAGTCACCATATCTCAATCCAATAGAGCACTTATGGGATGTGGTCGAATGAGAGATTCTCATCATGTATGGGCAGCCAACAAATCTGCAGCAATTGCGTGATGCTATCATGTTAATATGGACCAAAATCTCTGAGGAATGTTTCCAGCACCTTGTTGAAGCTATGCCACGAAGAATTAAGGCAGTTTTGAAGGCAATTTAAAAATTAATCAACACAAATCAAATATCATAAACAGAAGGTCAAATGCATGAGAACCAGTTCGTGCTCTGCAATTCACCCATCTAAGTGCACACACACAGCAGTGAGTACTGAACATGCACACTCTGTAAACAGACACCCGGAGCAGTGGGCAGCCATTTTTGCTGCAGCACCCGGGGAGTGATTGGGGGTTAACTGCCTTGCTCAAGGGCACCTCAGTTGTGGGTAATGAGAGTGGAAGAGTGCGCTGTTCATTCACTCGTTACTGAGACTCAAACCCGCGACCTTCTGGTTACGGGTTAAATCCGACTCCCTATCCATTAGACCACAACTGCCCCAGCATAATAGTTTGAGAGAAATGTTAAAATTAACTTTTTGCATTAATATTTGTCCTTCTTTTGCAGGAAATGACATAAACAGTTGTACATTATGAGTAACTAAATGAGCTGGTTTAAAAAAAAAATGCTCTTGACCATGTATTAACAGGTTCTGGAGGTCCATGATAATCTGGACAAGCAGCTTCCAGAAGAAAGTGAGGAAGACCTGAGTGAGAAAGAGAAAGCCATAGTGCGAGAGATGTGCAACGTGAGTGTTTATCTTGATTTTGATATGATAAAGATATAGTTCTAAAATCATTCTAAATATAAAAGAATAGCAGAGTCCACGCCACAACTATAATGCTAACGGCATAAAGGAACAATTTTGTTGGAATCACTTTCAGAACAATTTTTTTCCTGCTGATGAACGATAAAAACATTGGCAGCCGATCAGAATCTATCCTGCTTTAAAGAGCTCGAGCATCTATGCAGCGCGTGCTTGGAATAAACAGACCAATTTAGTCCACTGGTGTTGACGCTAATATAGTTATAGTTATGGTTATAGTTATCGTTCTTGGTGTGAACGAGCCTATAGATCTATCAGGCACTCAAAAACATAAACAATCCAAATGCTTCAATGACTTCATTCACTTGACCCTTTGTTAAGTCTGCAGGATTACTGCATAATTTAAATGTTTTAAGAAAAATGGAAGAGAAAATTTATTTTAAAAAAATCACACCAACCCAGCCCATCATTTTTTTTTTACTTTGTTAGCACATTTTGCTTAAAATCACACTGCCCACAGAAATGTCTAGTTCATGTCTATTAAAATCTTCCCTTCACAAGAAAGTGTTACCAAGTGGGTGAAGCTCTTGGAATGGATAATGGATAGGTTGGTACACAGAGCTCTGTGCTCATCATAGCATGAGCCAATAGTTTGATCTGTTTGTTGGGCCCCGCAGTGGAATGTGGGAATGAAGGAATCCAGCTTGGAAATCTAGCTCACAATAACATCTCTGTGCTCCTCACCTGGAGACGCCTGGCCTGTTGAACACCATTGCGAACGCTGTTCATAAGAGATTTGGATGGATGGATGTTTGAGCTTGTTTTTTCTTGCTTTCTGTGGGTGGTAATAGTGTTATGTTAAATATGCTAGACAAATAGCAGTGACTTATGTGAATAAGGCGCAATATAAATAAATTATAATTGGGTTATCGGCCGATATTACTTTTTACATTTTTTTTAAATGGTCGATCTTAGTTGTTTAATTGTGCATGCTCATTTCCCCTTAGTTTTACTTTTCTGTTTTTATTACATGTTGTAGTGTGAAAAACGTAACCTTTACATACGTTTACAGGACAACTATGTACAAAAAAATGGAAACGTTTTTCCTTTGTGTTTTTAGTGTACAGATGACAATGTTGTCAAAACGATCCCCGTTTACACAGATCTGCGAAAATGACTAAAAACACTGTATTATTCATGCCAGGCCAGTAGTTGGCGATGTCACTTTGTAAACAAACACTATGCGCCTGTAGACTGAACATGTAATACACATGCGCATGATGTCACCATTTTCACAAATTCATGTTTTTGTAGTTTACACGGAGACAATATCGTTTTCAAAAGTTTGCGTTTTCAGGCCCCCAATACGCCATTGTCATGTAAATAAATGGCATAAAAAACTCATAAAAAGTTTTCTGGTTTTAGCTGAAAATGCCCCTTTAGATTATCTTTTCTGTCATCTAATGCTCACTTTAAAACACAAATAACATTGTCCAATGTAATCTTTAAATTCAAATCTCAGAATGAAAATACATTATAACATTGTGATGCCTAAATTCACTTGTAGCACGATTAATTTTAGTTTTTAGTGTTTTTTAGACAAAATATTGTAGAATATCTGCTGTTTATTCAGTTATTGCCCATAACAAAAATAGTAATTGGTGAATCCCTAATTATAGGCTATAAATTATAAATGAGCCTAATTTACATAGAAAGTAGTGAAGAATGACAACAGCTTTTAAGATGCAGGTTTTGGACTGACATACAGCAACTGTTTTGTGTTCAGGTGGTGTGGCGAAAGCTGGGTGATGCAGCAGGATCAAAGCCGTCCATCCGACAGCAGCTCTCTGGGAATCAGTTCAAAGGTCCTCTATAGCACATGAGGAACGTTCCTCCTTCTGTTCATCCACCATGAAACTCCAACAGGGCCAAACTGAGAAACCACTCACAGCAACAACAGGCAACACTCCTGTCCACAACCATCTTCCATGTCAAGTCATTTGAAGTCGAACTTGCCACTGACGTTGGATCACTCCGCACCAGTTTTCAGATAGTAGCCATGTTTTATATTCAGTCAATAGTTGAACATTATAAGCAATAATCTGCATGGAAATAACATTGTTTGACTATTAATTATATTTTTTCTTTATTGCCATGATGGATCTTTTTTGAATTTATGGCCTTGGCCCAAATGGCACATCTTCTATGAACCAGCAGTCACTGACAGTTACCCAACAGTCAATGTGGTCAAATGTAGAGTCCACAAAGAACCATAAATGACGGTGCCATTTGGGACAAGGCCCATGAAGTGTTTACAACTGGCAGCTAGTCATGTTCAGTCAGTTCGCCTCATCTGTATTTTTTTTCTTTTTTCTTTTTTTTTTTTTTCTTTTTTACTTAACAGAAAGTCAGAAAACTCATTATTGTATCCTTACAATCTTCTGTACAAAGTTGGGTCCATCAAAATTCCAGAGCAAAATGGGCGATACCAGATAAGGCTCACTCCACTCCACTGTGTTCTGGTACCCTTTCTGTGCATCAGTAACGTACAGAAATGACTCTGAAAGACAATGTAAGATATGTACAAAAGCTTTAAATCACTTTATAATTTTGTTGTCTTTTTAAGTCTTTTTACTTTTTCTAGTGGCTGTTTTTAACTCAACAGCATATGGGGTTTCTTAACAGCGCAACACTTTTTAGACAATGCAACTGAGACACAATAACAGCACAATACATGCTAAATATGATTTTCCCTGTTCCTGTATAAAAAAAAAACAGCTGGTGGTCACAACTGAAATCCATTGTTTTTGTATGTTTAAGATGTCAAATCTCACATGTGCTGTGCATACTTGACAATCACGTCTCTCAGGTCTGGGGAAATTACAAGTGCACATCAAAATCATCTGGCTGAAACAATAGATTTGTCCTTTTTCCAGCCTTTCAGCCTAATCCATGATTACAGTTGGTTGAGAATGACACTGAATCCATTTGAACTGACCCTTTAACAGTCAAGACTAATTTATTGACAGAAATCATTGCGGTAACCTAATGTTTAAACATCTAAGCTGTCCGGTTCAACCTGTCCAGTTCAACCTTCAAATCTAAGACTCCTGAAGGCCCTTTCATGTGATGCAGGTCAAGGCATAACACACCACCAGTGTTGGCAGTAATGCATTACTTTTTTCAAGTAACTAGTAAAGTAACATTACTTTTAAATTTACTACAAAATATCTGAGTTACTTTTTCAAATAAGTAACGCAAATTACTTTGTTTTCCCTTTTATTGACTGACAGCTCTCCTGTCCTCATGTTGAGAGAAATCGGAAGTAATGCTGCCTTCACATGCTTTCAAAATTATTGTAAATACTAGTTTTCTAGGTAAAAATTGCACATGAACGCCCTCCCATTTCGAGTGCAGAGCCATTGTGTGAGCTGTGGGAAAACATGACGGTTAGTAACACACACCACACATGCCATGTTGACCTCCACATGAATACTTGGCACATAACGGCAATGGTAAACAGGGTCAAAGTTTAAACTGAAGAAGGTTTGTGTTATAAAAAGTGGACAAGTACACCAATATGTTCTGCCCCAACTTAATACTTCACCCCAGGAAAGAAAACTGCAGTTAGAATGTGGAGTTACATGTAGAACACCCATCATTCACAAAGTTATTCATGTTTCCCACCCTTTGCTTGTTGGTTTTTGTCAGTATTTTGGCTAATTTGATAATGTTTTCAGTTCTCATTGTGTAGTGTAGCACTTTCATCACTATATAATGAATTTAACATTTAAATTCCACACATTTTCCCTCAAAAGCCTGCAGGGCCTGCTATTCGACAGAGAACAAGCATCAATCCTAAGTAGTGATCAAGGATATATCAAGTGATATTTAACTAATTTAAATGCATGTCAGCAACAGTTTAATGTATGTGAGTCTCTTTTCCTGCTATTTTCTTTCAATGTCAGATAAACTACATGGCCAAGTTCTAAAACAGGCATGCTTATAAATGAAATACTAAAGCTGTGTTCAGAATGCAGTTTTAACATATTGTGCAATATATGCTGAGTACTAACATAAAAAAAAACAAATAATATCTAAAACAATAGACATTATACAACAATAAACAGTAGTACTGTCATATGGAAAAGTAAAATATTTCATATTCAAATAAATTGCAGCTAATTCCAGTTCAGTCTTCACTCTGGAAATGGTAGGTTGAATGCACTGCATTGTGGGATACAATATTGTGAAAAGTGTTCTTTGTTGTGTAAACTGGATTTTGGAAAATATATACAGCAAAATGATGAGTAAGATGTTAGTAAGCTATTCTGAACATAGCCAAAAATGGCTAAAGAAGGAGTTTGAAGAGTTTTAACAAATTAATCACAGGTGTTTTCTCTTTATGGAAGAGTGTATTTGATTGGCTGGTTTTGACCCACCTGTCACAAACATGAGAAGTTGCTGTTGTTAATGAAAGGAGTTGCAAACAGATCCTATACAGATTCTCTTGGGAAATGGTCTGAACACAAAGCCATGATTTTCTTTTTTCATTTTCTTTTTTGGATGATTTTATTTGGCTCATGTGCTGCTGCTTTTGTGCATGAGGTTTTGTTTGAAACCTATGCACCTATACCCTGTGTTGATTTATTGTGTAAAACCTCTGAAGTTTATCCTGTCTTCAGTGCAAGCATGACTGCTGGAGACGTCGGGGTGATGTTTTATGGTGGAGATGTAAAGAAAAAAGTTGTACAAAGTGAACCAAGCCGATTTTGTCAATAAAAAGCAAACTATTGCTTTGAGTCGTCACATTTATTTATACAGCGCTTTTTACAGTACAGATTGTTTCAAAGCAGCTTCACAGTAATAAAATGTTTTAACAGAGTTAATCTTGAAAAAAACATCAATTGTGAATTAAAACAACTTCAATTACAGCTGTAAAGCAGTGTTGTTGTATTGTGTTGATTCAGTTCAATCACAATGTCAGTGTTGTAAAACAGAATTCCAAGTATGCATCTGTTTTCAAACATGATTAAAACATGGTATATCATGAACTAATGTAGCTGTTAACTTCATTAATGTGAAAATACCTTGCATTACAATTACTTTATACACTTTGTTTAGTAACAAGTGTCTAGAACTTAATGCAATAAATTGACAATCAATTATAGGCTACTAAACATACTTTATGAAGCATATTTAGTTCAGTGGTTCTTAAATGGTGGATTGTAGCCCTGAAAATGGGTCACAAGGCTGATCTGATAGGGCTGCCAAATGCAGCAAGTAATTATGCATAGTTATCGACTTTTATGTTTTGTTGATGTCAAAAGTGATTTAGATGCAAATTCATGTCACTTGCTAAATTAGGATTAAAAAACACATTAAACATTGGTTTATGACATGGTTTGTGTTTACCATATATGTGGTGAATTTGGCTGCAGAAGTATTTTGGTATATATTTTGGTACTGTGGGTACCACACATTGATGTCCAATGTGAAACCTGGTTCCAGTTCACTTGCCAATGCAAAATAATAAAAGAAATGTTTTAGTATTGTGCCCTCTATTGGTAATAAGGGTAAATAACCCATTTTCACTCATTTAATCTCATAGACAACCTCTCAAAATTCAAACCAAACCAACATTTGAATGTTGGTAGCTTGTGGTAATCGCTGTATTATGACCACAAATTTTTAATCATATGAATGCTTTGCAAAATGCTTAGTAAACACCTACTTTCTTTTTTTGCTAGTGATTTCCCTTTATTTAACCAGATAAAACTTTCTGAGATTAAAAATCTCTTTTACAGAAGTGACCTAGCCAAGATGGGCAGCACAGCATTTAAGAAAAAGGAAAAAAATCACCATCTGAGGTCTTAGAGTATTTACTGAAGGGCTGATGAGATGATGTTTGATTGGGGAGACATCTAAAATGTAGGTAGGTAGGTGGTATGTGTCTAAGTAACATCCACATGAATGCCAGCATCCAAGGTTTGGCCGTGTGCCCATTTTAAGCACCAGCAGTGGACAGGGGTCATCTTGGGCATTGGGCACTCTGACTGATCAGACCAGGCCTTCACTCCCCACATGCATCACTGAGCCTTGGGCATCTATGGCACCTTCCTTGCACAACACTTGGTAAGTACTAACCACTGCATACTGGGAACACCCTACAAGACATAACATTTTTAAGTGAGTACTTGCCCACCGGCTGAGCCTGGTTTCTCCCAAGGTTTTTTTCCTCCATTCTGTCACCTGACAGAGTTTGGACACAACAATTTTGCTATGGCGCTCGGGGAACGATTGGGGGTTAGGTGCCATGCTCAAGGGCACCTCAGTAATTTACTGCTGGTATTGAGAATGGAACCCACAACCTTTGGGTTACCAGTCTTACTCTCTAACCATTAGGCCACAACTGCCCCCCTTTGGAAATGCTCTGACCCACTATTTGGGCCTTGTAAAAGTCACTCAGATCTCTTTGCTTGTCTTTTTTTTTCCTGCTTCTAAAACACATGAAATTCTGACTGTTCACTTGCTAATATATCCCACCCCCCTTGTAACAATATAATTACTGTTACTCACTTCACCTGTCAGTGGTTTTAATGTTGTGACTGATCAGTGTATACTGGCACACATCTTGGGATGCTTTTTCTTCTATGCATGACAAGTTCATTCAGCCAGGAAATAGCACAGGCAAAGTTTGTAAGAGCCTTTCCCACACTATTCTCATGTTGAACGATATAACTTTTAAACCTTGTGGCTATACTTGTGTAACACAATGTGTATTTTAATGTTTATCCCAATACAAAATTAGTTTTTCTGGTAATTGATAGCATGACAGTGGTGCAGTTTAACACAAGACAATTCAATAAACGCACAAAGGGAAAAAAGACTTTTATTATCAAGAAAAAAAAACAAAAAAAAACAAACAAAAAAAAAACACACACAAGGTGGTAGAGCACAGCAAGTCCTTTGCCGATCAACTATTAACCAAACTAAGGCACATATGGGAAACTATGAAACTAATAATGTCCATCAATCAATGCGCTTGACCTCAAGTCAGTCAAAGATGCCAGAAACGCATCTAAATATAAGGACTGCTAAGGATGATTTTTGGGATATTTTTAGCATGTTGCTAAGAAAATAATATGAATTCTGCAATACACCAACTAAAAAGCAAAGCCAGAGGGAAGTGAAGACAACACTGAAAAAAAAAGTTCCCTAAGGATATTACAGAATAAATCATATGTACAATCAAGAATTCATAATTCAGAAAGGTGTTTGGAATGTAAGTGGTGATGTGAATGAATTTAAAGAGATAGTTCCTCCAAACTAAAAATTCTGTCATTATTCACTCTCATGTCGTTCCAAACCTGTATGATTTTTGTTTCCAAGGAACACAGAGATTTTGATGAATCTTCACCTCTTGTCAGATCTTTTCATATAAAAACATTTATATTGACCAGAAGCTATGAGAATAAAAAAAAAAAAAAAAAAGAATTCATACTACTTGTGCACTATATTTCATGTCTTCTGAAACCAAACAATTGCTTAGTGTGAGGAGCTTTAAAGTTGAAATCAGCTCGAAAATCAGATTTAAATTCTGTCTGGCCAACCATTGTCACTGTAAACCACTGTATGAAAAATATATTCATGAAGATTTGACAAAATTCTCTTTCAGACATTTTTAGAACAACATGAGGGTGATTTTTAAGGTGAACTATCCCTTTAATTCAAATAAGTGGAGAGGAAGTCTCTCGAATGGTGAAACCCTGAACCCAAGCGTAAGTCTGTGGTAATTCATGGCCTCCCTGACACTCAAATTCCACCAGTGTTCAACTTGGCAGCTGAACTGTCTGTACCTTTCTGTGAAACCTGCATCAGAATACATATAAACCTGGTATAGACAGTGTATATTGTTTACAGGCACATGTATCATGGGCCTAAACCAAGGTGTGAAGAACTGATTTCATCATCTCTCATCTCATCCATGCCCCTCTGTTCATTCCTGCCACAGGTGGCATGGCGTGGGGTGGCATCGGCACCTGAGGTTGGCCGGGCGGGCCGGGAGGAGGTGGGTACCCAGCGGGAGGTAAGCCCATGACCGGAGGGGGCACATTGTGCCCTGGTGGCATGCGTGGGGGTGGAGGGGGGTAGCTGGGGTTGTAACCTGGAGGGGGATAAGATGGGGTGGGCGGTGGCAGATTGGGAGGAGGGTAAGTGGCTGGGGGAGGAGGACCTGGAGGCGGGGGATTTGGATAGACGTGCGGGTGGTAAGGTAGTCCATACGAAGGGGGCATGGGTGCGTAAGAGGGCCCTTCGGTCTTCATCATGGACTGCAGACTCTGAAATCCCTCCCCAGACATGTACGAACTGGATGTGGACATTCCCATGATATAGCTTGAGGGAGGAGGGGGTGGAGGGCGGTGAGGTAGAGGCGGTGGGGCCCCGTGTGGCAGAGGAGGAGCCGGCCCTTGTGCTGGGTCCATTTCAGCTGATGTGGCTGGTTCTGCTTCAGCAGGAGGCGCTGGGATGGCAGATGGAGCCTTGCGATCTATGTGTGGGCAGATGTCAGAGCAGTTTTTAGTATCATTGATACACTATCTAATAAATAGTCACTGATAATAAAAAAAAAAAAAAATCAAATACCAAATTTTAATAAAAAATTACAATACTAATATTTATGGCTGTCTTAAGTTCTTCATTTTTAAAGGTTAAACCAATGAATTCTAATTTTTGACAGAAAGCACAAGGGAGCCCTTAAAGATTCTCTTTTGTTGATAAGTGCTTCTAATTACAAGTATGGGAAGATAGTCGGTGCATTTTGCATTCCCAAACACACGTTAAAGCAAACCAAACTCAGAGCAGATGAAGAGATGAAGTTCGTGTGGAGCAGCATTTACTGCAAATCAAGACGGTCAGAGATGCCGCAAACAGCAGCAGATCACGAGCTGCTGTGAGCATGTAAGACATGCTGCTGCTGCAAAAATACACATAAATCCCGTAGCAGATCTAGGCAGGTGGAGCTGGGGGAGGTGGAGGGTTTCAGAGGAACTTTGATAGCGCGCTGCAGGATTAGCCTACAGGAAACACTGAACCACACTATCTATGTTGAGCAAGCAACCTCATTGGCTGCAGGATCAGCAGAGGCCAATCAGCTTGAGCCATGTGGTAATGATGAGATTGCTTGCAGATTGCATGTAAAGGACATGTCAGCCTGTGCTCTTTAGAGTTTCATGACTGAACTACATATTTCAGAATTAGCAGGATGCAGAGTAATCTATCCTGTAATAGAGACAATTTTTTCCTATAACCCCACTGGGCACTCCCCTAATGGTTATGTAAACAATGAAATCAGATTACTTCATATTTTGGTTTATGATGAGCAATGAACATGCATCCAAAGATTTATTCTGCTGCCTATTTCAAACTACAGAAAGCCTCACCTGGGGGTTGGGACACAGGAAGAGGGGGCATAGGACTCTCCAGCCTTGGTATCTTAGACCCAACTTGCTCTGAAACAAAGACAAAGAGAAATGAGCACTTACTACAACAGGTAATTCATCATCTCACAATAGACATTCATTATCATGACACTATAAAATGTCCTCTGAATGCAGAGTGATTTACCTGCTGGGGCTTTAGGTTCATCTTTAGGAGAGACCTACAAAATAAAATAAAACATTTTATATTACAGTCTTAAAAACTCTAACAATTACCATAGGAATGTAACAATTCCATTCATTTTCTCCTTAATGAAACTGATTTTTTACATTTTTTATTTAACACTCCTGAATTTAATTGCACCAAAGCGCTTTTTTTTTTTTACCGAAACATCAAAATTAAAGTTTTCATTCAGCTGTAAACCAAAACTAAAATAATTATTTAATAACCAATTAATCAAATGTATTTATTAATTAACACTCAAATAAAAACTTAGCTGTAAAAAGAGTTGTATAAAAGAAAAAAAAAAAAAGTTATTATAGGTATTAGAGGTATATAAACATTTACATTGCATTACAATGATAAGACTTTGTTTCATATCAAAAGTAACAAATCGCAAAGCACTACATTTCATTTTCAGCCAATTTTTTTTATTTTATTTTGACAGATATACCATGAGTTCCAAAATTTAGGGCTGGTTATTGACACAGATTTCACAATTCGATTCACAAGCTTGAGATTCGATTCAGATTCAATTTGATTCAATTCGATATTGATTATTTTGGATATTTTTCAGATACAGTATATGGCAAATTTTCTCAAGGAAAAAGCAATCTCTGAACTAATGTAACCTATACATGGGATTCAGTTGGTACTACATTACTTGGATTCGATTCGACTACTGGATTCGATTTTGATTAACAACCTTGCTATTTGATTTCGATTCGATTAACTTCAATTCAATACTGATTAATTTGGGGCCTATCAGGTAGGCTAAAGTACACAACAAATTTCCTTAAAGAAAAAACATCTCACTCAACTAATGCTGTACAATATATTTACCCCTAGTTACATAATTATAATATTAAAAGGTTAAAAATAAATTAATAATGTACTAATACATTTTTTAATGACCCAAGTATGTTTCTACTAATTTTTTTTTTTTTTAACTAAACATTTAAATGGTGGCTGTCATAAAACGGATTTATTCAAACATAAAATATTGAAGAAAAGGTTAAGTAAAAATAGAATGAATATGAAATATTTAGCAAAATGCTGCTCTCGAAGTTAATTTTTCTAAAGTTTTTGGACACTGAACAGCTTTTCTGAGGTAAATGTGACGTTATATAACATTATTATATAACATTGTTTACACGCTGTTTTATTGACATCTTTCCATGGTTGAAACACTGATTGACTGCCGTCATGGCGTAGTGTAGAACGTCACGGCATTGTGAAGTTAACGCTTTTTGGACGTACGTCAAATGCATATGGCTGTGGTGCCGGGACCTCGTTATTTTACTTTATAAAGTTTTAAATAAGGATACTTGTCTTACACAAACACATCGATTTCGCTTCAGAAGGCCTTTATTAACCCCCTGGAGTCGTACAGATTCATTTTTTTATGGATGGATGCATTATTTTTGTCTTTAGAATTTGGGCAGCCATTCACAACCATTATAAACCTTGGAGGATTAAGGATATTTTTAAATATATCTCCGATTGTGTTCGTCTGAAAGAACAATCATATACACCTAGGATGGCTTGAGGGTGAGTAAATCATGGAATAATTTTCATTTTTTGGGCAACTATTCCTTTCAAGAACTATACTACCCATAATCCTGAAGGAGGCAGTAACTTGGACCCACCAACTAGAGTCAGGATTGAACAGCTGTGTGCCAGGGAAGTGACTGGAAAGAATCTGGGACACAAATTTGTGTTCTCCAAAATATATCACCTGACTATAAATGCTTTACTTACATGTTGCCGTTTAATCTTGGCGGGTGGGCTGGCCTGGGGCGAGTTTTTCTTGGAGGGAGGTTGAGCAGGTGGGTTCTGCCCTCCTGACTGGCCAGGCTGGGCAGCAGGAGGGGGTGGCGGTTTCTCTTTGTCCTGCATCTGAGGCTGCTGGGGTATCGGCTGCTTACCCTGCGAGTACAAATCCAAAATCTGGTGGCAGATGTCTGTTGAACACAGAAGAAATGGGCATGGAGATCAATAAAAGCTGGAAGTGAGCAGTACATTATGATGACAAACTAGACTACTAGGGTTAATGTTCCTATATCTAATTAATTATTATGACAGAGGGACATAGAGAGAGTTTAAAATGCATAATGTCAAACACATTCATGTGCTCTACTGCAGTCTCTTACCCTCCAGGAGCTCCACCGGCACATCCTGTACAAACTGCTCCCACCAGCGGCGAGATGACTGCTTTGACGTCCACTCCTGAATGTCAAACTTACACAGCCGGCCGGCAAGGTACATGACTGCCACTGCTATGATCTCTGGCTCCCATTGAAGGGACAACATTGTGCAGAGACTGGAAATACACACAAACATTGTTAACACTGCGAAACAGTCAAAGATGATACATTAAATATTTTGCTTGTAAAAAGAGGCCTTTCACATTCTTTTGTTGCTTTTTGGTGCAAAAGAACAATGTTCAAAAATAACTAGGTTTAAATGTCATTGATAATAATTCTCTCACTGTTGTAACTGAAGCAACTGAGTTGATCATAGAGGTGATCAAGACTATTTTAGTTTTAGTTATTTTAGTACATCTATTTAAACTAAATGAAAATGAGAAATGTTCCTTTGGCAACTAGCTGAAATAAAATAAATTTAAGCTTTAAAATATTTTACAATATTTTTATTTCAGGTAAAACATGTTTATGGTTTTAGTGATAATATGGTTATACTTTATTTTGGTTACACTTTATTTTAGGTACATTGTACTTTCTCAAATAAGTACTGAGTAATATTTGTAAACTACATGTACTTACAATAGAGTTACAGTTAGGGTTAGTAACTTGTAATTATGCATAATTTAAAGTAACAACATGTAGTAACATGTAACTACATCACCTTAAAATAAAGTGTTACCAATAAATTTAGTTAACTGTAATAACCCTGATATGAATATATGGCAATAGCTGAATGATAACAGAATCATGGAGACAAAAAATACAATTAATGTTACAAATAATGAAAATACTGTTTCATTGCTGGTAATAAATAAAGTCAATCCAACCTGTCATTGACAAAAGTCCACGCCATCTGCACAAGCTTCTGAACTTTGTTCTTATCACCTGAAAAATCACACCATGCAATGAGCAACATCACAACAAAGCAGCACTATACAAAAACAACTTAAATTGACTTCTTAAATTCAAATTGAAATAATACCTTTCAGCTGTTTAGCATAGCGCAGCAGAAACTGGTAGGGGTGTTCAACTTGTAAATCAAACTTGATTGTCTGGAGTAAAATTCTTTCCAAGACCATGACTTCTTCCTGTAAAGATATCCAGTGAAAATCAGTGATGTTTAATACAGTGACATCACAAGAGAATTTATGTGATGATTGGGTTACAAACCTTTGGATCATCTCCAAACTGTGCAAACTGCACGTCGTTGAGCAGACTGCGAGCTGTTTTAATGATGTCTTTACATTTCTTGGGGGTTTCTTCCACTTTACCAGCCAAGAAGAGACAACAAGCCCCGGTCACCTGAGGGAAACGTAAATTAACCCTTTAGTTGGCGGCGTATCTTGGGGGATACAAACATTTGAGAGGCTGTGGGGAGAGTCAGGGAAAGTTTAGGTCTCTTCTTTGTTTCATGTTGAAAGGGTGTTTGTTGTGAATATTTAGATCTATTGAATTTGTTCATAATTTTTTTGTTTAGCTCACAGGCAGCATTTAAAAACAACATGACCACCTGTAGTGGGAAATCTACTTTCAGATAAAAGTTGATATATTTCACCCATTTACAATATTTGTAGGGAACTTACATGTTTAAAAAGTTGTTGTTGAGTGTTAGCTCATTACGTTAATGTTGAAAATTTATGAATATAATTTTTACATTTTTCATAATCTGCCTGTAAATGTGTGTATCCCCCAGGATATGTCGCCAGTTTGGGGGTAAAAATTCATTGAAAAAAGAATGCTTGTTTGGCAATGCATGTTACTACATATTAGCCAATTTTTAAAAACATTTATTCTCTCATAACTTAGAGCAAACATTCTTTGTAAAATTCTGTTGAATAATAAATATAATGCCTATTTATGAATATATTAGCCTACTGTATCATATTTAATATGCCAATTTCTAGGGCCTATAATTTATTAATATGACCAAAACTTTGCTGTTGTACACAATCTACTTCATGCCTTCTGGCCTCTGGTTGATAGTTCATAAGTCTTTTGTACTCATAAATCTTTAATTATTAGATAAACATAGATAAACATTTACTGGACTGAAGCAACTTGGGTTTACTTGATTATTCATGTATCATTTTTTTAATGTTAAAAATAAAAAAATCTTTTTATATTTTGTCATGTTAATGTAAAGGTCAAATATAACAACAGGCTTTTAGAGAACATTTATTTGTCCATTTTTCAATTATCATTGACTGGCATGTGTGTGTGTTTGTTTTTCTATCCTGGTGTAAGGAGATAAATATACAGTTTGTACAGTATAAAAATTATGTCTATGGAGAGTCCCGACAAAGATAGCAAACCAGACGTGTGTGTGTGTATGTATAAAATATGACACTCAAAAAAATACATACAAACAAAATATTTAAAATAAATTTTTAACAAACAAATGGGGTATGAATATGAATAATCGAGTTGCTTCAGTCCAGTAAATGTTTATCTTACATTTACTTTATAAAAATCATTACAAATTTATAAGCAAAAAAGACTTTACTCGATAAAAAAAAAATATATATATGAACTGTCAATCAGTGGACAGAAGGAATGAAGTAGATAGTGTACAACAATTCGCTCTTCCTCTTCTTCTCCTGAATCAGTTTCTGGTTCAAACATATATGGCTGAATTAAACCAGTATTTCTGTCTGCCACTGTGTAGCATTTACTACAGTTGACCGAATGGATCAGGTGGTCCGAGCTGGTGTGATTGAGTGGAGGCGGTGACTAATTTGCATATTCATTGATTTGCGTATACTAAACGAAGGAAGGGTGTACAGTTACATTCAAACCATTTTAAGACGAAACGAAGAAATTATTTTCACAGGAAAATGTTTAAATATGTTTTGATTATCAAAGATAATTTTTAAGAGGTACAATTATTGACTACAGGGCAGGGGGACTTTAAAGGCCATCAAAATTAAAACATATAGTTCTGACTCCAAACAACTTTAAATAATCATAAATTGAACAACCATAATTTGAATCTGTGCAAGCGCTGTTCACTGAGCGCTTACATAGATATACACAGGAGCGTTTGAAAGCAGGTGTCTATCAGCGGATCACTAATATATTGCTTTCAAACTCTTCTGTGTGTACCTGTGTAAGCGCTTGGTGAAGAGCATGAAAGATGTCTCTTTACAACATGTTTTTGAAGCGTTGATCATTGTAGCCAATCACAGACATAGCTGTTGAGCACGTGAACACAATGTCCAATCAGAGGTGTTTGAGAATCCGCTCAAAATGCTAGGGGGAAATGCTGGTCACATTTTTAATATTTCAGTACCGACTTTTGACTAGGGATGGGTCGATAGACGATGCCATCGTCCATCGCCGATGCTGACAGACATCACAATATTGAGCCGGCATCATGATTCCACATGATTTGAACTAAACCACGGATATTGAAATGGCAGACTGCGGCCCACAGAAAGGTAGCACCATTTTACTGTTTCTAGTTGAAAACAGCGGTGTGGATCACACCACAAGCACTCAGAATCTTTTGTGTTAATGATATTTCAGCGCTATATCCTCTAGTACAGGGCTCTTCAACTGGCGGCCCATGGGCCAAATCTGGCCCGCCAATCATCTTCATCCGGTTCAAGGGCACCCCAACCTCCCATCTCCTCTTTTCCTGGCGATGTGGCTTAATTTGGTTAGATACATGGCCGCAGTGGCGCCTGCAGATGTACGTCTACGTTTGCACGGACCTGAGAAACGTTTTCCATGCGAATATTTCATCAGTTATTATGTGTGTCCCGTATTTCTGTCGACTGAACCAGCGATACCAATCATTCGTGAATTAATCATTCTTTTGTCTCGATTCTTTCTTTTCCGTAAATTGGCCAAACGTGCTTGCATAACGATCTGAAACGGTTTGGCATCGGAATTTGTTCAATCTGAAACGATTTTGGCATTGGAAGTGGTTTCTTGGTCAGTAACAACAAATACAGAACAAATAGCACTGTTTTCATGTGTTTCACTAGCTTACTTTGAACTACGCAGCACAGCCCAGTGGATAAGAGAATGAATGCTTAAAGGAGCTGCGTTTATTCCCGGTCACCATTATTAAACAGCGTTGCGACATCCAGTGAGAAGCATTTCAATTCGACACACACCATCTCGGTTACAAACCACAAATCACTCGATGATTAAACTAGTTTTAAATCGGATGAAACAGCCTCAACATTCCCATCAAGACTGATGCGGAAAACAGGAGAAACGTGCCATGAACAAAGTTAGAAGACTTTTAAATCCCAAAATCACCTCACTTTAAATCATTCTTATTGGTAAGACAGTTACCAAACTTTTTAATTTGATAATCCGGCCCTCGAATGAAACTACTTGAAGAGCCCTGCTATAGTAGTTTTATCTAAAGCCAAACGCGCTGCATTTAAGCCCTTCCAGCTCCGTGCACGCTCTTCTCTTTCTCCAGATGCGCACAACATGTGTGTGTCCACTGGAGCAGAGTGTTTTTAATTCATTATAATGAATTAAATTCCCCACCCCATGTCATCGTCCATCGCGATGTTTCACTGTAGACATCTTCCAATGCCAGTTTGATAGACATCGCCCAACCCTACTTTTAATAACATTAGTCTATAGCCTACATTTCATTGCAAAGGAATATGAATAGGAATCTCAAGTGCCTTTTTGCTTTATCACTACAAATAGAACAGATCCTAGATTCCTGTAGCACCTGCCAAAAATCATAAAAAAAAAGGGTAAAATATAACCAAACAGCAATGACCAGATTTTCAAGAGCATGTTGTACTTACATATCTGGGGAACTGTTTGAAAGAATGAAACATGTAAAAACGATGAAAGTATGTTATTCCAGTCGCCAGAGTGTCATAATGTCTTAAAAAAATGGTTAAGGATAATATCAAAATCCTCTCAGTATTTAAATCTTAGACTTACCTACAGTGGGGATCGAAAGCTTGGGCACCCCAGGTAAAAAAATGTATTAATGTGCATAAAGAAGCCAAGAAAAGATGGAAAAATCTCCAAAAGGCATCAAATTACAGATTAGACATTCTTATAATATGTCAAAAAAGTTAGATTGTATTTCCATCATTTACACTTTCAAAATAACAGAAAACAAAAAAGTGGCGTCTGCAAAAGTTTGGGCACCCTGCAGAGTTTTTAGCATGCACCGCCCCCTTTGGAAAGCTGAGACCTGACAGTGTCATGGATTGTTCTCAATCATCGTCTGGAAAGACCAGGTGATGTCAATCTCAAAGGTTTTAAATGCCCAGACTCATCTGACCTTGCCCCAACAATCAGCACCATGGGTTCTTCTAAGCAGTTGTCTAGAAAACTGAAACTGAAACGCTCAGTTGACGCTCACAAAGCAGGAGAAGGCAATAAGAAGATAGCAAAGCGTTTTCAGATGCCAATATCCTCTGTTCGGAATGTAATTAAGAAATGGCAGTCATCAGGAACAGTGGAAGTTAAAGCAAGATCTGGAAGACCAAGAAAAATATCAGACAGAACAGCTCGCAGGATTGTGAGAAAAGCAAGTCAAAACCCACGTTTGACTGCACGATCCCTTCAGAAAGATCTGGCAGACACTGGAGTTGTGGTACACTATTCCACTATAAAGAGATACTTGTACAAATATGGTCTTCATGGAAGAGTCATCAGAAGAAAACCTCTTCTACGTCCTCACCACAAAAAAAATCAGCGTTTGAAGTTTGCAAATGAACATATAGACAAGCCTGATGCATTTTGGAAACAAGTTCTGTGGACCGATGAGGTTAAAATAGAACTTTTTGGCCGGAATGAGCAAAGGTACGTTTGGAGAAGAAAGGGCACAGAATTTAATGAAAAGAACCTCTGTCCAGCTGTTAAGCATGGGGGTGGATCAATCATGCTTTGGGGTTGTATTGCAGCCAGTGGCACAGGGAACATTTCACGAGTAGAAGGAAAAATGGATTCAATAAAATTTCTGCAAATTTTGGACGCTAACTTGATGCCATCTGTGAAAAAGCTGAAGTTAAAGAGAGGATGGCTTCTACAAATGGACAATGATCCTAAACACACCTCAAAATCCACAGTGGATTACATCAAGAGGCGTAAACTGAAGGTTTTGCCATGGCCTTCACAATCTCCTGACCTCAACATAATTGAAAATCTATGGATAGACCTTAAAAGAGCAGTGCGTGACAGACAGCCCAGAAATCTCAAAGAACTGGAAGACTTTTGTAAGGAAGAATGGGCGAAGATACCTCAAACAAGAATTGAAAGACTCTTGGCTGGCTACAAAAAGCGTTTACAAGCTGTGATACTTGCCAAAGGGGGCAGTACAAGGTATTAACTCTGCAGGGTGCCCAAACTTTTGCAGACGCCATTTTTTTGTTTTCTGTTATTTTGAAAGTGTAAATGATGGAAATAAAATCTAACTTTTTTGACATATTATAAGAATGTCTAATCTGTAATTTGATGCCTTTTGGAGATTTTTCCATCTTTTCTTGGCTTCTTTATGCACATTAATACAATTTTTTACCTGGGGTGCCCAAACTTTCGATCCCCACTGTATACAGATGTCAACAGAACAAGATGTACTTGCACTAAACTGCATTAAAAAAAAGGTAGAAATGGCAGCAATGAAAGGATACAATCCTAGACGTGTCCCGACGTCAAATATGAACCTGGCTCCCTCTCGTCTGTACCTGGCTTCTGTGGCTGGGTCCAGGCCATCAGACTGGGACGGGGTGTGAGCCAGATCCTTCTTGTCCCAGTACCAGCATGGCTTTGTGTGGTCCAGATTTGTGGCAAAACTTCCAGAAGTGGCGTTAGAGTTCTCCTTGCCGTCCTTCATTTGGAAGGAATTGAAGGCTGATGCCAAACTGGACTATCAGTCCACTGTTGGACAACAATAGCCGTGCAGATCTGTACTGCAAAAGACTGAAGATATCAGTTAGTTAGTTAGCTATTTGTTAACCTCAAACATGCTTAAAAGATAAGTAATATATTGAGAAAATATCAATTTGACTGTACTGACACTATCAAATGAGAACACAAAAACTTGAACTAAACTGAGCTGAGCTGAATAATAACACTTCTTTCTTTGGTAAAGCTGCTTTTAAAGTTGTTTCATAACTAATCAACTTTGCAACATTGTTATTGAACTGAACTGAATGATAATCCGTTTTGAAACAATCTGTATTGCATTAAAGTGCTATATAATAAATACATGTGACTTGACTTTTCACTGGAAATAAAGATTTTGGATTTCAATACCGATCACAAAAGTATTACCAAATGCATTACCATTATTTTTTGGACATGGTTACCGCTGGACATTGTATGACAAGATGTTTCATATAATATCATCTAAAGACCAAGGAACAAACCACGATAATCATTATCATAACATAGTATTATAAGGGTAAAGTAACAGGTTAAAATCTCAGGTTAAAAACGAATTTTGTTGCAATTTCCATTATACTCAAAGATTCTTATTAGATTATTAAAAATTCAGTAATTAGGATATTATTATTTGATTCAATATTTTTAACTTTGTTAAAGTAAACAAATGCAGTACTCAGTATTGTCAGTAAAGTAATATTTCATTTTTCATACAGTAATAATGTAGTAGTACAGCAACAATATAGTGACGCAGTATTACACTACTAACATGTATAATACTATACACAATTCAATTTGCACATTATTTTTTTCCTCTTTAAAATCGTAAGAATTAATAGAAAATGTGCTTCTTGAAAACACTGAACATTCTAAATAATACTAAAATATATTTTATTTACTCTAAACAAAACAATTACTTTCTTACTTATTTAAATTTTGGGATGAATTATGACCTGGACATACTCTTGACAGTATTACAATTAGATATCATTACTGTACCATGATTATTAAAAAGGAAATTCACAGTAAATAAGACCATCTGTGTCGTGTGTAACATTTAAAGTTTAAAACACTTTTGTTTCGTAAGCTCAAGCAACATCAAAGATACAGAGCACACCGAAATCCATTAAATACCAAACCTTTCAGATATCGCTGATCACGTATATTATGTTCCTAATGTAGCCGAATTATCCATGTAAACGTGAAGTTTATGTGAAAATAGCTGTTTGATCTCTTATATCCCTCAATTACTTATGATATTAATAGACAGTAGGAGCACATCGCTTCTAAAAGCGCTCGAGCAAGATCAGATTAATTACTTATCCTTCATTTTATAAATCATATATAGCAAAGAAAAATTAATTAATCTTACCGTTGTAATATATGGCACGATTATGATCTCAAAGAGATTGGGCAGTTGGGTAACGTTAAATACTTTAATCTTTGTCAATCTCACATTCACGACATGGAGGCGGCCATTTACAGCGCGTCTTCTTCTGACACTTCTCAGCGGCACCAGTGCGTCATTAACCCAACTGGAGCAGAATTAGTGCCATCTGCAGGCCTGGAGGACAAAGCTCAAATCTGCTACAGACACAACAAAACAAATAAAATAATCCAATAAAGCTCATTACGTTGCTCCTGGAACTCTTAAAACTGCCATTTGAGCAATAAAATATGTAATAGATAATACCATTATCTACAATGACTGCACGACTATACTTTATTACACTAAACTCATGGAATAAGTTGCAGTTACTTATACTGACAAGCCATGAAGTACCAAAAACCAACCAACAAACAAAAATATCAGTTTTCACAAAAGTTGTGCAAGTAAAGGCAAAGTTTCTTGACGAAACGCAATGGTTTTGCAAGCAAATTAACGCAGATTTTTTTTTTCAGGGGAACACGCACATTACTTTTGTTAGAATACTTTTTTGTTAGTTTCTCTGGGGAACGGCATAGGCTACTCTTTTGCAATAGATCTTATTGAAAAAGTGGCTTCATTTTACATCTGACTGATTATGTAGCCTATGCATTTTGATTAGATTATTTAAAAAATAACTTAGAAATCCAAAAATGTAGGCATCTATTCCTGTCAGTCATGTTTTAGGAATATAGCTATGTGTGAATGCAACTGTATTAAAGGTGCAATATGTAAGATTTCTGTCCGCTAGAGGTCTATTCAAAACAAAGGCGTAACTTGATGACAGCAAGCGCAGAATCTTGGGACATGTGTCACAGCCAGTGGAAACAATCGGGATGGGACTCGGGAAGAAATCATGTTCATGGATGTGATTTCTTATTAAAGTTACTGTAGTATGAAGCAGAGCAGGACCGAGTGTTGTGGGAGCTGAACGAGGCCGCTGGAGCAATTGCGCTATTTGTCGCCGCTTCCGGTCATGAGTATGAGGTAATGCAGCTCTGATAAACAGAATTCATAATCCATATTAGATTCATTTGAGTGAGTTGAAAATGTTATAACGTTACTCTGTGCATTCGCTCGGTGGCTGTTATGAGACATTTGTTACACACTGCAATAAGATAGATCGATTTTAGAATATCATATTAAATGTTGGATGGCTTGTGTTGATAAATAGCATGCAATTAATTTTAAAACGTATTGTATGATGGAGAAAATGCTGTATTACTGTTACTAAAGATGAAGCTGCATCTGATTATGCTACGTTAGCTACTTGACAAAATAGTGTTTTTCTCTGAGGCATAATAAAGCATGGTACTCACAAAAAAATCAAGAAAATTAGATTTATACAATAAGACTAAACGTGTTGAGCTATATAACAACAATTAGTTTTCTGTCTATAAATGTAACCAAACAGTTGTTCCCTTGTCTATTAAAACATGTAATATATTAAAGCATCTTTGGTGTTTCCATGGTTTTTACAAAATGAAACCAGAAACCGAGGGTAATGACACAATGTATGACACAATTGACAGGCGACTCCTCACATGTCCTGGATCCTTGGTTAAAATTGCAATTTTCTCACGATTTACAAATAGTTGGAAACATTTGGGATATTGTAAGTACTCAAGTGAACAAAATATATAACACTGGCCTAGTGGTTTTTGGATATTTTACTGCAAAAATCTTACATATTGCACCTTTAAAGACTGACAGGACTAAAAAAAAACTGTATTCTGTTGCTGTGCAAACATGGCCTAAAAACGAAACAGAAAACACAACCGATTGTGACAACTGCATTCTCTTTTTCTATTTCTTTAATCAGATAGTGGTGAATTTGAGTTCCATGCTTGAGCCTCTCTACAATAGGCAACACCATATCATGCTCGAAGATTAGACACTATAAGAAATTATTTTTTAATGATGTTTTTCGTGTACTTATTAAAGTGTTTTAATGATAAGTGAACTTTAACCTATCAGTTAAGCAGAAGAGTTCAGAACCAGATCCCAGCGGTGCCTTTATGAAGAGTGACTGGTCTATGGGTCAGCCATTAAATTTAAACAGTGGAGACCCAAGGGCTGATCTCAGGTATAGCATATCAATAAACAGTTTGACAGTTTTTTTTTTTTTTTTTTTGTCTCTATGTCAAAATTGACATTTTTAATAAAAATAAAACAATGTCTTTTGTGCTTTTTGAAGATTTATAATAAGATGATTCTCTAAAAGGATTAAATATGTTCTTTTATAGTTCAGTCCAGCAGGAAACTTCAGAACCAAAGCCAGGCAGTGATTGATCTCAGCCACAATTCTAGAGAGAATGTTGAGTGAAGCAGAGAGTGGCAAGATCCCAAAGATTCTCACTCAAATGAACAAACACCTCCTGACATTCAGACCAGCATCAATATCAGAAAGACTATGGCTACATTCACACTGTCAGTTTTTGGGATTGACAACAGCATTTACATACAGTATCGAAATTTCCCATTCACACAGCAATGTACAGTAGCGCCTCGAATGTGCACCAGGAGTCAAGTCGCATTCCTTAACAGTAACCATAGCGACAGTGGCCAAAGTAATATAAAAGATGGTGACATCCATAAAACTGAAAAAACTTTTTGACATGACAAGAGTAGATTGAGCAGCGAGTTCGTCCGTCAAATCTTCATTAACCTGGGTGGAGAGGGGAACTTTTGAGTCAAGCCGCTCGCGAATAGAACACAAAACTGATGGGGGGGACCAGCTCTTGTGGAGAACAGTGATTGGATCTAAAACGTCAGATAACACACAGCTCATATCTCCTTCGCTGTAAGTTACCAAAACCCGCAACACACGGTAGACAGACATTTAGAGTGGCTCTCTTGCACTGTATGATGTGACAGACAACTAGTTGTCCAGTCCTGTTCCGTTCACACAGCGCAGGTTTTCTGAGAATGTGGTTTTGAGTCCTGAAAATTTACATATGTGAGTTCAGTTACAGAATGTGGTTGTCACTGCCGAAAATAACCATATTGTGTGTGAACTTAACCATATGAAGGACTATAATACAGATAATAATGGATCAACAACCGTATTCTGTTACTGTGTGAACATGGCCTATGAGAGGAAATTGGTGAAGACATGTCAAACTGGATAAATTGGCTTTTCAGCAGCTTGTGAAAGGCAATGTGATCTTTTAGGATGAAGACCTGATAAAATATGGCATTGTTGTGACAGAAACATCAGTGTACTCAGGATTGTGCACTCAGAACTTCAGAGAGGAGTTTGACTTGTATGAGGGGAAAGTGTATTGCTTTGTTCACCTGAGCATTTAGCAGCTCTGTATGTTGACCTCTCCTTCAAAAACAACAGCATGAATGCTTTTGACCAGGTTAGCAAGCAACATATTGTCTCTAAGTGTTGAACTTTTTTCAGAAGAATAATTCATCAAAATACATTTCATTATCTGAGCTGCATCAGAGAGGATAAGGCTTTCCAGAGTAAAATGGACATCTGGACCTTTACTTGTTTGTCCTTCAGGGCCTCTCAGTGGAGTCTCATCAGATCTTCCTATGACACAGACAAGTAGCAGCTCTGACAGCAATGAGAAAACACTTGAGTACATCAAGAAGAAAATCAGAACCACTCACTCTCCAGAGAAATCCATCAATCTGTTCCACTGTCTGAATGAACTGAGTGATCACTAGTTCAGGAAATTTGTTATTTGACATCTAAAACAATAAGTAAAGTCAAACTCTCTTCATCTCAGTGATCAGCTGTAGTCTTTGTGTTGTTGACTTCAGAGAAAGAGCTGGATGAGTTTCATTTTAATAAATATGATAGAGGAAACAATAAAGATGAAACACAGAAAGTTCTTGAAGATGATGCCTGTAATTAAAGAATCCAGATCAGTTCAGTAAGTATCACTGAAAAAAGCCTCTTCACTGTTGAATTTGAAAATCACATTTCAAGTCAATAGTTTGATACATTTTATAAGATAGAACACTGAGAGAATAAGCAATTACGACAATTTACCAGTAAAAAAAACATATTCCTGGAGAAAGGTGCTTTTGTATAATAACCACTAAACTGGATATTTTACCATTGTAAAATATTTTGTATACTCAATAAATGAGTCCGCCATCCATTTTCATACCAAAGACAGATTAAAATTGCTAATTGGTGTCTGAGTGTTAAAGAACGTGGACTCAGAGACAGAGTAATGGGTGACAGGGTGTTTATTTTCAGCACGAGTAAACAGGCAGTCATCAGATTAACACAGGAGACACAAGGGGGAGGAAGACACTGGAGATAGTACACATAATACAAATGTTTAACGAGACTGGACCCTGAGGGAAGACAAGGTAAGTGTTCTTATGGTGCTGCTGATGATGGTGATCACTGGCAGGTGCAGGTGAGTGCCAGGGAGGATTATGGGGAATGTAGTGCAGATGCGGTGAATGGTGACAGAGCTGGTGACCGTGACAGTACCCTCCCCTCCTGGAAGGCGCATCCTCATGCCATAAACAGTCAAGTGGGGTTTGAGGGTGGGTGCCCTGGAGGCTGGCTAGGAGTGTCTTAGGCAGGACGGGAAGCCTCCAGGGCGGTATCCACAGTACCGGGATCCAGGGAGGAGCAGGAAATTCAGGAAGCCAGGGAGGAACAGGCAGTTCAGGAAGCCAGGGAGGTGCTGGTAGCTCAGGGGGCCACCAGGGTGGCACCAGCAGTTTAGGGGACCGCGGCGGTACAGATGGCACAGGAGACTCAGATGGCACTGGAGACTCAGAGAGCCACTGTGGTACAGGGGGCGCTGGAGACTCAGAGGGCACTGCACTGGAGATTCAGAGAGCCAACGAGGCACAGGGGGCGTTGGAGACTCAGGGCAGCCCACACACATAATATGGTCGCGGCCACAATGGTAAGCGCTGCATTCTCAAGAGCAGCCTCGAGAACTGGAATAGGATCTGGTTCTATAATGGAATGGTTATAAAAGTTTACAATGACTTCAGTAGTTACTAGAGAGTTATCATGTTTTTCACTTTAGAATACTGATCTAAATAATTAGTAATTCCTTCTGAAGTATTTGGTAATACTTCAGTCATTACTAGTGGGTTACCATTAACCTTCACTTTAGAATTAATTATACATTATGCATTATTCACATTAATTATGAACCTGTATATAATAGTTCTTCATAGTTCTCTCGGAGTTATGAAAAAACAGTAGTTACCGATTAGCTAATAGTGAACTGCATCTTCAACTGAGCACTATTACTTACTAATTCATTAATCAGAGTTTCTTGTTAGTTAATAGTAGTTACTAGAGTGTTAATAATGCATTACTTATTTGTTCCTGTGTAGTTATTCATTAATGAAGGATCAGTATTCTAAAGTGTTACCATAACATGTATGTTCTGTTTCATTGTGTTTGCCTGCGGCCTAGTTTCTAGTTAGTTCTTTTGATCATTGTATTCAGTTCAGCTGGTGTTCATTAACACATTAGCTCCCTTCATGAAAAATTGAATGTGAAAGCTGTCATACTGACCCAGTACCAAACCCGAGACTACCTGTAAGAGGTGGTCTGAGTTTTGTTGCACTGGAACTGTGGTACGATTTGGTTTAATGTGAAAGCAACCCTGGCTGGCGGGTGCCCACTTGTTCAGTAGGTAAATAATAATAATAATTTGTTACATTTATGTAGCGCTTTTCTGGGTGTCACGGTTCAGGGTGCTTCATCGGCTTCCCTGTTGTCCGTGTCCTGTCATTTTCTACAACTCGTGACCTGGGCAATCAGCGCTGATTCATCGGCGCTGGTGTGTGCAGATCACGAGCTGATTGCCCTCACCTGTCGCTTGTTCCCTTCCTCCCTTTTATTCTCTGCTGTGTCTGCCCCTTGTTGTCTGTAGATTTCGTGCTTTTGTTCATGTACGGTTGTATCTGTTCTGTGTGTTTTTGTGTCTTACCTTCTTCCGCTGCTGTGCTCAGGACGCCTAGACGAGGATTCTTTCAGCTGGCCGTGTGCCCGCTATCCTCAGTCTCGTTCCACGTCCCGTTGGGCATTGCACCTGAGGTGGTCTCCACAGCCTGTGTCCGCAGGTGTCTGTACGGACGGCTCTGGAGTTGTTACACCAGTTTTCTGTTCGTGTGTGTGTCACTACACACGTTGGATGTTTATTGGATTTTCTGTTGTGCCTAATAAACTGTTGCACGAATCCTCTGCATTTGAGTCCTCTCTTCACGTTCCTGACACTGGGTACTCAAAACGCTTTACATATGGAAGGAGGAATCTCCTCAACCACCACCAATGTGCAGCATCCACCTGGATGATGCAATGGCAGCCATATTGCGCCAGAACACCCACCACACACCAGCTTATTGGTGGAGACGAGACAGAGTGATGAAGCCAGTCAGTATATGAGGATGATTAGGAGGCCATGATGGACAGAGGCCAATGGGCAAATTTGGCCAGGAAGTCAGGGTTACACCCCTACACTTTTCGAAGGACATCCTGGGATTTTTAACGACCACAGAGAGTCAGGATATTGGTTTACCAGAATAGTGTCCCCATCACTATACTGGGGCGTTAGGACCCACACAGACCACAGGGTAAGCACCCCCTGCTGGCCTTACTAACATCTTTTCCAGCAGCAACCTACTTTTCCCAGGAGGTCTCCCATCCAGGTACTAACCAGGCTCAGTCCTGCTTAGCTTCAGTGGGCAACCAGTCTTGGGCTACAGGGTGATATGGCTGCTGGCTAAAGTAAACTGTGCATGCATTTAGCTGATGGCAATGTCATTAGTTCCATAAAACACATACAAGGGATTGTGTTGATGATTTTCCTCGGATACGAGCAAGAGTGAGCCTGCAGTGTAATTGAGCAGCAAATGAATGGCTCGAAAGCCACCTTCATGTGACGCACATAGGCCTACTGTATAGTAAACTCAAGTGTCGTTCACTCTGCTACACAAAATAGCACCAAATTAATAAAAAAAAAAAAAAAAACCACAATATATTGACCCATGTCTTGTTTCCTATCATGCGCCATGCACGTTTGTGATGACGCAATACGAATGCATATGCACCAGGCCAGGCGCACCATTGGCACGGGGGACAGGGGGGTCAGGACCCCCGCAGTCATAAAAAGACAGAAATTGACCCCCACACATTTGATAAGGGCTGCTTAAGTCAGTATCAAACTAAAACACTATCAAAAAAAGCTACAAACTAGCTTAGGATATTTTCTTTCAAATGAGACCATTTTCACATTTCTGTGAGCTTTCGTTCGTAAATAATCAACTGTTTTGTCGCAGATGTGCAGAACAGATAATGCACTCTCGAAGAAACAAGCAATCTCCAAACCATCGATCAAAGCATGTAAACGTTTTCTGAGGACATATCGATGGTATATAAATCATGCCCAAAAGTTAGTGTTCGTGGGGACATGTCAATCAAGCCAACCGTCCATTCAGAAACTGAGAAATTTGACACGTTGATCTCTCACATTCAGTTCCAGTTGACGTGCGGTCTGGCTTGACTGAAGTATTTGTGAGTTTTCGTGAGGATTTATAGTTTATGGTCTGTTTTGATTTCGATAATCACATCTAGCAACGGAAAAGCATTGATGGCATCGATAAAAGAGATCTTTGAAAGTGAAACTAAAGTGATTATTGCTTCAGCCAGCGACGCAATGAGGAGGACGCACGAGAGGAGAGGACTGTGTTTGGTATGTCTGTAAGTATGCAAACTTGAGTAGAATTGCCATTTCAGTAAATCTACATTTTGATATTGTGAAATGGGTGTTATTACAGTGCAAAAACTGTGTGTATAAACAGTCATTTCTTTGTTTCAGTTTCTGTTGAAGATTAGTGAGCAGCAGCAACAGCTGGCACAGCTGGCATCACATCTCCAGGAGGCAGACGGGTGATGCTGAGGTGATGCTCAACACAGGTGACAAAAAATGATGCACATATAAGGAATTATACAAATCTGGAGGATGTTCTATATTGTAATAGTCTTGTGTCTCCTGAAAGAATAAAACTGATCAAAATCATAAAACGCCTCTTTTGTTTGTTTGTTTGTTTGTTTGTTTATTATAGCACAGACAAAATATATCACTTTTAGGAGTGTTTTATGTAACTTCAAAGGGCTTCCTGTAAAATGACACCAAGATTTTGTATTTAGAGCACTGTATGTGTGTATGGGAAGCTTTTCAATTTGGGTATGCCAAATCCCCAAAATGGTCCCAGCGCTTAGGAGGTTAATGATCAGGCAAGTTTAATATATGATGGTGGTCCGATGGTGAGCCTGAAGTGGTGGTCCGATATCTGCAAATCTGATCTTACTATCTGGGCTTTTGCTTACAATTTGGTCCCCCCCACTTGTCTCCTGCGCCCCTGCACCAGGCAGGGTTCGATAGAACCAAGTTGAGTGTGAAACCAGACCAACACACCAAGCGCACCAGGAACAACAGCAAACATGCCCAGTGTGAAAGCCCCCTAAAAGAGTAAAAAAAGATAAGAAGAGGAAAAATCTTTAAAAATGTGGGTTTCATTTGTTTGTTTTTTAATGGCACTAAATGTAAATTTTTAAATACACACACACACATGCACAGTCACATTTTTTTTTTTTTTTTTTTATGAGACTCTCCATAGACAATGGTTTTTATACTTTTTTTATATATAATTCATATTTTTGATAAATTAATTCATACATTTTTGGGGTTGTCGTGCCATGTGACAATTTGAACTCATAAAACATTCAAATTATCTGATATTTTAGGAGACCTTTTTACTGCAGCACAGTCATGAGGGTCTTAAGTGCTGGTATTCCTGATATCCTGTTGTAGTTTTTTTTTTTTTTTTTCATCTGCATGTTTATGCACAATTATTTGCTCTGCATGACTTTGATTTGGGGAAAAGATCAAATGCTTATAATATTTTAACAGAACACTTTCACTGAAAAAAAAAAAAAAGATAAAATAATAAAAGATTATTCAAAACTATTCAATAAGGTTTACTTTCCAAGAATTTCATTCCTTTTATAGGCTTTTTTTCCTTCATTATAATATCAGGATAGTTGTACCAACATTTTATGGTTCGAGAAATTAACATGTTCATCAAAAAAAGTGCATTGAATTAATTTCATACCTGAATTTTATTATAATTATACAATTATTTTAATAGATTAATAGATGCTTTAAGAGTTCAACAGAACATGACAGTAGTGTTTTATAACCTCCACACCACAACTGAGATACAAATATTACACAAATATTACAGATTTTACTAATGTAATGTGTCATATGGGCTACTGATCTTCTAATTTAAATAGATGCAACAAAATCCCACTTAAGGACATTGTACAGCATGTCTGCTCTCATAGCTGTCAGCAGAGGGCAGTGCAGTTTACCAGTTTGCATTGTGCCATGGTCTGCCCTTACACTGAGCATAAACTACTGACTGATCTTCACATTACCTATCTGACCACTTTTGATCAGCGAAAGAACAAATAGTTTAATATGAACCCCACGATGCACACCTCCAAGATTTTTTTTGCATGAATGTAAATCTACCCAAATTAGCCCAAAGGTTTTATCTGGTAGTCTCTTTGTCAGATGTTATTAGGCCTAAAAAAGATCTTGTTAGAATATTGCACTACCAGATGTTTTATCAAGTAAACTATTCTTATTTCCTACAATTGTCTGGTGCCTTGGTTTGTCCTTTAGGCAGAAAACTTGAATATTGTATATTGTAGTAGTAATCTATCATTTATATTATCAGATCTGACTTTATTTCTTCTGCGGAAATAAGATATCATGAAGAATGTTTAAACTGTTCTGGACCCTACTGATTAATACTAAGACATTTTTTCAAATAATTTATTCTGTGTTCCAAAGAGTCGTACAGGTTTGACAAATGTTGGCAAAATATTTGAAAGAACTATCCTTTTAAGTTTTCACAGTGTGAACCATCAAATATTCTTTTCTCTATTTATATGACTATTCAAAGTTTGACATAAAATTTAAGAGGATCTTTAAAAATCAAGATGCCTCAAGATGCAAATCAGCATATTTGTCATGTTTTATGATTACTGAATGAAGCTACAGCCACCATTTATTATTTCTCTCTTGTTCTGTCAGCAGGGTTTCACTGTTTGACTTTATGAAATTAATAACATCAGTTTGGGCATTCGAAAACTTAAGTGTGTGGCCAGTGTGACAGATTTATTCAGTTCAGTTATTCGCTAAGAATAAACCACACATATGCTTTGGGTGCTTCTCAATCAGCTCTCTAGTTCAGTACTCAGGGCACTGATCAGGGAGTCGGCCATTTTAAGGACTGTTTCTATTGCAAAATCCTTCCAGCACTGAAACGTTCACTCCCTAAAAAGTCCCACAATACACTCTGAAAACTATGGAGCATCAAAGCTCACTATGTTCCATTTATGGTTGTTCTGAAGCGCAAAACATAAATATAAAGGTGACACACAATAGATGACACACAATAGATGTTTTTTAAAATAGGCCAACAAGCCATTGTTTAATTTTATTTCAGCATAAACATACATCGCTAGGAAGGCAATGAGCATCATCTAGCTAACATTAATAGCTTATGTACAGCTGAAATGTTGCACGTATATATGTAACAAGCAAAGTATATCATGTACTTTAAATAACATTAAATATTAATGCTGGAAAGATATCAGTTTTGCTGTTGTTCATAAATACCAGTAGAGATGTTGTACAATGAGGACATTGTCATGTCACTGGAAAGAGTGTCAAGTGTCCCAATGTATATTGAGCCAGGGTCCTCACCAGTGCCTGAATTCATGCACTCAATATACTGATTCGCAAACCAGGAAGCTAGGGAGCTGATTGAGACGCACCCATTGGCTGTGTCCGAAATCGCATACTCTCTTGAGTAGGTATTCATTTTGAATAAGAAATTACTTCATGACTGCTAAAAAAGTACATTCTATATAGTATGAATGTGTCTAGTATGAATATAATTCGGACATAGTACAATGTAACTGTGACGAGCAGGGCGGGCCAGAGCCGCGAGGGAACTGCGCGAGGCGGTGACGCGAGTGATAACGAGAGTCAGCTGCGCGTTGCACCGGCCTCGAATCTCTCACGGAGGAGCTCCGGAAGCATAAAAGGAGCGACGACAGTGAAAGATTCGAGGCCGGTGCAACGCGCAGCTGACAATGTTACTGTGACGAGCAGGGCGGGCGAGCCGTGAGGAACGGCGCGAGGCGGTGACGCAGTGATAACGAGCGCCAGCTGCGCGTTGTACCGGCCTCGAATCTTTCACTGTCGTTCCCTCACGGCTCGCCCGCCCTGCTCGTCACAGTAACATTGTCTCACGTGACCTACCAGCGTCAGTTGCATCGCTTCACTGCCATTCACAAATCCTCTCCCGTGGCCTCATGGGATAGTAAAGCGTCCTTTGAATGCGCACTTCAAAATCTCGCTGGAAGTAGTAGGTCACCTGGTTACTTTTTGCCTACTCTTTTTATGAGTACTGTAAATTCGGACATACTTTTTTTTGTCACATACTATTTTTCGCCTACTATGGAAGTATGATATTTCGGATGCAGTCTTTGTGTCACAGGTTTCTGGAATTTATTGTATATTGGTTCATTTCCTTCTTCCTGTTTAGTTTTTGCAGTTCTGTTTTGTAGTTAGTTATTAGAATCTCTGTCATTAGCCTTTATGTCTCTCACCTGTGTCTGATTACCTTGTTTTTGTTCCCTAGTGTATTTATTACTTGTCATCTGCTCAGTTTGGTGTCTAGTGTTGTCCTTCTATGTTTCGTGTGTATTGTCATAAGTTCTGTTCCTGCTTATGCTTGCAGGGGTCTGAATTTACTTTTATTTTTGTTATTTAACATTTTATATTGGATTCTACTCTCACTCTTCTCTAAGTCAATCTGTGTTACAGAATGATGGAAGCATATTTACTAAATAAGTTCCTAGATAAAGTCATGTGACTAAATATCATGCTCAAGTACAGTAATGTATTATATTTTATTACATTTAATAAAAGAACACCAGTGGCTTCCCCTGTATCTACAACTTCCATTACTATTGCTATTGTGCGACAATTTCCTTGGAAGTAACTATTTTGTTTACATGAACAACCTGAATGGAAATCCGAAATTTGTAAATTGTTTGTGATATTTTGAATTTTTGCATAAATTCACAGCATGGATGGAAACATAGCTATTCTCATTGAATGCCAGAATAATTATCAATATTTTTGGTCTGTTTTTCTGGAAGACAAAGACTGTAAATTTGCAAACACGTATATTCTCTAAAAAAAAAATTGTCGACGTAAATACACAAGCAAAACCACCAAACTTTAATTGTGAAGTAATGGTGTTGCAGAATAGATCTGTTTACATGGAGATTTAAGACTTTGGTTCTTGTTATTATTAGAGTGGACAATTCTCATTCAGGTTTTTTGTTTTTAACTGTCAAACATTCTGTTTTAGTGCCACAAAAATCTCTTCGGTTTTTATGTTCATACTTGCAAAAGGGGAAAAACACTTTTCTTTTGTAAAGATTTCCACACTATCAGAAAACAGTCCAAGATTTAAGCTTTGAATTACAATTAAGATTAAAATAGACCTTGAATGGTGACTTGAATGTGTAACATTGGCTGCTAGGCAACCGTTCATTAGCACAACTAAAGCAAGTTTTTACTTAAGTAATTAATAATGATCAGGTAATTTAGTGATTATATTATCATTACGCACTGTCCTCTGAAGCAACTGAACAAAAACAACCAAAATATACCTCTGTAATGTTCATTAAAACGTGAGCTTACATCAAACACTTGAAACAAAAAATAAAAAAAACATAAGTAGCTTTTATACATTTCTGTTCTTGAAACATACACTGTGGGCCTAAATTAGAGAGTCATTTATGTCATCATATCCGCCAACACAATTACTTACGCTCCCTATAAAGTTGGGTCCTCTTGTAAACAAGAAAATTAAGAAGAGCTTAAAGACTGCTCCAGTGCCGTCAGAGACCCAGTGGAATATAACCGCTGCGGTGTGATTATTAAAATGAGAATCTAATGATTTGCCTCTGCCAAGGTCAGGCGAGGCTTAATTAGGAAAATGCAATCAGCGACACCGTGCCTTGTTCTAAATGCAGTTTGGGCTTGTGCCAGCTTCAGCTCAAGACACGTTCGTTCATAAAGGACGGTTGCCATCTTGTGTTGCTGGTCGAAATGAAGCCACATCACAAAGCATTACAAAAAAATACATCAGCCTCTCACATTACTACCCCAAAATTTGTCTTATTAAACCTATATATATATATATATATATATATAAAACCCAGTAGATCATGTTCAGCAGGTTCACAATGTTTGATATAAAAAACTGGCAAATATAGCAACTTTTAGGCTTTACGGAATAAATTTACAGTAAAACAACAACTATATTTCAATAACTGATATAATGTTAATATACCAACCTACTGAAGTAGCCTACTAAAAATCTGTTTTGTACCTAATACTCTGATAACCACCAAAAATCATGGGTGGTAATAAGAAAGCCATAAGGAAGGTGCACATGTCATTCACACAAATATAAAACACAAAATACAAACGAAAGAAAGAAAGAAAAAATACAAGTGTGACATCTGCAGCAAACAACCACACAAAACATGGAGAGCATCGGTTTTCGTGAGAGTCAGCACAATTTAAATTAAGTGTTGAATATTAATTGTCAAAATATAATTGCTTATGTGTAATGCAATAAGGTTGTAATATATATAATTCATATGAAATAAATATAATAAATGATTAGCAAGAAAAAGCAATTCCGTCTTTAAAATACTTTTTAGTAAAGCGCTTTCATTTGGAACAAGACATAAGTGAGGAGTGACCAAGTGACTTTAGTACATCAGATACATGTCACTTACAGTCACAGCTGATTGGTCCAATTTTGGCGTTTACATCTCTTACCCAGAATAACACTGGACCAGGTTAGCCATGTAACATGAGTTACTATGGAAATGAACTGCTAAAAAATAATCCATCTTCTTGAACCCACATCTTGTTGGAATCACTTTCAGAATGATTTTGACAGCCAATCATTATCCATCCTACTTTAAAGAGCTCGAGCATTTAAAGCGGCAGACGACAAAACTGCAGCGCGCACCCCTAAACAGAATATGGAATATAGAAGATATTGTGCGCTGGTGTGGACGCTGATATAGTTATCGTTATCTTTATGTGAATGGGTCTTTAAACTTACTAAAACCAGCTTTTTGAACCCTTGAATTTGGCAAATTTGAAAATATACACAACCGCTTATTGCGCCATCAGCCCATTTTGCGGCTATTTTTCTCCAACCTCTTTAAAGGTGAATCAAGGCAGAGATAAGGGCTTCATACTAGGGGTACGGCTCTAACGAAATCCAAATTTTTGGCAGCTTTACTGTACCAACTTTTTTTAATGGCCCCCTTATTTAAAGCTGCAGTCCGTAACTTTTTTTGGTTAAAGATGATCCAAAATCAATTTTTGAGCAAGTACATAACCAGCCAGCATTCAAATCTATCTCCTCACCTTAGCCCAATACACAACGGTAAGCTTGTAGTAATGTTTTATAATAAAATCGGTAGGCCTACTGGTGGGTTTCCGCAGGAAATGTGAGCATGTAGCCGTTCGTCTCTGCATCATTATGTCACGTCTGTTTACATAAAGAAGGAGTCCCAGCTAGTAGGCTATATGGCATGTGTGGATGTTGCAGGTAGTGGACCATTTATAGCATTTTCTCACAGCAGCTGGAATAATTAAATTTATCATTTTGATGGCGGATTGTAATCCAGAAAGGTCCAAATGACAATCCTCAGTGACAACTGGAGATTCACCCATAGTCAAAAGCAAAAGTCTTCGGACTGCGGAGTGGCTACAGAAATTGAAATCTACAGGTAAGGCTAATACACACTAAATAGACATAGTCACGCAATGCTGATGTTGTTAACATTAACAATTTGAGAACAAGCGATCGTTAGATTTAATCACCATTGGTATTGCGATTTAATGCTTTTTTTTCAGTTGGTCAGAATAAAAGTGGCAGACATGTTACTTACTTGTTCAGATGACATTTTCCAGTGAAATTCTTATTTTGGTCATCCTTCCAAGACATAGAATCTGTGTTTCCAAAGTACAGTATCCACACCGATGTGGTGACTGACAGCAAACATTAGATTCATCTGCGCTGAGGAGCTGTGCCGATGCACAACCCAAGAAAAAATGATAATTCCGCAAATAACAGCAATTGCAGGTTTCAAACAGAGATGGCGACAAAGAGGCAAAACTTATGGCCTGCAGCTTTAACAACACACAGTTCTTGCGACATCAGCCCATTTTGCTGCAACTTTTCTCAATTTATGTGAGAAACAGACCCAAATTTCACAGAATTTTTTTTGTGAATGTAGTCAACTCAAGTTTGAAGCATCATTATTAGCATCAAACACCACTAGTTTTTCTCCTGACCAAACGTTACTAACATCACACCTGCCATGTTTTATTTGAGAGAGAGGGCAAGACTATGGAAGAATTTCGATAGTTCCATACACAAAGCTATCAAAAGGGTTCAAAAGACTGAAATTACAGTGCATAAGTGGACTACTGGTTGGACTATATGGTGCTTTTATAATGCTTTTTAGACATTTTTGAGCTTGAAAGCCCCCAATTCACTTTTATGTGGAAAAAGAGTGGTCAAGATATTGCTCAAAATTGACCTTTTGTACTGCACGTAAAAAAAGAAAAAAAAAACTGTTTTTAGGTAGACTATATACCCTTCATCCTCTACAGTGCATTACTTCATCTTTAATGGTTTGGTATAAAATAACATCCTATGGAGATTTTTTTTTTTAAGGGTATGTTACATGACAATGATGTAGTAAAATGGAAACATTTTTCCTTTGCATTTTTGCGTACTGACGACACCATTGTCACCTCACTTATTCCTGTCTGAATACTGTCCTATCACAAAAATGCCAAAAAATAAATCTTAAAAACAAACAAACAAACAAACAAAAATGCTGTATTATTCATCCCAGGCCAGTAGTTGGTGATGTCACTTGTAAAGAAACACTACGCAACTATAGACCTATAGTATCATTTTCCAAAACTTGCACTTTGAAATACATTTTTAAAGGTTTGCATTTTCAGGCCCCCAAAACACTGTTGTCATGTAAATGAACGGCCAAAACGCAAAGAAGTTTTCCATTTTAGTTGAAAACGGTGTCGTGTAAACAGCTCCTAAGATAGGAGTTTAAGATCTATTTGTGGAGTCATAACCATTTAAATACGACTTTTTCAGTTTAAACTGCCATGACAAGATCTCATTTTGAAACCTGGAGTGTCTGTTTGCATACATAATTTTATCATAAATACACAATTTTAATCATAAATAGTAATAGTAAAACTAATTGCTATAGCATGGCTGTTTCCAGTCCATTCAAAATAATTCAGTCCATCGTTTGCTTGACCTTGAAAGCGTAAGAATTTCCGTTGTTTACTACTTTGTATTAGAATGTGTTACATTTCTATTGTGGAGAAAATGCTTGCAGTGTCACAGCATCACTCTGGAGCTAAGCCTGACTGCCTGAGTGGGTTTTTTTTTTTTGTCTGACCCAGTTTCTGTGCTTGAGCTGCTGCCACTGCTGCTAGGGGAGGTCCTTTCACATCCTGCTCATGCTGAACAGGCCGAGCCATCCCCAGAGTAGGCATACCTCTCCACCATACACATATCACCCCATTAAGAGGTGTCATTTTAGAGCAGTTTGAGCAATATTCCAACAATTTGTTGCTTGAGGGAGACGCCTCAAATATGTATTGTTAATGGTGAGATACAAATATGCAAGTAACAGAAACTAACTTCTGATGCAGTTTAAATAGAACACCAAAAAAATGTTATTAACAACCGTATAAAATAGTGATAGCACAATTTAATATTTTTTTTTCTGTGACTTATCTAGAGCACAGAATGCTATATCCTGTGATTCAGTCCATATCTGTGTGATGTGTTGGGCTGCAGAGAAATGGATTGAGACCAATTCCACTGTGCTTCACAAAATCTGGCATGGAATTGCTGCTATCTAGAATAGGGTAGCTGATTGTTGAATTAATGTTGATGTCTGTGTCAGAAATTTGAAAAATAATACCTTTCTAGCAGTATACGATGTAGAAGGGCAGCAATAAATGTCAGAATCCAATGTCTGTGTAAAATATTTCTGAGTATTTGATGGCAATGTGTATCCATACCATTTAACCATATAATATCCTTCAGTCCTGAGCATATAGATCAGTGGTTGGTATAGAAAGAATAATAATAGTGAAAGAAGAAAATTAAGTCATAAATGTCAGTTTTTTATTTTATGCCTCTTTTTATAGTTTTATTATGCATTTCAGTCATTAGAAATCTACTTTATCTCTAACGCTTACTTGTATTTGTTTTAGGGGGTGTTTACATTACACCGTTTTCAACTCAAAACAGAATTTTTTATGTGTTTTGGGCGTTCATTTTCATGACAATAGCATTTTGGGGGCCTTTTGAAAACCTTTTTTTTTTAAATGCAAGTTTTTGAAAGCAATACCGCTATTGTCTCCGTGTAAACTACAGAAATGCAAATTTGTGAAAATCGTGACGTCATGCACATATGTATTACGTGTTCATTCTAGGCGCACAGTGTTTCTTTACAAAGTGACATCGCCAACTACTGGCCTGGCATCATCATACAGTGTTTTTAGTCACTTTCGTGGATCTGTGTGAACGGGGATCGTTTTGACAACGTTGTCGTCTGTATGTCAAACTTTTCAAAAATGCAAAAAGTTTTTTAGTACATTGTTGTCATGTAAATGTACTCCTAGATCAGGGATGGGCAAAGTAATCCTGAAGTCATTGATTAGCTGGTTCATTTGTGTTTGATTAGGGTTGGACCAAAACTCTGCAGGACATTGGCTCTCCAGGACCGTGTTTGTCCATCCCTCTTCTAGATCACAAGGCAAGAATGAAGTTCCTGCATATGTGTTTCTATAGCTCAGCAGTGCTGGCAACCCCAAAATAATGAGTTCAATTCTTTCTGCAGTGCTTAATTTGAGCCGGATCCTGCTCCGGATAAATATTAAATATTTATGTTCCGGCATTGTTTTTAAACGATCCGACATTAACAAGTGCATGACATGGTGACAAAGTGGCTTCATCTGAAAACTTAGGCAGCTGACTTGTTGGCAAGGCAATGACTCTGCAGGCGGCGGACAGACTTCTGAGGCAGCGCAGCGGTTTAATGATCAACAGCAAAATAGCGCAAGCTTTGGTGACAACTAAGTGAATATTTAAGTACTACAATTTCTCACTATAAATTATGTTTGTGTGCTTGTTTATTTTTATTGCCATATCAGCATCTATGGCTATTTTTATGGCAAAAACAACATTAAAATAAATAATTAAACATAATTAGCACAGTAATAGTAAAAACTCAATATAAATGAAATCAAAAGTGGAAAACAATGGTCAAAAACATAGATTTACACACAAACTGACCACCAACCGCAACTTTCAGACACCATCTTTATTTTTTTAGCTCAACTGTCACAAAATGGAAAGCACAGGATTGTGGAATATCAAAGGCAGCGAAGGATACATCAATGCTGCCTTCAAAAATCGGATAAAGGCATCTCATGAGACAGGAAGTGAAGCTAACTTTGAATTTGGACGTGATTTGATGCCTTTCTACCTTGGAATGTGTCCTCCGAAGGTAGCATTTTTCAGTTTTCGGATGCAGACAGTGTGCGTGTGTGAGACAGAGTGAGCAGGTTTATGCAGATGTGTTTGGAGGTTATGTTTTGCTATTGACCCTCAGCATACAGCATATGTAATTTTGACCAATCAGCTTCCTTAAGTTAAAAATAACTCTCACTGGTTGGTGCTTACTGATTATTGTTTTGCTAGCATTAAAGTGTAAAGTTTGGAGAGTAGCGTAAAGTTTGGAGAGAGTGCACATACCTGATGAATTATTCTAATAAAAATAAGATAATAATGCCAAAATGTCAATGACAGCATATTTTTATTTTCCATACCCATTTGGTCTCAACGTAACTATATTCATGTAGTTAGGGCCGTGCAGACACCTATGAATGATGCTCTTATATTTGTGCCATCACCGTCACTGTATGTTCCGGCGAAACTGAAGTTGTATGGTCAGTGTTGGTCAAAGCTCCTTTTAATTGCTTTTTTGATCCAGCAATTATTCATTTACAAATTAAGCACTGCTTATAAGGAATGCCTGTATAAAATGTATATCCTGAATATACTGTGAGTCTCTTTGGAAAAAACTGTGCAGCATTAAACTTTGCAATTATTATGACATTAAATTTCATATTTGCAGACATAATTTCATGTTTCTGTATTCATAATTTGTTTTTTTGTTGTATACGCCTCTGCAGTAAAATTAGTATGCACCATTTGTGGAATATAAGGTATGTCAGATCTTCTGTGCCGCCTTTGCATTGTAGCAGATGCATAAGATTACTGGCTACAGTTTAATCTGTTATTTTAACCTATTAACTAATAAAAGAAGGATGAATTGAAAATGTAAATATAGAAACCCCAAATTTCTAAATGATCCAGTCCGTGTTTTCCAGCAGACTCAGCGCAGAGCAGTGGAGAACTGGAGGAGATGCTTGATAATGCCATGCTGGAGCAAAGGGGCTCCGGTAGGGGTCTTATGCACATTTGTGCACGTTCACATTTGCCTCTGTGGGAATTAGAACTTTGGTATTACAAATAAACTTTTAAATAAGTTAAAGTATTTTCATGTCTCTGGTCACCAAACATCACCAGTTAAAGACACACTGTCGTCATATTTCTTTCTCTTTAACGCCTCAGTAGCCTAATTGTTTTCGCAGCTCGTGCCCACTGCTCAGCGCACAGCCATCCGCTGACATGACAGGACAGGGGTGGCAAGAGCTCCATCCACGAATCGCAAGCCCAAATCTAACGGTGTGAATGAGGAGGAATCGGTGTGATGTGGGGCAGTGGATGGGTACAGCGCTACCTCAATGAATAATGTAGATGGGCATCAGCATGCGTCTATAGTCTCTGCGAAAACACGGACGCAGGAAATCAACCTACAACATTTTCTGCTCATTTAACCGCGACTTTGAGCATGGAAACGGGTCTGGTCGCGAATCATCAAGTGAAAAATGTTGGAAGCGGAGATCCCCCTCCTTCGCCTCATCATCGCACACCTCCACAGCAACAGTCGCAAGCATTCCATCAGCAGCCACAGCACCAGCAGCGAGCCGTCCACAACAACAACAACAACAACAACAGCAGCATCAAACCAACTCCCGTGCGCGGAGATTTGAGGAATCGACAGGATGGAGGGAAAGAAAACGCTCTGGAGACGCAGGTCGATCGCCATCCGCGTTTGCTGAATACAAGTGACGAGGAGGATCGCTCGTCCAAAACCGGGGGGGATCGGATGGGCAGCAGGTACGAGCACTCCAACTTTGGACCAACGAGCAACAATAACAACAACAACAGCGGCGGCAACGCGTCCCAAAGCGGGAACAGCTCAGTTTCTGAGTTTAATCATTATTACGGGAATGGAAGAGGAGGGCCTTGCTTTGATCAACATGGCGGACAACAAAGCCCTAGGACGGCTTTAATGCATCAGGCACAGAGCAACATGGATCAAGTGCAAAACTCCCACGAAGGGTACCATAATAATCCATACAACCACTATCCCAACTACCGGCCGGGGTACGGTGGCGCTGGATACGGTATGATGAGCCCATCGCGGCAGGGGAACATGATGGGCCCAGGTACCAATTCGCCCACTGCTGCTGCTGCTAGTCATGGCAAGGCTGCTATGGCCTCAACTACCCCAGCTCCCGGTGCCAATGTTGGGGGCTTTCAGAGGTTTCCCGGACAAAACCAACAGCACCCTTCTGGAGCTACACCCACACTAAACCAGCTTCTGACATCTCCGAGTCCGATGATGCGGGGATATGGCAGCGGTTATCAAGATTACAGTAACCCGCCGCCGCAGCAGCAACAGTCCGGCATGGGTCTGGGCAAAGACATGAGCTCCCCGTACAGCCCCGCTGCCAGCCACAGCTGGGGAGCACAACAAAGAAACCACCCAGCCATGAGCCCTGGGAATAACGGGAACAGCAGAGCTCAGGTGAACGTTTTAGCGTGTTTATGTATGTGTGTGTCAAGTTTTGCATCAGGTCTAGCTGTGGCCTGATGCTACCCATAATATTAGCTTACGGTGTCTGCTTTTATATTTATTGAATGCGCTCGGGCTATATGAATGGTGAATAGCATACAGGGTTCGCGTTCTTCTATTGTAGTCAAGATTATTCCGGGGTTTGGGTTTGTATGTGGATTGACAGGCAACAGAACATGTCAAGTTCTGTCCAAGGTGACTGTGCTAACGGTGTTAGCATGCGTTAGCCTGCGCTGAGACTTCATTTCTGCTACCAGAGATTGTAGCAGACCCTGCGATCAGATATGCTGGGCTGCTTGTATTCTTATACACAGTATAATATTACAGAAGCATTACTGAGAAATGAATGTCATGGTATTGAATAAATTATCGGCCGTGGTTTCGATAAAGAGCTCGTTCGGTGCCATTCAAATGATGGAACGTTCTAGCATTGCGCTGCTGCTAAATTAAAATTCGCTGCTAGCGCGTTTTCTTCCAGAGATCAAGTGAAATAAAGCGATTGTGCGATTTAATTATTCTCCCCGAATACAATTTCGTTTTCGTTTTCAACGTATGGTTACCATTAAGCACTGTCTGTCTGAAACGAAGGGCTAGACGGTGTTTTCCGTGCACAGCGCTACTGATTAGCATTGTTAGCTGGTGTTAGCGCCATTGCGCCCGTCTGTCTTCACTTCATTATGCAGGAATTAATTAATGTTTTCACATTCACCTCACATTCACTAGTTAAATTTTTCAAATATTATCTGTACTGGTTTTCTTAAACGCAAACCATTTAAGTGTAAAGATATTAGACGGTAGGATAGTGACTAAAGCTGTATCTCAAAACCTAGGCAGCTCTTTAGGTTTTGAGATTATAACGTCAAAGTATTTGTCTAGGTTGGTGGCTCACTAGGTTTTGGCATTATAATACCCAAAAATGCTGTCTATCTAGGCTGCTTATTAGGTTTTGAGGCCGTGATACTCGAAATTGCTTTATAAGTAGGAAGCTCACTACGTTTTGAGAATATGTAATGCTTGAAAATCCTGTCTTGGTTGGCAGCTCACTGAGTTTTGAGACGATAATGTTAAAAAATACTGTCTAGGTAGGCAACTAACATGGTTTTGAGAGACAGCCTTGGATTTCACAGTCCAGCTGGCCGAGTTACAGTTTTTCAAGTTCGTTTTTAGTGATAAATTGACTTTGCTGCTTAATATGTTTAATAGAGGTCTAAAGGGAACGCTGATGAATCTATTGGAATAGTTTAGCATATATTAATATTCACCCTGCTAAATGCTGTAGGTTTTGTCTTTGTTAAACAATAAATGCTGGTAATGTTTTGTTTGGTGTAAATGTAATAATTTAACCTACATTTATTTTTTTTCTGGCTAGCTGTTTAAAACCAATAAATTATGTGTATTGTCTCTTTTGAGTTATCTGTATTTGTTGACAAAAGACAGTGGTCAAACACTCAAGTTCTTCTTTTTCCTCACATAGTTTATCATAAGCAAGCAGCAAAAGCTGCCTTCTTTCAGTTCTCCAGTTCTGCATCTTATGCGATCTGATGCTTTTTGGCCGCGGGCCCCTCTCTGTATGGATGAGCAGTCCTGACCTTCACACATGCAGATTAGCCATGCTTTCATAGTGGCACATGAAGAACATTTGTGCTGGATTGCCCAGGGTAATCCCAAGGCCTTCCCAGGCAACATGATTGGAAGAGATGCCAAGACACCTGATAGCCCTCACGCCTTCCATTCATTCTTGACCAATTTTGTACAACACCCTGAGAGCATTTTGGATCTACTTTGGCAAATTATACACTTTGGAATAAAGGTTAATGAAAAATGTTAATAACCAGTGTTGGGGAGTAGCTAAATACAAGTAGCGACGCCACTAACTTAACTACATTTTTCACTAGTTTGACAGTAGCTTAATTGCTTTTAAAAATGTGTAGCTTTTCCAGCAAGTAGTGGTGTAGCGTGACCAAAAGCTACATTCCGTTTTGCGTTTTGACAAACATGCAATCTATTAAAGCAGTGGAGTGTCGTCGTCTTACTATATCACAAACTAAAATTGTGCATTACCGCCATCTGTTTTTATGCCTCTTGCGGCTTTACGGTGCACTGAGAACAGATCGTCTGATGATTACGTTAAGGACGGGTGGGTTAATATTTCACATGAATCGACTAGTAAAGGTTATACTTGTATGTAATCGATGCAAACCAAAAGATTAAATGCTGTTTGTGTCAAAGACTTCAAGCATAAAGTTAAAGAGACACATACAGGTGAGTAATAGCCATTTTAAATTGAGTAATTGTCTTGCTTTATATCAAATATCTATTTCTCTTTTAATTACAATGATGAATCAGTATCACTAAAATCGAACTTGAAAAACTGTAACTCTGCCAGCTGGACTGTGAAATCTAAAGTTAAAGTTAGTTGCCTACCTAGACAGCATTTTTCAGCATTATAGTCTAAAAACTCAGTGAGCTGCCAACCAAGACAGGATTTTCGAGCATTACATATTCTCAAAACGTAGTGAGCTTCCTACTTATACAGCAATTTCGAGTATTTATGGTCTCAAAACCAATCAGTGTTTCCCATTAATTACATAGAATAATCTGTCCTGCCAAAATTTTATAATGCACCTAAAAGATCACAAACATTGTGTTTTGCACCATTGCTTTGGCAAAGCATCTGTCAATCTAACAGAAAATGAATTTGCGATATAGCTTAGTGCACCTATCACGCAGCAAAGGCTATGATTTATTTAAAGAAGGTATATAGTTTAGTTTGTTGTGGAGGGTTTCAGAGTGAAGCGCACCGTGTTCACGCAAGCAGCTCATGATTCGTGTCTAAGAGTGGCTCCGTTCACAGTAAACACTGCAAGCTCCATCACTGCATGCTGTGAGTTTAACGTACATTTTTGACTACTCATGTGTATCTAATTTAAGTTGCATACATTTTGTATTTGCAATTTCGCACTTGAATTTGACAAACAATCAGTTTGAGATATTTTTGGGTGTTAGTGTGGGCTATCTTTGGGTAGTTTACAAAATAAAACACTCTTTAAAATCATAATTGTATTGCATTACATTGTTTTAAACCCCAAATCTTTTACTGTAAACATTCTTCCTTAACAATTATTCAGTTATTTGTAATATACAATGTCATTGTAAAAAAAAAAGAAAAAAAAAAGTAGACTCAATGTAGCTGGCATGTAACTACTTTCTCAGAAGGGCAGCTTGACTGTCGCTGTGTCCAAAATTGCATACTGTCTGAGTAGGTACTACACGACAGTTAAAAAAGTATGTTTTATAGTATAAATATAGGTAGTATGAATGAAATTTGGATGTACTCCATCCGCTATATTGTTACTGTCACGTGACCTACAATGTTAGCTGCGTCACTTTAATTTCATTCATAAATCCCCTCCCATGTCCATCGAATGTGCACTTCAGAATCTCGGTGGAAGTAGTAGGTCATCTGGGGACTTTTCACCTACTGTGTATAAGAACATACTACATTGGCGTACTGTTTTTCCGCATACTATATAGTAGGGAAGTATTTGTTTTTGGATGAAGTGTGTATCTTATCTACTTCAACCTATGAGTAGTTTGTAGCTTGTCAAACTACAGTTTAAGAGTTGCTTCTCCAACACTGTTATACACACGTTATTAATAATGTTAAATATGCCCATTTGCCTACAATTCTGAGAATAAAAATGCTCACCGTGCTAACTGCATCACATAAACTCTAGCAATGTAGCCACATTCATCAATTCTTACCTTTTTATTAGTTAGAATGATTTTTTTTTCTCTTACTGAATTAAATTGTTACATGATTTTTAAAGGAATTTTACTGAAATTGTTATAACCTCCCTTACAATGATATTTTATAAACTGGTTAGTTCCTTTTTTCTTGCTGATTGGTGAATTTGTTGCATTCATGCTAAATTAATATAAGATAATATGATTACATTATTATAATAATATTAAGTATGTTGCACCACAAATTTTTATCCCCACATATAAGCTATTTACAGAAGCCTTCCATCAGGAATAATGGTTGGACTAAAATGGCAGATTGGTTGAATTACATCAATGAGTTTGTGTTTTGTGTGACACATTTCAATTCTTTAGACATACATGAGGATGATGTTGACATTTATACTCATTTGCATATTCAGAGAAAGGGCATTATGAGAATAACTTCAGTTGTTAATGGCTTATCTTCAGCATGAAGCCCATTTAAGCGGTGCACTTTCTCCAGGCCTCCAAGTGTGCGTTGCTCTGCCACTGGCTCCATGCAAAATGTAATTAGTGACAGAAATTCACCAATACACTGTATGTTGATTGTATGAGAGGTTTCACAACCCCTGTGTCTTTACATTAACTACTGGTTTGTTCCTGGTTTCAACACAAAAAATTCCAAATACTATTAGTATTTTGGCTATTTACTGCCCCTGATTCATTTACATACTGTTTGTTAATTTTTTATCATTTACACTACTGTTAAAAACTTTACAGTGATAACGGCAACTATTTTAAATAGAAATATTTAGTACATTATTAATGTATTTACTGTCACTTTTGATCAATTTAATATGTCCTTGCTGAATCAAAGTAAAAAAGGATATTTAAATGGTAGTGTACATATTTAAATTATTATATTTCATGATAATTTATTTACAGTATTTCCCATTCTTGTGTATTTATACTGAGTGAAAATTCTAGACACTAAATAAAGTACTAAATCTAAAAAATGTGTGTTAAGAATAAATGTTGCAAGCAAATGTTTTAAGTTATTATTTTTACAAAATACTGAATTTTTATGTTAGCAGATCGTTTACAACTACAGTTTCTGTGTTGAGAATAAATAGTGCAGCCAATTTTTGAGGTAGTTGCAAACTAAGTAGTAGTTATAAAACAGCAAGTGCGAGTCTTATCTTCCAATTAATGTGAGGCTTTATGGAGAGTGCAACCCTGCCATGTTCACCTACCTATGCAATGTACATGCCGGTGACTAGGTCTAAATCTATTGGAATTATGTATTTTAGTTCTTAATATTTTTATGTAGTAACCATTTTATAAAGTAAAAAAGCACTCTGGGCTGTATTGTTTTGTTCACATTATGCCAACAAAGTAATTTAGCTGTGACTATTTTTTTTTTTACAGTATAGCATGACCTTGTGTACTTAATTACTGATTTAATGATTGACTTGATTGTAGTGCATCAGCGAAGTGTGTTGGGAATAAATTGGAGAAGAAAATGGCTTATGGTCATAAAATAGTAGTGTGTTAGGAATAAATTGGAGAAGAAAATGACTTATGGTTATAAAATAGTAGGCTTGTCATTGATGGCTTAAACTGCATCTTGAGTAAGAATGACCTGGAAACTTTCAGCAATGTTTCACTACAAAGATTCTTTAGGCAAGGCCTAATGGTACACAAACTCCTTTTGCTCTAAACTAGAGCAACTCTAATTTGACAATATAGTTGTCTAGTCAGAGAAAATGTGTGTGTGTGAGTGTGTGACAGCAAAGCACTCTGGCATGACTGCTGACGCTCAAAATGTTCATTTATAGTGGCCTCCCAGGCTTTCTCAAATTGGTCACATTTTCTGTAAGTGCTGCTTCAATTGGCCTGAATCTGGCAGTGACATGAGAAGATTAGCTTGGATGGCTCTCAGTCTTTCTGGCAAAGATGAGACACTTGAGAGAAAACCTGACCCCCCCCCATATCAGTGGATGGCACGTTGCCCTGAATCTCTCCATTTACTGAACTGCTCAACCTTATGATTGCTATTTGTATTCCAATCTGCTCAGGCATAATAGTCATATAAATGTGTGACAACGACTGTCATATGTTGGAAATAACTATTGCTGTTCTTCATGCTAAAGTGTTGACACCCTTCTCAACAGGTGGCACCAATGGACCCTATGGCCATGAAGCGGTCACAGATGTACGGGATGGGCAACAGTCCCTACTCTCAGCCGGGCGGAACTTATCCAGGACAGCCATACGGATCACCCACTTCTCACCGATACCCAATGGGAATGCAGGGGCGTGGCCAAGTCAGCATGGGAGGGATGCAGTACCCTCAGCAACAGGTAGAATTAATGATTTTCAGTGTTGCAGGAAAAATGTTAAGTCCTTTTCAAATGCAACTGTCACATGCAGCTTTGACTTCCACAGATACCATCATGGAAAGTCTGTTTTACATGGTAGATAGTTAGCAGGAAATCACAAGTTTTGGTTTTTGAAGCAGTACCACCCTTGTAATGTCATGTGCTTGGTGCTTCAGTCCGTAGAGCTGAGTGCATTTGGAAATGTTGACACGCATTATGTGAAAGGGTCTTTGTTGTTATTTATAAAATGCACAATAAATCACTTATAACCAGGCCTGTTCAGAATTCTACTAAATGTTCTACAGATTTAATGTTTGAATTTGAATGTTTGTTTATTAAAGACCCAATGAAATGGCTTGACGGCACAGTTTTCAGTCCTGTGTTGAAAGATTTTCAATGGAAACAGGAAGTTGTGGGATGACATTTTGAAGGGCCTTGCCTAGAGATGCACCGGTCAACCGGCTATCGATCTGGTTTTTGCTCCAAACACACTATCGTTTGTCTACTGTCAGATAGCGAATTTGCATTTCCATTCAGTCCTTGTGCTGTTTGTTTTGTGCGGGTATTGTTTGGGTAGCATAATTTCACAAAGCTGAAGTCAGACCATTCTGTTTTTGCTTTAAATCTTGAAATTATACAATATAATTTAAATCAAAAACAACTGCTCATGCTAGGACGATTAATCGAAAAGTAATCAAAACTGAAATTTACAACCTCTAACCGACGTAATTTTCCCATGTCGGTTATTTCGTTTTTTTAATCCTGTTAATACTTCTTGCTTAAAAACATACTACCGCGTGTGTAGCCACGTGGCTCCGTCCTGTCCGGTATGAAAGCAACACTGTTGTGAACGCCGAGTCAACACACAGAGACGGCTCGCGAGCCCTGAAGTGAGATTACTTTTACTTGCGTCTTCACTAAACTTTGTCAGTTGTATGTGTTTTAAGGTTTGCCAGTTTGGACATTCAAGCGATTTTAGACAATCGGATGTGTATTATTATTATCTATATTATTATCTGTGCTCGCGCAGATGCATTGTGGCACGAACACTCAAACAGTAGCTGCACAAAATGTAAAGATCGCGCGCACAGAGAGGAACGCAGAAAGTAGTTGTCAGTGCTGTCCTGTGATTTATCACTAAAGTATCTTAGAAACTCAAGTTATTATAGCATATATTTTTCTACTTTTGAAGTAACTATTTACAACCCACAGCTTCACAATTAATAGAGAGATAGTATGACTAATTCACACATGCAATCGCTCTCATTACGCACTGGTACTGTGCTTATTTACAATGAGCAGAAATCTGTAAGAAATATTACAAACCATAGATAAAAATTACTGCTGAAAGTGAGCTATGTCAGATCACTCTTTCAATAGGAAAAAATATCCCGCCTTTAATAATAATCAAGCATATTTACAGTACAAACCTTGTAAGTGAACTTTGAGGGCAAAAAATAAAAACAGAAACGAAATAATCGTTCATTAATCGTAATTGAGGTAAAACGTTCAATTAATCAAGGTTTTTATTTTAGGTCATAATCGTCCAGCCCTACTACATGTGTAGCATCTTTGTCTGGATTGTGATTAAAATGCAGTGGCCTCTAATTTCAAATAGCTACAGATATTTTTTGTTTAAGGCCAGTAGTAGAGCAAATAAACAATAAATAAATTTGCGTAAACAAAGAAAAAAATGGCAATTGGAATTGGAAAAAAAAAAAAAACATACGGTGTTGGAATCGGCCCATTTGCTTGTAAAAAAAAAAAAACGGCAATTGGAATTGGTCATGAAAAAATCATGATTGGTGCATCCCCCTAAAATTATCAAGAAAATTTCATTAAGTTACTAAAACTTATTATTATTATCATTTTTTAAATTCACTTAAAGCACAAATTTGAGTTTAAATTACACACAATATTAAGTTCATGTAATGATCAACATTATGTCAACAGAACAAAAAAAAAAAACGTTTGCAACTTAAAAGGTTTAATTAAATCAATAAATTTAGAATTTTTAACTTGCAGCCATGCATTTATTTAAGTTGCGGTAACAAGTCTCCTGAATTACTTTTTTGGCGTGGTGAGCTTGTTAAACGATGGTATATGCTTTTGTTGAAACTGCCAGTTCACATTATTTCAACATACTTTTTAAATAATGTCTAACACAGGAATTCTTGGTGATAAACTACATTACCAATTATTCTCTAAAAGAATAAGAGATTTGAAACAAGGAAATTGCGGAAAAAGAACTGCGCCCGCCCATTAAGCACTGTGAATGACGTGATAGTCTCCCTGTGCTCTCAGACTATATAAATATTTGTATACATATGCATATTTTGCAATATAAATGTAAAAAATGTTGTTTCTATATACACAATTAAAATCTTTAAATCAATAGTTTTAGTAAGTAGTATATTTGTCTAGATTTTAATTTGATTATGCAGTGCTTCATGGGATTGTATTTGCTCCCTCATTAAAGCCGTTATGGACACAGTCTTGTACTGATTTTCAAGAACGTTTTTGCTTCCAATCAAAGTTGGTAATGTTTCACTTCGTAGCTGGTTGGTTTGGTTCATGGCTTATAACTCTTGAACAAAGATTTTTTTTTTTTTAAAAATCCTTAGTGGAAAAATGAATGTAAAAAATATTTCGAGAATCAAGGCTGCTGAAACAGTGGGCAAGCACTGTTATACTCTATTCAAGACAGCATTTGATTGGACAAAAAATGTATATGTTCATGAGTACAAGATGAGTCATTAATTTTCATGTTTTTAGATCATGGAGTCTTTAAATATAATTTGTATGCTTTCTCAGATCCCAGCTCCGTTTAACACATTTAAACACTTTATATGCCTTTTATAGAATTCAACACATTTTCCTCACAATCGGCACAAAAGTTGTAAAAAAAAAAAAAAAGTGCTTGGGAATAGTTATGTTGCTTGTCTGATGGCAGTGCTTAATTTTTTATCATACCAGAATGTTTTTGCCCACCCCAGCTGGCTGCCACATGGGGGACTATCCTTCTACAATATCTACTTTCTATGCACAGTTACCTTCAACTACCAGAATTAGCAACACTGACTCATAGCTCTCAAACAGAGATAGCAACGATGCTCTTCATGCTGTTGAGTCCACAGGAAACTGAAATGTCCCACAGGCCGACGGTCTGAATAGTGACAGCCCGAGGGGAAACACAGAGTGTGGTGCAGAAGGAATGACTCTGTTGTGCCTGTCAGCATGGAGCGACAGTACTCCCAGTGTACCAGAAATGTTGACAGTCTAATGCGCCGCGTGTCTGTCAGAAGAGCTTGGCAGGCAGTCTGGTTGGGCTGGGCCGCCCTATTCTGGGTACAGACTGCCCTACTAAATTTAGACTCGAAAGCTGGACTGTGTTAAGTTCAGCACCATTGCTTTTTAAATGACTGAAATTAAACCAGTAGTATTGTAACCAAACATGTTTAATTTTCTACCACATTACTTTGAATTCTGTTTCATGTTGTCTTTAATGTATTACTCTAACCTAATCTTTAATTTTTGCCAAAATGTGTAGGCTTAGGCCAGAAACATACTTTACATAAATGCAGATGTGAATGCTTTGTCAGCTGCTGAATCTGTAATGCCATGGTAAAAGAAATTATTGTTAAAGGTGTGAGATTGCAATCTGAATCTAATTTAATAAGACAAAAGGGCTGAGAACCTTGAAGTAGACAACACATCTTTTGTTGCCTAGTCGACAATGACTGCTCATAAACAGATACATTCGCCTCCAGTGTAGCCCTCTTCTTAAACAAACGGCTCTTTAGATTCTTTTAATAATTTAGTCAAAATGACTTGCAAACGTATAATTTTTAATCATTGTAAAGGTGTACTTTTACTGTTTTTTTTTGGAATTTTTTTTTCACAGGTGAAATCCAGTCATTTCAGTAGATTCCATGTGATGTGTAATTTTGTGGATGAAAGATTTCACCACAGGTTCATTTGGTCACATGGATTTGGGTGCGTGGTTAAAAAGTTACTTCTTTATGAGCTGTGCTTCATACATTCTTGACAGTAGACAGTGCCTGCGAAATTTTGCTAATGTACCACACCAAAATCATTCACTAAATCTGTCAGAATGGTGAGTGAATTAATATCTGACTCACTTTACTGGACCAGGCACCATAATAACTCATATCTGCCTCGCTGGTGAGCGGTTTGCGATTGAAGCTCTGCCTAGCTTTGTTTGGAATCTGTTTAAATTTGAATCGCTGTTTAAATTGCTAAATATAACTTAATTGTTATAGTATTATGTATTAAATCTGACATTTCTAGCTTTTTAATCGAAACCACTATCGCTAGCACAGCTTCGTTAGCATTACGCTAACCTGTGTTAACTAGTCAATATTACTGACCTATTGTCTTTAGCAATGTAGCAATTCCAGGCCTAGTTAAAGCAGTGACACACAAACAATGAAGTTTTTTTGTTCAGTATTTATATTAATTTTAAATGGGGGGGAAAAAAAGAAGGAATATATATATAGTGTATATTTGTACTAGGGGTGAAACGGTTCTCGGTAAAAAATCAAACCGTACCGTTCTGCACACTCGGTTCGGCAAGCACTTGCACTGTGGTTCATCTAGGTCACTGTGCCAAGTAAGACATGTTCCTGGATCAACATATTTTGTTGATCCTGGAACAACATTCCTATCCGAAAATTTAGTCCTAACCTTTTCCCAACCCCTAAACCTAACCCTACCCATAACTTATCCCTAAGGGAATTGATCGTTGAATAACACTGTTGGTCACAAAACAACACAAAGATGTTGATCCAGGAACATGTTGTACTTGGTGAAATCACGTTCACCATTCATCTCATATCTGACAACGCGTACACATCTATAATATGGTTTGTAGAAAATATATAAAACAGACAGACAGAGTTAGACTAATGTACATTTCTGTTGATGGATACGCATTCTGGATTCCCCTAAACTTTGTTCACTGCAAGCGCTGTATGCTCTATAATATATGACGAGTCATTTACACCGTCATCACCCGGGTGTTGATAGCGCGCGAGCGCAGGTGAGACCTGAACAGCACACGTTGCTATCTGTGTTTAAACTAAACTCATTTAAGCCTTGCCAATTTAAACATTCTAGTGCAAGACGCGAAAGAGAACTTACGTGCGTGCTGTGAGAATATTTGTGCACTCACCCGAAGCGCACGCGGAAGCGCGTGTACAGCATGCAAATATTGAGGTCTCTTTCAAGTCTTGTGCTTGAACGGACAAATTCACACAAAATTATGTCAACATGCCGTCTTGGCGAGTATCGTAGCAAGCATAGTAAGTTATGTCTTAAGTGAACTTATACACTCGAAAGAACGCATGTGTTCAGTATCAGTGTACTGATCTGTGTATTATGTCTTAAAGAGACAGCAGCCCTTGCATTCCTGCTGTTTGAATGTGTTTTTAATGTTAATCAAACAACAAAAGACAAGGAAATCACTCATTGCTCATGACTGAATAGTAACTTAATAATTAATCAATAATGATTGATCTTTATTTAATTTATACAGTGAAGATTACATGCAATGTTGTTTTACATTTTATTAGCTACTTTATTCAATTTCTGTACCTGAAAACTGGATACATGAAAAACCTGAAAAGCTTTATTTGTATCTTTGCTTTACTGTATTTATTTGTGCTGTTTGATTATTTGTTCTTATTTTCATTATTTTTATTTGACAGTAGTAATTTTTTACCTGAACATAGCACATACCGAACCATACCAAAACCGTGATACAAACCAATCCGTAATCTGAACCGTTGCACCCCTAATTTGTACTATAATTCAAGTATGTTGACAGATTAACTACTGCACTAGCTAAGCATCTGCCATAGAGATGAATGGTAATGCTAACAGATAGACTTCTCCAGCTATTGTATACCTCCTTGTTTTGACACAATTTGGGAAAACAGTGACGCGTGAAATCGAGTGTTTAGGTTCACATACTTGAGCGTCTTTTGGACCTTAGAAACACAAACTGCTATTTCAGCTCTCAGCCACTTTCTTTTCATTACCTCCAGATCCATTACACTGATCTTTGGTCAGCTATACTGACACAAGATCAGCAGGACAGCAGTCGTGTGCAGTTTCCTCCTGTGATTGCCCCTGGGTACGGACGTGACCTTTTTAGAACGAAAGATCAGAATCAGCAATCTCCTTCTGGCACGGTGGAATGTAGGAGAGGCACTAATCAAGAAAGACATCACCGAATGTGGCCAGCACATAATGAGATCATTACAGGAGAGAGTTTTGGGGTAATCTCTAACCCGAGGGGTGCGCAATGCATTTGTGCAGCTGTTAGTTGTCGGCGTTCTCGACAGAGAGGGACCCTATAATGACTTTTATCTACTGGGAGACCCTCGATGACCGGAGGATGGTGGGTTTTTTTTAGGTTTTTTTTTTTTAACAACCCTACCTGAAATTGGATGTTCATCTGGTCTAATACCAGGGGAATCCTGCTGTTATTTATATTGATCTTCTGTAAAAAAAAAAAAAAAAGAAAAAGAAAAAAAAGACAAAGCTTAAAACCCAGTGGAAAGCACCATTTTAAGGCAGAGGAAAATGGAGACATAATGTCAAATATATTTACAAAGAACTGTGTGTATCATACTCGCAGACTTGTCACCTTTTGGCCGAAATTTGCCATTCTAAAATTGAAATTAAAAAATCAGTGAATTGATTTTGTATTTTCATTCGGCCCGTCTGCTGTTTTTGTTATACGTAACCATTTATTACTGTGAAATGTTAGACTTATTATTTTATAAAAATTGGATTATCTAAATCATGTTTCCATAGACATTGGTGTGGTTTCAAAATAACTTTGCTACCTAAACAACATGCTGTTCTATTCTAATATCAGAATTTTCTGAAACAATTTCAACTGTTGATTCCGAGAAATTTTTCGAACACAATTTTTTTAATGAAAATTTGTCGGTGCGGACTGGTGTATTTTCTAGCTAAAAGGCAAAGTCCCTTTAAGGCAAGTAATTTAACTCAGTGGCCATCTTTGAAATGTGTCTCGGGAATAAGGCGGCCAGCTGTTGATGAAAGCCATACGGAACACAGTTTGTTCCGTATACGCAGGCATACGCTAGAGTCTAGACCATACGAATAACAAACTTTAAATTGAGAATTAATCATTGTTTTGGGACAAATCATTGTTTGATTTGCGAACATAGCCATTCATGGAAAGCTTTAAGACCAAGCAGGCAATCCTCTGCCGGCTGGTCGCTCCCGATTCTCAGCAAGCGGGACTTGCGCTAACGGCAAATCTGCCGTTTGCTGTCCATGTTTTGATTCCATAAATCAGTTTTGACTAATGCAAACTTGATTATTGTTCAGGAGTCCATCATCCAGCCACGCAAGAAAACATACAATCTACCTGAAGGAAGATGTTTTTCTCTTTTTTATGTTAATGTTGTTAAACAGAGAAAAACATTTTACATTTATGTAACAGTGTTTTCTTAACCTTGGACCTCATTATTGAAACACAAAATGACCAATAAAAAGTCTCAAGCACAAAAAGCAGCCCATACTAATTTTTATGTTCTCTTTAATTGAAAAATAACCTATTCATTTTCATTCATTCATACATGGTTAAAACAACATTTAGTTAAAATTAAGTGATGTTGTTTAAAAAATGCTTTATTTTACTGAAATTTCAAAGATGTGCCATATGTAGCCTATGTATCAATGTATCATTTTGAATAGAGGTTGATGATGTAATAAATTTACAAACCTACCGCCTAAGTTAATACTACACCAGGGCAGTTGTAACCCGAAGGTCGTGGGTTCGAGTCCCGGCAGGAAATGTAGGTGGGGGGAGTGAATGAACAGTGCTCTCCTCCACTCTCATTACTCACAACTCAGGTGCCCTTGAGCAAGGCCCCTTACCCCCAATCGTTCCCCGGGCGAAGCAGCAAAAAATGGCTGCCCACTGCTCCTAGTGTGTGTGTGTGTGTGTTCAGTACTCACTGCTGTGTGTTCGCACTTGGATGGGTGAAATGCTGAACACAAATTCTGAGTATTAGAGGTTGTGGTTTATGATGTACACGTCACATATCAAAATGTCACACCACAGGTGGAGTCAAAATTCTGTGGTACAATTTGCTCAGGCCAATGTTTTGTGTGTAACGTGAGACATTTTTTTTGTATGACATTAAAATTCTTTTTAGAATTAAATTGTACATAAATAGGTTAAGCAAAACAAATGTGTAATATCTGAGAACCTTTTATACACATTTTATTGTGTATAACGATTATCCCTTATTTTCCTTTTCTGAAGTTGGCAACCCTACTTGGAAACACATTCTTCAAAGCTGTCCACCAGGCTTATGATTACATTTCATATTTGAAATCACCAATGAGATCTGACAACAACTGTCTAATAAATTTTGTTTGTAATTCCCCAAATCATGACCAAAAAAAAGCATTTTTCAGGCTGGGCCAGCCAATGTGCATGTGCAATCATAAGCGGCATCTCAGAGCACTGTCTGTTTCTATAGCAACTGGAGCTTCTAATGGCAGCTGCAGTGGTGCAATGACTTGTGACCAAGTGGCAATTGGCTCTTTTATTTAGAAGGCGGGACTTATTCTGCCATATTTGTGTTAGGCACATTCTCCCCTTCATAGTAATATGAGTGCACCTTTTTTGTCTTTGCTTAAAAAAGTGCATTCAGTAGATCGTTAGCTAGCCTTAGCATTGCTGTTCGTCGTGTACTTCAAATACTGAAACCACAATGTTGTTAGACACTGCCATCTATTGACGTGGATCAGCATGACATCTCTGATTTTTATGTAAATTACACTAGCTAGCTATGTTTCCATACAAAGTTGTGAAATTAACTTGTGCGCAAATTTGGAATATCGCATAAAACAAATTTGTCACTTCCTGATAAATTGGCGCTAAATATCACTTAGAAAAATGGAAGTTGCTGTAGTAGAAGCCACTGTATATAATAATTTTCATATAAAAAATTGAAACACTTTAACGACAGCTCAGGCATTACAGAATGACCAAAACGAATGACCAGTTATGCTGTCCCATCGCAAAGTCATGTCTTTTTTTGATGTGCATCAAGGAATTGTTTCGTTAAAAGTGTTTTCGTCGTAGTTTATGCACATGTTTTCGTATCACATAAAAAATGTTTCAGTTGAGTGCATACGTTTTGTTTTTTTCTATGCATTTTTAGAATTTAAGCACATCTTGGCCTTTCCATCCAGTGTTTTTTAAATGCGATATCCCAAAATGTGCATAAAAATAGGTAGCTGTTTCCATCCACTGATACTAGTTAATTTTATAGAGTGATCTATTCAATAATTAATTCCCTTACCTATCCAACAGAAAAGAAGCCACTTGGGCATCACTACTCAGGATTTTCTCTGTTGTGAAATTTTCCACCTTGTGTATGTTTGCACATATTTTTTGCCTTTGTCTTTCTGTCTTCAGACCTTTTATGCTTTTTCAGCCATACAGGTACTGAGTCTCCTGTTGTTTCCATTGGAAAATAACTAATTTTCGCTCCTTTGCATCACCAAACAACTCTTCACTACTAGTGTATCTACAGAGGCGGCAGCCAAGGAGCATTAGGATCCTCTCTGATGTTTAATGAAATGCCGCGGGTGATGTCATTTCAACATGGCCAAATACATTGAGTTGCACCATACATAAATCACAATATTATATAAAACTATTATGAGCACCAAAACTACTGAATACACCTATAAAATGTCCATTTCTTTACCACTAGCACCATCAAATAATCCCCTACCCCCATTTTAACTCTGTTTGCTCTTTTGTCCAATCAGACTCACATTGTGGACTGTGATGATGGTGTTAGGTGTGTTTAATGAGCGTGTGTGAGCTCAGGTGGATGAGGAGCAGGTGTGTGGCAGGGGCCTGCAGGTCCTGACAGGCATTTTGAAGGTTCTGTTAGAGGACAGGTCCTATCACAACACAATCAGCAGAAGCCATCATCCCCCCCGAGGCACTGCCTTTGACCATCTGACCGCCACTCACCTGCCCTGCTGTCCACGTTTTTGACAAGCGCAGTACATGGCAGAGAAACAGATTAAATGTGCTGTTTGTGATTGGACACAATCTCTCTGTGGGATTTTGTAGCAATTCCGCACTGTCCTGTTAAATCCTGGTGTTTTATTTCAGTGTTGGAAAGACTGGAAATGCATGGCAGTTATCCATTTCCCTCAAATGACACAGACGTTACAAATCCTAAAGAAAGGTGTCTAAATTTTTACGTACAGTGGTTACAATGCAAATATATATATATATGCGTGTGTGTGTTTATAAGCTAGAATTTATGTGTGTGTGTGTGTGTGTGTGTGTGTATACACTACCAGTCAAAAGTTTAAACACGGTAAGATTTTTAATGTTTTTAAAAGAAGTTTCGTCTGCTCACCAAGGCTGCATTTATTTAATTAAAAATACAGTAAAAAGAGTAATATTAATTTGTGAAATATTATTACAATTTAAAGTAACTGTTTTCTGTTTGAATATATTTTATAAAGTAATTTATTCCTGTGATCAAAGCTGAATTTTCAGCATCATTACTCCAGTCTTCAGTGTCACATGATCCTTCAGAAATCATTCTAATATGCTGATCTGCTGCTCAAGAAACATTTATTGCGTACAATTGTACAAAATATTTGCTTACAATATTTTTTTTTCAGGATTCTTTGATGAATAGAAAGTTCAAAAGAACAGCATTTATTTTAAATATAATCTTTTGTAACGTTATAAATGTCTTTACTGTCACTTTTGATCGATTTAATGCATCCTTGCTGAATAAAAGTATTAATTTCTTTAATTTCTTTTCAAAAAATTAAAATAAAAATTCTTACTGACCCCAAACTTTTGAACGGTAGTGTATAATGTTACAAAAGCTTTGTATTTCAGATAAATGCTGTTCTTTTGAACTTTCTATTCATCAAGGAATCCTGGAGAAAAAAAAAAAAAAAAAGTACACAACTGTTTTCAACATTGATAATGATCATAAATTTTTCTTGAGCAGCAAATCAGCATATTAGAATGATTTCTGAAGGATCATGTGACACTGAAGACTGGAGTAATGATGCTGAAAATTCAGCCTTGATCACAGGAATAAATTACTTTATAAAATATATTCAAACAAAACAGTTATTTTAAATTGTAATATTTCACAATAATACAGTTTTTACTGTGTTTTTAATTCAATAAATGCAGCCTTGGTGAGCAGACGAAACTTCTTTTACAAACATTAAAAATCTTACTGTGTCCAAACTTTTGAATGGTAGTGTATATGTATATATAATATATACACACACACACACACACACACTGAATATAATATTATATATAGTTTTTTTTTTTGTCTTTTTTTCCTCTTTATTGCACACTGACAGTGAAGAGAGAGAAAGAAGTAACGGGAGAAGAGAGAGGGGAACAGGAATGAGAAAAGACGTGAAGCCGGGTCTCAAACTCGGGTCACCCGAGGCATTGCTGTGTCCACAAGGCTATGGCTTCAACTTGCTTTCTAATGGGAAACGAGACCAAAAAAAAAATTGATGGAGAAAATTATTTTTGCAGTGTAGATTAGGGTTTGTCCTTGCTTGACTTACGTTTCCTCATTAAAGAAGCTCAGAGAACACAGCTCTCTACACAATTCCCATCCGAGCCTCGTGAGTGTATGTGCACGTACCGTCGCTGACATACTTCTGCATGTATTAGAGAGATGAGCGGGAAAAACACATCATCATGGTTCGTGGATTTGTTTTCTGTTTGGTATGAATGACAAATGAGAATTACAGCGGATGAAGGGAGCGGGTAACGGGGGGCTCAGATGGGAGGACAGCGTGCCAATAGCAGCTGTTGCCTTGAAAAGCTCTTACATAAGAGCGTCACAATAACAGCTTGTCGTGAATCAAAGGAGGGGGAACAGTTGTGGATTACTAAAGCACTAACACACCCACCGGGACCCTCGGTGTTCAGATGTCTCCCATCATCCCTCAATGGCTACGTTCACACAGCAGCAGAATCTGGTCATCAGTCCTGTTTGAGGCACTAAATATGGTTGTGCTCATCCACGGTTCAGTTAAAAAGAGACTGACTGCATTCTATAACCAAAGTGATTCACAACTAGGACCACAACTAAAGATTATTTTGATAATCGATAATCTTTGATTAGTCAAGAAATAATCGACAGATAAAATTATTTATTTTATTGATTAGTTGTTGTAGCCCTACTCTCAACCGGTACTCATAAATGAATTTTGATAGGGTGTTTGGTTCATATGAACTGTATCAACAGCAAGCTATGGACAACTAGTTGTCTGTTGCCTGATGTGAGCACTTAGTGGGATATTATTTGCTGTCAGTCACTAATGCTATATCTGTCAACCTCTCTCAGGCTGAAAAATGACAGAAAATAACAGTATAGTGTGGTCGGAGAGCAAAACAAAACACCTGTTAAGTGTTTGTGTTAAGTTAAGTATCACAAGTGGGTATATCCAGAGAGTTTTTGATCGAATGTCTAAGAGCATAAGAGCAAAAATCCTTAGACACAATTCAATTAAATTTTGAAATATGATTTTTTTTTTTGTGATTATAATTGAATATATTAAACAAAATAAGAAATATATCGAAATAATACTATTATTGTAAAATAAAAAAATTTGTATTTCATAATAATAACAACAATAATAGCAATACAAAATAGTACAACTGTAAAATTATAATCTTAATATTTACATCTTAATTTCTTTATTTCCGTCAAGCTTTTATTTTTGTAGTTTGCATTTATTTGGCCAAGTTTGCTAAAAAACATATAATTAGATGTGAACTTCAATTGGAAAAAGTGTTGATTTATTTCTCTGAATCAGTCCAAACTGTCATTTTCACAGAATAGATTCAAAATTCTGATTCATCAGTTGTTCAACAGCATCATCATTGCTCTCTATGCATGTACATTTTGGAAGTAGTGTTAATTTTGTCAGCTATTTTTTAATTTAGTCTTAGTCCTGTGCCAGATGTACTGTTTAGTTGTTAGCATATTTAGTCAACCTTGTCCTGTTTTTGTTTAGACAAGTTTTATTTGGCTAAATGTCTGGCCATTTTAGTCAATGAAAACACAATTTCATGCTGTATAATGGTTAAATTGAGAATTACAATCATTTTGCTTAAAATTATAATCTCAATGATTGTCTATTTCTATTTCATCAGAATTATTACACTTTCATCTATATATACAAATCAAGAGAATGTCAACTCATACGCAAGGGTTATTTTACCCCATGTAGGTTCCTGATTTATTATAGGCTGTTTATCACATAAATTAACATACTCTCTACATTATGAAAACTGGTAAAACAAGAATGTAAGAGCATTTATTCCGCATTTATACCACAATCCCAAACAATATAGTAGAGATCCATATTTGGATTTATTACAGTTCATCACTGAGAAGGTTGTTAAAAACAGTATGTAATATTTTGATTTAACAAAAACAAAGAGAGATTTTAGTAAAGTTTTTATCTTTTAAAGGTCCTCTATTATGCCAATTTTTTTCAAGATGTAATTTAAGTCTCCGGTGTCCCCAGAATGTGTCTGTGAAGTTTCAGCTTAAAATGCCTCACAGATCATTTATAAATCCATGTTGTAAATACCCATTTCTGACTACAATCAAGAACAGGCTGTTTTCGTCCATGTGCCTTTAAATGCAAATGAGCTGCTGTGCCCCGCCTCCTCTCTACAATCACAGTTCCTGCCTCAATCGGATTCCCTGCCAAATATTAACAAGACATCTGCTAGGTTTTGATTATCATCTATATCGCGAACACTCTCACGGATAGCATAATTTTTCTTTCATCATTAAAGTTTATTATTTCCACGCGTTTTAAAGCTATATCAGTTTAAACTTCTAATGGATAATTTTCTGAGCGCATTTATCTAAAGCACACACACATAGACAGCTGTCAGACGTCAAGTCGCATGAGTAACTTCTCTTTCACATTTTTTTGTTTTGTTTAAACTGTCAAATACACACAAGGTTCTGTCAAAAACACACAGTTCACATAAACAGTCAGTTATGTCTGTGAGCGTAAAGAGCAGGCAACGTTACAGAAATCGTATGTGTATATAGATCTGTGGTGCATTCCCTTCACAAATAAAACTGATCTGCTGCATTCAGTGGCTTAGATGTCAGTAAATGAAGATGTTATGTTCACTCTTACATCCAACAACAAAATAGCTCAATTACTTACCAGACATTGTTGTCGCTACAGCTGCTCGACTGCGGAGAAAATGGCGGACAGCGTACAGCTCGCTGAGGGCGGAAACTATGGTAATGCAGGACTGTCAGTCAGTGATCGTGTGCGCGGCATGAGTAATGTGACGTCACATTTCTCAGAGAATCAAAACGGCTTGTCTAATGAGACTGCTTTGGTTTAATGGGGATTTTAAAAAAAAGTACTGGGTGGATTTTTATCATTGTAGGGTGGTTGTATTCACACACTGCCAACACACATTTATATCCAAACACCTTGTAAAAGTGGATTTAGCATAATAGGTGACCTTTAACTACAATTTAGTCTTGTCTTTTTTGTTAACAATATTCCATGTTGAAATAGTCAAAGTTATCGTTTAATGAACTTGGTGTCATTTCATAATTGTCTCGTCTTAGTCAATTTTCCTGAATGCTGCCAAACGTGATAACACCTTTAGTGCGTAGTCAGAAAGTATGTCTGTATTAGGATATACTGCAATGTCACAAAATTCCATCTACATTTCTCTAGAGCTGCACGATTATTCATTAAAAGATCGTGATCTCATTCCTAAATGACAATGATTCGGCTATGTCTATTAAACCATAGACAAAATCACAATTGAACATTCAAATCTGCGTTTGCTCTCCCACTGACCTAGAGAAAGCAGTTATCATGTGTAGGTATGAAACAGCTTCACAAACAATCTTTTCAGCCACACAGCATCATTATTTCTGTTGCAAATATTAAGATTATCACAGAAGTACTGGGATAAAAGTGTATAGCTTGGATATAAACACTGATGTCTATGGAAGCAATCAAAATAGAGCAATTCCTTTTGAAAGTAACCTGGCGCTTCAAATAATGATTGTATCAATTATATTGTTAAGTCTTGTCTTTTTTCGTCAACAATATTTCATGTTAATATAGTCACAGTTATCGTTTAATGACCTTGGTGTCATTTCATAATAGTCTCGTCTTAGTTATGGCAAAAAAAGAAAGAAAAGGTAGTCGAACATTTTTTGTCCAAAACTACTTATAAGTCCCTGAGATGCCTTGATTTACTTTTAACTCGATTTTTGCTGTATTTGATTATTTTTTTTTTATTGTCAAAATGATGATTCCCTTAGGAAAAACCCCCACAAATGTAGACATTGTGTGAATGTATAGAATATCACCAAAAAACACATAAATGTTTTTTTTTAAGCTATATTTTTCAGCCCTACTGTTCATACAGGTGTAATGCAATCCTCTCCTGTCCTGTATGTAGTACAAGGCAATTTGAAAGTCACACCTGTTAGTAAATATGTCTGTGTCAATCCAAAACACTGCCTGTCCCAGCACTGTGAGAATATTTTACTCTTGACTTAAGACGTCACGCCCCAGACGATGAAATTTCAGATCGGATTAGCATTGTAAAGTAGTCAGTTAATGTTCCGGGGCGGATCACCATTTAAAATGCTTCAGAGATTAATAATAATCGTTCTCCCTGCCGTGACATGCCTTGTGAAGCATTTGAGAAGGTTTTGAGATGGTTTGTCTGTGAATGAGTGCTGACTTTCATGTTTTTGTCCTTGTCTTGCTCTGCAGATGCCTGCTCAGTATGGGCCACAGGGAATGGGCGGCTACTGTCAGCAGGGTCAGCCCCCCTATTTCAGTCCTCCACAGCAGCAGTCTGCGGCCCCCTCTCAACCCCCCTACATGCAGCAGCGCCCTCCAACACAACAGGTAAGCATTTAGGGTCCTTGTTCTCTAAAGACCCTCAAAATTATATTTCGGTGCTACATATTTTTTAAAATGAAGTTCACATTGTTGTAGGGTTGTCAAAAGTAGCGGTACTTTAAATGTTAAAAATGTGACTATACCAGCTTTTCTGTAGTACCGAATACCGGGTATATTATGTACTCGCTGACAGGTGGCTGCTTTCAAATACCTCGTGTGTATCTGTGTAAGAGCTTTGTGAAGTGCGTCAAAGCTTTCTATTTACAATGTGGTTTTATCATTGTAGCCAATCACAGACATATCTGTTGAGTGCATGAATGCAGTGGCCAATGAAATGGCTTTAGGGTTCTGCACGCTCACAAATCCTTTCATTATTACCAAAAAAAAAAAGTAAATACGATGTAAATAAGAGATTCATTGTGCAGTTAGACAGCTTTTTTGATTATAGCGGGAATTTTCGAAGTGAGTGACAGCTTTAGTGATTATAAATGGAGCGCTCTTCGCTTGCTTTCTGTTTATAACCCATTTACAGTTTGAATAAAAGTTTTGTTTTTCATGCTGTTTCTGGATTTACAAAACAAAATCTGATAATGTATTGAGACATTTTTTAATTATAAAATTATAAGTTATTTTCATAAATAATAAACTAATTTAATTTATTTGATATTTTAATTTTCAAATAGTTAAATAAAATAGTAAAATAGTTCAAACAGTTTTTGCTATGGTATCGAAATTGGTATTAAGAACGGTGAAATTGGTATTTGTACTGACTACTGGAATTTTGGTACCTTGACAACAAACTCTACATTGTGGTGAGCAATGTTTTTGTTGATGATGTTGCAAAACATCTGCGTAAAATACAAAAACCTTTTCAACCAATAAGATATCAGCTTTTGAGTCGTGTGTCTATCCAATATTTCTAATATACTTTGAGCCTTTGATATCATTGGTAGAATCTCCTGAAGGTCATTACCACAAAATAATAATAATAAAAAAAGAAAATGTTTTCAAAAAGAAAATGAAGCCTATCTTTTAGGACCATGAAGTTCTTTTTTTTTTTTTTTTTGGCATTGTGGCGTTATTTTCATGACAGTTAAGCACATTTCAATCCCAAATTCTCATTACTGTAATGTGAAAAAATCAGGCAATTTAAAAAAAAAAAAAAAAAAAAATTGAAGCCAGCATAAATCAAAAGCAGTACAACAATTACAACTATATATAAATACAAATAAATTGAAATGTTTTTATAGTGCATAACAGCATTATGTTAGTTTTAGTTTTATTAATATTTTGAATTAGCTTTATATATTTAGTTTTCATGATAATTTTTAAAAAAATTTAGGTTCTTTTCAGGTTTAGTTTTAGTTAGTTTTAGAGTTTATTTATTTCCAGTTAATAATTTACTGCTTCAACTTAAACTTTATTTTAGTTTATTGCCAAGGCAACATTTCTAATTTTGAACTAATATTTATATTTTATTTCAGCTTTATTTCAATTAACAAAAATGTTTTTAAAAGTTTTAGTTTTAGTTTATGATAATAATTCTGTTGCGTAATGAGAATGTGATTTATATTTTCCCCAACAATTAGCTCCACCTCCATTTATTCTCTCTCTCACACACAGTTGAGTATCTATAGAAACAGACAGCTTTTCTCTTGTTTTTTTCTATTACACACAGCTTGTTCTTAACAGGCTGCAGCACACACACTCAGTAGTTTGGAGAAAGCGGTAATAAGAAACTGGCCTTGAGTGGATGTCTCCTGGGTTTGTGTGTAATATCAGTGAGGACAGCACTGCCGTGCGCCTCATATTGCTATCACACTCTCTGTTTATTCCCTGGACCTTAAAGGCATTATTTTCATTTTGTCTTATATGACACTGAGGCTGATTGAGAAAAACGGTTTCATTTTCTTCCTCTGTGCCATTGCTTCCAGTGTCTCTGACAGGAGAGATTGTGGGGAGGATGAACACTGCAGCAAGTGGGAGATACAGTGGGCTCCAAATATCTGAGAGCACATTGAGAAAGTTTTAGGATTTTCATTTTAAACAAAGAAAAGTTACTTAACACAAAGATAAAATGTATACTATTCTGCGTTAAGCAAATAGGAAAATTTGTGACACTGATCATGTAAACTCCTTTGGACAAAAGGATGTTCATGCAGCTCGAGTGCTGCTGTCATTGAAGCAAAAAGGGGACATCAAAATACTAAGACATTTATGTTTTTAGTTTAACTTTTCACTCAAATTCGTTATGCTGAAATAAATAATTTGTAATGGAAAAATTTGTCTTAAATTAGAAAAGAATGCAAGACAGAAGCTTTTTCACTTGTGGTCTCAGATTTTTGGAGCCGCTGTATTTTCAGGTCTTTTTCTTCAGGCAGAACTTTGAACTTCAAAATGTTATGAACTTGACTGTGTCGCAATTTGCATACTAATATTACACACTAAAGCTGTTATTCACTGATGATGGGAAACATTCTTTTAAAGCTACAGTCACATTTACCGTTGCTTATCGAAATTTCACAGACGAAAGAAAGCAGAACTGGGCTTGACAAAATATGATGAATGAAATACGGGAGTAGCGACATCCCGAGCTATTCTGCCAGCTGGCAAAGAAACCAACCCTATAAGGGGCTTGCTGTTGGTCGGCACTGAACTTGATACAAAATTTGCATAGGAAAACATCTGATTAATTTTTTTCATTGCGCTGATTCCCATTGATATGACTGGATTTCCCCTGCGAAATTTTCCTGAATGCTGCTAAACTTGATAACACCTTTAGTGTGTAGTCAGAAAGTATGTCTGTATTAGGATATACTGCATTAATCATTAAAAGCTAGTGATCTCATTCCTAAATGACAATGATTCGGCTATGTCTATTAAACCCTAGACAAAATCACAACTGAACATTCAAATCTGCGTTTGCTCTCCCACTGACCTAGAGAAAGCAGTTATCATGTGTAGGTATGAAACAGCTTCACAAACAATCTTTTCAGCCACACAGCGTCATTATTTCTGTTGCAGATATTAAGATTATCACAGAAGTACTGGGATAAAAGTGTATAGCTTGGATATAAACACTGATGTCTATGGAAGCAATCAAAATAGAGCAAGTCCTTTTGAAAGTAACCTGGCGCTTCAAATAACGATTGTATCAATTATATTAAGCCAATAGGTGGCGACATACTTTAAATGTGTCATTGAACCATTCATTCAAGAGATTTGTTCAAAAACACTGATTCATCCAGTAATGAAACAATCATTTATTCACCAATTTAATTTTTTTTAAAAATCATTCAAATTAATTAAACATTTTAAATAGACTGCAGCAATTAACATTTTGTCAGAACCTCTAGTAAATTGCATGTTATGTTTAGTTGTCTCTTGTCTGTGATCGTGATCTTTATTTGAAACAAAAAAAAAAAAAAATCGTGATTCTCAATTTAAACAGAATTTGTGCAACTCTACAGTTCACTGACTCATCTGAATTTATTCAGTTTTACTTAACACTTAGGTATACATTTAAAAATGGTGGGAGCAGCTTTGACTTCACAATAGAACTGTCACAATCTCCTTTGGTATTGGGGGGCAGTATTAGTGCTCTAAACATGTGCTAGATGGACGTGTGTGACCGTTGCGCTTACATCTTGTGTCTTTTGCAGCGTCTCACGTACAACGTGACATATGACGTAGGAGTATGCAGAGATGGAAACTTGAGTCTGCGACTTGGACTCGAGTCGCACTTAAGTCGCAAAAATAAACGACTTGCGACTTGACTTGGACTCGTGAACTACTAACTCGAGACTTGACTTGGACTCGAGAACAAATACCCGAGACTTGACTCGAGACTTGACTTGGACTTGAAGACAGAGACTTGTTGTGAAAAATACAAGTCTTTTGGCGTGACATTCCCGATTACGTTCTCTATTTACTACCCCACACGATGGCATGAAACACCACATTTTACTATCCATTCATTCCCAAATATGTGCTGCAGCAGCGAATATCACAAATCATCTCTAAACACACCAAGCCATCGAGTACGTGACGCATCTGAAGGCACGCAAATTCATCACCCATTAGAAAACTTGTTAAATTAGCAACAAATAATAACAATATAGCCAAGCCTTACCTTGCGATAAACTTTGTCATTTCATTTGAAAAGCAATCAATTAATCCGAAGGAAAGCTGCGGTGTTGCACAGCTGCAGAGGCTTGCTTGTGGTCAATTTTCAAGAAGTACGTGTCCTTTTCATTTTTTTAATTTATTTTTGCCCAAGTATTTGATAATGCATATAATATCCAGATGTACCATGTTAAATTGTATTTGGATTGAACGAGCACTTCCATGCCCATTTTATAACCCTGTCCGTCCGACTCATTTCCACAGATCGGTTTGTTAAGTCGCAGTGCGTTATTATATCGCCTTATCACAAACGAGACACACAGATGGAAATGTTGTTCCTTGTGTTTACTGTAACGCTTGTCTATATATAGGTTTTGTTACCGCCGGCGTTCACTGGAAGACTACATTTTCCAGCATTGCTTGAGATCTACAGCAAACTACGGCAACTCATATAGCTCAAAATACACAGCACTTTTTTCCTTGCGGTGGTTCTAAATGGTATAATTTTGTATAAAGTTAGAAAGTAAAAAAAATTATTTAAGTAGTATTTTGTGTGCTTTATTAGACAATTTTAAAGTAAAAGTAATCTGTTTTGATATTTAAATACACTGTTAATTACAATAACAACTAGCTGAAAAAAATAAAATAGAACAAAGACTTGACTTGAGACTTCACTTGGACCCCTAAAGACTTGAGACTTGACTTGACTTGGACCTCAAAGATGTGAGACTTGACTTGGACTTGACTTGACTTGGTCTTGACTGCAGGGACTTGTGAACATCTCTGGGAGTATGTGAGTGTAGACGCCTCTCATGTTTCAAACAAATAGGGCTGGGCAATAAACTCAAGCTCCTCTACTCTTATATAGAAATCCTCTGACATTTCTATGTAAAATTCTCGTTTTAGACTTCTAATTCGTGACCGGTGTTTTGTTTTGCAGTTTTTGTTCAGCGTTTGTCAATACGCTTGGCCTAGTTTGGACTGAAGTTAAAAATTACACATTACTAAATATTTTTTACGATACACAATTAAACTTGGTTGAAATGTAACTCTATGTATAAACTAAATATTTACGGAAGTCTCGAATGCACGCTTAAAAATAAATCTTTGGCAAGTTTGCATACATTTTTTTTAACATAATATGTTTAGTGACACACTAATTCTTATCTCACGTACTACTTAGAATGTAGTACATGAATTGGGACATGCCGTTATATTCTGCAAAGGATGGTTCATCGCTAAAGCACCTGAACACTGTTTAATGTTTGCTTGTGAACAAGCTTTCCTCATCATCCCCAGAGTCCTTGGTCTGGTTAAAATCAACCGCTAAATCAAAGCACTGGCTTTCATTAGAGCTTCACAGAGTGGTCTCTTCATGACCCCTAGCCTGATGTTCTCCTCTGTTTGGCTTATAGCGTCAATTAGCACCATGTGCTGGCCATGAAAGATACATCTAGCTGACCCAGTCTCAGAGCATCTGCTGACCATACCATTTCTGAAAAGTCAGGTTGGTTTCATGACGAGTGTGTGTGTATTAGACAACATGAAAACAGCATTCACAATTACTGGTAGAGCAGTTTGGGATTTGATTGCATCACTATTGGCTGACTATGATATTGGTTAATTTTATTGTTCCTTGCCCACGTGGACTTGGTAACAATCAACAGAAAAAGCAATTTCTGGGAGAGAGAAAGCCATTACGTTTTAATGAAAGATTATAAAAATTAACTTGTTTTTTCTCTTTACAGTAGCATACACTGGTGAATCAGGCACAATAAGACCAGGGACATTTATTAAGAAAGTAAATACTGTCAATTTAGATTTCATGGCGTCTTTTAAAGAGACATTATGACATCACTCACGCATTGACTAAACATCAAAACTGTGCAGGGATGATGCAATTTCAGATAAGCCATTACAATAGGGCATTAATCACACTGAAGGGATGTTTTTCGTTTTATCTGTAGCTCAAAGAACGATCCGTTAATCATTGTGCTGAAACCGTAGAGCCACAAGGGACTCAAAAACCCATAAAGAGATGGATTTGATGTTTTCATGGACATGTTGAGGTTTACGAGTCTCAGATGCGTTTGTCTTCTTACAGCGACGTTTTCATCTAGACACACCCTGTGTAAACACGTCTCATTCATCACAGCCCCTTGGTTTAGAGAAAACAGGAATTATACGAAGAAATGAAGCAGAAAGCTCTGACTCAAATCAGAACATATTGACCTCAAAACTCTTTCCTGAGGCAATTGGAGCTACTCCATTGATGTTTTTTTTAATGTTTTTATTTTTTAAGCCCATCAAACATCCATAAAAAGAAACAGGGGTGGTTGGGAAAAATCCTCCATTAGCCACAAAGACTACATGTAGACTACATATTAGTGTTTACTAATAAAAAATGTTTACTTATTATTATTGTTAGTTGATTGTGAATATAACTGAAAGGATGTTGTTGGGAAAACCATGTGATTATTTTCACATTATAGCACAACCTTGAGTTATTATTATTTTTTTTTAAAGCAAATGCATCCTTCTATAAAATATAGACCCTAATATGTTAAAGTGTTAGTTCACCCAAAAATGAAATTTCTGCCATTAATTACTTGCTCTTATGTCGTTCCAAACCCGTAAGACCTTCGTTCATCTTCGGAACACAAATTAAGATATTTTTGATGAAATCTAAGGGTTTCTGAACCACACAATGGCAGCAATGTTATTGCACCTTTTGAGGTCCAGAAAGGTGTTAAAGACATTGTTAAAATAGTCAACGTGACTACTAGGGCTGGGTATCGAATTCGATACTTTTAGGTACCGACCGAATTGCTTCGATACTATTAAGTATTGAAAACTGTCTTGTCATTCGGTACCATATTTCGATACCTCTGAATGAGCCGGGGGGAGGGGGGAAATGCTGTCGCTGTCTTGTTGAGCAATATAATAATGTTGCACTACATTGTTATTTTTATCTAAATATATAAAACTATTTGCGCGAGAGAGACCCTATGTGCGAGGGAGCGAGTTGAATCAACGCTTTCACTTTCAGTTTATCTCCGAAAAGGACGGGTGAGAGTACCGGCTGTTTATGCGAGCAGCCGGTTCACTACAGTCACTCCAGATACTGTGAACAGCAAAACAGAAGTGCCGCACTGCCTGCACAAACAGCGGGACGCGCAGTTTTTTAGACTAGTTATGGACAGGTACAACACACAGCAGTGTTGCATCAGCGTTCGTTCCTCAAGTCTATGGAAACACGTGACCGGTTCGTGACGGGCTCTAGTTCTCCTGGCTCTGGCTCCAGAACGCGAACAATTCTGGTGGAAAAGGAGTATTGGCGTCCTCCTGATACTGCCACTGTGTGCAAGCACCATCCACACCCTCAGAGCAGACATTTTCAACTGCTGTCTCCAGAAAAAGCAAACATATAGTTAATAATAATTGATTAATTTTTTAAAGAAGAACAATTGCTGAGTGATTTAAAGATCTGCAGTGAGCCTCACATACTGACTTGAAACTGTTCATTTTGCATTGAAAACTATTTGAACTTTATTAAAATTATTTGCACTGATTTACATTTTGTTCATTTGTGTTTTTTTTTTTTTATTCCTTTGTGCAGTGGCTCAGGAGATGAGTCTTTGAGTCTGTAAAAAAGTCAACAAACGTAAAATATAAAACCAAAGATTTTTTGAGGTAATGTAATCTTGTTAAAACAGATTTTATAAAATTGGTATCGAAAAAGGTATCATTCAGGAATCGGTATCGAAAATTTTTGAATGATACCCAGCCCTAGTGACTACAGTGGTTCAACCTTAATGTTATGAAGCAATGTGAATACTTTTTGTGCGCAAAAACAAAACAAAAATAATGACTTTATTCAACAATTTCTTCTTTTCCATGTCAGTCTCCTATGCTGTTAATGTAGCGAATGCAGTGCTACTCACATGTACAGTGTTGGCCAATACTGAGCCGGCGTTCAGATATAAACACTGAAGCTCTGCACTGTGTTCGCTACGTTAACAGCGTAGGATTCTGACAGGGAAAAGAAGAAATTGTTGAATGAAGTCATTATTTTGTTTTGTTTTTGTACACATGGACTAATTTAACAATGTCTTTAATACCTTTCTGGACGTCAAAGGGTGCAATGACATTGCTGCCTATGTGTGGTTCAGAAACCTTTGGATTTCATCGAAAATATCTTAATTTGTGTTCCGAAGATGAATGAATGAAGTCCTTATGGGTTTGGGACTACATGAGGGTGAGTACTTAATCACAGAAATGTCATTTTTGGGTGAACTAAACCTCTAAATGAGGGTAGTTGGAATTAAATGAATTTTCACCCTGTCTATTTTGTTAACAAATGGTATAGATCTTACTGTGAACAATTCATTCATGCATTTGTTTCTTTTTTTTTTTTTTAATATACTGTACATTGTGATGTTTAATCATAATTCCACAGCTCGAGTTTCCTAGTTAAAACAACAGATCTCCAGTGACATACTATGCCGGACTTCTCTAATAATTTTGTCTGGTTAAACCCTACCCTTCACAATTGACTAGAAGCTCACTTTCATTTTTGATTGTAACACCCACAGCTAAAAATCCAATCAACAGCTGATGTATCCACTTGTTAAGTCATGACGTAAGGAACGCCGTTTCTGGGCCCAACCCCCGGCTCGTTTCATTTGAGAATGCCATCTCGACGGGCGTTTATGAGCGCTATTTATTCATATTAAACATTTAATATTTTAAAAGGTTAAATATTTAAAATACTTACAGTCTACACAACAGTCCCCGTGCTCACAGCATCACAGACATTAATATATTAACGATTTATAAGATGAATCACTGTCTGCTCATCTGGGATTTTGGTATGGAGATAAAGGTTATGATTATAATTTTTTGGTAGTATTACACCATATCATATCTTTCATGTGTGTATATTAGCACCGTTTGTTGTTTTCTTGTGGTATGAGATAGAGCGTTTGGACCCGGAAGCGCTGCCGCGTGACGTCAGACTGAACAACCGAATAAAATGAAGCCCCTACCCCTAATTTTTTTTTCTTTTTCTATAATCTATTACACTCGGATGTACGCCACAATGTGAAAAAAAAAAAGTCTTTACTTCCATTTCATTGCGACTCTATGAGTGATGTGGAGTGATGTTTTAGTGATGTTTATTTCGTACTATAACAAGTAGTAATAAATAGGAAGAGATGATTGGTTTGTATGCTCTCTGCGCTGCTGAAATGTTGATGCATCATATAACTTTAATAAATAAGTTTAATGTTTAATGGACATTTTTGCGGTGGTATTGAAATCATTATATCATGTGTAAATATAAAGTAAAATTCCCCAGTATTTGTATTGACAGCCCTACAAAGCATAGTGAAAGAGAATTTTGAGTATTTGAGAGGAAAAACGTGTCACTTGGGAAGTATCACATAGTTTTTCTGTGACGCTGTGAATATTGGTGGTCTTGCTGTCCGTTATCGCAGTGGAGCAGCTGTTACGGTTCTGAATCAGCACATGCCTGAGTGGTGATGTAATGGCCCAACTGTAAACAGCCGTCTGTGTGTGTGGCCTGGCCATGACCCAGAGTCAATACACACACACATGCAGCTCCGTCTGGCTCGGGAATGCCCCCTTTCTTTTTTTTCTTTTTTTTTTTGCTCAGTGTTTTTCCCACTGTTGAATGAAGTGAGCGGGCGGGAGTTCTGGGTGATGTTTGTATACATGAGTGAATTGCGGGCAGGGCGACCTTAGTTGGCACACTTTCAACTTTCTTTCCAGTTTTCTTTTCTGAAGTATATTTACTGAGGGAAGTTTTGTTCCACTTTTACAGAAAAGAGGCTGTAATTAATTTTCTTTTGGCTTGGTACCCACAGTGTTATTGGTATATTGCTGTAGAAAGGGATGGCTCAAACCTGTATGATTTTTTTCTTCTTCTGTGGAACACAAAAGGAGATTTTAATATTTTTTGTGATGTTTAGTTGTGAATTCTACAGGTGAAATTATTGATTAAAACAGGCCCTATCCCAAATGGCACCCTACATTTATGGTCTTTCTACGAGTCTGCACTTTTGTGATGTAATGGCACTAACCGGCTGTCTGGAAGAAGTCTGCGGCGGAGCTCGCATCAGTGCGGCAAAAGTGTGCATCAAGGGCACATATCTCTCTCAAGCACCCATCTGAAACCTAAATTGACAAATGGGACATCCTACGGTCTCGTGGACTTCACGATCACACGGACACGACAGCCATTGTAAGCCCCCAAGATCGTAAGTGCAAATGAATCGTGCCTTTTGGGACAGGAGGTTTTGTGGAAATTGCAAGAATGATGATGATGATGGGAGCGTTTGAAAGCAGCCACCTATCAGCAGGTACCAGATTGACTGATACTCAGCATTACGGATACTACGGAAAGGCTGGTACAGTTATGTTTTTAAAATTTAAGTATCGACTGGGTTTATATACACACACATATATGAATATGTATGTGTATGTATATTTCAAATATGAATATGTATGTGTGTGAAAATATACACTACCGATTTTATTTGAATAAAAACGATACTTTTATTAGGCAAGTATGCATTAAGTTGATCAAAAGTTATGGTAAATACTTTTAGATTTGTTATGAAAAATTTCTATATAAAAAATGCTGTTGTTTTGAACATTATATTTACCAAAGTATACTGAAAAATTGTAGAATGGTTTCCACAATATATTAAGCAGCATATTGCTTTCAGCATTGATGATTCTTGAGGACCAAATCAGCAATTAGAATGAATTCTAAAGGATCATGTGACACTGAAGACTGGTGTAATGATGCTGAAAATTTTCAGATTTACTTTTATAGAAAACAGTTATTTTAAAATGTAATAATATTTCACAATATAACTGTTTTTACTATACCTTGGTAGTCACAATACTGGAATTTCTAACTTTGATACGATACTTTGAAAAATATCAATATTCAGTACCAAATAAATACATGAGAGCTAAGATACAAATAAAATAAACAATGCTTTACAGGTTTTTCAGGTATCTAACTAGTCATTTTCCGCTACAGAAATTGAATAAAGTAATCAAATATAAAACAACTCTGCATATAAACTTCTTTGAATACGTTACTGAATAAAGATTAAACGTTATTGAAGTTACAAAAGCTCTTAAGTCAAGAGTGATTTCTTCATCTTTTGTCATTTGATTAACATTAAAAACACAGAGAGCAGGAATATTAGACTGCTGTCTCTTTAAGACATAATTCAAAGATCCAGTACTCTGATACTGATACATATGCTTTGTCTGTCTTGTTTTTCTCCTAAGACATAACCTACTATGTTTGTTAGGATACTCGCTAAGATGGGCATGTTGACAATTTTTGTGTGAATTTGTCTATTCAGGTGCAAGACTTGAAAGAAATCTCCTCAAAGTGCATGCGAGTTCTCTTTCGCCTCTTACAGTTAAATGTTTGAATTGGAAAGATTTAAATGAATTTAGTTTAAACAGAGATAGCAATGTGAGTTGTTCAGGTCTGACCTGCGTTCACGCGCTATCAACACCTGGGTGATGACGGCGAAAATCACTGGTCATAAAGCATACGGCACTCGCATTGAACATTGAATGACTGTTTTGTCCATGATCAAGTTACACCCCTAATTTCTTGCAGTTCGATAGAATCATGTCTCACAGAACTATTATCCAGTTCATTTATTTGGACATTCGGCGAAACATTAATAGGCCAATAAATAATTTTCAGGTGAACTACTACTTTAATGCTTTTTTTTGATCCCCTTATGCAGATTGCATAATTTTACGGTTGATATCAGTGCACAGTCTGCGTTTCAGCCGACAGACATGCCTCAGCATTTCTGCATGAACAGTCGTTCTGCTCGTGTGAATCAGAGTCTGTGGATGAAGCACAATTATGAGATGGTGTCATCATCACACTGTCTGCAACTGTCTAATTACCTTATTCCGTGTGAACAAAAGCATGTTAGTGTATAGTACCACAACACAGACTTTCTGGGCTGTTTGAGCCATTCAATGGCTGCATGCCTCTTCTTTTTTCCCATCAGTCTTTCCCTCTTTCTCAGTTTCTGTGTTTTCTCAATAGGACACTCTGCAGGAGGGATATGGCAGCAGAGTCCAGTCTGGGAAACCAAACCACGATGACATGGGCCTTACTCAGCAGGACCGCCCGTCCAGCCTCCCGGTGAGACATTACAGTCCAAAATTAGTCTGAGATTTTAGAGACCGTCTGCCCTAGGTGTTAGATAATGCCTTACTTTTCTAGAAATGCTTTTATGAGTACCCTATAGATGATGCTCAAGTGGATAAAGTAGATATCTTCTGGTTTTAAGTACTGTTCTTTGGCTTCTCAAAGCTTTTTTTCCAGTGCTCTGGTTGTTTATCGGAATTGGAAACACTTTTCTAGAACCCTCTCTTGCAATGTTCTCTCAACTGGTGGGTCTTGACCAAAAAAGGGTCGTAGGTCTGGTCTGATGTTAAATGCAACTTGCTAAAGATGTTAAATGAAACTTACCATATAAAAAATAAATAGGCTTATCATCTTATCAAGGGAAAAAACACTTTCCATACCTTTTGTTGTTGACGTCGAAGGCTGCATCTCCAACCAAACTCTTTTAATTCACTGCATTATAAATTTGGCATTACCAAATGGTTAAAAATGTAATTTTTTTATTACATTTTTTGTTTATTCATTTTTCTATAGATTATTAGATGAATATTTGATTTAATTTTGTAGCAACCTTTTACCTCCTATTACAGAAATAGTTCACCCAAAAAGAAAGTTATGTCATTTACTCACCCTCATGTCATTCCAAACCAGAATGACTTTTTTTTTTCTTTGGAACATGAAAAGAGATGTTAAGCAGAATGCTCACATTGCTCTTTTCCATACAATTTAGTGGCCAATGGCTGTCAAGCTATAAAATTAAAAGAAACATTCCCCATAAAATACTTTAACAGTCAATTTCGCATATTCAGACTGCTGCAATGTGATTAGGTTACAAAATATATGGGAACCAGTGGGAAGATATGGAACTTCACTCGCCAAGTAGGAACCATTTGCGTTTTTGTTCCATGGAAGAATGAGGTCATATGGGTTTGGAGCAACATGAGGGTGATTAAATTCATTTTGGTAAACTATTCCTTAAAGTACGATATTGTCCTTCCCTCAGTGATCCGTGAAGATATTCTCAAGGCTCTAATGATTTATGAGGAACTCCAAATTGCAAAAGGAATTCCAGTTACCATCAATTTCCTAAAAATAGTCATCCTGCCCTGCTGCCCTCATAAAAAGCTCTTAGTGTTTCTAGTGAGCAGAGAGTCAGAAGACGCTGCATGGGTATTTAAACGAGTGGTGCTGCAGTCTCTGGTGCTGTCATGATAGGTTTCCCGCAGGGGTTTGATGACTGAGGTAATGTTGTTTAAAAGCCCCAGGCGGCTGCTGGTATCATGCCGGCAGACCTATTTTTAGATGTGTCTGACACAATGGCCCAGTGAACTCCCAGCCAAGGACAAAGAGAATAACAGCACAATGAATGGCCAGTCTGCACTGTGTGTGCTTGGATAATTATCTCAAAGTGTCTCTCACACAGTAATATTCTACACCAGATCAGTACAAGAAAAGTATGAAGGAACACGTTCATGTAGATATTGAAAACAATCATGGCCGTCATGTTGAATGGTCTTTCCAAACCGAAGTGCTCAAAACTGGCCACTTCAAAGGGCCCTTCGGAATGAAGGATTTTGAAGGGTACAACTGATGGACACTTCAGGCCCCCATGATTCTTTGCACAAGTTGTTTGGCGTCACAGAATGGGTACAGGAGGCTCAGAGTTAGATTTTTACCTATAAATGTATGTATAGTCATTTTCTATACTACTGTAATATTTATACGAGTTAGATTTGGTGCATTATTATGGTCAAAACGACATTGTACTTCAACAAAAACGATTTACAGCTACCTTTATCAGTCCATTCAAACATTCAAATACATAGACACACAATATGGTGCGATAAACTAAAAATAAATAAATAAATAAACTAACGTTGCATAATATCTACTCATCATTCAGAGCGTGTTTTTTAGGGTGTCAACCAGCGTACAAAATGTGCGACGAAGGCGCCTCCTTGATTGTCTCGTTAAAATGACGCAAAAGTGTGTTCCAGAAAAAGAGTGTGTTTTTTTTTTTTTTTTTTTTTTTTTTTTTTTTTACCCCTACACCCTTCATCCCTTCGAAGCTCTCACTCCGGAGGGTAAACCCTTAGAAGTGAATAGGGCATAGGGATGAGCCCTTCCGAATGGAACGCAGGGGAAATAAACGTCAGAAAACATGGGTTGAAAATTAGATCCCAAGACCTGAAAAGAACCTATGGATCAGGCTGTGCTTGTATCCTTCACAACCTAAATTAAAAAAATAAAAAGAAGTCCATTTCTGCCTTAAAAATGGTGCAAGTTTGAAATGGAACTAACTGTTTGGTTAACAATGGAACAACTAATGCTCAATGATTTGTCTCTGAAGACCTGAGGCTGGTGATGGTGTTACCGTGGCAACATATTGACTAACAGCCCATAAATATGAACTGGTGTTTCACAGAATTGTTTCTACAATTAAATTGATGTAAAATAGAATCAGGATCAATGCGATGACAATCAGAAAAATGCGCTCTGTCATGAATTTAGAATGTTTTGGAGCTCCACGTATCAAACGCTGGAGGAAATTTGCCCTTTGGTCTTCTCCACCTGGTCGTGCTCCTAATTGCGGAATCCCCATGAAATTGACATGATTTTTAAACACATTTTGCTTATTGTTTTTTTATTTATGAATGCATAATGTAATCCACCTTGCTGGCACCAAAACAGTGTGAGCTTTACACAGCGTTAATCCTCTGTCATGCTTCCTGACTGCAGAAAGTCCTTGAAAATTATTTGTGCAACATTTTTGAAGGAATGATAGTGTAAGGTGTTGCTGCCTTCAACATGGCTACATTTGCCCTTGAAGATCCTGACATCTCATATAAAGTACCCTTTGAAATGAGAAACAGCCTTGAAAATGTGTGTGCTATATCCAGAATTGTAAAAACATCTTACATGTCGTTGTACTGTGTAGTTTTTGCAGTATGTATCTTAAAGATCCTATAAAATCTAAGAGCATGATTGTGAGTTTGATATTGCTTTTACAATATCAGTAAACAGGATGATAATACTAAGCAACGTACGCTTTAGGCACAACTTTGTCTATTTTTTTTTTTTTTTTTGCCAATTAAAGTGGTTCCAAACAGAATCAACCACAGAGGTGTTTTGTTCCTGAATGAATCCGTGTTTTCGAATTAATTGGTTGACTAAATAATTCAGTGACTTGCTCAAAAAAGGCAGTCACTTATTTTGTTCTTATTTGAACAAACTGGTTGAGTGAATGATTCAAATTACTCACCTAAGTAACAGTGTTGACTTCACTAACCACTAAACCACAGGCTGTCTAGAACGGTGCAAACACAGACAAGTGGAGTGATACAAACAGTGAAATGTCTGTTGTAATAAATGAGCACTCTTGGAACATCGGTTGACTATCAAAGTTGAGGAATAGAACTAATCTTCTGCTAATCTTAACCTTTTTATACACTGTAATGTCACATGATTCGTGAGTGATTGTGAGTGTCTTTTTGACGATATATATTGTGATGGCTGTATCGGATAGTGGCACAAACAAATGTCAAAATATGGGATCTTGTCATTAGACCTTGCAATGTAAATGCAGCATTTGACTTCCTCCAGGAGAGATCATCCAGTCTGACTCGCTGTCTGAATGTGTTTGTCCTCAGTGTTAACTGTCCTTCAGTCTGTCTCTCTCTGAGAGCTTTGTGAAGACTCTGCACAAGACCACGGTGGTGAACTTCATCCGCTTTGTTGATTTTTATGGCAATACAGATTCCCTGCTGATGAGCTGACCTTGTTTGGGTGCTTCTATGCTGGTAGAGGCTCTTGATGGTTCGACCTTTTAGATGTGTCTGTGAGCTGTCAATTTCCTTCTCTGTGGGGTTTTGTGTCTGGCTTTCTGGTAACTTCTCTCTTTGTCTTTTTCACTCTTTCAGTGTCTTTATAAGTTTACTTCGCATCCTGTGCTGTCAGATTGATTTGCCATACCTTATATTGTGTCTGATGATGGATCTTTGAAAGGAGATTGATATACAGTTGCAGATTATTCAAAAATGTTAATAATTTTAACAAAATAAGAAGGATCATAAAAATCGCATGTTATTTCTTTATTTAGTACTGTCCTGAATAAGCCATTTCACATAACAGATGTTTACAAATAGTCCAAAAAAAAAAAACAAAACAAAAAATAGCTTAATTTATAAAAATGACCCTGTTCAAAAGTTTACATACCCTTGATTCTAACTCTGTGTTCCTACATGAATGATCCATGACTTTATTTTTTTGTTCATGAGTCCCTTGTTTGTCCTGAGTTCTTCAGAAACATCTTCCAGGTCCTGCACATTCTTTGGTTTTCCAGCATTGAACCCTTTTCAGCTGTGGCTGTATGATTTTGAGATCCATTGTTTTCACACTGGAGGTGATTGAGGGACTCGTACACAAATATTACAAAAGCTGCAAACATTCACTGATGCTCAAGAAGGCAATATGATGCATTAAGAGCCGGGGATGTAAACTTTTTGAATTGGATGATCAGTATAAATTGTACTTTTTTTTGTCTTCTGGGAAACATGTAAGTATTTTCTGTAGCTTTATGGAGGGCAGTACTAAATGAAAAAATATGATCTTTAAACAAAATAAGAAAAAACTTACACATCATCAACCTGTTTAAATGTTTACACCCCCCCAGCTCTTAATGCATTGTTTTTCCTTCTGGAGCATCAGTGAATGTATGCAGCTTTTGTAATAGTTGTGCATGAGTCTCCCAATTGTCCTCAGTATGAAAAGTATGATTTCAAAATCATACAGCCACAGCTGAAAAGGGTTCAAATATGCAGAAGATGCTGGAAAACCAAATAATGTGCACGACCTGGAGGATTTTTCTGAAGAACAGTGTGTGGTTTAACTGCTCAGGACAAACAAGGGACTCATGAAAAAACATCACAAAACAAACAAACAGTCATGGATCATCCAGGTAGTAATATAGAGTTTTAAGAATAAAGGGTACTTTTGAACAGGGTCATTTTTATAAATTAAGCTATTATTTTGTCTTGTGGACTATATGCACACATCTGTTACGTGAAATAGCTTATGCAGGACAGTTCAAAATAAAAAATAACATGCAATTTTTATGATCCCTCTTATTTTGTTAAAATTATTAACATTTTTGCAGATTCTGCAAGAGGTATGTAAACTTTTGAGCACAACTGTATTTCATACATTGAAATCATGGCACAATTTTCTACTTCCAGAGAATTTATTAGATAGTGTGTGTGTGAGAGAGAGCAAGAGAGAAAGACAGAGCTCCAATGTCAAATGAGTTTAATTAGAGAACAATGGTTTTGAATCATTGTCACCATTTCTCTTTTTTGTCTCCTATTCGTTGCTGTGCAATTTGTCATTTGTCTTCCTTTGTACAAACTAGATAGGTTATCTGTCTGTCTCACTCCTTCATTTTAATAGTTAAAACTGATTATTAGCAAATTAAATAAAAATGATGAGATTAAAGAGTACATAACAAACACACAGTTTCCGCCAATCTCATGTTAATCTTGAGTACCTATAGAGTAGTATTGCATCCTTCATATCGTTTCACTCACCGCCTGTGGTCTGTAAATCCAGCGTCAAACCAGGACTTGTTTACAAAACATTTGTCACCGAAATTTTGGGAACAAACCAACATACGTGCAAAACTCCTTTGCAGCCCTGGAAAAACAAACTGCAGCCGCTGTTGCCTTAACGCTGGGTTCTTTGGGAAGCTGAAAATGTTATCTTTCCCTCACAATCAAAAACACACTTCTTTGGTGACATTGTTGAAAAATCTCTCGGCTTCCATAACCCAAACAAAGCGCTTTGATGGGAGTGCACCTTGCTCTCGCTCTGGGTGATGTGTGCATGCTTATCAGGGAGAAGTGCCCATACAAGGAATTCCACCCTATATGACGTGATACAGGGCCATACTCGAAAAAAACTTTACGAAACTTATCTGAATCTGGAAGGAGTGTATTTGGCACAGAAATACTCTGTCATACGTCCAACTCGTGTTTTGAAACTTTGGCCATGTTTAGCATGAGAATGCAACTCTTTAACAGTGTAAATATGTTAGAATGCATGAAATAGCATTAGACCCCCCCTTTAAGTATTTGTTTCATGTTAACACAATAAAATAAAATAATAAAGAGCAAAGAAAAAAATAATAACGAAACATAATTAGTCTTCACTGCATGATTATCAGATTTAAAAATGATAGCTCACCCCAAATGAAAACTGTAATGTGACTAGATTTTTCAATGAATTTAACAGGCAAATATACTACGACTTAATTTTCTTTGAACTATCCCTCTAAATGGTAATTTAAGACATTATAAAAGCATTATTTTTCTGTAAAGCTGCTTTGAAACTATATCCTTATATACATATAGTGGGTACGGAAAGTATTCAGACCCTTAAATTTTTCACTCTTTGTTATATTGCAGCCATTTGCTAAAATCATTTAAGTTCATTTTTTTTTCCTCATTAATGTACACACAGCACCCCATATTGACAGAAAAACACAGAATTGTTGACATTTTTGCAGATTTATTAAAAGAGAAAAAGTGAAATATCACATGGTCCTAAGTATTCAGACCCTTTGCTCAGTATTTAGTAGAAGCACCCTTTTGATCTAATACTGCCATGAGTCTTTTTGGGAAAGATGCAACAAGTTTTTCACACCTGGATTTGGGGATCCTCTGCCATTCCTCCTTGCAGATCCTCTCCAGTTCTGTCAGGTTGGATGGTAAACGTTGGTGGACAGCCATTTTTAGGTCTCTCCAGAGATGCTCAATTGGGTTTAAGTCAGGGCTCTGGCTGGGCCATTCAAGAACAGTCACGGAGTTGTTGTGAAGCCACTCCTTCGTTATTTTAGCTGTGTGCTTAGGGTCATTGTCTTGTTTGGAAGGTAAACCTTCGGCCCAGTCTGAGGTCCTGAGCACTCTGGAGAAGGTTTTCGTCCAGGATATCCCTGTACTTGGCCGCATTCATCTTTCCCTCAATTGTAACCAGTCGTCCTGTCCCTGCAGCTGAAAAACACCCCCACAGCATGATGCTGCCACCATCATGCTTCACTGTTGGGACTGTATTGGACAGGTGATGAGCAGTGCCTGGTTTTCTCCACACATACCACTTAGAATTAAGGCCAAAAAGTTCTATCTTGGTCTCATCAGACCAGAGAATCTTATTTCTCAACATCTTGGAGTCCTTCAGGTGTTTTTTCATGTGTCTTGCACTGAGGAGAGGCTTCCGTCAGGCCACTCTGCCATAAAGTCCCGACTGGTGGAGGGCTGTAGTGATGGTTGACTTTCTACAACTTTCTCCCATCTCCCGACTGCATCTCTGGAGCTCAGCCACAGTGATCTTTGGGTTCTTCTTTACCTCTCTCACCAAGGCTCTTCTCCCCCGATAGCTCAGTTTGGCCGGACGGCCAGCTCTAGGAAGGGTTCTGGTCGTCCCAAACGTCTTCCATTTAAGGATTATGGAGGCCACTGTGCTCTTAGGAACCTTAAGTGCAGCAGAAATTTTTTTGTATCCTTAGCCAGATCTGTGCCTTGCCACAATTCTGTCTCTGAGCTCTTCAGGCAGTTCCTTTGACCTCATGATTCTCATTTGCTCTGACATGCACTGTAAGCTGTAAGGTCTTATATAGACAGGTGTGTGGCTTTCCTAATCAAGTCCAATCAGTATAATCAAACACAGCTGGACTCAAATGAAGGTGTAGAACCATCTCAAGGATGATCAGAAGAAATGGACAGCACCTGAGTTAAAAGGGCAAAGGGTCTGAATACTTAGGACCATGTGATATTTCAGTTTTTCTTTTTTAATAAATCTGCAAAAATGTCAACAATTCTGTGTTTTCTGTCAATATGGGGTGCTGTGTGTACATTAATGAGGAAAAAAAATGAACTTAAATGATTTTAGCAAATGGCTGCAATATAACAGAGTGAAAAATTTAAGGTGGTCTGAATACTTTCCGTACCCACTGTGTATATATGTGTGTATATATATATATATATATACACACACACACACACACACACACACACACACACACACACACTCTACCGGTCAAAAGTTTGGAATCTGTAAGATTTTTAATGTTTTTAAAAGAAGTTTCGTCTGCTCACCAAGGCTGCATTTATTTAATTAAAAATACAGTAAAAACATTAATATTGTGAAATATTATTACAATTTAAACTAACTGTTTTCTGTTTGAATATATTTTATAAAGTAATTTATTCCTGTGATCAAAGCTGAATTTTCAGCATCATTACTCCAGTCTTCAGTGTCACATGATCCTTCAGAAATCATTCTAATATGCTGATCTGCTGCTCAAGAAACATTTATTGTGTACAATTGTACAAAATATTTGTGTACAATATTTTTTTTCAGGATTCTTTGATGAATAGAACGTTCAAAAGAACAGCATTTATTTGAAATATAATCTTTTGTAACATTATAAATGTCTTTACTGTCACTTTTGATCGATTTAATGCATCCTTGCTGAATAAAAGTATTAATTTCTTTAATTTCTTTTCAAAAAAATTAAAATAAAAATTCTTACTGACCCCAAACTTTTGAACGGTAGTGTATAATGTTACAAAAGCTTTGTATTTCAGATAAATGCTGTTCTTTTTGAACTTTCTATTCATCAAGGAATCCTGAAAAAAAAAAAAAATGTTTTCAACATTGATAATAATCATACATGTTTCTTGATCAGCATATTAGAATGATTTCTGAAGGATCATGTGACACTGAAGACTGGAGTAATGATGCTGAAAATTCAGCTTTGCCATCACAGGAATAAATTACTTTATAAAATATATTCAAACAGAAAACAGTTATTTTAAATTGTAATAATATTATACTGTTTTTACTGTATTTTTAATGAAATAAATGCAGCCTTGGTGAGCAGACGAACCTTCTTTTAAAAACATTAAAAATCTTACAGATTCCAATCTTTTGACTGGTAGTGTGTGTGTGTGTGTGTGTGTGTGTGTGTGTGTATATATATATATAATTAATAATTGACTCGACTTGATTGTTATTTGTTATTTAGTCGTAACAAATTATATTTGATGTTCAGTGATGCTAAATAAATCTAAAAAAAAAGAAAAGTAAATATCCAAACAGTACATTAAATAAGTTACTTTACCTGTGAATACTGTCAATCGTAGCTATTCTTTATTCTTTTTGAATACTGGTACAAAAAAAATCTGATTATCGGCCTATCTTTAGTTTGAAAGAAATACTGATATGAACCCTGTGTGTCCATTGACTTTTGAATAGATGGCCATCTACACAGAACCCTTTCTGTTAGTATGATGAAGTGTGTTAGCCACCAAGATGTGTCTATGAGAGAAGGATTACACTTCTGTAAGAGCTCATCACAGCTGGCTTATCTTTCGTGCCGGAGAGAGAGGGAGGTTATAAGAACAACCTCAGTGCTGTTTATCTGTGTATCAAAGCTTCTGTCACCTGCAGTTTGCTCAACGCTCACCTCTGTGAAGGGTAAAATGCTGTTTCTTTGGCAGCCCTTGTGTTGCTGTAATCGTAAATGGCTTTGTCTCAGCAGCGGAGCTGCGTACACACACACACACACACACACACACACACACATTTTATTCATGTCTCCCTCTGTGTCATCTTTCTGAACAAATATTGCTTTGGTGTTCTGCTTTATTTTTTAAACCTCTTTTACTTTCGTAGGGAATTATGGGCTGGCGGGAATCTCTGTACAGTTTATCCTTTTTTACCTGACGATTTCAAAGTCTCTCTTTGCTTGCGTTCAGATCTTCAGTGTGTTGCGGTTGGGGAAAACATTAAGAGGTGAAGTGCGCACGAGCGAGAGCGAGATTGATGGCCTGCGTTTCTCTTGTGGTGGGTTTTGCGCGCTCTGCCTCGAGCCGTGGGCTTTTTCATCATCTTCCATTAAAGAGAATTTGAAATGCGCTTCCTGGCCTCTATTTATTTAATCAAGCACTTCCTTTAAAAGACGAATCAAATAAACATGTGCTGGACCTTGCAGACGTAATTAGACCCCTTTTGGTCTCTCCGAGTCAATTCTTCCTTCTTTTTGCATTTTCTGTTGAAGGAAGGATGATAGCTCTCAATGATGACAGATGCTCTAGCTTGTAGAATCATGGGATCACAGGTTTGTTCCCCTGTTTACCATGACACCTGGTATAGTGAAGGTCACTGAGGACTTAGGAGGCTTTCGGCTTTTTAAATTGTAAACCTTTGAGATAGTTATTCACCCAGATGAAGTGACCAGGTGCACTACTGAGGTTGACCTATATTTTTGTTTTGTATTTTAACATTGTATAATTTGTACTGATGCTTAGGGATGTCACAGTGAGAACATTTTTACGCTAGTATATAAACTTGCGTTAAAGATGCTCTATGTAAGAATGACAGCTAGTGGTTAAAATAGGTACTGCAGTCCAAATTCAAAATATTGTTTGCCCTGCCCCCTCCTCCTCAGACTCGACGCTCTCGCGGGTTGCCAGTTTGAAGACATGCAACAGGAGCGAGCTCAATTGACATTGGAAGGTGAGAAGACTTACACACTGTAAGATAATTAGTTGATTTATTGATTTATGATGACTTGATATCGCGTTATATAGATTTTTAGATGGATGCTGAGGCTTTTTAGGTCGGGTAAAATCTGCGATCTCTGACCCAGTTTATTCGCTGGCTTCCTTGGCTGCAATTCGCTGCATGTGTTTTCCGCCAACTGGCAACCCGGGGTGGCGAAATACTGTTGGGTAAATTGGCAACTTGTGATATTACACAGACCAAAACAAAAACAGAAATTCCGATACGGAACGCAAATTTCAAAGTAAAATAACTGGCTGTAGCTATGGTTTTCAGAGAAACGACTATGTGAACTCGGCATGTTTAATAAATATCTGCAAACATATTATGGTATTTTTATGCTTTAGTACAGTCAAAAACTTACATAGAGCACCTTTAACACTGGTATTACCGCTAACTCCAGTTGCGGGTGGGGTGTGTGTGGGGGCGCTTATGAATGCAAGCTCGCTTTTTTTGCAATCATGTGTACTCTGTCTATAGGTCTATATCTTGTGGACATCAGGGAGCTGCTATCTATATGCGGGGTACTGAAATTGCTTTTCACTTTCAAATTTGCAATCACAAGTACTGTGTATAGGGAGCGGCGGTACTGACCTCACATTTTACAAGATGAGACATTTGTCAATGATGCTCAGGATCTGTTGCACACCAAATCCTCTGCCATCGCCCTGTCAGTCATCTAGTTTCTCCTATACCCTTGTCACTTTAGTGAAATCTGACTCCTGCTGCACTGTGCTGCGACTCTGCAGCTCATGCTGTATGTATAGAGCAGAGCTGACACTTTAAGTTTATAATTGTAGCGTCTGTTGTCCAACTGAACTAATGGTTTTTATTTCTATTAAAAAAAACAAAACAACAACAACAGTGGGGACAGTGGTAGGCAAGTAATGTAATCTGTGTATGTCTGAACACCGTGTAATACTGCAGCATGCCTACTGATGCTGTGAGGTATCTAAAATTTATTATCTCAAATTTTAGTATTATAACAGCTATATTTCCAGAAAAAATAGATAGAGAGTGGGAGAAAGAAAACATACTTTGCATAGATAATAAAAGGTAATTTAGTGGGAAAACCATGGATATTCTTTGTCATTTTTATCCTGTTGTTTGTCATATTTTTGCTTGGTCACTGTCCTTATGGGTTTTGGTTAATTTGCAGTTGTGGGCTTTAGGTTTATAGGCTTTCCTTCAATTTGTCATCTTATCATTACAGATTGTTATCATTATTATTATTCATAATATTTTGTAAACTGTAGTAAATCAATACTAGTCTCATCTTGTCGCAATCAGGATGAAACGGGAAACACCTTATGTTATGCATACTGTGTGCTTTTTTGCAGTCGTTTCAGCATGGTAACATTAACAATCACTAACCATTTGGACATGTAGTAAATACATTTTGCTTCCTCTGCGGCAGTCAGATTTATTCAAAATCTTAGCCTGCCTCATATCACAAAGAACAGTGGGTGGGAATTTTAATGATTGTGTTTCTTTTTGTTGTGAATTCAGTTGTTCAGCTGATGGTTTTTATCCCGTTGCCTTGCCGTTGAACCACATGAAGAAAACGTTCCACTACCAGCCGCAGAAATCAGAGTGTTTTTTTAAGGATGCTTGTTGGGGTCATGTTCTTCACAGCACCAGTACACACTCTCATCCCCTAAAATGTTTTAAGGCTTCCTATTTATTTATATCTCATTTTCAAGGAATGGATCCAGTGAAAGGTTTGCATAGTAAACTCACCTGGTGCTCCTTAATGTCCTTGCGGTACTAACATCTGCCTTGGGTGGTCCAGTCACTTAATTGGCATGCAGTTGCAGAAAATCTGTCATCACCTTGGAGCGTCTGTCAAAAATCAGAATCACAGATTTTAGATAAGTCCCACAAAGCAAAAGATTACAGGATGAGGATGATATAAGATGTAAAGATCTGATTCAAGGACTTTCTCCATCTTTTCTCCCCAACCCTCTACATTGCGAGTAAATCAGTTGCATATGCGACCAAATTTCACGAGAGGTGACTAAAAAATTTTTTTTTATTAGCCAATGGCTTATAAAAACTAAAAAGAATAAAAACGATTGCAGTCGCTTGTTTTAAGTTAGAGGCAAAAAATAAGTTTAGCACTGATATAATTTCATTGCTTGCTGAGCTTTGTCGTTGTTTGGCTGACAGCGCCCTCTGTCGTTTTCTCACACACGTGCACACACCTTGCCAATTTTTAACATTTATGCACTAAAAGACGCAAAAGATAACTAATGCTCGCTGTATGAAAAGTTTTGCCTGCGCCCAAATCCGAAGTGCGTGCCCAGAAAGCCGCGTCTGACAGCATGCAAATACTGAATTAAGCTCTTTCACGTTTTGCGCTTGAATGGACAATTTTACACTAAATCATGTCTAAATGCCCGTCTTGCCGAGTATCCTAGTAAACCTAATCGGTTATGTCTTAAGTGAATGTAAACAGCTGAAAAAGTAAATGCGTGTGTAACAGTATATTGGATCCGTGCATTAGTCTTAAAGTGACAGCAGCCTAATATTCCTTCTGCTGTCTGTGTTTTTAATGTTAATCTAACAACAGACTCGCTTCATAAAATCACTCAGTGCTCTTGACTAAACAACTTTTGTAACTTTAATAAGGATTAATCATATTTAATTTATACAGTGAAGACTATGCAGTGCTATTTGAATATTTTATTAAATTTCTATACCTAATCTACATCTAACTACCGCTAGATCTAAATAGAATTTAATTAGCATCTTTTCTATTGTTTATTTGTGCTATTGCTTGTAGTTTGAATGTTTGACCTTATTTTATTACAGACTGTTTACTTGACTTTAATAGTGTTTGAAATGTATATTTTATATTTCTGTAGAATTTTTTTTTTTTTTTTTGCATTGTTCTTGCATTTGATATAAAAAGTCTGGTGAGTAGAATAAAAAAAATTCTTTGCTAGCCAATGGTGACGAGCTTCACTGTGTCCGTAGAGGGTTGCTCCCCATTCCTTTCAGTATGAGCACAATAAACAGGCACTCGGTGTGTGTTCTCATCAGTCTTTTCCTTCATTGACCTCTTCTGTGTCCTGAGCTTTTTTGAGACCAGAGCTATGCGTCTTTGAATTGCGCACAGTCTAGCCAACTAATGTTTATATGAGAGTCGGAGTGGAGAATTTGAAGCGGTTAATGAGAAAAAGCTGGGAAGACAGATGAGAGCTCAGCATGGCTTTCAGAAGCTGAATATTCAGAACCATAAATAAGAGGAAGGCAGAGTACGACTGAATCTGGGTTGGAAGGAAAAAAAGGAAAAGAATTGAAGTGTAACCTTATAAGTGACCATTTTGATATGCTCTACATAGACAGCAACTACAAATTGTGCTTCACACTTGAGAGGTACAGGAGACTCGCAGTTGATTTCAGTCGTTGAGGAAAACCATAAAGTTCTTTTGCTGGACTGGTTTAAGCTGGGTTAAGTGTTCCAGACTGAAACAACACACTATTAATAACTAAAATAAAAATCATACACATATTTTCGCCAAAGCCATCCATTTTATATATATATATATATATAAACCTTACTCTTGCTTTGTCTGCCATCTTGGATAGATTTTTTTTTTTTTTTCCACTATGCTTGACGCAGTGCATTGTTTGATTGCCTTCTCCACAAAGGATACATGCTGTCTTACAATTTATCCAAAAGAAGGAATCTACTTTTTGGAACAGCCTTTGTATTGGGGGCATGACTGATGCCTTAAAATTCTGCCTACGTAGGCAACTCACAAGGTTTTGGGGATTCACAAAGGATTTTGCTGTATCACTTTGGTGCTTCACTGATCTCTACTTGGTTTGATCATTTCCACATCTAAAGGACAGCACTCTTTCTATCCTCTTACTTTACCCTCTCTCATTTTAGTCCTGCTGTCTACCCTTCATTCGTTTTTGCCTATCCTCTTGTCACAGACTGACTGGAAGGGGAGGATTGTGTCTTTCCCGCAATAACACAGCTGCAGTGAGACAGACACGGCCGACTCACTCTCACCGCCGTTCTGCAGCGCTCTAATTTACTGAGAGCTTGAAAGAATCGTTGTTTATCCCCGAGCCCTGCAGGCTGATCTGTATCCTGTCAATGTGGCCCTCTCCCCCACCATTCCGACGTTCCTCTCCTTCACTCCATTCTGTCTTCCCGTGCTCCTTTGATTCCACTCCCTCTCTCCGTGCTCCACAACTTGTTCTCCATAATTAGAACGAGCACGTAGGGGATGGAAAATGAGGGAGGGGAGTGAGGCGCCAGGGCCGTGCTGATGAGGCAGATGAGAGAGCCATCTGATTGGCTGAGCCGTTGGCAGGGGACGTAAGGGGGGGATGGGAATCTGCACCGCGATTGGATGAAGTTGCTCTTCGGGGAGGAAGTAAAGCATAGATTGAGGCCTAACTCGGCTGTGTGTGTGCGTCTCGCACTCGTTTTCTCTCTGAAGCCTCTACAGGGATCCAGGCTCCTCTCATCAACAGCTCATCAAATCAAGCACAGCCTTGCCGTTGTCTACTGTGTCTCACTCGCTCTGCAGACGCATACATTAGTCACTGCTTGCGTGAGAGATGAAAGACGAAGCCCTTTTATGTTTTGTCGAAATCTTTTATCTGTCCTTTCATTCTCCTTTGTTAGAGATGTGCAAAACAACGTAGTTTCAAAATCAACTAGTCAGTGCATTGTCTGAACGACTAGTCGACCTATTTGTCTAAAATAATTCTCCCTCCGTGGTATAAGGCTGGTTTCAAACCCAGTTGTACACTTTTATTCGGAGGCATTTACAATGTGGAAGTTGGACTATTTTTAACTATTTTTAACAGTTGCTTACAATTGCAGTTTATGACTGCAGAAACCATGCACTACCACTTAAATATCAGTAAAATGAAAAATATATGTAAGACAAAAACTAGTCATCCTCACTAATAAATTATTAGTTGACCCATCCCTACTTTCCACATAATGACGAGCTGTCCCATTACAGCTTGTCAATAAGGAAAGATAATCTAAAAGCTGTTTCGTGCCTTCAGGCACTCTCATTGCCCATATTAACAATGCTAATTGGTTCAGTGGATCCAATTCTTTTTTTAATTTGAGTTTCAAACAGTCTTGTTTTGTTAATTGATGATAAGGGAATTGTGATCTGCTGTAGATGGATGACTCTCTGTCAAAGAGAACACCACTGTTGCTAAAATGCCAGTGGAAACATGCTCCAACTGTGACCTTCTTCAGACTGTCTGGGGAGATATAAAACCAACAGGCAATTGTTCCTTGTACGGTTGTTTGAACCCCAAACCCTAGTTGCATTCTCAAGCCAAGACCTTGACAAGGAAGTCGTTCAGCCAGCGAGACGTTGGAGCTTTGTCTTGCTGTAGCTTTACTCTGCGGACCTCTTGACTTTTGACAGGAAATGAAAGATTAATGTCTGCTTTTAACAAAGATCGGATTTGAGGGCCACAGAGGGAAAGCTCTTGAATGTTAGTGTGCACACAGAAGCCCCCTTTCGTTGTAGTATTTAGTCTCAGAGCAGCCGAGCTGGAGTGCGCCATGCAGTTGAGGTGAAGTGTGCTCGCCTCCTTCATCTCTGTATTCTTTCATCCGTTTATTTCTGTGTTGCTCTGGGGCAGAATAAAATGTAGCCTCTCAGGAATATGCATGTGCTTCAGATGACTATGATACAGTATTGTCGCTAAAATTCACAGAGGCCAAAATTGGTTTGAGTTGGCCCCCTCTCCCTTGAGCCCGATGAGTAGGGTATACTATAGAGCAGTGGTTTCCAAACCTGTTCCTGAAGCGCCCCCAACAGTGCACATTTTGTATGCCTTCCTTAATCAAACACTTCTTATTCAGGTCATCAGCTTGTTAGTAGACTCCAAGACCTGAAGTGGGTGTGTCAGATAAAGGAGACACTGAAAATGTGAATTGTTGGAGGGGGTTTAGAAACAGTGTCGGGAACCACTGCCTTAGAGCACCTTTGTGGGCTCATCTCATCACAGGGCCTGGATGTAACCAAGTAAAAACATATTTTAAACGTGTATGATTTTTTTTTCTTTCTTTTTTACATGACTATACTAACCATGTCATAAAAAGTCAAATTATCTGATGTTTTAAGATACTTTAGTTGACTTTGACACACAATCATAAGGGTCTTCAAGAGTCTTCATTTGTTGCACCACATAAATTTGTTGGTTGCAACACATGACTTTAACAGGCAAAACTCTCAATGAGGCTTCCCTCCATTATGATGTCAGCATAGTAAACACCACTATGTCTAAAAAAAAAAAAAAAAAAAAAAAAATTCAGATTTTTAATTCTGAAATCAAAAACATGTTACGTTCATGTGCAGTTATGAGTTTATTCTTTCGGATAAATGACAAAAAGGAGAATCATCATTGAGCCACTTATCGAACACAAGTCCACATCAAAACCTCTAGTGTGAAAGCTAGACCAACGTGCAGATGCGCACTTAACCAAATGAAGATCAAGTTTAATAAAGTTCAAATCCATATCAGAGACCAAAGAAACACAAGAATTGCTTCATTTGTGTTTACAGAAAATGGATCCCCTCAGTGATAAAAGTTAACATTAATTTAATACATTTTGTTTAGATATCTGAGGAACCTGCTGTTACTGATATTTTTATCTAGTACTAAGCAAGAATCAAACTTCTCTTACTGGGAAGCTTGCGGAAGTCAGTGTGATGCAATTTATATCATCAGCACAATCCGCTGATGTCCATTTACACCGTCCCCTTGTAGCCCAATTTTGAGTCTGTGCATGTGCAAATGACTTGAGCGCTCAAAAACAAAGGTCCACTGTTGTCAAGCATAGAATATATTCGTTATGTGTATGCGAAACAAAACATATTTTAAAGACAGATGGTGCTTCCACCTTTAATTTGGGTGAAGAATTGAACATGTGCACCCCAGGATGTAGTTCATCAGCAGTGTCTCCCATCACTAGACTGCCGGCAATTGTTACCAGACAGCAGACGACGCCCGCAGCTGGCATAATGCCATCTCCGACTGTGGAGGGTGGGTTTGATCAGAGTTTTTTTTCTTAAATCTAAGAGCAAATGCAGCTTCCCAAATAAAAAAAAAAACAAACAAAAAAAACCCAAACCCTTAATTCTGAACTCAACAGATACCTTGTACGGTTGCCAGTAGCAATACAGTTTTTACAGGTAAATTACTATTTAGAGATAATGTGTGAACAGGATCTTTTGAAAAATACCAGTAAATCAGTTCTGGCAATTTTCCAGTACGAGAAGTTTTAACAATTAATGTTAATATTAAAAGGTTTGTTCACCCAAAAATGAAAATTCTGTCATTAATTACTCACCCTCATGTTGTTCCACATCCGTAAGACCTTCGTTCATCTTCGGAACACAAATTAAGATATTTTTGATAAAATCCGATGGCTCAGAGAGGCCTGCATTGCCAGCAGACAATTACACTTTCAATGCCCAGAAAGCTATTAAAGACATATTTAAAACAGTTCATGTGTCTACAGTGGTTCAACCTTAATGTTATGAAGTGACGAGAACACTTTTTGTGCACCAAAAAAACAAATAACGACTTTAATCAACAATATCTAGTGATGGGCGATTTCAAAACACTGCTTCATGAAACTTCGAATTTTAACGAATCATTTGTTTCGAATCAGTGGTTATGAGCGTGTATCAAACTGCCAAAGTCACGTGATTTCAGTAAACAAGGCTTCGTTACATCATAAGTGTTTCGAAATTTCAATGGTTCACCACTGGGGGGCGTGACTTTCGCAGTTTGATACACGCTCTAAACCACTGATTCGAAACAAATGATTCGTTAAGCTTCGAAGCTTCATAAAGCAGTGTGTTGAAATCACCCATCACTAGATATTGTTGAATAAAGTCGTTATTTGTTTTTTTTGGCAAAGGTCTTACAGGTGTGGAACGACATGAGGGTGAGTAATTAATGACAGAAATTTCATTTTTGGGTGAACTAACCATTTAACATTAACAATTTTAACTTATATTGGGGCCTTAAGATGTAGTTAAAAAAAAAAACAACTTTCCCATAATTTGTATTTTCTTCAACAACAACAAAAAAAGAGCAGAACAAATATTATAGTCTGTTTTTAACAAGCCTCTATGCTTTCATGCTTGTGGTTGCCAGGTGTCACAAGTTTAAATCCCCCAATCAGAGCTTTTCTTTTAAAAGGATACATTTTTCTGCTCTGTGTTTTATGTAATATTCGAACCTGGCAACCATGCACACACACTGCACTGCAGAAAAAGTACCAATGATCTGAAAACACAGACAAACAAACATGCTGCAATTTAGCAATCTCCATTGAGAATTTATGCTCAAATGATTGTTTAATACAGTCTGTGTTCTTTCACATGGCCTCTTGTGCTCTTTGCTATGTGCTCAAACCTTCTCAGTAATGAACCGTAAGAAATCCAACATATTGATCTCGACACTGGGCTCCAAACAACATTAAAACCCAATTGACTTTTCAGACAAATAGTCTTGCCAACCTCACACTATTAGCCAATGTTGTCATGTCCAGCCCAGTTGGGCTGCTTAAACAAATGCAGTTGCAATTCCATTTTGTACCACTAGTGGAACAGAAATATAATTGAAACGATGCATTCATATGGACCTTTTCACATGGGCTACTGTGTGCTGAAAGCCCATTTCCTTTACCACCGAGCTCAGTTATACAGGTTGAAACCCTGCAAGTGAGAGTGGAGCTCTCAGACATTCTGGGTGAGAAATGATGGCAGGGACGACTTTGACAGGCCACCTGCTGAGCGAGTCTGATCCGCCATAGACGTCTCCTATCGCTGCTGTCAACTGAAGCACTGACATCAGCCACAACAGAAAGCCACTGTCACACTTCAGTGTTTAATGGGCTGTGAATGGGATCTGCACACAGTGACGTGATGGTAGCAATTTTACATGCTCTATCAGACAGCTCTTTGATGCTACCACTGACAAGATGAGATATGATGAGGTGACGGGAGATCTGACATCCTCTCTCTCACACACTTCTGTTGGTTTGGTTCCTCATACAGACACATAGAGCATTTCTCATTATCACGCAGTGCGGATAAAGTAATCTTTTGTTGTCCTTCCTTTTTTGTTGTTTCGTTTTATCTGTGTCTTAAAAGGGAGGCAGCTTCATTCATTTCTCCATCTAAACACACACACAGATGCACACACACTTCCTGTAATGATCTGACTGTCTCTGTGTCTCTACTTTCCTATGGATGTCCTTCACAATTTTAACATTATGTAATAGAGATGTCACAATGGTCGACTAATTGACTAGTTGTTCAATAAGTGACTAATAAATTAGTGAGTTTGACTAGTTTTTTCTTAAATATATTTTTTTAGTTTTGATGTTTTAAGCAGTTGTGCTTTAATTAGCGTGCCGCCGGCATGCTGTGCTTTAGATGTAAGACAGTTTGCACAGTTAAACCCTCTTAGGAAAATTTGCATCTTTAAATTGCAAAGCCCCTTTTAAGCAGTCAGATATCTCTGGCCATTGCATCCTGTCTTTTGTTGTTTCTTTAGCATACCACAATGAGTGTTGTATTTGTAAGATATTGTTATGTAAGGAAAAAGTAGTTATAACCTTGCATTCTGGTTCAATCTTCTGTGCTCCGTCTAGCTGTTTTTTTTTTTAAGGGTTAGTTCACCCAAAAATGAAAATAATGTCATTTATTACTCACCCTCATGTCGTTCTACACCCGTAAGGCCTTTGTTCATCTTCGGAACACAAATTAAGATATTTTTTGATGATACCCGATGGCTCAGTGAGGCCACTATTGAGAACAAAGCCACCAAAACTCTCAAGATCCATAAAGGTACTAAAAACATATTTAAAACAGTTCATGTGAGTACACTGGTTCAACGTTAATATTATGAAGCGTCAAGAATACTTTTTGTGCGCCAAAAAAAACAAAATAACGACTTTTCAACAATATCTCATGATGGTTGATTTCAAACAACTGCTTCTGAGCTTTATGAATCTTTTGTTTCGAATTAGTGATTTGGATCTCCTATCAAACGGCTAAACTGCTGAAATCACGTGACTTTGGCGCTCCGAACCACTGATTCGATTCGTAAAGCTCCGAAGCAGTGTTTTGAAATCGGCCATCACTAGATATTGTTGAAAAGTCATTATTTATTTATTTATTTTTTTGCGCACAAAAAGTACTCTTGTCACTTTATAATGTTAAGGTAGAACCACCGTACTCACATGAACTGTTTTAAATAAGTTTTTAGTACCTTTATGGATCTTGAGAGGTTTAGTGGCTTTGTTCTCAATAGAGGCCTCACTGAGCCATCAAATTTCATCAAAAATATCTTAATTTGTGTTCCGAAAATGAACGAAGGTCTTGGGGGTGTAGAACGACGTGAGGGTGAGTAATTAATGCTAGAATTTTCATTTCTGGGTGAACTGAAGGCTGATTTATACTTCTGCGTCGGACCTACGCCGGAGCCTTTGCTCCATAGGCTATGCGTCTGTTTTCATTTATACTTCTGCGTTGTTGTCCACGTCAACGTGCATGCAGACCACTAGTAGGCAGTGTCCGCAGTCATGTTGAGTATCAAGGCAAAAGCCGAAGAAGAGGCAGCTTGTCATGTACGTTGTCAGAGAAGCTTACAAATAGAAGCGGCAAAAAGGTAACGACTTTTGTTGCAGTATGACTGCATGTGTCCCCGAAACAGTGTTTTTTCATTCCCATGGAAGTTGAAAACGCTTACTCTTCTCCAAGTGCTCCGCGGCAGTTTTTTGACCTGAGGGAGGGGTTCTAGCAGACCAATCACAGCGCTTGCGGTCCACGTAGAATTGACGCGTTGTTACATTTTTGAAGAGGTGCACGTCAGGCTACGTCGTAGCTACGGCGTACACTCAATGCAGAAGTATAAATCAGCCTTTACCCTTTAAATGTAGCAACATGTCTTATGAGTATAAGTTCCTACTAAGAAATGTGCAGAATCTAGTCAGGTAAACACAGAACCAGCCTAATTATTCATGGCTTCTTTAAGAAATTAAGGCAGTTGGTCTATTTCTTTGTTGATTTGCACATCCTAATTATGTAAGAAAGTAGATCTGGTCCAGAATGTAAATGGAGTCATGCGGTGTTCAGCCAGTGCCTTTGTTATGGTGTCATTAAACATGTCAAATGTTTGATTATACTGCAATGATTTGTTTAAAGAGGGTTTTTAAAGTAAACAGCACATGAAGCTCAACAGTGACCGCACTCTTGTTCTTCGGCCTTGGTTCTGGAAGTATTTTTCTCATTCATTTTCCCCGTAAGGATTTCAGAACAATCAATAAAGACTTGAACCAAACCAACCAGCTCCAAGATTAATCACATTACAACATTTCTTTGGAAACAAAGGAAGACAGAATGCACAAAGGAACTATGTACTTACTGTATGAGGAATGAATGAAGTACTTCTCTCATAAAGAATTACTAATAATTTTCACCCTTATTATGCTATTTCATTCCAATCAAAATCGTAGCTTAGCATATCAGATACTTTATATCTATGACCGCAGACAATAAACATGTTCCATTACTTGAGTCTCAAAGATGAAGTATAAAGACAAGAAGGCCAAGTTTACCATTTTCTTTGTTCTGTTGTCAGTTCTTTGTATTGGCTGAAGAACTGGTAATGTGTACTATTTTCAGGGCTGAATAGAAATTCTAAAAATTTTTTTTTTTTTTGTAGCTATGTAATTGTGACTATTAATCATCTCTAAAATAAAATTGAAGCTATAGATCATAAAAAATAACATTTCTCATTCTTTTGCAGTTTTTTTTTTTTTTTTTTTTTTTTTGTTAGCTTACATTGTGCATGCTTAACTATTCGGAGTACAGCTTAGCATAGTGCTAGCCAATTAGTGATTAGTACTAGTTTAGCCTAATCCCAAAGAAAAGTGTAATTATACGTTTTTATTTACCAAACTGTTTATGACACCATGACTCCTGTTTATATGGTTCTCTAATTGGTGGACTTTATTCGTCTGCAATTACATTTTTTTTAATGAACTTGGAAGTCAGGCAACTTTGGGGTACAGATTTTTTTTTTTTTTTTTTTTTTTGTAAAAAAAAAAAATAAACGCATTACTGTTTCTACATAAATATTGAGCATCACAGCCATTTTCAATGACAATAATAAGAAGTGTTTCTTACAAAATATCAGCATATTAAAATGATTTCTGAAGGATCATGTGACACTGAAGACGAGTAATGATGCTGAAGAAATTATATTTTAACATCTTAAAATAGAAATGATTTTTTAAATTGTAATAATATTTCACAAATTATAGTTTGTACTTTTTTTTCCATTACTCTTTTTTTACCGCAAACTTTTGAATGGTAATGTATCATCACTTAATCTCTAAGCTCATGGTAGGTCTATCTTGAAAGGTTTAAACTTTATCACTAAAAATCAATTTCACTATGGAGATTTAGAATGACCTTTTTATTTCCTGAATCCTGCTGTGTTGCTCTGTTGGTGTGATCACACCCACTGTGGTTAAAGTCTTTGCCATTCACGCATAGGCAAGCACCACTTTGTTGTTCTTCTTTTCAAGCATATAGAGTAACTACAGACTTCTTATACCAGCTCACCAGTTGTGTGAAATATAGTAGACCTTTTTACATCAGAAGTATAGAGCCTATCTGTGTCGCACTGATTTTTCAGTATGAAGACTTATTATTGTTGCTGCTCCTGTCAGAAAGATACATATATTTTCCTCCATCTCCCTTGCGGTTGCTTAATCCACCTCCACTCCCGGCTCCAGCACGCTCTCTGTGTCTGGGGAACGCTCTCGTCAAACCCAATATGTCAGCCTCTTTTCAGATTGTCAGGCATCACAACAGGGGAAGAGAATTCCTCCGTCAGCGCATTGTGTGTGTATATGTGTGTGTGTGTGTGTGTGTACTCGTATTGCCTTACGGCCCCACTCTTTCACTGATGTGCGACTATCTATTGTCTCTTCTTATGACTGGCTGGAGCACAAAGCCCTAAAGTGCTCCACCATCCATCTTTTGGATTTCTTCTTCTGTGGTTTCAACATCATCAGAAGACAAAAATCATGGTTGTTTTCTGTGCCACTTTTTTTATTTTTTATTTTTTTTTTTTTGAACAAAAAATAAAATCTCTTGATTGAGCCTACACTATGCCCCGATTAAAAGAGGTTACTAACCAATCATACTTTAGCATCTGTTAAGGCCCTGATATACTCATGGCAAAATTCTAATTCGTTCTTTGCTTTGGGGTAAAAGAAGTTTGAAATGCATGAGCAGCAGTATACTGTTAGCAAACATCCATACGCCAACCACTCTACTGAGAGCAGCGGTTAGATGAATATGTAATTATGTGCTGCGTGCTTTCATTTCAATAAAATAAACGCACAACAAAAATGACAGCAAGGAGTATACAACAAAGAAAGCATATGATCATAGAGGTGTGGATGTTCTCATGAGCTTTGCAATTCAGCGCTCCGGTCACATCACATTTATTTATATACCATTTCATACAGATTGTCTTTAAAGCAAGCAGCTTTACAGTATTAAACATGAAAAAACAGTGTCAGTGTCTGTCAGTTAGAATTAAAACTTCAATTTCTACTATAAAGCGTCTCTCCAGTTTATTCATGTTTTTACTCGTGGATACATGACCTCGACGGACTGAACAGAAGAAATGAACCAGAGAACATTTCCATGCCAAAGAGGGAGGAGCCTCAGAGCCAGACCTACCTATTATGTAATCACCACAGACCAATGGTAGTTTGAAGGTGTTGACCAGCCAGAGTGAACTTTTCCAAAAAGTTCACTTCAGCAGGTTGTTTCAAACTCTTGAAACAAATGAAAAGCGAACTTCGTTTTGGCCTGATTTTGTTTTAAATGACATTACACCAGTTCGTTCTTTGATTTCGTCTTCAACAAAGCCCTTAAAACTAAGTTTTGAATTCTGAGCTGTTTTAAAGAGACCAGGCTTCAGATGGCCACGCCTGGCTCCCCAATTATCCTCCCATAATTCCTTCATGTTTTAATTGGGTCGTATGGGGGCTGTCATGTGAAATGATGAAGGATGAGCATTGGGTGGGCTGCATTACTCAATTTCACCAATCAGAAGAGAGAGAGAGACGCTGTATTCCTTTTCTTTTTTTCTCTCTCTGTCTTTTCTCCTCTGCTGAGGTTTGGAGTGTGAGAGATGGAAAGAGAGGAACTTTGAATGGCCAATGAGCCTGAATAATTGCGTTCATCAATTAAAGAAGCCAGAGACTTAACGAACATAACTAATTATGGACATAAATCAAGCAAGCTCCAGCCTTGACTAATTTGTACAAGGTTGAAGTGGTTTGACTTATACCACTAGGAGTTTTGCAAAAAAAAAAAAAAAAAGCTTGCTGACATGTCTACCACGTCACAAAAATTATAACAACAGAAGTTGCCTGTGATACAATTTAAAATAGTTCTCCCAAAAATGTTGTCATCATTCACTCCACTTTCCAAACCCAAATTACTTACTTTGTTCTGTCAAACACAAACTGAGAAATTTTAAAGAATATTCATGCAGCTGTTTCTCTTTTTGGTCCTTTTTGGAGCTTAACAGCCCTTGGTCATTATTATATAGTTGAAATAGAGTTGTGTGAACATTTCCTTTTAGATGGTCATGAATAAATGATAACAGAGTTTAGATTTTTGGTGGATGAACTATCCCTTTAAAACTGGAATTACATTGCAAACTGAGATTGAAGATGTTGGCTCCATAGCATGAACTTTTTACGAAATGTGACTACTTGTGGCCATCCCTCTTTTTGAGTCATCTGGAAAAAGAATCTATGATAACACTAACAAGCTGTCTAGCGTATCTGGAAAAGCTGTGACTTTCCAGTGGAGAAAGTTACCGCTGGAAGTAGTTGACCCACAGTTTTCACGACCCTCCATCGTTGAGGCTGATATGTGGTATTGCATAAAGCTGAGCATATGTTCCTCTTCATCCTCAACTAGGTCATCACCACTAAGCCTGCAACGTGAAGTTAGTCTCTCTTTTGACAAAGTTTCCATCACAATCATTCATTGCACTCCATAAGCCACACTGCTCGAGCTGGAACCACTGGCTCATTTGTAGTGGAATTTAAGGCCTCATTGGAAAGTTTTGTTCCATAGTCTTTCAGCACCACTGGGCCTGTCATACTACACGGCAAAGGAAATCAGTTTTATTTTTCCCTTATTTGGCATGGTCCTTATTGGTTGCAAAAAATTGTTGGTACTTCTGATGCTGTGCATTCCAGTATCATTGTTGCATTAGAGACCATGGGAAATAACAAGTGATCATTGAGATTCGACAACCACCAGCTCATCAGGAGCTCGTAAAACAACCACTCTCACGAAGTTCCTTTGCTGTAGTTCAGGCCAGGAGCTGTTATCACCTCAGCATTTGGAAACTAATGTCAGTCGCACAGTTGATTATGGTTATTTGCAGACATGAACTCGGAGCCCATTGGCATGACTGTGGTATTGGCTGCATTCAAGATCACCTGTGGGGTAAAGAACATAGACTGGTTCCCTATGCCCCCTAAGTGAAGTATTTACAGGGTTTAGTTTGGCACAAGGTTCTAATTTTGGCAGCATACACTTAGCATTAGTGCAGTATGTTCAGACTGACTTACAGATTTTTTTTTTTTTTAGTAGAGTCTCTACAGGTTTGCTGCTTCAGAACTGCTGTCATTTTATCCATTCATTTGCTCACTTCCAAATGAGAAATGGCATCAAATCCATTAACCAGTAATGTTTTATGGCTAATACAACCTTGATTGGAGTCTTGATAAATATGAAAATGGCCCAATCTTCAACTTTCCCTTATTCTGTTTGTGTACTTCAGGATCTGTCTGGCTCTATAGATGACCTACCCACTGGAACAGAGGCGGGTCTCAGTTCGGCTGTCAGCGCTTCAGGTTCCACCAGTAGTCAGGGCGAGCAGAGTAACCCTGCTCAGTCGCCTTTCTCGCCCCATGCCTCGCCCAGAGTCCCCAGCATGCGCAGCGGGCCCTCACCCTCACCAGTCGGATCACCAGTGGGTTCCAGCCAATCACGATCTGGGCCCATATCACCTGCCAGTGGGCCAGGTAAAAGATTCTGAGTGAGATATAATTTTTTGATTTTGTTTTTTCATAAATATTTCGGGGAGAAATTTATCTGCTGTTTGAAACTCTATTTTTATGTTTAATTTATTTGAATTGTTTGAAATACAATTTATGTAGTTGTGTTTGAATTATACGAGATTATTCTGTAGTGGGGACGTGAATTTTCAGAAATATTGCAGGGCACCAGACTGCAACCTTTTTTTCTGCCAGTGCGACCACAATGTTGCCCAACATCAAATGGCAAACGAAATGAAAGTGGAACGAAACTGCGCTACTCATTTATGGTTCACAGACCATTTATCACTTCGGACCAATAATAGACAGCGCAGCGCGAGCTATTCGTGGGCCGATCTCAACCGCGCGACACGTTAGTACACAGCACTGGGAGATCCAGTGAAGAAAACCTTTGAAATTGCCACAGAATCAATAACATCACTGCGAGGTCTAGTGAGAAGCATTCAAATTCGATGAAGAGTTCTCTGTTATAAACCATAGATATCAGATCAAACAGCACTGATGTGGAAACCATGAGAAATATTGTGCCATGAATGAACAAGTTATAGAAGACTTTCAGCCCACAAATATACATAAACATTCACCATGGATTTAATGTAGTAACACTAACTGTAACAATGGTATTGTGGCAGAAATAGTCAAATGCTTTCAAGTACTTAACACATTATTTGTCCATCCTTCAAAGATTGTCCCCATTTATAAAACTAAAAGTTTCAAGATGTAGGAAAACTCACACTTATTTAAAAATAAAAAAGACATTAAATGACCATTGTAACCAGTAGATGGAGGGAAGAGGAGCACGCATCAGCTTATTAGCTATTTCCACTGCCCTCAAATGTAAGTCTGGAGCCCTGTGAACTTAAAATAAAACTGCACATTGTAATTTCTGTAAGTTAAGTCAGTTAAGTTGTATATTTAAATTTTAGTTAAGAATAATAATTTATAAAATATAAATCAAAAGCAGTATTGTATTCATGTATTATTTTTTAAATTATTTTGTCAGTCATTGTGCATGTTTGGGTTTGCTGACATTGCTTTGGTTAAATCTGCTGAAAATTAGCAGCTAATATCGCTTTAAATACTGACTAAAATTCTCTCTCTAACTAGGCACTTATTCTTGAATATTCTGTTGTGGCTATTTTGGTAAAAAATATTATTGTTATGCTAACTTTGACATACCCATTAGCTACAGCCGTCACATGCTTCTCGTTTAATTCCTACCACTGTGGAGCAGTCGGAGGGTGAGGTGTTTGAGCTTCAGTCAGCAGTGGGTCAGTGGCAGGATTCAAGCTGACTTTAAAACAAGTCACTCCATCATTAAAATAGTTTTGAAAGTCTGTTAGCAGTTTGGAGTCACTTTGACACAATTACTGTCCTGCTGTGTGCTGCATTGTTAGCCGGGCTTCTTTGATAGCCGGGCAGCAGAGGGCTTTGTGCAGCTGAAACTGCTGTTTTTCCTTTCCGTTCTGAATGTCACTAACAAGGTCCACAGGAGACCGTTTACCCTGCTGCACACAAAACTGCCTCATCCCTACTGGGAGCAGTGTTGGCCATTAACCGCATACGGGGCTGGCCCTGACATGTGATCTGTGTGCCATTACTTGAGAATGAATATCTCCGCTTTTACAAACATACGCGTTCTGTACATACAGGCACACAAAGTTGCTCCTGGGAGAGAAACAATGAGCCTTAAACACCTCCCATGGGACGTGTGGTTAGATATTCTGCCCTCAAGGCTAATTTGTCTGATATTTATTGTGAAAAGCAGCTCTTTTATGAGACCACAAACTGTGTTTGTGGTTTTGTGCATGTGCACTGCAAAAATATTGGTCTTAATCAGTATTTTTGTCTTGCTTCCCAGTAAAATATCTAAATATCCTTAAAACAAGATAAAGATGTTAAAGATTCTTTAAACAAGATTAAAAAAATAGTTTTAGACAGATTAAATCTAACAAAATTATAATTTTAATTGTATAAAATTAAAAAAAGAAAAACTAGAAACGGTATCTGAAAAATCAAACAACTTTTTAAGTAAATTTATTTTGTTTTGATATTTAGATATTTTACTCTTAAACAAGACAAAAATACTGATTAAGAAAATAATGTGTACAGTGAAAGACACACACATGTACATTTTTTTTCCCACACACAGGTACACAGATGGCCCCTCAGACCCCAGGGAACGTTCCAGACGTGGGCTCCCATTCCTCTCACAGTCAGTCGCCCATGTCTCAGGAGAGAGGTGAGTTGATTTCCCGCAGTAACATTACGGCTCACACTGCCTCTATTTACAGCTATCAAGAAAAGGAGATTTTTAGTGAATATCCGACAGCTGTATTTTTCATCTGTCCCAAGTAATGCGTGTCCGCTCATTTTCCAGCATTCACTTCAGAGGAATAAACTCAATTGTGTGATGTGTATTAACACCTGCTATATATTTTTTCCTCCTCCATGGATGAACACTAACAGTGCTGCAGAACCGTTTCGATGAGCAGCTATATGAGTGCTGGTGCTTTGATTTAGAGCTCAAGTATGATAATTTGTTTGTTCAGAGCTGTAAGCAAAAACTTGTTCATTGTAATTTCAGTTATTTTCACCTATGCAAGTGAGATCACAATTAGGTTTACTTACAACAGAAGGTCAACATGAAATCAAAGTTGACCTTATTTACTTTGTGAAAACACTGTCCCAGTCTTATTGTGCACCATTTATCAGTGCACCTTGTTCTAAAGAAAATCCTTGTAAACTTGTGATAGCAAATAAAGATTTTGACCTTCAGTCTCCATGCCCAGGTCAAAGAGTTGGTGCTAACAGTGTTTCAGGAGGGCAGTAGTCCTCCACAATGCACTGCTAACTTACATTCAGGTCTGGTTTCAGTCTTGTATAGAATGCCCGCTCATAATGATCCAGTCAGTTCACTTCCAACTTGTTTTTACTTGTTCTTTATTCTGTTTCACATAAATATGTTAAATTACAGATATAAAATGGGTTGCAATTACCCCTTTAAATATATATATATATATACAGGTGCTGGTCATATAATTAGAATATCATCAAAAAGTTGATTTATTTCACTAATTCCATTCAAAACGTTAAACTTGTATATTATATTCATTCATTACACACAGACTGATATATTTCAAATGTTTATTTCTTTTAATTTTGATGATTATAACTGACAACTAAGGAAAATCCCAAATTCAGTATCTCAGAAAATTAGAATACTGTGAAAAGGTTCAATATTGAAGACACCTGGTGCCACACTCTAATCAGCTAATTAAATCAAAACACCTGCAAAGGCCTTTAAATGGTCTCTCAGTCTAGTTCTGTAGGCTACACAATCATGGGGAAGACTGCTGATTTGACAGTTGTCCAAAAGACGACCAATGACACCTTGCACAAGGAGGGCAAGACACAAAAGTTCATTGCAAAAGAGGCTGGCTGTTCACAGAGCTCTGTGTCCAAGCACATTAATAGAGAGGCGAAGGGAAGGAAAAGATGTGGTAGAAAAAAGTGTACAAGCAATAGGGATAACCGCACCCTGGAGAGGATTGTGAAACAAAACCCATTCAAAAATGTGAGGAGATTCACAAAGAGTGGACTGCAGCTGGAGTCAGTGCTTCAAGAACCACTACGCACAGACGGATGCAAGACATGGGTTCGCATTCCTTGTGTCAAGCCACTCTTGAACAACATACAGCGTCAGAAGCGTCTCGCCTGGGCTAAAGACAAAAGGACTGGACTGCTGCTGAGTGGTCCAAAGTTATGTTCTCTGATGAAAGTAAATTTTGCATTTCCTTTGGAAATCAGGGTCCCAGAGTCTGGAGGAAGAGAGGAGGGCACACAATCCACATTGCTTGAGGTCCAGTGTAAAGTTTCCACAGTCAGTGATGGTTTGGGGTGCCATGTCATCTACTGGTGTTGGTCCACTGTCTTTTCTGAGGTCCAAGGTCAACGCAGCCATATACCAGGAAGTTTTAGAGCACTTCATGCTTCCTCCTACTGTCCAACTTTATGGAGATGCAGATTTCATGTTCCAACAGGACTTGGCACCTGCACACAGTGCCAAAGCTACCAGTGACTGGTTTAAGGACCATGGTATCCCTGTTCTTAATTGGCCAGCAAACTCGCCTTGACCTTAACCCCATAGAAAATCTATGGGGTATTGTGAAGAAGGAAGATGTGATATGCCAGACCCAACAATGCAGAAGAGCTGAAGGCCACTATCAGAGCAACCTGGGCTCTTATAACACCTGAGCAGTGCCACAGACTGATCGACTCCATGCCACGCCGCATTGCTGCAGTAATTCAGGCAAAAGGAGCCCCAACTAAGTATTGAGTGCTGTACATGTTCATACTTTTCATGTTCATACTTTTCAGTCGGCCAAGATTTCTAAAAATCCTTTCTTTGTATTGGTCTTAAGTAATATTCTAATTTTCTGAGATACTGAATTTGGGATTTTCCTTAGTTGTCAGTTATAATCATCAAAATTAAAAGAAATAAACATTTGAAATATATCAGTCTGTGTGTAATGAATGAATACAATATACCAGTTTCACTTTTTGAATGGAATTAGTGAAATAAATCAACTTTTTGATGATATTCTAATTATATGACCAGCACCTGTATGTATAACTGAAATCTGAAAACATTTACAGGCTGTTGTCGACTAATAATTACAAACAGTCACACAAAATGAAACAAATTATTTATTAAATAATCATTAAATGACCATTTTTTTCTTTAAATTTGTCTGATGATCATTTTTTGAGTTAACCACAAAGTATACAAATAATTAATACATTTATATCAGAAAATATTTTTTATGTACTGGTGAGACAGTTCAAAGTGGCATTTCAAACATTAATTATTACTATCATGTAATGTTTCTGGAAATGTGTATGTTGTATGTGGGGGTGGTTGATATGACCAAAATCTTATTTCACGGCATGAGAAAATTTATTTCACAATAGCGATATATATATATCTCGATAAAGCTATTTTTATTTTATTTTTCTCTTTAAAAATAAGAGCAAAAAAAGCAAATTAAAAACAGTAGGACAAATACAATATAGCAAAGATACAAATTAAATAAACTTTACGTTTTTCAGCTACAGTAGGTTTATTTAACGTGAGAAATACTACAGAAATTGAATAATCAAGTGTATAACTGAAACACTGCATAGTCTTCACTGTATGAAACAAATATGAACTTATGAATCTTATTAAAGATACCAAAGTTATTCAGTCATAAGCACTGAGTGATTTTCTCTTTGTCTTTTATTGTTTGGTTAACATAAATGAGAAAGACAGCAGTGTTTAGTTCACTGACACACATCTCGTTTTCACCTAACTGTTTACATTAATTTAAGACATAACCGACAATGTGAATACTCCATACGACAGGCATTTTGACATTATTGTGGATCTATTTGACCATTCAAGCGCAATAAGACACGAAAGAGAACTGAATTTGCGATTGCACACTGTCTGAGAGAGGCGGTGCGAGCACCAACAATCACGTCCCACTCTTTATTTTCTCATTCATGCCTGCTTCTTTATCACTCTTATATGTAAATAACTTTAAATAGTACTGTGCTATGAGGATATATTTACATACAGTGAAATAAGCGATATAGCGATAGACACTTTATACCATGGTCACTATATATACGGTCATACCGCTCAGCCCTAGTTGTATGTATGATAACGTACTGTATACGAGTGATTCATACTGAAAGAAGTATATACTAATAATACTGAATTAAAACTATACACTTTGCAAACTAGTTATATGAATTTTAACACTAATCCTTACACCATTTACAGAAAACTCTTTTTTTTGTTGTTGTTGTTGTAATGAGTAATTTCTCCCACTGTTTTAATTTTTAGGATTTGCACCTAACATGCAGCGCAATGCACCTGGTCCCCAGTTTGGAGGCCAGCAGCCTGGACCTTCTATGTCCCCACACTCCTGTCCCACTGGCCCTATGCACCATAATGTGGGCTCCTATCAGCTGGGTTCCTCTTATGGGCCCCAGAGTGCCCAGTATGGCCCTTCAGGTAAGACTCACATCCCCAGCTCTTCTGCTTGCAAACATTTGAATTTTTTTCCTCTGATTGTCAAGTGTAAATATGCACTAAAATGTTAAAACAAAACCGTGCAAAACTATTGACCCCTTTCTTGTTGTTCCAAACCTTGACGACTTACTGCTGTGAAGCACCAAAAAAAAAAAAAAAAACACCTGTCATGCTCCAAAAATGACAAAAAGCATCATAAAAGAACTGGCCCATCCGTATTTTGCTCTAAATTGCTTTAAATTGTCTTATTTTAGTGTGAAGTCATATGATAGCTTTATGTGATGAACATATAAAAATTTTGCCATACAAATGTAATTTTTGTCATCGTTTCGACATCATGTGTTCATACATTCATACATACTGATAAGACATGCGAAAGCCAAGTTTGTTATACAGTACATCGTTGACGACAAGCCTAATAGTTTTAGGCAGCAAAGGTAAACATATGAATCTCCTTTTGTGTTCCATGGAAGAAAGAAAGTAATCTGGGTTTGGAATGATATGAGAGTGAGAAAATTACAGAATTTTAATTTTTTTGGTGAACTAATACTTGAAGTGTCTGTTGTTTCAGCTGTGTGCATCTGTGAAAGAGACCCCATTAACAGGGCTCAGCAGTAATTTATCATGATGTTATGGCGTGCAGATGTAATAAATGAATAGCTGCTAAGCATGCCTTTATAATGTCATGGCCTCCACTCTGCCTGATTGATAGTCCCTGTTGTCCTGTACTCTCATTCAAATGACTGACAGCCGGCTCAAGACAACAGGGGTGTAATGTGCTGCCGCTGTTGCAGGCCTGACACTGACTGAGCTATAGCGGCAGTCGACCACAGAATTGCTTACACAGATTGATAGGATCCATGAAAAGATGCCTTAGTCAATTCATAGTTTGGAAGAACATAAAATGAAGCATCTTATTGTTTCCTGAAGTCTACTTATAATGCAAACATTAATAATTTAGTTTTTTGGACCATTTTTCACTCTGTCTCTTACCCTTAGACTTGTTTCATATATCTTGTTTTACATTGATTCATTTTGGCGCTCCTAATATTAACAGGCAGCTGGGCTTGCACTGCTTTCATCAGTAGTGTGGGGCTGCTTAACAGAAGTAATACTGCATGTAGAGTTTGGGTGCTAGGCCTATTTTTGCTGCACATTACAACCTAAACTCCGACAAATTTGGTGGAAATGCTCTATAACCCGGGGCATGGTGGCTCAATGGATAACGCTGTAGCCTCACAGCAAGAAGGTCCTTGGTTTGAGTTCTGACTGAGCCAAAAGGTCTTTCTGTGTGGAACACAATTCAAAGACAAAAGGTGAATGGGAGGTGATTCTAAGTTGTCCGTAGGTGTGAAAGCATGTGCGTTAGCCCTGTGATGGACTGGCTATCCATAGGGTGCTTACTACCCAAGACACTGGGGTAGAGTCCAGCATCCCCACAACCCCAATAGAACAAGCGGTTTGCAAAATGGATGGATAGATACATGTGGTCCCCCACCTTAGTAGATAGATACGTGTGGTCCTCCGCAAGTGTTTTTCATAATAATTTTTAGCTACTGTACCTTTAAGACTTCTATATGTAAATTACCTTTATGATTGGCTAACCTGTTCACATATGAAACTCACCAATGTAAGTCACACTTCACATTCATCAGGGACACACATTTTGCTGAATAGGGGTTGATGTGTAAAGACAACGAGATTTCATCAAATACAGTCAGCAGGTGAGACAACCCTGACCAAAATCAAGTTGTTCTGGGTTGGCTGGTGACCAGCCAACCAGCCAACCCAGAACAACTTCATTTTGGTCAGGGTTGTCTCACCTGCTGACTGTATTTGATGAAATCTCGCCCTCTTCTGTTGGATGTCTGTTACACATGGCGATTATGAATGGCAGAGGGATGACAGCCTTTCAGTTTTCTCTTGAAATTTTACTTTTTACTTGTTGACAGCTTGTTGACAACAATTTCTGTCTGAGACTCAAGCAGGACAACAGATTGTTGCTTCTTCAGAGGCTCATTGGTCACTGCCATGGCCAAATGATCGCCCCACCAACTGAACGATAATTTCAAACGAAACAGAAGTTGATTTCTAGTCAGTAAGGCCATTAACTCAGCAGGGAGTTGAGTCACTGCGGCTGTTAAGGCTCCCCTGCTGAGAGCCGATTCTCCATCAACTATGTAAATGAGGATTATGAATGAAAATCTGCTGAAAAATCAGCTCGTGTAAACATTGACGATCATACAGAGCATTCAGAAAGTATTCAGACCCCTTCATTTTTATCACCGCATTCTACACTCCATGCCACCATAATGACAAGGCAAAAACCAGATTTGTGAAACTTTTGCAAATGTATTACAAAGAAAAACCTGAAATATCATATAGCATTGTATTCATTGCAAGTATTCAGACCCTTAACACATTATTTAAGTTGAAGCACCCTTGGACTACAGCCTCAAGTCTTTTTGGATATGATGCAACAAGCTTTACGCAGCTGGATTTGAGGGATTGTCTGCCATTCTTCCCTAGAGATCCTCTCAAGCGCTCATAAAGGGATAGTTCACCCAAAAATGACAATTCTTTCATCATTTTCTCACCCTCAAGTTGTTCTAAACCTGTATGAATTTCTTTCTTCTGCTGAACACAAAAGAAGATATTTTATATATGGGTTACCATTGACTTCCATAGCATGGAAAAACAAATACTATGGAAGTCAGTAGGGCCCATCAACTGTTTGGTAACCGACATTCTTCAAAATATCTTTTTGTGTTCAGCAGAAGAAAGAAATTTTATACAGGTTTGGAACAACTTGAGGGTGAGTAAATGATGACAGTTTTTTGGTGAACTATCCTTTTAAGTTGGATGGGGAATATTCAAGTCCGGGCTCTAGCTGGGCCACGCAAGGACATTTACAGAGTTGCCCCTACGCCACTCTTGCGTGTCTTGTCTGTGTGCTTAGGGTCATTGCCTTGCTGGAAGGTAAACCTTTGACCCATCCTGTGCCCTGACCATTCCCCAGTCCCTGCCACTGATAAACATCCCCTTAGCATGATACTACAACCACCATGGTTGGAATAGTATTGCAAAGGTGAAAGGTAATCAAGATTCATCAAACCAGAAAATCTTGTTTCTCACAGTCTTTTAGGTGTCCCTTTTGCAAATTCCAAGCATGGTTTCATGGGGTTTGCTCTGAGGAGATGCTTTGGTGTTGTCGCTCCGCCATAAAGCCATATTGGTGGAGTGTTGTAGTGATGGTTGCCTTCTTTCTCCCGTCTCCACACATGATTTCTGGAGCTCAACCAGAGTGACCATCAGTTTCTTGGTCACCAAGGGCCTTCTCCCTGATTGCTTAGTTTGGCTGGCTCTAGACTTATTCCAATAAAATTACTCCATTTAAGAATTATGGAGGCCACTCTGCTCTTGAGAACCCTTTATTGCAGCAGAATTTTTGTAGCCTTCCCCAGATCTGTACCTCGACACAGTCTTGTCTCTGAGCTTTCCAGACAGTTCATATGACTACATGGCTTGGTTTTGTTCTGATATGTATTTTTAGCTGCTAGATGCAGGTGTGTGCCTTTCCAAATCATGTCCAATCAAAGGAATTTGCCACCGGCGGACTCCAATCAAAGTGTAGATACCTTACTAACTATTAATAAGCAGTAATTAGGAGTTTATTCAGGCAAAAGTCATAATTAATAGTTTGTTAATAGTGAGAATTGGACCCTAATCTAAAGTGTGACTGTAGTTTTTGCTTTTTGCTTTGTCATTATGGGGTATGTATTGCAAATTAAAAACATTTTAGCATAAGGCTGGGCTTACGAATTTAAAATGTATTTGATGTGCAGTTTTAAACAAGCAAGGAAAATCCCCTTTTCCATGACATATTCCCTTCAAACAGAGAATTGTCTTTGACTCAAAGCTTAGTTGTTGATGTGAGTTGAGTTGAAGGCAGGGAAAGTGGGAAGCCTTTGAGTCCTGTTGTGTCAGAACAAGCTTTGGCATTTTGTGTAGCTGAATTACAGAAACATGGGGGTCGTTGAAACAAGGTGAGATACACATCTTTTTAGCTCACAGTAGGCATCAAATTGTGTTCCCATGTCCCAAACCCTCTGTCATCTATGCATCGCTCACAGCACTGTCAGAAGGGCATCCGCCTGTATCTTTCACATTCATGGCACCTTTCCCACTTTATCACCTGAGGGAATGTTGGGATTAACAGGGCTAGAGGAAAGTCACCACAGAGTGTCTGACAGCAGTATGGCATTTCTGTGTAATTGGCATTGCTCCAGGTCCACGTCTACATCCTTACAGACTGGAGTGTCCGTCCTCCCCACCGTGAAGGAGCTTGTTAAGGGTCTCATTTCAGTGTAACTACAGAACAGGGGCAAAAAGCCAGCATCCCCCTTCCTTTCCTCTCAACCTGCTTCATGTGATTTTGGAATACATTTTTAGTTCTCTTTTTTACACTGGGAAAGAGGAAAACATGCCAAGACTCTCTGATTTCCACAGGGAACTCTTGAAACCTGAATGAGCCAGAGATCTCAACGTTTCGACAGCTTGAGGAGTGGAAATCCCAGTTCTAATTGTGACTGAAACGCTGCTTGGCAAGCTCCTCCTGCCAAGCAGCGATCTGGGCATGATTAAATTTATGCCCATTATGCACATCAGCATTTTAGACGGAACTCCACGTGGTGAACATGATGTCTCGTCCCCTGACAAAACTTGATGAGAGAAACTTGGCGTCCAGTGGGTGTCAGGCTGAATGTCCTCAGACTGTTGATCTCGAAACATGTCATGAGGAGACATACTTCATTATCAAGGGGCTCTTTGATGGCTTGCTGGGGCTTTGGTCCCACATTAGTTTTGAAGAATGTCAATTTGGCTGAAATGTGTCCAGCCTTCACTGGCTTCCAATACTCTCCCACAAAGATCTGATAATTTGACTCCCTGAGTAGGAACAGAGAGAGAAAAGAATGTACGTAGAATTTAGACTTAAAAGAGAAGCGATCAACACATCCTCAAATCATTCCAAACCTGTATAATTTCATGAATATCCATTACATTGTGAATAACATTTAATGAGGCTCCCAAGAGTGTTAGCAAAAAACGACATAAGGCTCGCTTATTATTTTTAGTGTTCCGAACAGGTTTGGTGAAAAGCAACCTGATATTTAAACTATTTTGATGTAAAAATTGTGGCTTCCGCCCATGTTCCATGTTGGCATCCAGTGGATCAAAGAAAAAAAAAAATCCAACAAAATCAGCCATTTATTAGGGATCCAAACTCGAGATGGATTAAAACTAAGACTGATAAACATAACATTACTGAAGTACATTGTGAATACTGATTCTTGGTTGTCTGCAAGAGTAAGAGAAGGAAAAGGTAACTAAATTCAGGACAGCAATAGCACTTAGTTTGGAGTGTTTGGAAACATTTAAAAAACACTTAGAGGAAGTGAATATGGAATGTTATCAACAGTGTGCAGGGCTCTTGAGACGTGTTTTGTTAACTCTTAAAATGGTCATTCATTGCTTTTTATTCTATACTGTTTCTTGAGGCTTATAGTGGTGTTGGGACTTTTACATAAAAACTGTCTGGTTTATCTCTAGGTAACTACCCACGGCCTCCTAACTATGGCGGAGCACCAGGTGCCAACTACAGTGGTCCTGGCCCAGGCATGGGCAACAGTCTTGGCATGAATGCCAGCAGTCCAATGCATGGGCAGGGTCCAGGGCAACCCTGTGGCTCTATGACCACGGCTCGAGGACCAGGACATGCAGCCGGTAGCAGGCCTTACCCGGCAGGCTCCAGCAGTGTGGCTCCAACTTCTCCCAACATGCCTCAGTCTGCTGGCCCAGGGATGGGTCCACCTCCTCCCAACGTCAGCCGCAAACCCCATGAGAGTAGCCCTGCATCTGCCCAGCAGAACCCAGTCCCCTCGGGCCAGGCCAGGTAAATCAGAGCCTTTATTAATTTTGATTAAATGCCTTTCTGCTTATTAACTAGAACAAGATGTTTTGGTCATGTTTGGTCTAGATTGCATCAATAATCAAATGAATAGTTCACCCAAAAATGAAAAATTGTCATTGTTTATTCACCCTCATGTTGTTCCATGTCTTACTATCTTCTGCGGAACACAAAAGATATTTTGAATGATGTTGGTAGCCAAGCAGATTTGGTTACTATAAACTTCTATTGTATGAACAAAAAATCATTGAGACATTTCTCAAAATGTTCCACAGAAGAAATAAAGTCTTACAGGTTTTATTTTTGGGTGAACTATCCCTTTGAGGTCACAAAATATTCCCCCCGTTAAAAACATAAAGATAAAAATATTAATTCCAGAAATCTGTCTTGTCTCTTTTTAAAGGTGCAGCAAGTAATTTTTTTACACCTTGGAAAATAAATAAGATTTTGTACATATACAGTTAAAATTATTACTGCTCCAATTAGATTTGTATAGCCAATACCAATTTCTTGTCAACTGATACCATTTCTGTTAGTTTAAGCTTTTATCAGGAGCTCAGTCATGACCACTTATGTAAGCTCTCTGCTAATGGAGCTTAAAATGTCTACATATGGCATATTTAATAATTTAATTTATAATAGCATTCACCACCTTTTCATTGGATGTTGGTAATATTGATTCCCCTTTTATTTGTTTTCCTGGTGATTCAATGAGGGGAACACATTCTCATGTAAGGTAAGAGTGGAGAGAGAACAGTAAATGTGTGTGGACTGATCGGGTGCTGTTAATGCCATATTTATTTTGTCATATTCACTATACCCTACTATAACCATTTATGATTCAGAAGGGTACTTCTTTGTAACTTTTATGCACCCTCAATATGTCATTTTGCTTATCCCTCACTGGTTGGCCTCTACTGGACAGTCAATGAAGACATTATATCACCAAATAATGCTGACGGCAGTATTTGGGACAGGGCCAAACATGTAATTATTCAGTGCACCTTTGAGTTGTCATTTGTATTGAAAATGAACAGGCACCAAGGAGACTTTCATGCTCTTCCCCCTGCTTCAGGCCTTCCTTTGGCAGGTCCCCTGTATACCCCGGCCTGTCTGGGCCTGGGGGACGGCCAGCTTCCTTCCCTATCCCTCACCCCCATCACCCTCACTACAGTTCTGGGCAAGGCCAGGGGCAGCCTCACACTGAGCTGTATGGGTAGGTTTAAGCTCGGAGCCCTGGCTGGATGGCTTTACTCTGCTTGAGTCTGCTCGCATCTGCTAGAAACGACACAAGCCAAGCGCTATGCATTAGCTTCTCCTTTCTTCTCCATCATGGATATGTTTTGTTCTGAACTTTTAAGATGCCTAATCATATAGCTTTTACAAAGACAGGAGAAGCATCCTCTGGAAAAAAACAGCAAAATGTTCTGTAGATTGGATAACTGAAGCAGCAGCTTGTGTAGCTCAGAGATAAAGTGAAGTGGAAGACAAAGAAGGTTTAAAGGAATCATTCACCCCCACCCCCAAAAAAAAAAAAAAAAAAAAATTCTTTATATACTCATTCTTGTGTCTTACCAAATCTGTAAACTGTTATTTTTTTCTGTGGAACACAAAAGGGGAATTTTTGAAGAATATTAACGCAGTTGTTTTCCATTAAAACAACATCTGTTCACATTCAGATTTATATTTGTTGCATCAACAAGCGAGACCTCATCGAGTCACAGGTTTGATGTCATATCTGCCAAAATGCCATTGGTTCTCACATGTTGAGAAATGGAGAATTTGATTAGAGAACTGTAGCAGAAGGGAATATTTTCAGTGAATAATACTATTTTGGTCTGTTCTTCACATGAAGTTATTGCTGTGACTTCATAAAACTTGGAATATACTGGAAAAGAGCTATATTAAGATTATTCTACTTGAAGTTCTACTACTTTAAAGAGTTAGTTCACCCAAAAATAAAAATTCTGTCATTAATTACTCACCCTTGTGTCGTTCCACACCCGTAAGACCTTCATTCATCTTTGGAACACAAATTAAGACATTTTTGATGAAATCTGAGAGGTATATGACATCGTCCAATATAATCAACACTTTCAAGGTCCAGAAAGGTACTAAAGACATTGTTAAAACTGTCTACATGACTGCAGTGGTTCAACCTTAATTTTATGAAGCGTCAAGAATACTTCTTGTGCGCAAAAACAAAACAAAATTAATTACTTTATTCAACAATATCTTCTCTTCTGTGTCATTGTCATACGTTGTTTACATCCAGCGCTTCCAGGTTCTATGTCAGAACGCTGACTCATTATTGGCCGGCTCCTGCGTCAGCATCACACACATGCGTCGTGCTGCTCACGGGTGCAGCTTTGGCCAATACTGAGCGGCATTTGGACGTAAACACGGAAGCCTTACTGTGCTTACTGCATCACCCACGTAAAGATAATGACAGGGAAGAGAAGAGATTGTTGAATAAAGCCGTTATTTTTGTTGTGTTTTTTTTGCGCACAAAAAGTATTCTTGTTGCTTCATAAAATTAAGGTTGATCCACTGTAGTCAGATCGACTGTTTTAACAATGTCTTTAGTACCTTTCTGGACCTTGAAATTGTTGATTATATTGCGGTCTATGGACAAGTCATACATCTCTCGGATTTCATCAAAAATATCTTAATTTGTGTTCCGAAGATGAACAAATGTCTTATGGGAGTGGAACGACAGGAAGGTGAGCAATTAATGACAGAATTTTCATTTTTTGAAGAAGTATGGAGTATTATTAATTAACTACATGTACTTATTATATCATTAAGTTTTGGGCTAGGATTAGTTGCTTGTAATTATGCATAATTTGCTGTTATTTGTTACTTACTATAGTAAGTACATGTAAGAAGTGTAACAGACATTGTAAAATAAATTGTTACCAATTCTACTTGTGTGTTCCATGAAAAATTATAACACTAGGATGTATGAGTTTGGAGCAACATGTATTCATTTTTGGGCATACTTGTCTTTTGTCTCCAAACTAAGTGTTTTGCCAACTTATTTTCTGTTTCTGTATTTAAAAGTGGACATGGATCATATTTTGTTGAGATCAAAATGAACCAAATATAAAAATAGTGTATCTTGACCCCCATGTGTGCATGGTGTCACAGCCTTTTTAATAATCGCATAAGGCCATATTATTCTTATTCATAATTGGGCAGCTCTAGTGCAGTTTCTAGTTAGAGTTGAGGTGTGATTTGCAGAACTGTTGTTTTTTTGGTACGTGTACGACTTTGACAGAAAAAAATATGAAGACGTGGATTGTACCTCATTTGAGACTTACATTGTAATATGGACTACAAACAACACAGGAATCACTTCCTTTTCCTTTGTGCATTAATCCTGAATGTCTTAACCCTCTCTACTGTCCCTGCATATTTGTTGCTTGGCAGCTATAAGAAGTAAAGAAGAAAATAAGTGTACTAACAACTTACCATTGAACTCTTCACATTTAAACAGGCTCTTAAGCCTTTTTTAAATGTTTGTGTCCTTATGTTTGTGTTCTATTGTCCATAGGCCAAGCGGTTATCAGGCTGGGCCCCACATGCTTGGAATGGCTCCTGGAGGCCCCTACAACCATCCACCGAGCAATAGCTCAGCCAGGATGACCCCTCAAGGACCCTCCTACAACACAATGCCCACAGGTAAGCGTGAGAATTTCCATTGATATGTCAGTGTTTCAATGCGACAAGATTCTAAATGTTTTAATGCATGAAAACTTGTGCAAGCTCGTTACCAATGCAAGATAAAGCAAATGTCAAATAAAAATGAAATGTTTTCAGGATAAATAATGAGCAGGCAAATAATGTAGATGATTACGCTTAATTCGAGAGAAGCAGAAATCGTGATCATGATTAAAATACGATTTATTGTGTAGCCCTATTTGTAATATTTTATGTTTTTGAAAGAAGTCTCTTATGCTTTCCAAGGCAGCATTTATTTGATCAAAAATGCATCATAACAATACTATTGTGCAATATTATTACTATTTAAAATAATTGTTTAATATTTTATAATGTAATTTATTCTTCTGAATAAGTTTTCAGCAGCCATTACTCCATCTTCAGTGTCACATGATCCTTTAGAAATCATTGTTATATGCTGAATTTGGTGCTCATAATTTTTTATTATTATCGATGTTCAAAACACTTAATATATTCATGGAAACTGTGATGCATGTTTTTCAGGATACTTTGATAGATAGAAAGTTCAAAAGAATAGCATTTATTTGAATCTTACATAAGGTATATTGAGAATATTCAGTAAATCTGGAGTTTCATGCAGTATTTTGCCTCCAGTAAAGACAGAGATATTACTTGATTCTGGGAATTTGCATTGCACCAAGTTAAGACGTGCTTTTACAGTACAGATAGTTTGAACAGATATCTTTGTTTGGAGGGTGTTGATTAGATGATGTGTAGATCTCTGGATGGTGCAGTCTAAGAGTCTGAATTTCCTGTAGGGCCTATGACAGGCTCAGGGGACACCATGATGCCCACCGATCCCAAACAGAGAGCTGAGCACAAGGAGGAGGGCAGTACACCCACCACAGATCCCCCTAAGCCAAAGGTATGAAGAGATCTTTCTCTCTCTGACTCATTGAACATGTCCAGAAGATGCTCACAGATAACTCTAAATCCTTGAAAATGGTAACAATACTCTAAAACCTTCTCTGTTGCAGACATAACAAGTGATAAAACTATTGTAGCCCAGTCCACATTGAAATGTCATTGGTCCAGTCTCCTGCTTCACTTTCTTGCAGATTAAATGTCTTAAAAATCTTCTGATTGGCTGTGATTATGCTGCATTGTGAAACATTTTAACTTTCATTGTTGACAGACAAATTGCTTGCTGCTGGAATCTTACGTTGTACATGGTACACGGTTTGAGAGTGAGAATTAAACACCTTAATTATAGAATTTAATAATTGGTTATAGCCTAATAATTATAATAATACCCATTACCAAATCCACCAAATCTAGATCACCAATTTGCTTCCAGCACAGACATATTCGATGGCGCACTGGTGGAAAATGAAACTTTGACATATTGTTCTAAATAAATGCCGTTTGCACCAGAGAATTGAAAAAGAATCAGATTTTGACCAAATATCAGACTTTTTTCCTCCTAATTTGTGAAGAATCGTAATCAAATTGACGTTAGAGCAAATATTTACACCCTACTGCTCGTAGCTCTTCTAATTTATCGTTTTGTTATTTACACTCTCTAAACTAAGTACTGAAAGTGTGTTGTTCTTGAACAGTGTTCCATTTCTGTGTGTTATTCAATAACCCAAGGAATATATTTCTCTCATAATGAGTGCACATCTAAGCTTTGGAAGACCTTGCTTCAATTTTTTTCTATGTATAATTTGTTCTTTCTCAGTCATTGCCATTACTTTCATCAGAACTTCATTGTGTCATTAAGTTCTGCTTTCTCTTGATTGGCTGTGATATGTCGCACTAGCAGAGCATTCTTTCTGAACTCATCTTTCCATTCTCTCTTCTATGTCATTTTTTTGTGTTTTTGTTTCATTTGTAATTCGATGTGACGTTTTGTTTTGTCCCCTTACTGATTAGAGGGAAGTAGTTCTGTCACTTTAAATAATTCTCAAATAATTTCCTCTGTTTTCTTTCTAGTTCAAGATAATCTCTGTACTTTTTTCACCTCATGGCATCAGTCGGCAACAGAGCACGGCTGTTAAATTTAACGTGTAGAAAACATCACAACAAACAGACGTGCCTTCAAATGTTGACCTTTATGTCCTGTCTAGCTGGCTGCATTACAAGCTTTGTGTTGCTCTCCCTATTTCTGCTGACTTTCTTGTGTGTGTGTGTGTGTTGCATGTAACAAGTATAACAAGTCTAGACAAATAGCACAGAGCTACTTGAAAGGCATGAATTGAGCTTTCTTTAGTACAGCTCAGAGTGGTGCCACCTTCAGCCAGAACAAGAGCCAAAGTGCAAAAAAGAGTGTGACAGAAAAAGATTTGAAGTGTTATACACTAAGTTTGCCAGGCTTTTGCCAAACTTTCTGAACGCTAAAGACGGTAGGCTCACATGGGAGGTTATTAGGGCAGTGAATTGCAGGAGAATGTTTTTCGACCTGTTGCAGATCAAGCTATCCTTTTCCACTGACAGGGTGCCAGTACTTATGCTGATTAGTGGTAATTTCGTTAATGATAACTATGATGAAAAAAATGTTTGTCAACGAGATTTTTTCCCATGACTAAGATGAGACGACACCGATGTCATTAAGCGATAACTGTGACTATCAACATGCAATATCATTAAAGAAAAAGACGAGACTAAAATGTAAATAAATTAAAACATTCAGTCATTCTGTGTTATGTCATGAGTCACTTGTGCTGTTGGCTGCTACTAAATATATGATCAAACCTTCTCAGTGATGAACTGTAATAAATCCAAACATGAATCTCGACTATATTGTTTGTGGTTGCTAAATTTGCTGTTGTTTTAATAGAAAAACATTAATGTCATTTGGAATTATTGGAATTACTATTACAGTAGATAAGTTTCTTGTTTTACCCATGTTCATAATATAGAGAGTGTATTCATTTATACTGTATGATAAATAGCCTACAATAAATCAGTACACTAGATGAGTAAAATAATCCATGCATATAAGTAAACATTCTCTTGATTTGTACTTATAGGTGAAAGTGCAGTAATCCTGATGAAATGTAAAAATAAATTTCTCAAATGACAACAACCGCTGCGATTTATAATTTTGAGCAAAATAGTAATTATTATCAGTTTAACCATTATGCAGCATGACGAAAATGTGAAGTTTTCATTGACTAAAACTAGACTAAAATGCCCAGACATTTATTTGACTAAATCTTGACTAAACAAAAACAGGACAAGGTTGAGTAAATATGCTAAAAAACAAAAAGTACATTTGAGACAAGACTAAGACTAAATAGCTGACAAAATTAACACTAGTCCTGATACACATTTCCAGTATTCACTCAGAGGAAGATGGGAAAAAAAGAAAAAAGAAAAAAAAAAACTTTCTGAGCTGGTAAAATTAGCTCTGTACCGGCCCCTTAACCCTGCTGGTCCTGAACCAAGAGCTGCAGTAAAATATCCTCACCAAGTACAGTTTTCAGAACAACTGACTCTGGGGATTAAGGCCTATTCAGACCAACACAAATTTTTGGAATGAAAATTCAGTCGGATTTTTGCATTCAATTTGTCTGTTGAAACCAGTGGAAAAAATTTCTGACACCCACTTGAAAAGAAAGGAAGTCCAACAGTATCTACGTGTTTTCGAATACCCTTTCAGATTTTGTACTTGCTATGGTGTTTATCAAACAGCACTATATACAAGAGTACAGAGGCGAGAGCTGGTTCTGTATTCTTCCTCTGCTACTTTGCTTAGTAAAATAGTCTGTTCAAGTGCACCACCAATTTGTAGTTGTATGTAACAGCAGGGACACCTGGTGCATGACAAAAAGTTCAAATCTTATTGGTTGGTCAGTTTGTTTGTTTTTCCCCCGCAATGTGATAGAGAAGAGATTAGAACATCTCTGTTCATTCTGAACAGAAACATTAACAAATTCAAAGTAAAATGTTTATTGCACTGAATTTTCACATCTATTATTTGTCTTGGCGTAAACAGGCCTTTAATCTTTTTTTCAAGTTATATTGTTATGCCAGTAGATGGCAAAAATCTACTGTTTTTACAACTGAATAATTAATTCAATCAATTTGTTCAAAAACACTGAATCAAGAATGAAACGCTATTATTGTCTGTTGCTTGGAGATGCAACAGTTGGTTTTGCTTTGTTTAAAACTATTTTCATTGGCAGGCCAAATATAACTTCAATTGTTGTGTGTAAAATCCAAATTACTCTTATTAACTTCTTATTTATTGAACCTTTGTATAAAAGCAGTATCCCACTCGAAATCATGCTCTTGGTCTGATTATCAGCACAGCTGTGATTACCTACCACCAATTCCCTCTTGCTTGTGTAATCTGTACATTTCCTGCAAATTCCCTGCAAAACTTTCTTTATTTTATTTGTTTATATAACTTCATCAAAGCTAGTTTGCGATAGCATAAAGCTGATTCAGATTACTTTGTAAATTACTTCTAAGCATGGGCCAGTTCTGGGAGAGTATTGCACATCATTTGGTTGGACAAGGATTGAAGGTGATTTGAAAGCTGTCTCTCACTATTAAATGTGTGTGGGTTTCTCTTTGTTCCTTATGTGTTCTCCATCACAGGACAACTACGGTTCTCAGTGTGTGTCCCAGCCTCCCACCCCTTCCCCTCTGTCCCCCAGCCCAGCTAGTCTGTCCTCTTATCAGGGGGACGACAGCGATAGCATTAGCAGCCCTGCCTGGCCAAAGAACCCCAGCAGCCCTGTAAGTGCCTCATGCACTTTTACTATCTTCTCTTTGCTTTCCTGCTCCTCTTTCCTCTTCTGTGATTATTTAGGTCTCCTGTTTGATGGTGTGAGCTGTTTTGACCGCAGATATGATGTAATTAGACTCTCATTATGACACTCTGTCTACCACAAGTGGCTACCACAAGATTCTTATACTTTCCCCAATTTCTTTTCAGTTATATCCAGTGTTGGGGAATCTATTTTTAAAACTGTCACTTGCTAAGGCACAAGCTGTTCATAATAAGAATTTCCACTAGAGTCAACTACAATTAGCTACACTACAAGCTACTCCATTGAAACTACATTATTATTTTGTTATGGTATTATGTTTTTAAATATATACAATTATATAATTAAATACTTAAATCAGACCAGAATATTTCTGGCCCAGAAAAAAATAAGGTTTTGAATGGTTGAATCTCAGTTTAGGTAACAGCATCATATAGAGCATTATTAATAGCATTATAACCAATAAAAAAAAAATCGCTATAAAAAGGCCCATAAAAACATCAGAAGTTGGTTCAAGAAAATGAACAAACTGATTCACTACATCAAATCAGACTTTGCAATACTACATATGAGGGAACAGACAGTTTATTACATCTTTATTTAATTATTGAATTACTATCAGCTATAAGGCTGAGTGCTCAATACAATGTGACAAAAATTGTGAGAAAGTAGCTTGTCTTTGGAAAAAGTACTCTATTTTGAGAACAGCTGAGCTACAAAAATGTCAGCAATTAGTTATTTCCCAACACTGTGTTTAACTTTAAATGATTCAAACTCAATTAACTTTGTGTTTGACGGCGGACACCACAGTAAAAGAAAATATCCTTATTGTAACATTCAAAAAGAGGGATTGGGGAAGAGTTAACAGCTAACTGGTACATGGTGAATCAGCTTTTCATATTCAAGTTTTAATGAGAAAGTCCATTATTATTGGTTTTGTGAGGTGTTGAGCCCTTTCATGATTCGTGGCAACGTTCGACAGTGTGGTAACTCAAACAAAATGGCAAGCTACAGTGTACATAACATATTATTATGTGACTATTACCATGTTATCAACTTTCTTTGAAGGTTGAAGCAGCACATTAAGCTGAAAGGTTGTCTTTTTTGAGACTCTTGCTTTATAAAAGGGATAGTTCATCCAAAAATGACAATTCTGTTACAAATCAATTACTTACCTTCATGCCATCCAAAACCTATAAGATTTCTGAATATCTTCAAAACATAATTGAAGATATTTTTAATTAAAACTTTAGAGATCATGCTAAATATAAACATATTTTATTATAATTTGTGGCCAAAAGTAGTGCAAATATAAGACAACATAATTTTAATTTTACGTCATTTAAATGTGGTTGTCACTCCTGACACTTTTCAGTGTGTAAGTGGCCAATTATCCTCTTAGCAGCATGAAAAACTAAACTTTTATTCAAATTGTGAATAAGTTATAAACAACACAAGCGAGCAAAGTGCACTTTCTTTATAATAGCTGAAGCTGTCAGTCACTTCAGTGACTTCACAAGGTTCTTGCGAAAACTCCCGCTGAGTACGCTGCACAATGAATCTCTTATTTACATTGCGTCATGCTTTGTTGGGTATAATACGGGAACTCGGTGAGCGCTGAACAGAAACTTAGTTTTGAGCTGTATTGAGTGAATTCTGACTAAAACATTTCTGACTGGCTGTTGCGTTTATGAACTCAACAGACGTCTCTATGATTGGCTACAATGCTCAATGCTGCAAAAACACATTGTAAATAGAAACTTGACTCTCCTCAGACCGCATAACACAGATACATACAGGACCTTTTGAAAGCATCAAGTCGGTACTTGGTAGCCTACTATACAGAAAGGCTGGTATCATCACATTTTTACAATTTCAGTATTGATATGGTACCCAGGATTTGACAATAATAATTCAAACAACAAACACATTGTATGCGTGAGCAAAATTGTCCAATAAAACTTATTCTGATTCTGAAATGCATAAACATAATCAGAAAATATTCCAAATTTGTTTCAAGTTATGTCAAAGGGTTTAATTGGTAGTGTTTTTACAGGGAGGGGAAAACAATTATTTGTGGTTTAAATGTGGCCCTAATGGCATGGCATCGATTCTCAATTATGCGTGTGCCCAAAAACTGCAAGTTCTAATTCTGCAAGAATGCATGAGCCCCTGCTCCTCCCCCTCTGCTACATCATTGGTCACAATCACATCACTGGTGACAGTCAGGGTAGCAATAGTTTTTACCCTAAGCTTCGGCATTGTTTGTCACTGCTGTCAAATGAAACCACTATTAAAATATCAACATAGAGCCAGCCTAACATAGGCAATAGTCCTACATTAAGCTTAGCAACAAGCAAGCGAGTCTGGCATTTGTGTAAAACTAGCAAAAGTGCAGTTTTCCCGAATATCAGCACAATCGCAAATGTCACATTCATTTTAATACAACAGTTCAATAAACAGTACGATGATATTCATTTAAAATTTTCAACACAGTAATGTCAATTGATAATTGTTCCAAACAAAGAAGAACAGTTGCGTCTCCCTGCAACACAGAGTGGTGTTCATGAATTAATCAGCCGGTTTGAACGAAACTGTGAATTGATTTTTTGACTCACTTAAGACTTGCCGCCACCTACTGGTGGTATTAGTTACTTTATATAAGTATAGAGAGAGAGAGAGAGAGAGAGAGAGAAAGTATTGTATTATATATACAAAAGTATCATTCTAATTTTGTATGTTAAAAATTGTAGATTTAAAACACTAATCTCATAACATTATTTATGCTCTAATTGCAGTGTAAATACATCTAAATAATAATAATATAACATAGTAATAATATATAGTATTTTTTGTCAGTAATGCTCAGAATTGATTTTGCTCATTTACCAATCCCAGCATAATGCCAACAAAGCACATATTTATTTATTTAAATGTATAAGTAATTTAAAGATGTTCTACAGTATCTGACTATTTTTACGTAATTTTTTATAGTAATTATAAAAGACTTGAGCACCTGCCCTCCAAAATGTCTGTGCACGGTCCTGGCCATGCATCAATACTCATACCTGTCAGAAATGGTTTCAGTGCATCACAGTCTGCAAATGAACTTTACCTGTATGAGACCGTCAGAATGGGACATATTGAGCAATGTGGATAACATTTACTCTTAGGACAAAGAATGATGGGCTTCATAGTATGCGTGCAGGGTGTGTCGGTGGCGATATATCTTACTCTCTTCTGTATCCATCTACCCATCCACCCCAGAAGCACAGCACGGGGAGCATGACGAATGAGAAGATAACACGACTGTACGACATGGGCTGTGAGCCTGAGAGGAGGGCATGGGTGGATCGCTACATCGCTTTCATGGAGGAGAGGGGCACGCCTGTCCCAAACCTGCCTTCAGTGGGCAAGAAGCCGCTGGATCTGTGCCGCCTCTACCTCTGTGTTCGAGAAATTGGAGGCTTGGCTATGGTGAGTAAAGTCTGGAAAGGCTGTTGCTGCAGTTCTGTGAGTGCTGCTGTGTTCGTGCTGGGGTTTTAAAGGAGCAGAGCTGTGAAATGCATGTTAAAGAACAGCGAAAGCTCACATCCTTCCTCATATCTGCCTCAACCTTCAACCACAGACATCAAAGAAACAGAGGGGGAAATTCGCTAAGAATACATTGCACCTGCTGATGGTGTTATTTATTTGCACATGCTCTCTGCATTGTTTTGTGCCTAGGATCTTGCATAAGGTTCATGGAAAACAATATTCCAAAAGACAAAAAAATTGTTACAAAATACACAAACATCCTTTTATATCAGGGGTCTTCAACCTTTTTCAGGCCACATTAGTGGAAAGAAGACAGAAACTCCCTGCTACAAATTTTATAAAACTGAGTGTCATTTTTAAGCCTGGCCTATTATAACATGCATATAGTAGCATATTGATGTGTCCTTGTTACACGTTACATGTATTTATTATAGTAATGTATTATTTATATATAGTAATATATATAGTATTTAATATAGTAATACAGTAAATTATACATAATTACAAGAAACTAACACTAACCCCAAACAAACCTATAGTAAGTACATGAAAGTATTTGAAAGGTGTCCGTGTTACAGTGTAATTATATATTTAAGTACCGAATAATAACAATTAAATGTGGAGTCAGTATAATTTCAAAAACACTGTTTGGAAGTTAGTCGAGCCGACACCAACAACAAACGCGTAACCAATCAGCATTAAGGGGGCGTATGACGGTCAAGGAGAGAGAACGAGCAAGAGGGAGATTTGAGAAAAAAAAAAAAAAACTGCAGAACGAGAGATGATGAGATACAATACAAAATAGCTCAAAAGAATATCACTGCAATGAAGGTTTTTGACTTGGCAAGCCCTTTAGGACCACGTTTATATTAGAAAAGCTTTCCAGCCCTGGAGAAAGCTAAGCGGGAAGGCCTGAAAACAGACGTGGAGGCTGCTTTCATTCTGCTTCACATGTAAGTAAAACTGGGTTTTGATTGTCTGGAGCTGCTGTGCTGTTGCCGACTATCAATGGACACTGTATTTACTCTTGTGTATTGTACGTTCATTTTTTGTGCTTCCTTGTCGTTCGTTCATCAACTGAGCTTTATTTTTCGTGAAGCATTTTGCATGTCAGCTGTGATAAACAGACATCCACTCGCATTGCGTGTGTAACAGTGGCCAGATAGTGAGAGTTTTGCAGTTAAACTACTGCACACTGACGACCGCTAGAAAATGTGGTGTTTCGCATCATTGTTAGTGCACTCGCCTCACATGCCAGCAGCGATCAGGTCGGAGTTCGAGACCAACTCGGTGCAGAGTGGTTAGGATTGGATTGAGTTTGAGGCGGAGCAATGAAGAGAGGGGTGGGTTTGTTTGGGTTGATTTCAAATGTCAACAATGTCCAACAGCGTTTTTCAAAATCTACTTATCCCACCTTTAACTACATGGACTTAGGGTTTTATTTAGGGTTTGGTTTAGGGTTAGTCACATATAATTATGCATAATTTATAGTTATTACTACAGTAACTACATGTAATATGTGTAACAAGGACACTGTAAAATAAAGTTTTACCAAATAAAGTGTGACTACATATTAACATATTTACATTATTAATGCACAGTGAATAAGTACCACATTAGCTTATTTTGAGTATTCAATTGTGCATAGTCATGGTCTATTTTTAGGTGATTTTTGCTGTTATCTAATAATCTTTACACACTAATATTTTAATAACACGGTTAAATGTAATCTCAAATATAATATGTAAAATAAAAATTTTCACTTCACAATAGGGTCTCATTTGTTAACATTAATACGCAATAACGTGTATTATAGCATTTATTAGTCTTTAAATAAATTAGTCTTTAAAGTAATATTGTTTATTGTTTATTCATGTAAGTTCACAATGCATTATTTATTAAATGTTAACAGATACAACTGATTTAAAAAAAATTATTATTAAATGTTAAAATGAATGATGTAAAAGTATTTTTCATTGTTCATGTTAACTAATGTTAACAAATTAAATCTTATTGTTAATGTTACATTTTTTCACGTTGGTGGAGGGTGGAACAAACGGCTTTCAAATGACCTCATGTCTCAAAGCACATAACATTACAGTCATAATGAACGTAAACAACTTATTTACTCAAAAAATGGTTTGTAAAGGTACATTCAAGGCATGTCAAAAGTACTGTAATTATGAGAATCCGACTTGTAAAAAGCATTCACGTCCTTGTAGAATGTGTAATTAAAATGTGTAAATTCTCTCTCTCTCTCTCTCTCTCTCTCTATATATATATATATATATATAGTATCTCGATGTGAAGACTAACAAAAAAATGTTTATGAAAAACATTGCCTGTCATAGATTTAACTTGCAAAGGCATTAAAGCAATCTTATATTGTACTTATAATGTATAAGTTATATACCTGTACATTTTAAATGCACTATTTTCTATTACATTTTAATTTAGGAGGGGACAATGAAACATTTAGCTAAAGTTTAGCTTCTCTAGCTTTATATTTGAGGTTAACAAAATATTTTTTTTATTATTATTTTTTAACAAAAAGTAAGTTTCAAAGAGATCAAATAATAACTGGAAGACTCCCTGCAGTATTGCCACAGACCCCCTGTTAAAGACCCCTGCTTTAAATAAAGCTTTTTTTTTTTTTTTACTGCCAGCTTTCTGTGGGCAGTAATAGCGCAATACTAATTATTTCTGGCTAACAGCGATCATGTTTGTGAATCCTGCGCATTCTATAATGAGCCTCATTTACATAGGAAAGAGGTATGTTTATTCAAAAAAGAACTACAATGAATTGATTTTAAGACTTGTATAGCGCCTAGAGAAGTTAAACTGCGGGTGGCATGCGAATCAGTCACAGGGTTAGATGGCAGAACCACTTTGTGAATTGATTGTTTCTTGAATGGTTTTGATTGAAAATCTCTCCTCGAACAGGTAAATAAGAACAAGAAATGGAGAGAGCTGTCCACCCACCTGAATGTGGGAACATCCAGCAGCTCTGCTAGTTCCCTCAAGAAGCAGTACATCCAATACCTGTTTGCCTATGAGTGCAAGGTGGAACGTGGAGAGGAACCCCCACCTGATGCGTTCACCATGGGAGACGGCAAGAAGCAGCCACAGCAGGCCAAGATCCAGCCACCCTCACCTGGTGAAGAACTTTACAGTGTTACTATGGGGAGAACAAACTGTTAGACTGTAGTCAGAATGCTTATATCCATCAAATAACTAGGCTTCATGTTTTATGTATTATGCTGTTTATTCAGATTTAACACTTTATTTAGCCTTTTTTGTAGTTTTGAAATTATTTGATTTAGGAATTCATTTAGTAGTGTTTATTTAAAAAAGTGTTGAAATTGCGAGTGGTATATAATTTTTCGACAAACTTTAAACATGATCAATCGTGGTTGTTGAAAATTGTTCTATATACCTTTGTCAGGTTAGAGGCCATACTGGGATACCTGAGCTATATCTAAATATTAGAGAATTTTTAAATTATGTTTTCAAAGCCTGAAAAGTATAAAGTACTAAAATGTCGTAGAAATTTCTTTAGTGAACATGCGGTACTTGCTTACAATCCATGGTGATGTTTGATTGTGTATTTCTTTAGTCAGACCGGTTAAAAATCATTGTCTAATGACTTATCCTTATTAAAATGACTGTAAACTTGAAGGAAAATTCACTGGTTAAAAATAACAACCCAAAAACCCTTGGAACCATCCTAGTATAGGCATCATGGTGGGCCAATTTTTCTATTGTTTTTTCCATTTACTTTGCTGTAATAGTGATGTACTATAGCGTATTTGTCAATGATGCTACTGGAGTACAACATCATTTATGACATTCTTAGATTTATCTTAGATTTATCTGCATCACGCATCGCATGTCGCTCTGGTCTTCCTGCCTTATAATGAATTCAGAACGGCTCTAGACAGAGCTAAAAATATCTGACAGGTGATTGAGTCAAACTGAGACTGATGGTGGGGGGAAGGGGTGAGAAAGAGAGCTGCCAAGCTGCTAGCTTAAGGATTCCCGTCCCCCCTCTTCCTGAGGCTAATGACTGATGATGTCACAGGGAAAGAGAGAGAGCTGTCAAACAGCAGGGGAGGGATTCCCTCCAAGAAGATTAATGGGGGAGGAGTGTGGGATAAAAACAAAAGTGACCTCAGCCTGACCCCTCGCTCAATGCAGACCAGTGAGCCAGCACTTTTTTTCCATCTCTCTCTTTCTCCCGCCCTCTCCGACTCTCGGAATATGCGTAAGGTCATTGGCGGTCACACAGACTGGAAGTGTTACAGCATAGCACCATGTATTGTTTACTTTCAGTGCTGAAAGATGATTTTGTGGCTGGCAGCAGATCAAGGACATGTAAAGCAGACACTCTTTCATTCCCTCGTTCTTTCATTCTACCCCAATTCTTTTTGTTCCCTGCGCTGAAATCTTTTGAAGTACCTTTTACTGCTCTGAGCTGCGGAGGAAAATGCAAATTAGTTTTATTACTTTGCATCAACTGAGCCGTAGAAATTTCAGACGTTATTAGGATGGTGTCCTTTTGTGCCATTGCATTTCTATGGAAATTAATAACTAGTGTATTCAAATGTTATTGGATTATGGAAATGCAGTCTGGGGATTGTAAGATTTGGGTTTCTGTCCCTGGAGCTTGGAAGAACTGATTAGGACTTTGTCATTTGCTTGTAGATTTATAAAATACCATTTAAGCACAATCGGAATATATATATATTGAAAGTATTTTAAAATATTACACAAGCTGTTTTATATATTTTAATGGGGCTTTCACTGTTATTTAAATTTTGGTAATATGCAGTTCTTTGTTTCACGATGGCAGGAATCAATTTTGATTCAGGAAATCACTATCCTATTATGAAAACCATTTTCAGTGCATCTCCATTTATCTTTCTATAAATAAATAAAAAAGTAGCATTGCAAAATTGCATCTTTGCAATTGTTTGAGAGCATCAAAATATGTATAATTTTTTTTCAAAGCCCTTTTACTCCCTAAACAAATGGAAGTGATCAATAAAGCAAACCTTTTTTGTCTGTGAGCAATAATTATTTTATATAATGTACCCCTTTTCTACTCTTTTCAACAGCAAACTCAGGCTCTCTTCAAGGGCCGCAGACTCCTCAATCTACAGGCAGCAGCACCATGACAGAGATGCCAGGGGATCTAAAGCCACCAACACCAGCTACCACACCACATGGACAAGTGACCCCACAACCAACTGCCAGGTGGGCTAAATTAATGTAATATATTTTAGTGTCTTTTACTCAAGTGTGTGCATGTCTTGATTTGTTGTCCTTGTTTTACCCCAATTCTTTAGAAACAGTGGTATTAGTGTGCAAGATCCGTTCTCCGAAGGCAGTGACCCAGCCTTCCAAAAGCGAGGCCCCATACATGGAGGCGGCAGTGGAGATGCCACCTCTAGGATGCAGTTTGACACCAGTAAGGATCCCTATGGAGCTCCTAGGAAAGGTGTGTTGTTGCTATTGTAATTACTGCATGTGGGGCTGGTTTTACATTTCTTCAATCTGCTCACTACTGCCTCCATGTGCTCCATTTATTAGAGCTGCATATTCATTATTTTCTTGGACACTGTTGCCATCTAGTGTCTGCAGGTTAAAGCCAGTATGAAATTAAAATTGACCTTGTTTACTTTCTTAATAATACATGTTGCTTGAATAATTGTGAATTCATCAGTGCACTTTATCCTAGAGAAAATAATTTTTACCTGCATTATCTTTATTTAAAATGTTTTAAAAATGTTCTCTTCTGAAATTACTTTATGCATATCCCAGTCACCATTTTGAATTCTCGTCAGGTAGCGGCTCAAATAAATATGGCCTGATTCCTGGGACAAAATTTTTATTGCCTCCACAATCTTATTTTCCAATTGGTCTTTCAAATTTGAAGTTTGATTCACTCTTTGATTGATTGTTATTTTAGTCTAGTTTTATTTAGTCTGGTAAATTTACATTTTATACTTTACTCCTGCAATATATTAATATTTTAATAATATTTGGTGTCTCAAAACCTAAAATAAATTTTTTATATTAGTTTTGGATGCATGAAAATGTAGTTTAGTGTAATTTTTCCAGCTGTGTTAGATATTATTTTTATTCCAGCTTACAAATAAAGTTTCTTTGGTAATGATGATAATACTGCATTCAACTACAAACTCTTATTCAGGTCTGACTCCATTCTGATGTGGAACACCCACTTTTCACAATCTACAAAATTTCCAATAGTTAAAAAAATAATGTTCTGCCTTACGTTTCTTTCTCATTGAATATTATGTTTCATAGAATATTCTTTAAAAATACAGTACTGTGCAAAAGTTTTAGGCCACCATTAGATGTTGTTTTAGCAATGGTATAATGACCATATATAATTATTTCTCAGTCTCTTTATTAGAATATGTTTGCAGTATTACAAACAGAAAGAAGAAAAAAACAAACAAAAAAATGACTTGTATAAGCTAAAGTGGCAAGTATTTAGTGGCCTCCCCTTACACTTGAGCAATAGCAAGAACCTAGCTCTCTTAAACCTAAATGAAAAATGATTGGAAGGCCAAGAAAACTTTCAAAATATGATAAGAAGTTTCTCAGATTTTCTTCTTTGAGCAAATGGAAGAAGTCCAGGTGGTCACACTAAATACTGATTTTTGCTTAAAGAAGCCATTTTGTTCTGTTTTTTTTTATTTTTTTTTTTATATATATATATATTTTGTGTACATATTTTCTGTTTGTATCGTAATAAAGACCAAAAATTAAATATAGATGGTCATTAAAATATTGCTAAAACATCAAAGCTAGTGGTGGCCTAAGACTTTTGCACAGTACATGTTGTCTTCAATTTCGCATATTCATTATCTTTCTTGCAGTTAAAAAGTGCTAATTTGTTTTCAGGTGGCTCTGAGTCCTTCATGCCAGGGCAGATGCCAGGCAGCGGCATGCAGGATATGTATCCACGTGGACCGCCCTCAGGGATGGGGATGGGTCCACGACCCCAGTACTCCTACAACCCTGGTTTTGAGAGGAGGTAAGCCAGAACACCTTGGTGTCAGTTTATTAACTGCATAAAAACAATGCAAAAATCAAAAGCATTGTGTCAACTTTATTTAATGTTTATGTTCACAGGCCAGACCATGTCATGGGACCAGAGGGGGGAATTGCTCCCCCTGGAAACCAGAACAACATGGTGCCTTCCAACAGTGATCCCAGCATGTTCTCAGGCAGTAGATATGCCTCTCATCAGAGGTAAGAAGTGGCCATTGTTGACTAGTGCATATGAATGCATGTGGTGTACAGAGCTGTAGTATTTTATTTTCTGTTTTACTGTAGACATGGACATGATGGTTATGGGCAGCAGTACCCTCACAGCATGCCATATGGTGCACATGGGATGTACCCCCAACAGCAGGTCAGCCATCAAATGTGATCAAAATTTATCCCTCTTTTATGCTGAGAGTTAAAGAGAGTTTGTGGTAATTCTTTTTGACTTTTCATTTCATTGTGGTAATTATTTGTGATATGATATTAGTACTATGTTTTGAACTTTAAACACTTTGTTTGTTGGCTGTTGTAGGGTTATAAGCGGCCTGGGGAAGGGATGTATGGCCCTCCACCTAAGCGGCATGAGAATGAAGCCTATGGTATGCAGTACGGTGGCCAGCAGCCTGACATGTATAGCCAATATGGTTACCCAGAACGTAGGCCCATGCAAAGCCCATTTCCCTATCCATATGGACGTGATCGCATGCAGCCAGGTGGGCAGGGACCTAGCATGATGAGTGGTGGACCACCCCCATCCTCTAACTCCAGCAGTGGGCATCAGGGGAACATGTGGCACACCAGGCACGACATGAGCTACCCTTATCCCGGCCGGCAGGGTCATGGGGCCCCTTTTCCCTCCATGAGCCGTGGAGATGATCCAGAAGTCAGGGCTAGTCAGGACAGTCAGTGGCCTGGTCAGCGTCAATCCCCATACCCACCACACTCTTCGTCCTCTTCCAGCTCCATGCCCCCTATGGCTAACCGGCAACCATCTTCTTCCTACCAGTCTCCTCCAGCAATGCCAAACCATATCTCTAGAGTCCCAAGCCCTGCACCATTCCCTCGGTCTGTGGGTGGCTCTATGTCACCCAATAAGGCTCATATGATGGCCTCTATGAAGCAGATGCAAAAGCCGGGAGGCCCAGGGTCTATGCCAAGCTCTCAAAGTGGTGGTATTCCTGGGCAAGGCTTCCCAACAATCCATCGGGAGGTCAGTTACCCACTGGATTCTGTGGAGGCTACACAGCCCCAGCTTAAACCCCGCCGAAGGTTAACATCCAAAGACATTGGTACGAAACACTTTTCCAGTCATAAATTATTTTTTAAATTTGTCTGGTTATGACAAGGTTGTTAAAAATGCTTGTAAATCTTGTAGGCACACCAGAGGCTTGGCGTGTGATGATGTCCCTGAAGTCTGGGTTGCTTGCTGAGAGCACTTGGGCCCTAGATACTATAAATATCTTGCTCTATGATGACAACACTGTGTCTTCCTTTGGCCTATCTCAGGTAAGTATGGACCAGGCACTGTTGGGTTGTAAGGCTTGTATTAGTCTTATATCAATTTTTGCAATTTTGTGGATATTTAATATACACAAAAGAATATACACCTATAGAATATACACCTATTATTTCTCTGAAACTGCTATGATAATGTAATAGATTTTGTGTCTTTTGTTTTTCTAGTTGCCCGGTTTCTTGGAGCTCATTGTTGAATATTTCAGAAGGTGCTTAATAGAGATATTTGGGATCCTTGAAGAATATGAAGTTGGAACAGAGGGTCAGAAAACTCTCCTCGGTTCATGTTCAGAACCCACAGAAAAAGAGCAACCTTCCAATCAAGACCTAAAAAGCCAATCCCTTATAGAACAGGTGGAAAAACAATTAGATTTGGAGCCTGAGAAACCTCAGCCCAGCAGCTCAGCAGCACTCATTATAGAGAAAAGGGAAGAGTTGGCAGAGGGTAAGGCTGATGAAGAAGAGAAGAACACTGGTACAGAACCATGCCCTCCAGTGGAGCCCAGACCCAAGCAAGCCAGTAAGTATGACAGGCTCCCAGTGAAAGTTGAGGAGAGAGAGGCTGTGGCTGATTCTGTGGAGGATCGATCAGAGCTGCTAGGCTTGGCCGGGGAGTTTACCAGTGGTCTGCTACATTGGAAGGCAGGAGGAGGGGACTCCACTGCTCACATCCAGACCCATTTAGAGAGACGTGGGGAAAAGGAAGAACAGAAGCCCTTAGAGAATCAGGAAGGTGTGCAGGCACTTGAAAAAGAAACGGTTGAAGAGGGGCCCAGGAGGAAAGAGGAACTGAAAAGAGAACTTCCAGGGCCCTCAGAGGAAAACTTGACAGCCACTGTAGATGACATGCTAAGTTCTCGTCCAGGGCCGCTATCAGAAGGAGAAACTCAGACATTCCCCTTCCACAACAGAGAGAACCACAGCAGCATTACTTTGCTGGAAGACGAGCCCCGATGCTGGGATGAAGCACCTCTTTCAGTAGCCGAGGGCTGGCAAGATGAGTTGGCTAAGCGCTGCATCTGTGTGTCCAATATCATTCGTGGACTCTCCTTTGTCCCAGGCAATGACAGCGAAATGGCTCGGCACCCAGGTTTAGTGCTCATTCTTGGAAAACTTGTGCTTCTGCACCATGAGCACCCTAAAAGAAAAAGGATGCCGCCTACCTACCAGAGAGAGGAGGAGCGAGGTCTGGCATGCAGCAAGGATGAATGGTGGTGGGACTGCCTTGGTGCCTTGCGTGAGAACACCTTGGTCACCCTTGCCAACATTTCAGGACAGCTAGACCTGTCTATTTATCCAGAAAGTATCTGCCTTCCGATCCTGGACGGGCTGCTCCACTGGATGGTGTGCCCTTCAGCAGAGGCCCAGGACCCCTTTTGCACTGCAAATGGCTTCTCCTCGCTTACGCCACAGAGGCTGGTGCTGGAGTGTCTGTGCAAACTGAGCATCCAAGACTCTAATGTTGACCTTCTGCTGGCCACACCCCCTTTTAGCAGACAGGAGCGCCTCTTTGCTACATTAGTGCGGCATGTTGGTGAACGAAAGAGTCAGGTGTGCCGCGAAATGGCCGTAGCTGTTCTCTCCAATCTTGCACAGGGTGACCCAACAGCTGCCCGAGCCGTTGCCCTGCAGAAGGGCAGCGTAGGAGCCTTGATAAGCTTCCTAGAGGACAGTGTTGCCATGGCACAGTATCAGCAGAGCCCTCACAGTCTCTTGCACATGGGACACCCCACCCATCCTGAGCCGCCCAGCATCAACATGATGTGCCGGGCCGCCAAAGCCCTGCTGGCCATGGCCCAAGTTGAGGAGAACAGGCCCGAGTTTGTGCTCTACGAGAGCAGGCTTCTTGATATCTCGCTGTCCTCCGTGCTGAACTCTGGTGTGGCGGCCATCCTGTGTGAGGTACTGTTTAAGCTTGGCCGCTCGTGACACGCACAAAGGAGCGGGAGCCTAGAGTGCCATCATGGGAATGCGCGGCTGAGCTGAGCCACAGAGATCACACAGAACTGTTGGTGTTATATTTTTATTTAAGGAAAAGAACACAAACAAAAATTGTTTTTACATACAAATGAATATATAGAGAATATATATAGCTCCTCTGCCCCATTTCCCAGTTTTCATTTTGGATTTTTAAATGATTTTAATACAGATATTTAATACTTGGTCTTTTCGTTTTTTTCTATTCTTTTTTTTTTTTTTTTTTTTATTTGTTTTGTTTCATCTGTGTATTTTCTTTCATTTGTTTTAACCAAAGTTGGCATCCGATACAGTTAGTTTTTAGAGTATTTTGCTCTCAGAATGTTTTTAATTGTTTTGATGCAGTGTTTTGTTTGTTTTCTTGTGGGACTTTGTTTATTCGGGGAATGCAGATTTATTTAAATTGTGAGACATGTTGTAGATAGAACTTCTCTTGCAAAGTGTTGCGATAAAAGAAAAAAAAAAAGAAAAAAAAAACTGATTTTAAGACATACATGTATACAGCTCTGAAAAAAGCATTGTGCAATAGATTTAGCTGGCTCAGAGGGGAGATGATGAAATGTGAATGACCACAGGCAATGTTTTGATCTGACCACCAGTGTTGCACTGTTTCACCACACCAGTATCTGAGGGTCAAGCGAGTGTTAGTTCTAAACTGACTTGCTTCCATGTTAGTGCAGCCGCAGAGGGTCCTCTCTCTGACGGCAAACTCAAAGTGCTTCGGTTACCCCTCTTCTCTATACTATATCCACGGGTCAATTTGTATATAGGAACTGTACATTAAATGGGCCCCTTTCACATTTTTGTTTCCTCCAAGAGATGTGGTATTATACAAAGTGAGTAGTTAATGCTACATGCTGACATTTTGCAAATGAATATAAGTCATTGTTTTCAGGTGAGGACAGTCTTCAAAATTGTAAGGGGCCGTTCACACAGGGCGAGTTCTTGCATTCGATCTGCGCTATTTTTTTTTAATTGTTGGTCATATGCGCACATGCCAAACAGACATATTTGGTCGTTGTGCCGTCAAGTTGAAAATAGTTTGTATTTTAAAACGCTGCACAGCAGATCAATGTCGGTTTTACAACAATGGACCAGTCAGATGAATTTGGGTGCTGGAAAAGCATCTCCAGTGGATTAAGCATGTACATTAGCAATTGTGTATGGGATTTAATGCGCCTGTAAACGCACCTGTTTAGTTCGGTTGCACTCCAATGTTTTTAATGCAAGAATGTATTCTGTGTGAACGCCCCCAAAGACTTTCCTGTGTGTCCTATAATGAAGTTCTGTGTGACAGAGATAGCAATGGCTCCCTCTAATGGCCTTAGATTTTGGAAATTACAGGCTAACTGAAAGACGTCTGATGGCTTAAATGTAATTCAATGTGAAAGTTACCCCAAAATGACTTAACGATTTTAACAAAAAATATGTACAACTCTTTATGTAAGCTCTTTTTGCTCCATATGATTTGATGACCATTGTTTATTCAGTATAAAGTCTTTATACATGTTCCACATGTTAAAAGTAAATGTACATGAAATTTGGTCGAGCACTGTGAACGTTGTTCTTCAGTGTTGTTTTTATTTTTTTGTGTCACAGAGTGCCCAACAAAGTTACCTAAGCTTGTACATCCTCAACATTGTAATATTTAAAAAGCAAAAAACGTAATTCACTGGCAGTTAAGGTTGATGGGTACATTTTTGGCCGGTCTACTCAGTGCTCTATGCTGCATCTGTCACATCCACAGTTTAACCAGATTATGTGGCCTAAATGCGCAGGGGGAAAAAAGCACAAACACTCTCACATTGGTGTACTCTGAGAGAGGGCCGTTTTGTAGCTTTTCTTTAGTCGCTGCAGGGCGCACATTTTTGTCCTTGGCCTCTCTTTTCTAAGAAACTGTGCTTTTCAGGGACAGCTTGAAAACATCTTTCAAAGACTATTACAAGATGTTTTTATTAGATCTTGCAATCACATGACGCTAATTTAACACAATAGCTGCTTTAATTTGATACATTTAAAGTATAAACACCACCGGCCAAAGGGCAGTAATATTATTTGCTAGGACCACACAAATGTTCTAAAAGTATGTTTACCGAAAAAGACCACTGTTTTTAGTTGAGACTGCAAAGAATTGACCTGACATGTATGAATTAAATAGCTCATACTTTAGATATTGTAGTATGAACAAACATAATACTGCCAAATCTCTTGGCTCAGGTCTTGTGAAATCCAGTGTGGCACAAGAAATTAAGGCAAACGCAACCACGTCGAGTCCTCCGGGCCTTCATTGAGGCATTCTCCAGTGCTGTAACTTCATGGTTTATACTTAATCCAGTTGCTGGGTCAAAAATAGCTGATTAAACTGACCTGTTGCCTCACACTTGACCAGGACTGACCATCTGATAAATATTATTTCCAGACAGTCAGTTAAGGCTGCAATTTCTTGATAATAAATTACAATTTCTGCTCATTTTGACTTGAAGATGGAATTCCAGTCAAAGGGAGCAGAATTCTCTTGAGTCTCTTCATTTTTGGGGATAGCGGGGAAAATGGATTGCATTTTCTGGCGAAAATCCTTTAGCTGCAACAGAGAAATGATACATATCAAACAAAGGTTGCAGATTATAGTGGGAAATAGATGAAAGTGGGCACGTGGCATTTAAAGCCATCACTTTCAGCATGTACGTACACTGTGGACACCCAGGACCTTCCAAATGGTGAGGCTGAGGACGCCAACTCCACACCAGGCGTAAAGTGAACCCCATCCCAACGCCCGCAGTGCTAACGACGCACCACTTTCTGGCACCGCAGCAGTTCCCACTACACCCTGAGCACATCATAAACAAAAGAGGGACATTAACTGCAGATATATGTTGTCGTATTGTACTAAAATAGTTTGTTCAGTATGCTTGCACATCTTTTATAAGCAATTCCTACAGTATATTGCTAAAGTACAAAAAAAAAAAAAAATTTGGAACACACTGTTCACAACCCGTTTAGTTCTGTAATCTGACACATTATGAATGAAACGGGAAGAAGTAAAAAAGGATCTTGATGTTATCTATCGGATCATGGAAATTGAGCATTCATTAAGTCATAACGACATCCGGAAGTCATTTCAGAGGAAGAGCACGCTGCTATGTTTTGGTAAACACTTTCATAGGAATAACAGACACGGATTCATATTGCACAACCAAACCAGTATTAAAATGTGCATAAAATTTTTGATTTCACCTTGACTCTGTGGATTCAGCTTTACCAAACCCCATTTTGTCTCAGATTTTAGGAGCATTCAAGAGTGGAAAAAAAACAACTGCAACCGCTCTAATATTCCTCTACAGTAGAGGTTTTGGGAGGGAAACAGTTTATTTTGCTAGTTTTGTGATGGTCACAGCAAGCAACAGACAGATGGTGATTGAAACATCTTTAGCTACTTTCCTGTCAACCAAAATGGAGAGTTGTTTCAGAGAGCAAGTTACTATATTTTGATGAAATATTACAAAAACTCTTTAATATTGTGTATAAGAACAGGAACATATTTTAAATTAAATAGGGTTAATTTTGATTTCATGTTGACTTTGACAACTAGATTGAGTACAGAAGAAAAAACGAAACAACAGATGCAGTCACCACTAATAACATTAACTGCTTTAATGTAATTTAGTCTTTTTACTGCTCTACAAATTAGATTAGCTGTTATTAGAGCTTAGCATGTTGCAACCATCGAGGAACGCGCTTTACGGATGAGAACTTGCACTGGAATCATATTTTACAGTTTTTAATAATAAAAATGTAATAAAATTGACCGATAAAGAAACTACTTATTTTATTTTTACATTTTCTGAAGAAAATGAGTAGTACAATTATAGGAGTACATCAAATTTTATGATATTTGAGATTTCATCCATGTTTATAGAACAAATGGTGCAGGACAAGTTGACACTGCCCTGAAACCACTGCTGTATAGCAGAATATAACAGATCTAGTCAAGTGATTTGTCATTAATGGAACTGTTCAAGACATGTGATCTGTCTCGTCGCCGACCTCATATTGGATTTAGCCACTTAAAAAGCATTTCTGGCAAGACGCGTGTTTACTGATGTGGGATAATGGCCTAAAAATAGAAATGCAAAAAAACAGACAAAAAGACTCTGTTCATTTCTAGGTGTATGTTCAAAACAAGTCATAAAATGGAATCGATGTCTGCATTTACGCAATGTCTAATCCTGTTAAGTTAACTGACATAAGCCTGGCATGCTCTGTTGATTAGAGGAATAACCAGAAGAAAACAGCTTTCCAAGAAAAATTTCACTGGAAACAGAGGAGCACTATGATGTTCATATTTCAAAATATTTCAGGACTATGACTGAATATAACACAATACTAAATGGGTCAACAATATGGCTAAAAATCATACTGTGATCATTTTGAACCATACTGTGATTATTTTAAAAAATATCGATATTGTCATTTGAACCGAGATATGAAACATCTCATAATTTGCTCACACTCTGCTGAACTAAGGTCCCAGTTTTCTTTTCCTTCACATTGTGAAGGAAACTTAAAGGGGTCATATAATGCCACTTTTACAAGATGTAAAATAAGTCTCTGATGTCCCCAGAGTGTGTATGTGAAGTTTTAGCTCAAAATACCCCACAGATCATTTTTTATAGCTTGTTAAATTTGTCACTTTTTGAGAGTGAGCAAAAACGCTCAGTTTTTGTGTGTTCCTTTAAATGCAAATGAGCTGCTGCTCTCAAGAAAAGGGCGGAGTTTCAAGACCTGTTAGCAGCTCCTATTACCTCATGCAGACTCACTTAAAATGTCAGAAACTGTACAGCCTTTTAATGTCAGACAATGATGGAGAGACTCAAGAAGAAGTGACAACATGTAGAATGCAACAGGATGTTTCTGAATGGTTGATGAATTTATGTAGCTGATGTGGAGTTAACCATCTTAAAGTCATTGGAGTTAACATTAGCATATTCTGTCATGATTATCTATAAATCGCTTGTGTGGGAACTGTTGTAAGATGCCTACAGAGCCAGAGAATATATGCTGCATGAAGATAGAACAGGTATAGTTTAGTTTAATTACAGTTATAACTTGTCATGTTGTCATCTTGCATTTATGACATGCTATTGCATTTGTGTTACGTACTGTATATCAATAACATGGCCTCACCCCCTTTGCTGCGTGTTCTCGGGGGCAGGATTTATGTAAGTGATGTCACCAACCTGGGAAGAAGCTTGTTGTAGTCCTTAAACAGAGATTTCTGTAAAAGAAAATTTCTCCCTTTGCTTTGAACTTTGAGCATCCTAACTTTGCAGATGTTGTTTATGCTCAAACAGCAACATTACACACTAACTAATGTAAAATTTCTGTCCGCTAGAGGTCGCTAGAGGCCTATTCAAAACAAAGGTGTAGCTTGATGACGGCAGGTTTGAGCGCGGAATCTTGGGACATGTGGTCTTCACCTCACAGCCGGTGCAAAAGAATAGGGACAGGACTCGGGATGTTCATGGAGGCGATTATTAACGTTACTGTAGTATGAAGCAGAGCAGGACCGAGTGTTGTGGGAGCTGAACGAGGCCGCTGGAGCGATTGCGCAACACACGGCTCACGAGCAGCGGAACTTTTATTATGACACAGTCGCTGGCGCTGCTTCCGCTTTTCCGGTCATGAGTATGAGGTAACGCAGCTCTGTTTATCATATTAGATACATTTGAGTGTGTTGGTTATAACGTTACTCTGTCCGTTCGCTCGGCGGCTGCTGTGAGACACTTGTTTGAGACACACTGCAGTAAGATAGATCGATTTTAGAATATCATATTAAATGTTGGATGGCTTGTGTTGATAAATGGCATTCAATTAATTTTAAAACATATTGTATGATGGAGAAAATTCTGTATTACTGTTACTAAACATAAAGCTGCATCTGATTATGCTATGTTAGCTACTTGACAAAATAGTGTTTTTCTCTGAGGCATGGTAAAGCATGGTACTCACAAAAAAATCAAGAAAATTAGATTTAAACCATAAGACTAAACGTGTTGAGCTATATAACAACAATTAGTTTTCTGTCTATAAACATAACCGAACAGTTGTTCCCTTGCCTATTAAAACATGTAATATATTAAAGCATATTTGGTGTTTCCATGGTTTTTACAAAATAAAACCGGAAACCGAGGGTAACGCAGGTATGACGCAATTGACAGGCGACTCCTCACACGTCCTGGAGCCTTGGTTAAAATTGCAATTTTCTCACGATTTACATTTGGGATATTGTAAGTACTCAAGTGAACAAAATATATAACACTGGCCTAGTGGTTTTTGGATATTTTACTGCAAAAATCTTACAAATTGCACCTTTAATTGTGACAGGGACACTTTTTTGTAACATTGTCAAGTTTAATATTGTTGATAGTAATAATACTAAGAAAAAGCTTTTTATTATTATGACAGGGTCACTTTTCATTTACAGGTTTTTTTTTTTTTTTGGAACACTGTCAAGTTGAATATTATTGTTGATAATAATAATATTAATAATAAGAAAGAATTTTGATTTTGATTTTTTATATTTTTTATTATGACATGGTCACTTCATTTACACTTTTGTTGGAACACTGTCGAGTTGAATATTATAGTTGTTAATAATAATAATATTATTAATCATGTTATTATTAACTGGATTTTTTTATTTCACTTAATTATTCACTTAATTATTTACCCTTTTATTGGAACAACTTTTGAGTAGAATATTATAGTTGATAATAATAATAGGATTTTTATTTTTTTATTCCACTTATTTGTGACAGGGTCATTCATTTCATTTACACTTTTTTGGAACATGGTTGCATTAAATTATTTCTGATAATAATAATAACATGATAATTAATTATATGATTTAAAATTAATTATTCCAAGAGTCAGTTTTCATTTACACTATTTTTGGAACACTGTTGAGTCAAACATTACTGTTACATTACAAAAAAATAATATTTTACAACAGCAAATAATTTTAATTAATAATTTTTTTCACTCTCGATACCTTATTGAACCACTCTGGACTCTTCTTCTTAGCCATGGCAAGGGTGGAGCCGAACCCTGCGATCATGCCCGCTGTGGCTACAGTAGCCAGGAAAGCACCACCTGAATACAAAAGACAACAGACGCAACACAGAGATTAATATTATGCACATGGTGTCGATAACATGACAAAAATATACACCTCAACAATAACATAATAGCCATTGGCTTTAAAACAGAAGGAATCATGATGTATTACAATTGCACTACAGTTTTTAGTGTAATACTTAAAGGCATCATTAACTAACACTGACTGCAGCACATTTGGGGTTTGTTGGCAAAGAGTGTGGACTGAGAGTGCAGGTCTGCAGCCAGACTCATACATTCAACATGACAAACGCATTGAGCGCAACTGCGGGCTTCCAGAGAGAAACTGATTTTTAGTAATAATGTACTGTATAAAGAGTTTTGAGGATGTTAATCAATGGTATATGCTTCTATGATCTATTATACATTTTAAGAAAACTTAAACCATATTTAATTGCTGAATGATGAACTACACAAACATAATCCTGACAAGAGATCCACAAATCAGGTGAATGCTACCATGGAAATGGAAATTGCGGCAGAAGAGCTGACCGACGCCCACTCCCATGAAGCATTGGGAATGACATTATCCATTGGTGTCCATACACTCTCAAACTACTTATTTGTAAATATCATTAAGAATATTAGATCATATTAGAATATAATCATAATAGCAACATGGTAAAACTCTAAAATAAACCAAACCTTTAAACAAAAAGCCATTGAAAATGTCGGAATATGTAAGAATATAAGAATTTATTTTGGACAAAAATGCTAATAACACAGTTTTTATGGTTACAAAAATGCCCGTGAAAATTGTTTTATTATTATTAATATTATCATTATATAGCATGTTTAATGGTATTAATAATTTCATAGTAATTTAAGGTGCTAAATCCACCTAAATATAGTTTGCTTTTACAATATAACGCTAAAATTTACATCTTTTAAAAAGTTTGATGTTTAACAAAATTCTATCTCAACCCTAGTCATCTAGCACATTTCCAGTAGTAAAATTTCTGCTGCTTGTCTATTAAAGCATATTTTCATTCAAACATTAAAATCCACGGTTCATCTCGAAACAGACGGTTCTCAGTTCAATAAGTTGTTGACTCGAGAATCGCTCGGACCGATTCAGTTCGATTCCCGAACGAACCGTTAAGACATGGCTCGTTAACCAATTCACTGGAAAGATTCGACTCAATTAAAGATCTGTTCACGAATACTACATCACTACATGCGAATCAAAAGTGCCAGAAATGTAGAATGTAGCGAATATGGACCATACTGTCGTCATTAATCATATGACATTTAACATTTATATCTAAGTTTCTGATTCATTATTTTGTGACTAATCAGAAAATCAGTTAACCAAATTGCTGCTTCATGAGTGATGTCAACGGATAATTCATAAAGCTTGTGCGTGTTCATAACAATGATTGCATATGCTATCAAAATACATCAAACCTTTAATCAAGTGTGTTTTGTCGTCTTCAACAGTGTCATTGACCGCCTCACTCGAGCTCGCCTGCTCCACTGACATCTTGAACGGGTCCGACTTACACACAAGTCCGGTGGAAACACATCAGGCGGAACCTTTCATATTACAGCTAAATTACTAACAGTAAATACTGGATTTGATTTACAGCATTTCACTGGACAAAAATGTCATAATACGCGTGCGTACTGTTATATTCTGACTCTTAAGGTGTATCTATAATTGAAACGAGTAAAATCCATATAAAATCCAAATAATGGCAGAGTAACAATAATGCTGCAAAAGTTTATGAGTGATCAACGTGATCATCATGATGCAAACCTCTTAAAACTATAATAAAGCGTAATGTTATGGAACTAGATATGTGTCGGTGAGAGGAGGACTGAGATTCTGCCGACCAGATCGGCTGTGTTTCGAAACGGAGTGAGCTCCCTTCATAGAAAGCATTCGGGGTATCATGGACGGACAAAAAGATTTCTAATGTTTTGTTATATTTATTTTTACTATTGATGCTACATCCAGTCTGACCCTGAACCTGCATATGATTGCCATCCCCCAAACACAATAAATAAATAAATAATTAAAATGTTGTCTAGGTATGAGCGTAGTTGGCAGTTCAGTGTTTTGAGACATGCTCAAAAACACTGTACAGACTGGCAGCGAGCTGGATTTAAGACACGTACCCAATAATACTGTCTAGATCACAAGGTTTTGAAAGCTGTCTATACAGGCAGCCCACTTTGTTGTGAGCGCCCCCAAATATGCTGCCTACATAGACAGCTCATTATGATTTGAGACGGCGCCGCTGTTTATAGGGTCATCGTGTGCCGTGAGCTCATGCAGTTCACGCGGTGATCTACTCCATCTACATCCTGCGCACAGCGATCCTTCTTCTGTCTTTCTATCTCCTTCATCATTATCGATATGGATGATTAAACACCCACCTCTGTTTGTTTGCTACTGTAATATCCTGCTCGCGGAATCAGAACTAGATTTTTTAAATGGCGTTCATGCAATAAAGACCATCTCGCGAACGGGATTACGAGGACATCGGAAGGACGTTTTTAACGTTATATTCTAAATCTTTTGAGTGGATTTAGCGCTTCTGAACCGCATCAAAGGAGTTACGATCTTTGAGACGCGAACAGACAAAGCTACATTTCTGGGCATGATGTCCACATGCCTCTGTGTCCTGGAGCGCATCCTGTTGTGTTGGGGATAGACATCTGCAATGAAGGAGTTATCCAAACAAACATGTAAACCAAACACTGGGATCTTATTCCATGCCCATCGTTTCGGATGTAAATATTAGCATTTTTAATGTAAATTTCAATAAAACATGGAGCTAAGAAAATGGTTCCTTGATTACAGTTCCACGCTTTTCTCTGACTGGCTTGTGTAATGTTTTCTCCATCAGTTCAGAGATGTTTCTTCAAGACCCTGCTGTCTCGTTCGTTCCTTGAGGACATTTGAATTACTGATTCACTTGTGTTGCTTTAAAGTTTTGTTTTATCACTGGTGGGTAAATGACAGGCAACATGCATCTTGGGGTAGAGGAGCCCATTCGGGAGTGCCAGTACAATCAGATCTGTACACACAACTCCTCACCCATGGACACCCCACACAGCAAGAAAAGGAAGATCAAAAGGAAATGGCAGGTTTTTCCAGGCCGAAATAAGTTTTACTGCAACGGGCGGATCATGATGGCAAAGCAGACTGGGGTCTTCTACCTTACCATGGTTCTCATTTTGGTGACTAGTGGCCTCTTCTTTGCCTTTGAGTAAGTACTTTGACCCACTGAAGTGCTCTAATGTTCTCTCTACCCCAGACACTACCAAAATGTTTGTAGGCCATGTACACTCTTAGATCAAAATGAAGGTTGTTTATTGGCATCTGTAGTTCCTTAACCATCCATGGAAAGTTTCCATTGCACAAAATGTTCTTTATAGTCGAGAAGAACTTCTTAATCTGAAGAACCTTTCTCACTAAGAAAATCAGTTAAGTTTGGGGGAACCCAAAATGGTTCTTTAATGGCCCTTTTTGAATCTTTATTTTTAGGAGTGTAACTTAAAAAATATAGTATTCTTTGAAGGACCTCAGCGCAGTAAGTCAGTACTATGTGAATATGGAAATAATTCAGTACCAACCGATACTATCTTTGTACACTACAGTACTGTTTTGTTCTTGAGTTTGATGTGATCATTATGATTACTGTTGATTAACTCCAAATATGGGTAGTGCTTTCAAAATATGAAGGCTTTCATACCCACATTCATGGAAGTGCTAGACATTAACAGTGTAAATATGCAAACACAAGCTGATAAAGATGCAAATTTTATCCTAGAGACCATAACTACCCAAGATTGGTCTAGAGGTCCCTCCTGTTGTATTTTTCACCATTGCTCTTGATGAAGAGTTGTCTTGTTTTGTGCTTTATTTAAGCTGAATTGTTAACTGAATTGTGGTCTGGGATGCTGAAGTGCAGTTCCACTCAAGCCAGTGCAGTAATTTAGACCCTCTCACTGACGCTGAAGGACATTTACAAGTGGTAAATTTGGTGTAATAGAATTACTTCAGTCCACGTAACTTCCAACACACTGCAGGCTGTAAGGAACTCCTTGTGTGAAGTTTAACCAACCTAGAGTAGAAACTATTGATGTATGACATTTGGATTCCTGACATTTCCAAAGATCTTTAGACAAGAGAGCCTTATCTTCAGAGTCTTTTGGAGAGTTTGCAGCAAAAACCCATTTCAGGTGGTACGAAAATGCAAAGCTCTGCATATTTGAAGCATGTTTGCCTGTAACACTTCGACGGTTGTTTAAGAATCTCTCAGAGTGGGATCCTGAGACGGCTGCTGTGGATAAGGGATGTGTGGAACAGAGATTTTCCAGTGTCCCATCCCCCATCTCTCCAAGCCCCATACATTCCATACCACAACTTCCAAAACATAGACGTGGTGCGGAGCTGTTTCCATGGCAACGGTTTCCCTTTCCCGATCTTTGTGTGCTTTTGGAACAGCCTGTGTCTCCTAGGAAACAACAGGACGACCCAGCCCACAGTTGTGTTTTCTGTGCTTTAGGGTCAGTACTGTCATGCTTTTTGAAAAGATTATAAAGTCATTACAGCGGTTTTTTGAGCCATTTACCCAGTTAGCTGAGACTACAGATGAAAACACCTTAGCTGCATTAGTGAAAGGCTGTAGTGTTGGTCTGTTGCGCAGTTCAAAGCAAGTCGTTTACTCGTAAATCATTTTAAGCAGATACTAATGGTTAGGTTGAATGCGAAACACCCTTGAGACTGCATTCAGCTTGTGTATTATGGGCAGGAATAAAAACAGGAAATAGTATTCAACTAGATTTATTGACAGTGGACAGGATGGATCAGTGTAGTGCAAGCAGTAAGACTAAAACTAAAAAAAAAAAAAACTAAATTTAAAGCAAAATTCAGAGTTTAAAACCATTTACTATCTATTGACAGCATTCGTGACATTTTTTACCACAGGAAATAACTGTTTGCATGGTTGTGGTGAAAGACATTCCAGAGTGTTTAAAAACAGAAATGTGCAGCTTGTATTTTTGTTAAAACGCATATATTAATTCTTCAGTACAAAAAGGTATGTTATATTTGAACTACTTTTGTTACCAGATGAAATTCTGGTACTAGTTATGTGCTACCAATGATACTTTTGTGGGCATAGTTTGCTTCATGACATTATGGTCCTTTTTGTTTTCTCTGCTCATAAAATTATCATGTTTACCATCTTAACATGGTCATGAAGTTATATATATATTATATATATATATATAACTTTGTATAGCTTTGCATGGTTAGTAAATGATTTTATCAAACTAGCCTTATATGTAAACATATGCACTACAGTTCAAAAGTGTTCTGAAAGAAAATTAATACTTTTATCCAAAAAAGGATGCATTAAATTGATCAAAAGTGACAGTAAAGATGTTACAGAAGATTTCTATTTAAATAAATACTGTTCTTTTGAACTTTCTATTCACCACATAATTCTGAAAAAAACATGTATCATGGTTTTCACAAAAAATAATAACCAGCACAACTGTAAAAATTAGAAATGTTTCTCAAGCACCAAATGAACATATTAGAATGATTTTTGAAGGATCATGTGACACTGAAGAATATAAAACCTGACAGTCAAAATTTACTCAAATATACTGAAAAGTGAATTGTACTTAATAGAAGAAAGTTATGTGCATTCAGTAACTGATTAAATTAAGCATAACTCAGAAAGTTACAACAGATTTAATTTTCCCAGCATCCTTATCTTTAGACTGTTAAAGGAGAGTTAATTTTGAAATTAAGTGTTATTTTGTGTGTTTTTGCACAATATTAATATAAAAGGAGATCTGTGCTGAATGTGTTGTTACTATTTAGGGGCCATTTACACTACACCCTTATCAACTAAAAACACACAACTTTTTATGCATTTTGGCCATTCTTTTACATGACAACGGCCTTTTGGGGGCCTGAAAATGCAAACTTTTGTACACCATTTTTGTGGATCTCTGTAGAACGGAGACCGTTTTGACAACGTTGATGTCTGTACAGAAAAAATGCAAAGAAAAACCTTTTCCATTTTAAGTCGTGTAAACGTACCCTAAACAGGTTCTGTTCTTTTTTCTCCTGAAATAGTTAATTATGTTAGCACATGCATGTGTGCTTGAGCTATTGCTACCTAGCTAGCTAGAAGTTAACTGCAAGAGATTCGAGTTAAAGTATCTGTTTTTATTGTTTTATGCAATTTAGTTTCAGCTCCACAAAGTATTTGAGTGGATCTATAGTTTAATTTTAATATTAAAAAATATTCTCTTTTTGTGGACTTATGGATTATATGATAATAAATGCTGAAAATTAGGCTTGGTCCTTTTAGGAATAAAGTACATTTCAGAACATATTAAAACAGAAAATTTAAATTGTAATAATATTTCACAATATTACTGTTTTTACTGTATTCTTGATCAAATAGATTGGTGACCATAAGAGAAACATGAGAAATAAACTTTTGAACGGTAGTGCATAACGTTTCAGTCTTGCAGCTATACTTCCAAAAAAAAAAAAAAGATTCTTTATCGCATTCCCCATAGACTACTATTGTAAAAGCATTACTTAAACACAATTTTTATTTGTTTTGCAAATTGAAGTCAAATTTATTGTCTGTAATAATCATCACAAATACCCTCGAACATTCTAATCATCTAATCATTTGTCTCTTGATAAACAGGCCGATGAAAATACTCATGGAAAAAAACAATATAGAATGCAGTAGATTTTTTGAGTAATCCTGACTCCAAATTCAGCACAGCATCACTGTTTCTATAGTCTAGACTTTAGACTTTTGAGTTCAGCAACTTTAATCTCCATGTATAAAGTGTAACTTGATATTGGACTTGGGATGTAGCGACCCTGCACAATCTGTCCGTCCGTCACAACAATTTAAGAACTGTTCCTTGGAGACCACTTTACAAGGAATCTTCAGAGCTGTAAATCTGACAATGACACCTAGAATCAGTGGAAAACACAATATGGCATTCTTAAAAGGTCCCTTAGGGGATTGCTATTTTAACAAGCTAGTCGATAGCATCTGACCATTTTGGCTAATTCAGTTGCTATGCCTAGTTGTGCTTAGCCAATTTAGCAGCCATCAGATTGCAGTGCAGGCATTCTAAAATGTTTATGTCTTGGAGTCTGAATACCATTATATATTATAGCAGGCAAATTTTAGGCATTGTACCACAGACCATTTGCTTATGCTTTGAAACAGATGGTGGTACATTTCATTAACTCCTAAGTGGACAAAAAGAGCTAGATTGGATTTATTTTTTATATTTTTATTCCATGTCCCAAAGAATGCATTAGATTTAGGTTATTCTCATTTAGATTATTCATTGATGAGATTCAAATTTTATTTGATCATTCCTGTGTTCTTTACCCAGCTGATTCTTGTCTATTATTTATTTTAAATGAGATGTCCATGCTTATTAGTCAACTGCATTCCAGCAGTGCTTAAATACTAAATAAATACATAAGAGTAAAACACCTTTTTAGTGTATAACTGCACAGCACCCCTGCACAACTATTAAAAAAAAAAAATGTAGGGAGCTATATGGGAATTATATTTCTAGAAGAAAATCATGTAATAATGAAATCACGTAATAAAATAACTCATGGGCCAATAAATCAGCCCATATTTGGCCATTTTTAGATCAGTATTGGCTAATAACTGCGCTTGCTTAGCTAAATTGAAATTAGCATTAGATTTCCTTTGTATCAGTTCCAGTACTAGCAGCTTTATAAATGAATGATGCACAATTTGTGTCAAATGTTTTTTAATTTTTGTAAAATATTCTGTAATACAAAAAAAGTTCAATTTCAGCATGCATGAGTCTCAATTGCTTTAATAAATTGCATTAGCTTATATCACATACATATCAGCCATTTGAGAGCTATTTGTAGGTTGTCTTTGATGCATAACTGTCTGTTTGATTAACCAATGGCTGATGGAGGAAGTGTTTGTTATACCTTTTTTGAACCACTCAACATTTTGGCTGTGCTATTTTGGTGAAGCTAATGCCTACCAACACCCTGACAACTATATTCACAATAAATATTCACCTTATTACACAACTTAAGTATTTATTACATTGTAATAACAGTTATAATGTTATTACATAGCAAATTGACTGTAAATGGTTTTGCTTTTTGCTGCAGCCAAAAGACAGGACCATTAAAAAGAAGTCTGTAACTGGGGGGCTTATTTGCTGTGGCCCGTTCATATCTCATGTATTTACTACTGGTGGGCTTTACTAGCAACACCGCATGACACTCACAGCCAGTTTTTCCATTCCCTCTCTTCCAGCTGCCCATTCCTGGCATCAAACCTGACTCCTGCCATTCCGGCCATCGGAGGAGTGCTGTTCGTCTTTGTGATGGGAATGCTCCTCCGGGCGAGCTTCAGCGACCCGGGCGTCCTTCCTAGGGCCACACCAGAGGAAGCAGCAGACATCGAGAGGCAGATAGGTGGGAGGAAATGGCAAGATGATCGCTCTTCCTGTCTGTCTTTCCTCGTTCTGTTCTTTTCACACTGAGCTGAATTTGCAGGCTCTGGTTGCAGGTCTGTGGAATGCTCTACAGAGAATTCTCACAGTAAAAGGAGACAGAAGACATTTGATGTTATTCTCTCTTCTCGTTTGATATGAATAATGCATGCTCTCTCTCAGGTTTGCTGTCAGCACACCCAGAGTAATATAAAATCTGCTGAAATATTCATTCCTAGCAAAGATTCATGGTCCCTCAAAGTATTTGTTCATGTTATTCAGTCTGATAGTTTAATCAGTCACAAGTTAATGGTGGTTCATAGTTGGTTTGGGAATTATTAAAGGGCCAGCAAGGACCACACTGAAAGATTTAACAGTAATTTCTTACTATATTCAGAATTGTACTGTGAAATCACTGCAGGCCAAGCCATTTTATGCCATAACACAACAAATTACTGGAGATTGTCCACAGTGCGCAGATTGATTTAATTCGCTTGCATATGAATTGCTGGATATAATTGAATGGAGTCACTTCTATAATGAGTTTGCTGGTCTTTCGTTGAGACAGAATTTAGTGGACCCCAGTGGTGAAAAATTGAAGTCACTGGGGCTGAGCCAGGAAGTGCACTTTAGCTCAGGTTTGTAAGCTCGGGATATGGAGTTATGTTTCCCTGCTGTTTGTATGAATAATATAGTAGCAAGTAAACACTGCTGTGAGCCCCGGCGGCGCTGTGTGCTGCTTAGAAGATGCATAGCGTGTTGAGGGTCACATAAAATGTGACCCTATTAAAGCAATAGTTCACTCAAAAATGAAATTTCTGTCATAATTTTCTTACCCTTAAAACCCATGCGACTTTTCTTCCATGGAACACAAATGGGAAGTTTTGAAGAATGTCCGTCAAGCTCCAAAATGATAATTAAAGCACCATAAATGTAGTTCACTGTTATCTAAGGATTCTGAAATCATATGATAGTTTTGAAATCTAAGTTATTAACTTATCTTTCTTTCTGCTGAACCTCTGAAACAGACTACAAAATGTGACACAACTGATGCCAAATTCCATTGGTTCTTGTGTATCTTATGACCAAACAACATTGACATCGATGTTCATCGACATGATGTTCACCATGGCTGCATTTATTTAATTAAATGTACAGTAAAAGCCATAACACTGTGAAACTTTACAATTTAAAAGAACTGTTTTCTATTTTAATACATGTTAAAATGAAATTTATTTCTGTGATGTAAAGCTGAATTTTCAGCATGTCTTCAGTGATCCTTCAGAAATCATTCTAATATGCTGATTTGCTGCTAAAAAAATATTTCTTATTATTATTATCAATGTTGAAAACAGTTGTGCTTCTTAATATTTTTTGTGAAAACTATAACATTTTGTCAGGATTTTTCAGGACAGCATTTATTTGAAATGGCTTTCTTAAGGTAAAATTCTTTACTACTTTTTAAATTTTGATCAATTTAATGAATCCTTGCTGAATACAAGACAAACGAATTTCAAAAAAAAAAAAAAAAAAAAACGACCCCAACCTTTTACGATAATGTACAGTGCCTATAGAAAGTCATCATACCTGTTTAAAATAGTTACTTTATTTGTCGTACAGCCTAAAATCAAGACCCATTCCAAAAAAATCTTTTCCAGCTTTATTTACAAATTTTGCCTTACAACATCAAAGTAATCAAAGAAAAAGCAACATTTATAAACATTTTAATAAAAAAACTGAAAAACTAGAATAACAGGGTTGTAAAAGTTATCACTCCCTTGATTTAATACTTCGCCACCTTTTCCTTTATTTACAGCCATTATTCTTTTTGGATATGTACTACCTTTTCACACCTATATTGGGCAATTTTTGCCCATTCTTCCTTGCAGAATTGCTCAAGTTCAGTCATATTCTGTGGTGAGCGGCAATGTGCTGCTTTCTTCAAGTCCATCCACAGATTTGACTCTGACTTGACCACTCAAGGACATTCACCTTCCTATCCTTAAGCCATTGCATTGTTCTTTTTGCGGATTGTTTAAGATCATTGTAGTGTTGGAAGGTGAATGCCCATCTTCAGCTGTCTAGCAGAGGGACGCAGGTTCTCTTCACTTGGGACTGGGCGATTGGTTAGGATTGAAGGGAAATTCTTGAGGAAAACCTGCATCCCTCTGCTAGACAGCTGAAGATGGTAGGTCATTCACCTTCCAATACGACAATGATCCTAAACATACCGCAATGGCTTAAGGATAGGAAGGTGAATGTCCTTGAGCAGCCAAGTCAGAGCCCTGACTTAAAGAGCAGTCTGCTTAACTGAATTTAACTGAACTTGAGCAATTCTGCAAGGGAAAATGTTGCCCAGTCTAGGTGTGCAAAGCTAGTACAGACTATCCAAAAAAGATGAATGGCTGTAATTAAAGCAAAAGGTGGCTCTACGAAGTATTAAATTAGGGCACTGATTACTTTCTAGTTTTTCAGTTTTCATTACTTTGATGTTGTAAGGAAAAATTTGTAAATAAAGCTGAAAAAGTTTTTTTTTTTGGGGGGGGGTTATTTCGGGCTGTACGACAAATAAAGTAAGTATTTCAAAGGGGTATGATAAATTTCTATAGACACTGTATATGATTCAGGCATTTTCTCATACACAGCCATCATTTGGCTTCATAAAACTCAAAAGTTGTTTACATCATATAATATAAATTATCATTTTGATAATTTAGTAGTGCATTAATGTCGTTAATAGAAGGGTTTTGAATAAAGGGTGAATAAATGGAAAGAAAAGTGTCTTCATTTTAGGGTGAATTATTGCTTTAAAGGAATTTTCCAGATTCAGCATCTGTGACATGCTGTCAATTACCATGGACAATAATTTGCCCTTCATTTTTTTTTTTTTTTTTTTTTTTTTAAAAACATTAATTACAGTAATGCTTGGATGTTGGATGTCTATATGGGGCAAGACAAAATGGCCAATGGATAAATGAAAAGGAAAAAAGAAAAAAAAAAACAATTTTGAAAGTACAGCCACAAGTCCTTATACACAAGATTGAATAAGCATTACACATATTTACATTGAATAATGTGATTTAGACAACTCATGAAACACCTTGTACCATAAATTTAGTAGTATTAATCAACAGCATAGCACAGAAGTTGAGTTCCTGGAACATTCCTTTATACTGACATACCATAGAGGACTTCCTCATCTTTTTTGATTTTCTGCCAGAATGGATCTCTGAATCGGTCTCGGGTCTGTTCTGGTTTCACAGATGCAACCAACGGCCCGAGTGGCCCAGGCTACAGACCACCACCCAGAACCAGAGAGGTGGTCATTAACGGTCAAACAGTCAAGCTCAAATACTGTTTTACCTGCAAGATCTTCCGACCGCCGCGGGCCTCACACTGCAGCCTATGTGACAACTGCGTGGGTAAGCATGTGTGTGTACCGAATGTGTCTGCAAATATGTTTATGTAATAGTCAGCATCATGCAAAGAAGTGCTAACATTGTGCATTTTTCCTCAGAGAGATTTGATCATCACTGCCCGTGGGTGGGCAACTGTGTGGGGAGGAGGAACTATCGGTTCTTCTACCTGTTCATCCTCTCACTCTCCTTCCTCACCATCTTCATCTTTGCCTTTGTCATCACGCACGTAATACTGAGTAAGAGTTCTGACCGCCTACTTCCTTATATAACTTCACCCTTCAGTCCCAAAACACATGACAGATCTTATCTTACCTTCTTCATTTAACAGTGTTCAGCAGAACAAACCAGTGACTTAGCAGGCGCTTCATATATAGAACGTTTTAAGGGTTCTCATCATGGGATCATTTTATGGATTTAGTTTTATTCGATTTTTTTAATTAATTTTTAATGTTGATAAAAATTTATGAATTTAAACAGCTCGTAAACATACTTTATCACAAAATCTGAAATTACCCTTTAAACATTAAAGTAATATGCAATCATTTAAGACCTTTCTCATTATTTATACCATGGTCTGTCTGAATACTCGATTCTGATTGGCTGGAAGGTGTGCAATAAAACCATTTAATGCACAGGTAGTTCCAAGTCAGTTTAATCACCATTCTGTATTAATGCTCTATTTTGATTGAAGCTCACACGCATATGTCTCTCGCACACAGAGATCGGAGATTGTGCTGCGCACACACAGAGACATTCAGGAGATCAGAAACTTGTGGTCAGTGCTGCCCCATGGGTTTTATTAATGAAATAGCTTTGCTCACTGAATAGCTAGTGTATTTCTCAGCAATGAGGGGGGTAACATCTCTGTTTTTGAAAGAATTAAAGTCACAGCTTCATTGTTGGTAGAGAGAGGCACTGCACACACACAGGTAATTCACACATGCATCTCTCATCTCTCGATATTTAATGCATTCATTCATTCATACCAATAAATGTAATCTTACCGCACTGCTTTATCTCTGTGTCTGATTCAAAGCGGGCAGAATGCTAGATCTAACAAGCTGTAACTGATGAAAATAACCATAATTTTTACCCTTCCGGTCAAATAGTGTGTTGCAAACATCAATAACAGCTTTAGCTTGTCAATGCTGGCAAATGACCATGGTATAAATGGGATAATCCACGGCTAGCTGTGCATTAAATGATTTGAATGCACTCTGCAGAGGTAACCACCCTCCGCTTCGCCTTTGGCATAAAGGGTTCTGTAAAATTGAGTCAAAAACCCAAGGGTTCTATATAGAACCCCATTAGGGAACGATCACACAACAATGATGTACTAAAAATGGAAAGGTTTTTCCTTTGCGTTTTTCATGTACAGACGACAACGTTGTCAAAACGATCCCTGTTCACACAAATCCGTGAAAACTACTAAAAATGCTGAATTATTCATGCCAGGCCGGTAGTTGGCAGTGTCACTTTGTAAAGAAACACTACGTGCCTATAGACTGAACACGTAATACGCATGCACATGACATCACCGATTTCACAAATTCACGATTTTGTGGTTTGCATGGAGATAACGGTATTGTTTTCAAAAACTTGCACTTTGAAACCTGTTTTCAGGCTCCCAAAGTGCTGTTGTCATGTAAATGAATGTCCAAATACATAAAGTTTTCCATTTTTAGTTAAAAACTGTGTCGTGTAAACAGCCCCTAAACCTTTTTTTCTAAGAGTGATAGTGCTGATTAGAGCTGGCCGATAATAAAGTTTATATTTTGCGATGATCGAAGCAATCAAGCAGTTGTGTAGGACAGTACTATATAGCAAATCTTAACAGCTTGATTGCTAAATTGTCAAAAATGTAAACTATAGCAGTGATATTAAAGTTGGATATATAGTACATTCTACTTTACCTGCATAAATACAGTATTCACACATATACCAATATATACAATATAGCAAATCTCCGCTGTGTGATTGCTTATACTGTTGCAAAATGTAAACTGTATATGTAAACTATATATAAATTTTAATGTATATTATATCCAACTTAATCCACATACATACAGTACATTCAATTTAACTGATATATACTGTATTGCAAATCAAAAGTTTTTTTTTTTTTTTTTTTTTGTCGCAAAATGTAACTATAATATCGCCCAGCTCTTTATATTCAGTTGGAAATTTAAGTATGTCTAACCTTTTCCGCTTACATACAGTATACTTGCATAGGACGATGTATACTATATAGCAAATCTTACATACTTAGTTTGTATATACATATAGTGGTTGTATAATTAGTTTTTAGTTAATTAATTTGAGTTATTCTTTCGTTATGTGGTAATACTTAGAATTATGAAACCTGTGAGGTTGTGTTCAATTTATTACAATTTGGTGTAGTGACAAGCCTAATTACTTTTTTAATTTTTTTTCACTACGACTATGAAATATAATGTTTATATATAATATAATATTATAATATAATATTTCAGAATCTTATTTTTGTGAGTATTTGCACCAAAATACCCCTGTACTGGTGCTTCATCACTGTATTGTATGGTATGGCTTCCCACTATCGATTGGCTCCTCATCTTGGCTGTTGACTGGCAGAAGGAAACCATGAGCATGCTGACAAAGCAGTTTCCTTCCTGGGCGAAGTGATGGAGAGGCTGTAAGCCTGAGCTCAGCGCTGTTTACTGCACAGAACTGATCAATCAGGCTGTGAGGGCAGGGGCACTGTACTGACAAATGGCTCCTGTAAGATGTTTATTGGACAGGGCACACTCAGTGCGGCTTTATTTACCCACAAATTTCTCCTCAGATGCCCTCTGGAAACCATTAGCATTAAACACAGTGGCTGACTTTGAAGCAGTCCAGAAGGTGATTGCATTGGGAGTGTCAAGATAGTGGCTTAGGGATTGTTTTAGTCTCTCTAGTGCACCAGTAATGACATCAAATTGGAATTTCATGGTACTTTAAAATGAGCATGATACTGAAAGATGTTCATATACTTACAGATACTCATATTACATATCCATATACTGGGGTTCTCCAAGGTAGTTCAGAAAACATGGTATTATCATGTACTATGTATTATCTTGACTATTAAGGCCAGGAAGTACTATTACAGAAATAATATTGTTTGTTTGTTTGTTTATTTAATCAGGGACAATACACCTTTATACTGCATGGAAAAAATGTAAAATATGCCAGATTTAGCCAGAATGGCTAATTTTCATTCATAGTCCCTAGGCAGGTTGATGTTAAAAAAGAAAACAAACACAAACTTCATCACACAAATACAAAACTACCATACCAGAATCTCTACAAATGCTCACAATATACTGTAAATAAACTTAAAGCTGTGGTCTGTAACTTTTTTTGAATCAGTTTTTGCAAGTACATAACCAGCCAGTGTTTTAAAACTCCTTAACTTAGACCTAGGATCATTTATAGCTTTTTCTCACAGCAGCTGGAATAATTAAACTTAACATTTTGATGGCGGATTGTATGATATGACAAATGGACAATTAGAGATTAGACTGTACAGAAATTGAAATCTACAGGTAATGCTACACACACGTAGTCACGCAATGCGATAACATTAACAGTTTGAGAAGAAAGTACAACAATAATACTTTGCATGTGATATGAGCTAATTGATCGTTAGATTTAATCACCACTGGTAGTGTGATTTTATTGTAATGCTTTTTTTTTCTCAGTTGGTCAGAACAAAAGTGGCAGATTTGTTACTTATTTGTTCAGATGACATTTTCTGATAAATTCTTATTTTGATCATACTTCCAAGATTACAATCTGTGATTCCCAAGTATCTGTACAGTGTCCACCGGTGTGGCGACTGACAGCCACATATTCTCCTCAAAACATTAGATTCATCCGCGCAAGGAGCCATGCTGATGCACAACCCATGTAAAGATGATAATTCTGCAAATAACTGCAATTGCAGGTTTCGAGCAGAGATGGTGACAAAGAGGCAAAACTTACAGACTGCAGCTTTAAGTGCAAACTGAATGTAATAGTTTTGGACACTTAATTGCGTGTTAATTGCAATTAAATTAAAATGTATTGTTGTTAAAGTTTATAATTAATTCAATTAGTTGAACTTAACAGTGCTTTTTGACCCACTTAAGTAGGACTTAAATACATCTTGAGAAACTAGGGCCCGGTTTCACAGATAGGGCTTAGCCTAAGCCAGGATTAAGCCTTAGTTCAATTAGGGCATTTAAGTAGCTTTTATAAACGTTCACTAGAAAAAAACATTACTGGTGTGCATCCTGAGAATAAACAATGGCACTGGCATATTTTAAGATCTGTCAGTACAAGTTACTTTTAGTTACATCAGCTCAAACATGCATTTTAGTCTAGGAATAGCTTAAGCCTAGTCTGTGAAACCGGGGGTAAAAGCTGTAGAAGTTGGCAAGTTATATAAAGTATTTAAGTAAAATCTATGGTCTATTTTCTCTTTCAGGCCAACTACTACTGACATTGTGGAGCAACATTTTGAAGAAAATATTTCAAACTGCTTCAAACTTTGTCATGACAGTAGTTGACCTGAAAGAGAAAAAGACCATAAAAGAAGACACTTTATGCTAATGGCCGCTGTGCCCCTTGTGGTAGCGCTGAGAATGCAGTGCATACTTGTGTTGTGAAATTGTGATCTGGCACATTTCAGAGCCAAATAACAATATACACAGAGTTTATAAGAGTTTGTGCTGATTATGTTTTGTAACGGTTTTCTTTTTGCCTACTCAGTCATCTTGAACCTACGTATCACAAGCAAATAATCCAAATAGAGTCACGATTTTAAAATCTGAACAGTTTCCATACAGTAGTTCCATAACTAGAACCTTAGAAGTGGGAGAAGCCATCTTTTATATACTCTTGTGTACTGTATGTTCATTTTTTGTTCTCACTTATCGCTTCTTTGTCATCTTTGCTTTATTTTTTCTATGATAAAGAGACATCCACTCTTGCATTGCGTGTTTTTGCATTTTGGGGGTGTTTGTTTGGGATTTCAAATATCAACAGTGTTTCTCAGAAATCACTTACTGCACCTTTAAAGAAAGTATACTTATTTTGATGTTGACTAACATACTAAAGCACAAAGTACTTAATTATAGTTCACCCTCAGTGTGTTATTTATTTTTTTAAGAATATTTTTGTTTACCATAAATGCTTGTAAGTACAATTGGCAGTACACTTTAACCATATTTCAAAGACAGAAGTACTTATAAACAATTACTTATAAAGATGTGTTTAGGTTCTACTTATATGGGTCAAAAAGCACTGTTAAGTAATTGCATTTGATATTAATTTAAACTATAATACATTTTCATTTAATTGTAAATAACATGCAATTGTCCGAAAATCTTGCATTCAGTTCACACTTAAGTATATTATTTAAAGTATATTATTTCTGTAATAAGGACTTTTTTTTTTTTTTTTTTTTTTTAAAAGAGGGGACAAGGAATGCTTTGCCACATTGCCTTAATTAGTGGTAGTTGTTAACGTGGCATCTAGGTATTCCATAAAACTGGATTTAGAGTATCTGCAGACATTTGTAAGACAGCAGCTGGTTAATTTCTTATTCCAGTGACTCTTTGCTCAATATGCTGCCTGCTTTTTCATTCGAGACTTGTGTTTAATGTTCCTGTGACAGCTTTTCTTTGTTACATAACCAGTGCTTTTCCTGCAGGATCCAACAGGACTGGCTTTCTTAGTGCTCTCAAAGACAGCCCTGCTAGATATCCTTTCACTAAAGTGTGTGTGTGTGGGAAGAGGCTGTGCAATAGGAGTCTATTTCTGGTTTTCACACCTCTAGAACACAATTGCGGAAAAGCAGCCCACACTGACTTTCTCTGCATCTACATTGCTATGCGTCGTCTGAACCCCTCTCTTTTTAATGGAAAGAAATGTTATTAAATACGATCTGTGGGAAGTCTTTACATATCTGACATAGGCTTGAGAAGGAAAACAGCGAGACAAAGATCTTCTCTCTGTCTGCACAAATATGCAGAACAGTGATTTGTATTAGCGAGGGGATGTTGTCTCGCTGTCGTGTTCATTAGTGAGACCTGCTTCCTGTTCACGGTCAATTATTAGCTTGTCATGCATCATTTATTGCTTCATGATAGACTCACTCTTATAAGCAAGAAAGTCAACACATGCTAGTGCCAGCAAAAGCAAGCTTTGCAGAATACTACTGCAAATTGTCTTTGTCTGGATTTTCAGTAAAATATCTAAATATAATTTAACAAAATTTAGTTGTGAAGCAAAGAATTCTTTTCAGGAATATATTTTTCCCTCGTTTTAAGCAAAGGCTATACATTTTGTTAGATGTATGCTTTAAGCATAAAATATATTTATATAATAAGCATAAAATATAATACTTATATAATAAGCATAAAAATTTATGTAATATATTTGCAAATCAAATTAATGATGTTGGCTTGAGAACCATGGTAGCAGTGCATTAATTAATGCTAGAAACATGTTAGCAATTTGCTAATTCATGTTAACAACATATTAAAACATGTTAGCAACATGTTAAAACATGGTACTATGTGCTAGTTGATGCTAGAAACATGCTAGCAATGTGTTAAATCATGCTAGCAACATGTTAAAACATGCTAGCATTGTGCTAATTAATGCTAGGAACATGTTAGCAACATGTTCAAATTTGCTAGCAAAGTGTTAAATCATATTAGCAAGGTGTTAAAACTTGTTAGCAACATGCTAAAACACCCCGTCTATCTATCTATCTATCTGATATACTGTATTACCTTCAAAACCGTCAAAATTTAAGCTTTAAAACTACTCTAAACTTCAAACTACTTCAAACTTCAAGCTTTAAAACTTATAACTTTCTGGTCAGGCTTTCTCAAGCCAACATCAAAGTTTGTCTTTACAAACCTTTTAATCTAGATCAAGATTTATTCTCTGAAAACAGTCCTGTGTCATATAAAACAGTACCGTTTAAAAATTTGGGCTTAGTAAGGTTTTTTTTTTTTTTTTTTTTTTTTGGCGAAGATGCAAAAAAAAAAAAAAAAAGATCAAAAGTGACTGCAAAACATTTATAATGTAACAAAAGATTTCTATTTAAAATAAATGCTGTTTTTTTTATTTCTATTACTTAAATAATACAGAAAAAAAATGATCTCAGTTTCCACAAAGATATTAAGCAACACAACTGTTTTCATCATTGATAAAAATATGAATGTTTTTTGAGCATCAAATCAGCATAAATTACTGCATCACAGGAATAAATTACATAATAAACTATATTGAAATAGAAAACAGTTGTTTAAATAGTAATAATATTTCACAATTTTATTTTTTTACATGTCTTTTTGATCAAATAAATGCAGGATTGGAGAGCATAAGAACATTAATGTTTAAAAACATTAAAAATCTTACCGACCCCAAGCTTTTGAATGGTAGTGTAAATTAAGCTAATCACAGATGAGCCTTATTGCGGAAAGCAGATGCTTAACAGAATTTATCGATAAAACTTTTTGTACATTCACTGCTGCCATGATCAATAGAAATTCATCAAACGACAAAGAAAAGAGCTATACCCGGGCATCTGTCCAGAAGTGTGGTGTAGTCAAGCGCGCTTTCAGCATTTTAAAGATGCGATTCAGGTGTCTGGATTGCAGTAGTGGAATGATGCTGTACAGACCAAGTATTTATTAGCATACTTGTGTCCTTTAATGCGAGTCCATTTCTGAAATTGTCAGTCAGCGTTTAAAATAAGTGGTTGTTGTAATACATGTATAGATTTCTATTTTCCTTGATGGCTGTACTGTTCTGGAAGTGGTGGTGTGCTTTTTCTCCGTCTGGTCCATCGTGGGACTGTCAGGGTTCCATACCTACCTGATCAGCTCCAATCAGACCACCAACGAAGACGTGAGTACCTCTTTTTTACTCTTTATGATTTATCTCAATATTCATTAACTAATCAAACATGTTAAAATAAATAATAGTCCATGTTTCTGCATCCAAAGATTCACTTATTTTTTGCACACACACACACACAAACAAATATATGTGTGGAAAAACCATTATTTTCAACCTTCATTCTGACCCTCTGTATGAAATGAAATGATGTTTTTAAGTGGTGGCTCCTTAAATGCTTGTTAATAAAAGGCCACTGCTATGATTGGCCATATAAAAAAAAAAAAAAAAATATATATATATATATATATAATATACACAAACCATCATTCAGACCACCATACAGACAAAGCATTAAGAAATCATTTACTTACAGTTTGTGATGCAGCTGCTGTCAGATCCAATACAGTTGGCTGCTTCATCTTTCAACAAGTTTCTTTGCAAACTCTCCAATACACTTTGCCTAGTTTAGGCCTGGGAGACACTAGACGATTTTCAAAACTTAACCGATTTTAAAACTGTGGGAGACTACAGACGTGATGACAGTTTCAACTGATTTTTAGCATTATAATCCTCTGAACGCACATACTAGATAATTTGACTGGACTGCGAGACCACACACCTGTTGATTGACGAGATCTCACAGAGACTTGCGAGATCAAACGTGACTTGAGGAAAAAAACAATCAATGTTGCCTGCAGGCTCTCCTGCCATGCGTTCTGCTTTACAGTTTAAAAAAAAAAAAAAAAAAAAAAATATATATATATATATATATATATATATATATATATATATATATATATATATATATATATATATATATATATAAGAATATGGGTGATCTTCTTTCTTAATACTCCACTTTCTAGGCATGTTTGTGGCTGCCAAGTTTCAGCTAAAGAAGCACGCAACATCCAGTAGGTGACGCTTGCTCACTCTCATTGGCTATCGCGGGTATTACATCAGATCAAGAATCAAGAATTGAGATTGAGGATGCTCCGTCTCGATCAGGAGCAGTTAAATAATCATAATGACACCACACAATAGAGGATTTTTTTGGTTAAAAAATCGCAAATCGGGCTTAAAATCTTCAAGTGTGTGGCCAGCCTTACAAAACAAAATGCTCCGAACAAACATAATACTCTAACGTGATCCTTCTAAAATCTCTACAGAAATGAGCAAACGAGTTGATTAAACTGAACGCATCAAAGCGAACGTTCTTTCACTCTTCCATTTGTCCTGTTGTCGACAGACTCAAGCTTGTGGAGTAGAGTCAGAAACTGAACGCGCATCCAGTGTAGACAGTGTCAGTGATTATAATGGGTTCTATTTGTTTTGACGCAACGCTCACATCTTGCTCTGGAGGCAGTCATATGCAAATGTACTTGCCCATGTGACGTTACAAATCACACAATATCCAGACAAGCTGTTTTTGGAGCTTGATTAAATAAATGCTGCAGGATATTTTAATGGTACAAAGACCTCTTATATGTCAAAAGATCAAGGCAAATTTGATTTCTCATGCCTTTAAGGCATAAGCTGCATCCACAATTGCATGCTTTCAGAGAAGAACATGAAGAACGTTTCTCAGGTGCATTCATAAGGTATGCAGTTGTGTAGTATGGATGCCGCATCTGCCGTAAAGGTTTTTAGTTTGTTTGTTTTTCTCCAGAACTACATGCGTGACTTGTAGACTAGTTTTGGGTTGGTAAGATATGTTTGTTTGTTTTTGTTTTTGTATATATATATATATATATAAATTGTTTTTGAAAGAAGTCTCTTATGTTCAGCAGTGCTACATTTATTTGATCAAGTACAAACAGTCATATTGTGAAATATTATTACAATGTAAAATAACAGTTTTATATTTTAATTTATCTTAAAATGTAATTTATTCTTGCGATACAAAAGCTGAATTTTCAGCATCATTACTCCAGTCTTCAGTGTCACACAGTCCTTCAGAAATCATTCTAATATGCTGATTTGCTGCTCAAGAAACATTTATTATCATCACAGCTCAAAACATTGTTCTGCTTCCTTTTTTTTATGGAAACTGATACTTTTTTTTTCAGGATTATTTGATGAAAAGACAGTTCACAAGAACAGCATTTATTTTTGATCAGTTTTTATGATTTTTTTTTTTTTTTGCTGAATAAAAATATTATTATTTTAAAAAATCATCTTACTGACCCCAAACTTTTGAACGAACGGTATTGTATGTGAAACATTTTTGTGACAGATTAAAAAGATGGAGACTGTATATCGCTTCAGTATATAAAATCAGTTTTCTGTTTATCATAAATATTAACGAATAAACATATATAATTCCATTTTCTAAGGGACAAAAATATATTTTCACGGCCATTAAGAAATATTTATGTCCAGTACATTTTCTCAAATTACCCGCCTGCAGGTTAATTTTAAACTCTGCATACAAAGTTTATTTAAATTTGTCCCTCTGGGTAAGAAACTATGAACCAAGATCAAAAGAGACACTGGGAAAGTTTGACAAGCAGTTACAGGAAGACAATTAATAAGCACTTCAAAAGACTTGGTATTGAAGATCAGTGGGTATTTCTCACCGTAGCAAAATATACTCCTTTCCATCCTCACCCTGGTTTATCACTGGGTTGATTAAGGCTGCCTGTCGTCTCTCTCAGTGTCTTGCTGTCTGCTGTGATGTTGGCAGCTTGTCCCTCTCAGCTACTGTAGTTCTCAACGGTCACATCACTGTTTCAGATCAAAGGTTCATGGTCATCCAAACGAGGCAAAGGCAACTACAACCCCTACAGCTATGGAAACTTCATCACCAACTGCTGCGCTGCACTGTGTGGACCTCTACCGCCGAGGTGAATCCAAGAACTCTTGCTATTTTTTTAGTTTTGTCCTGTTTTATGTTCAGTGTCTGTTCAAATGGAATATGGTATACTGTTCACTTCATACTCAACAGTATATACTGTATACTGCTTACTACATTTTTTTAAAAGTTTGACAGTATGCAGTGACAAACTTTTCAAACAGTAGTCTGCTATATAGAGTGCACCAGTGCCCACCACCTTTTTCAGCGGTGTTAGTTCTGGAAGTATTTTTTTTTTTCATTAATTTCTCCCATAGGTATTTAAATAGCATTATAGGCCATGAACCAAGCCAACCAGCCATGACGTGAACAAACATTGATTTGAAGCATTTAAAAAATTTGACAAAGACAAAGGTACATGGCTTTAGTGATGAAAAGAACTACAATCCCATGAAGCATTGCGAACAGCATAATCTAATTAAAAATGGAGAAATATAAAACTACTAATTTAAAAATGTTGAATATATATAAAACAGTATATTTTAAGTTTATTGCAAAATATGCATATACAAATATTTAAGTGTTTTAAGAGCGTAGGGAGACCGACTCAATTACATCATTCGCAGGGCTTCATGGGAGTGGGCAGGGCTAAAGAGATCTTTTGGCGGATTTTGCTTGTTTCAACTGATTGAATTTTCTGCACAGCATCATGGGTAATGTAGTTTTTCACCACGAATTCCACTGTTAAACAATTATTTTCTTCAGTTTCCAATCCCTATAGAGAAAATCCCTTCGGAACCCAACCGTTGGACTCTATTGTTGTTATGTAATTATGTTGAATGTTTAAGTTTCTGTGACATCCAGTTAAAATCTTGAAAATAACTAAAATAGCCAGAGCTGAGCAATATATCACATTTTCTATTAAATACAATAATAATTTAAATGGTTAGTTCACCCAAAAATGAAAATTATGTCATTAATTACTCACCCTCATGTCGTTCCACACCCGTAAGACCTTCGTTCATCTTCAGAACACAAATTAAGATATTTTTGATAAAATCCGATGGCTCAGTGAGGCCTCTATTGCCAGCAAGATAATTAACACTTTCAATGCCCAGAAAGCTACAAAAGACATATTTAAAACAGTCCATGTGATTACAGTGGTTCAATCCGAATGTTATGAAGTGACGGGAATACTTTTTGTGCACCAAAAAAACAAAATAATGACATTTCAATAACATCTAGTGATGGCTGATTTCAAAACACTGCTTCGAAGCTTTACGAATCTTTTGTTTCGAATCAGTGGTTTGGATCACATGTCAAACTGCCAAAGTCAAGTGAACTATTGAAATTACGAAACACTTATGACGTAACAAAGCCTCGTTTACTGAAATCACGTGACTTTGCCGATCCGAACCACTGATTCGCAACAAAAGATTCGTAAAGCTTCAAAGCAGTGTTTTGAAATCGCCCATCACTAGATGTTGTTAAAAAAAACGTCGTTATTTTGTTTTTTTGGCGCACAAAAAGTATTCTCGTTGCTTTATAATATTAAGGTTGACATAAATGACATAATTTCATTTTTCTGTGAACTAACCCTTTAATAACAGTTTTATCTTAAAGTGTTGTGATGCCTAAATTCACTTGAATTTAAATGATTTGAAGGGACTTATATTGCATTGAAGGTACACATTTTATCAGCTCATGCAGAACTGAACCCATGACCTTGGCGTCATGCTCTACTGTTTGAGATATAGAAATGGATACAAATAAATTATTTGAAACATACTGCAAAAATAGTAGTATGGTAGCATTAATGTGCTACATTGCCCTTTCTACATCCCTACAAAGCTTTGTGTTCTTTACATCATTCATATCTCTGTATCAGAGAGTTTAATTGCCAGTCGACAGAAAAAAGTCCATTTCAAATAAGATATTCATCAACTTCCTTAGAAAATCATTATCCAGACACAGTATCAGCCAAGGGATTCATGCTGATCTTGTTAAAAGATTGGTGACCTCAGCAGGTTTCTCACTCATTCATTTAAATATGAGAGACAAAAAACCAATCAGCATTTTCACTCCAGGAAGAGCGAATATCTTAGATAACCGAGGAACGTTCCTGAATCGCTTCAGATGGTGCGTGAGGAGGCTTGCTGACGTCAAAACCTGCACATACACCCACACAAGAGTTCCGCACGCCATTAATGAGTTTCTCATGGAGCCAGGAACACAAAGCAGAAGTGGGCACAGCATCACTGGCTGCCATCTGCTCTGTGTGTGGGCATGTTGAGTTGGAGGAGGACTCCACACACGCACACACACACGGATCCTCTTCTGTCCTCCTCCCTCACCCACGTTCCCTGACTCACAGTTGGAATGTATCATCCACTTCGTTTCTCTTTGCAGTTTGATTGACAGAAGAGGTTTTGTCCTACCAGACACCCCACAGCCTGCGGCCCAGACAAACGGCACCGGCGCCTGCCCCTCCAATCAAGTCCAGAGTCACATGGTAGGGCGGCCGTACTCTGACCTCTCACCGTGCGTGTGTGCGTGCGTGTGTGTGTGCGTGTGTGTGCGTGTGTGTGTGTGTTTGCGTCCAGTCTGTTGTACTTCAGCCGTTATAATGAAGCCATTTATGTTCAAACCACTTCAAGGTTTCGGCACAGCATTTGAAATATATAGTGGAGTCTAGAAGTCTGAGACCACACTGAAAGTCTGGAATTAAATGTTTTACACAAAATTCACAGCCTGAGTGCTACAATTGTTAAACGGGGACACACAAAAAAATTCATGTTCATTTTTCAACAAATTAAAACTATTCAAGTTTGGGGTCAGTACAATTTTTTTTTTATTACTGCACACACACACACACACACACACACACACACACACACACACTTACTTCCTGTGATCAAAGCTGAATTTTCAGCATCATTACTCCAGTCTTCAGTGTCACATGATCCTTCAGAAATCATTTTAATATGCTGATTTGCTGCTCAAGAAACATTTATGATTATTATCAATGTTGAAAACAGTTGTGTACTTTTTTTTTTCAGGATTCCTTGATGAATAGAAAGTTCAAAAGAACAACATTTATCTGAAATACAAAGCTTTTGTAACATTATACACTACCGTTCAAAAGTTTGGGGTCTGTAAGAATTTTTATTTTTATTTTTTTTAAAAGAAATGAAAGAAATTAATACTTTTATTCAGCAAGGATGCATTAAATCGATCAAAAGTGACAGTAAAGACATTTATAATGTTACAAAAGATTATATTTCAAATAAATCCTGTTCTTTTGAACTTTCTATTGATCAAAGAAAATATATTGTACACAAATATTTTGTACAATTGCACACAATAAATGTTTCTTGAGCAGCAGATCAGCATATTAGAATGATTTCTGAAGGATCATGTGACACTGAAGACTGGAGTAATGATGCTGAAAATTCAGCTTTGATCACAGGAATAAATTACTTTATAAAATATATTCAAACAGAAAACAGTTATTTTAAATTGTAATAATATTTCACAATATTACGGTTTTTACTGTATTTTTAATTAAATAAATGCAGCCTTGGTGAGCAGACAAAACTTCTTTTAAAAACATTAAAAATTTTACCGATTCCAGACTTTTGACCGGTAGTGTGTGTGTATTTAACATTTCTTATTATTATCAATATTGAAAACAGTTGTGCTGCTTCATGTTTTTCTGGAAACTGTAATACATTTTTTTTCTATTCTTTGAAGAATAGAAAGTTCAAAAGAACAGCATTTATTTTAAAACTTAATAATAAAAAAAAAAATCTTTACAGTTTTCACTACCACTTTTGTTCAATTTAAAGCATCCTTGCTGAATAAAAATATTGTTTCTTTCCAAAAAAAAAAAAAAATTCTGCCCCCAAACCTTTGAATGATAGTGTAATAAAAAAACTAAATATTTTTTTTAATTTAAATAAATTATTAAAAAATAAATACATTTTTCAACTCAAACCTTTTCACTTAAATTGTCATGCTGATTATATGATTTGCAATGAAAAGAAATGTATTAATTTAAAAATGCAAAATATAAGCATTTTCACTAATAGTCTCAGATTTTTGGACCCAACTGTCAAGTGTCTCTCTTTTGGCTGCTTCGGATTATCCACAGTTTATTTGGCACAGGTTTAGGCCTGATGCAACCCTCCCAATTTTCCTTGTTGCACTAGTTGTCCAACCTCAGTGGCTAGGATATTATTTTTGCATTTGCAATATTTTTTGTTTTTGGCACAGATGTGATCAGTGATGTAATTCTCTCATCTGTTAAACATGCATTGACAGCAGCATTAATGTGATTTGGAGACGGTGTGGGCTTGTGTGAACAGATGAGTGCTCATGAATACTGATGGCTCACTGTCTGGATTCAGTTTCATCAGCCAAACATATCAGCCACTGATTTGATGGCAATTATTCAATCCCTTGAAGGATCCAGATGTTTTTAAGTGATGATTGCGTTATGTAAGCTTTCGATTAGATTTTAAATTGTATTTTTATAGCATAAATCTTTGTGACATTTCCTAAAATAATACTTCTATGGAAAGTAAAGATTAGCCGATAAATGATAATTCATAATTTTATATATATATATATATATATATATATATATATATATATATACACTACCAGTCAAAAGTTTGGACACGGTAAGATTTTTTTAAAAGAAGTTTCGTCTGCTCACCAAGGCTGCATTTATTTCATTAAAAATACAGTAAAAACAGTATAATATTATTACAATTTAAAATAACTGTTTTCTGTTTGAATATATTTTATAAAGTAATTTATTCCTGTGATGGCAAAGCTGAATTTTCAGCATCATTACTCCAGTCTTCAGTGTCACATGTATATATGAGTGAGTGAGTGAGAGAGAGAGAATTATGAAGAAAATTTCAGAGTGATTATTTTCATGACAGTTAAACACACACACACACTACTGTTCAAAAGTTTGGGCAGTAAGGATGCATTAAATTGGTCAAAAGTGACAGTAAAGACTTTAAATTTTTACAAAACATTTCTAATTCTAATAAATTCTGTTTCTATTCATTAAAACATCCTGAAAAAAATGTAGTTTACACACAAATATTTAGCAGCAAAAGGTATCATTGATATTAATAAGATTGAGTAGCAAATCAGCATATTAGAATGATTTCTGAAGGATCATGTGACATGATGCTGAAAATACATTTGTAATATTTCACAATATTCCTGATTAAATAAATGCAGCCTTGATGAGCATAAGAAACAAGCATCAAAAACATGAAAAAATCTCACCTATATATAATTTTCATGAAAATAATCTTTGTCTTAATGGTCCAAAAATAGGCTTTTTCCATTAAGAACTTTTGATTGAGGTGAAATGTGACATCAACATGTTCTTATTCTCTTGGATATTACTAACTTCTAACTTCTTTTTCTGTCTTTCTTTCTACTTTTGGTCAGCAAACTCTTTAGCCTTTGAAATCATAACCTTCTGATCATTCTAACCACCAGAAACTGGTCTTATCTGACCCAGGGCTCCAAAACAAAAAACAACAAAATACCTATAAATTTGCAACAGTAATTCAAAATGCAGTTGCGATTAGTATGTTTATTCAAAATGTATGGTATTTTTGCACAAATTCATCCATCACCAAGTAGAAGGTATCCAAATTACACAATGTCAACATGGGATTGGCTGCCTAACATGAGTCATGACCATGAACAAAACCACGCCAGCATCTAAAACACACCATATGCTGGTGACCATGATACTCTATCATCTGCCAGGTGAAACTGTAGTAATCGCACACCTCTCCTCAACAATCTGCACAATTTGACGTATTCATATCGGTAGCAGTTTGGAGCCCTGTGACATGTTTTTCTGTAATATTTTAATCTTTGTTGCGTCTGACTTCCTCCTGGCTTTCCCTTTTCTCTCTCTGTCCTTCATCCTTCCACCCAGTGTGCTCAAGACCAGTGCATTCAGAGCACCAAATTCGTTTTGCAGGCCGCCACAAACCCGCTGCTCCACAGTCAGCCCGTCATTCTGGGTGGAGGCCCTGCCCTCCAGGCCAAGACCTCTCTGGGCGGCCCATGCTCCACTCTGAGCCCCTCTCAGCCCTCGCTGCCCTCCTCTATCCCCGGCCTCAGCTGTGGAGGAGAGCTGATGGCCCTACGAGACTCTGAGATCCACTGTCACCATCACCTACACCATCAACATTTCATCAGTCCGGAGGAGACGCCCTCCCCACCCGCAGCTCTGCCCTGCGCCACCCATATGGGTCACCATGTTCACCCGGCACAGCTCTTCGACCCGGTCAGCCAGGACTCGCTTCATGAAGACTCAGTGCGGGGTTTGGTAAAGCTGAGTTCAGTGTAAGCTCTTTTAATGCCGTCTTGCTGAACTGGACCACAAGCCATACGGTACTTTACACACGAACAACAGCTTCTCCTGGACGTTTCTAATACTTTAATGGAGGCAGCCGCCCCGAACAAATTCCTGAGTACCAAGTGAGGACCAAAGCTAGTCTTCCAGCTGGTTTTTTTTTTTTTTTTCTCTTTTTTATGGAAGCTTATTTCCACCACAGAATAAAAATATAAAAAAGGTAATTGCAACTTTCTCTCACAATTCTGATTTTGATTAATCTTTTCTCACAATTGCAAGTTTACATCTTACATTTCTGACTTTTTTTCTCAGAATTCTGCATGTGCATGGTCTGGTTAGGTGTCAGAAATGTTTGGGGAAAAAAACAATTGTGAGAGGTCAGCTCAGAATTCTGAGGGAAAAAAAAGGCTGAATTGTGAGATGTAAAATAAGAATTCTGGAAATAAAAGTCTGAATTGCGAGATGTAAACTCAGAATTCCCAGAAAAAAGGCTGAATTGTGAGATGTAAACTCAGAATTGTGAGATACAAACTCGCAATTCTGAGGGGGAAAAAAAGTCATAATTATAAGAATGTCTCGATTTCCTTATTTATATATTTATTCAGTGGTACAAATTAGCTTCCATGTTTTTTCTATAGAGCGCAACAGTGACCGCACCACTTTTTTGTTCAAGTATTTTTCCCATTCATTTCTCTATAAAGATTTCAAAAAAGAAATCAAAGCCTTAAACCAAACCAACCAGCTCTGATATGAATAATTACGAACTTAGATTTAAAAAAAAAAATATTAAAAAAAATGGAAAGGTACAAAAGGGCATGAACTACTCCTCCCATGAAGCATTGTGAACAACATAAATAAGAAACTATGGAATAATATAAAACAACACCTTTTAACTTCATTACAAAATATTCTGACTCTTTTGTAATTCACAATGCTGCATTGCAGTGACAGATCATTGCTGAGCCCTTTTGCAGTGATTTACGTTTCCATAGTAACAGTGACTAGTCTGGTTGGTTTCTTTCTATTCAAGATTACAGTGCTGGGGAATTCGGCTATTAAAAAAATCTTTTAAAAAGATGTTGAAATCACAGACTTATGGCTTCTCCAGCAGCATATACCATATCTTAACATTTGAAAGGCTCTTAAAAGGTTTATGTGCTATATTAGGATTAGAATTCAATTCCTCTATGGAGAAAATAAATGGGAGTTTTACTTCTGGAAGCTGACTGTTGTGCTCTTGAGTGGGCTTCGCCTTTTTTTGAGCTGTCAGACAGCCCATAAGCGGGATCATTTCGTATGGACAGTGTTCCTATGTGATCTGTTCATTTGTGGTCCTCAAGTATTCCCTGAGCTGGTGAGATGACAGAGAATCACTTCAGTGTTCGTCTGTTTGTACAGCCTGTGATTCAGACTCTCACAAACTCATATGTCCCAAAGTCTGCCACGTTTGGTCATACAGTGATAGAGATAGACAACTTTAATGCGACGTCACTGCCTTTATCTCTCTCGGGGGTTCTGTCGACAATATTAGTGGTATTATCTATGATAATTATGCTTTGGTTATATATTTGGTTATATATTGCATCAAATTTAAACCAGGTGCCAACACATTATGGTCATGTGATTATGTGCCAAAATGCAGTTCACTGGTTTTCAGCTACAAAAGTGGAATATTGTGGATGTTAATAAATTCACAACTTTTTAAAAAAAAGCTCTTTGATTTGTCTTTATTTTCTTGTTCTTTGTGTTGTGAAATCTTTATTGATTGTTATAAAGTAAATGTAAGATATTGTTAGTAATTTTTCAAGATGAACTCTTGGTTTACTTGGTTATCTGCACATAATTAAAAAAGTGAAATGTTAAATGTGAGTATTAAATATGGTACATCAGGCTTTTGAGGAACATTTATTTGTACATCTCTGTCATCATTATATTGCATTGCATTACGTTTAAAAACTAGAGTTTTGATCATAAAATACATATAATATCAGTTGTCACTGTATCTCCCAGTAATGTGTCCTGGTAAGATGAAATTTAATTGCTTAATTTTAAGTTGTCTGCTATGTAAGCAATAAACGATACAGCACTAGTCTGGAGTACCTTATTGCTTTTATAAAACGGTTACCACACATTCAAGGGGTTTTCCGTAACAGCGCTAGTCAAAGCATTTGTCAGTTGCATCTTGTTCCGTGTTCACAACAATTTAGTCTTTTCAATATAAAAGTCTTCGCTACTGACTAACACACTCATAAAGACAGTCTTTGCCGCCATCTAATGGCGTGAAAATGTAACTTTTGTTGCTGTTCACGGTCAGGGACTATTTTTTTCCGGTGGAAGGAAGGCTTTTAGAAAAAGTTTACTTCATGAAAGTTGCATTGATACATATTTCTGGCTTTAATATTTGTATTTTGTGGTAACCGTTTTATAAAAGCAATAAGGTACTTGAGGCTAGTGCTGTATCGTTTATTGCTTACATAGCAGACAACTTAAAATACATATAATATCAGTTGTCACTCTGTATCTCCCAGTAATGTGTCCTGGTAAGATGAAATTTAATTGCTTAGTTTTATGATCAAAACTGTAGTTTTTAAACGTAATGCAATGCAATATAACGATGACTGAGAGATGTACAAATAAATGCTCCTCAAAAGCCTGATGCATCATATTTAATACTCACATTTAGCATTTCACTTTTTTAATGATGTGCAGATAATCAAGTAAACCTAAGTTGCTTCAGTCCAAGTGTTCATCTTGAAATATTACTATTACAGTATAAAAACAGCCTCATGTATCTTATTGCTTACATAAAGAACTCATTGATTTACATTACAAGCTGTCAGAATTTTGTCTGATTTACTTTTTCTCCATATTCTTATAACATACTATATGAGCAATAAAAACTGGATAAAAATGCTATATATATATATATATATATATATATATATATGTATAGCCTATATATATATATATATATATATATATATATACACACACATACATATACACACACATACATATACACACACATACACATACAGTAGTCAACATTTGAAGTGGATCAAAAGTTCATAAAAGTTGTCCTAAGAAGAAGGTTTTAGGACAATTTTGATGAAAGGTTTTGATCCACTTCAAATGTTGACTACTATATATATATATATATATATATATATATATATATATATATATATATATATACACATACACACAAACACTACCAGTCAAAAGTTTGGACACACCCTCTCATTTAATGTTTTTTTTTTTTTTTTTTTTTTTTTTTGAATGAACACATATGGAATTAATGTAGTAAACAAAAAAGTGTGAAGTAACTGAAAACATATTTTAGATTCTTCAAAATAGCCACCCTTTGCTTTGATTACTGCTTTGCACACTCTTGGCATTCTCTCGATGAGCTTCATGAGGTAGTCACCTGAAATGGTTTTCCAACAGTCTCGAAGGAGTTCCCAGAGATGCTGAGCACTTGTTGGCCCTTTTGCCTTCACTCTGCGGTCCATCTCATCCCAAACTATCTCGATTGGGTTTAGGTCAGGTGACTGTGGAGGCCAGGTCATCTGGCGCAGCACTCTATCACTCTCCTTCTTGGTCAAATAGCCCTCAAATAGGTGTGTTTGGGGTCATTGTCCTGTTGAAAAAGAAATGATGGTCCAACTAAATGCAAACCGGATGGAATAGCATGTCGCTGCAGGATGCTGTCGTAGCCATGCTGGTTCAGTGTGCCTTCAATTTTGAATTCCCCAACAGTGTCAAGTCAAGTCACCTTTATTTATATAGCACTTTTTACAATGCAGATTGTGTCAAAGCAGCTTTACATTGATAACTGGTATATAATTTTGGCTGCACAGCAGCTCTTAAAGAATAGTGTCAATGTCGGCAGATCAAAGCACTGTTGAATATCAAATGTCAAGTGTCACCAGCAAAGCACCCCCACACCATCACACCTCCTCCTCCATGCTTCACGGTGGAAACCATGCATGTAGAGACCATCCGTTCACCTTTTCTGCGTCGCACAAAGACACGGCGGGTGGAACCAAAGATCTCAAATTTGGACTCATCAGACCAAAGCACAGATTTCCACTGGTCTAATGTCCATTCCTTGTGTTTCTTGGCCCAAACAAATCTCTTCTGCTTGTTGCTTTTCCTTAGTAGTGTTTTTTTAGCAGCTATTTGACCATAAAGGCCTGATTCCTCTCCTGACTCCTCTGAACAGTTGATGTAGAGTTGTGTCTGCTTCTAGAACTCTGTGGCATTAATCTGAGCTCTAACCTGAGGTGACTTTAACTTGCGATTTCTGAGGCTGGTGACTTAGATGAACTTATCCTCAGCAGCAGAAGTGACTCTTGGTCTTCCTTTCCTGGGGCGGTCATCATGTGAGCCAGTTTCGTCGTAGCGCTTGATAGTTTTTGCAACTGCACTTGGGGACACATTCAAAGTTTTTGCAATTTTCCAGACTGACTGACCTTCAGTTCTTAAAGTAATGATGGACTGTCGATTCTCTTTACTTAGCTGATTGGTTCTTGCCATAATATGAATTCTAACAGTTGTCAAATAGGGCTGTCATCTGTGTACCAACCTGACTTCTGCACAACACAACTGATGGTCCCAACCCCATTAAGAAGGCAAGAAATTCCACAAATGAACCCTGACAAGGCACACCTGTGAAGTGAAAATTATTTTCAGGTGACTACATCATGAAGCTCATCGAGAGAAGACAAAGGGTTTGCAGTGCTGTCAACAAAGCAAAGGGTGGCTACTTTGAGGAATCTAAAATATGAAACATATCTAGAGTTATTTCACACTTTTTTGTTTACTACATAATTCCATATGTGTTCATTCATAGTTTTTATGTTTTCAGTGAGAATCTACAATGTAAATAGTCATGAAAACAAAGAAAAAATGAATGAGATGGTGTGTCCAAACTTTTGACTGGTAGTGTATATATAGTGTAACATGCATAATACAATTACCCTGCTTCATTGTTTGACATATTTAGCTACATTATGTATATGGTTTATTATTTTATTTCCTGGAAAGGCCTTATATGGGCAATGATGTAACTCTTATATATAACATTTGTATGATGTGTTATAGTATTCACCTAGTAGTACTGTAAGTGTTATCCTGGAGAGCGTTGCAGAGTTATATGTGTGTGCAAGTGCAGAAGCGACTCTACAGAATTAAATTTGAGGTAAAAAAAAAAAAAAAAGATAAGGATTAGAATGCACAAAACAGGCCTTTTTAAAGGGGGTGTTCCCAATATGGATAACCTCATTTGGGGAGATCGCTAATTTATCTTTAAATATCCGTAACAATGACAGTGACATCAGATGCTGCTTCGTGACCACCTGAAGAGCTTCTCCAGCACCAGAACCATTGCTGATATAACCTTGATTGGAAGGCTTTTTGATATTGTTACTTTAACTTATATAGAGTATTTGCAGAATATTTCTACTGCTAGAAAAACTAATAAATTAACTTCTATCAAAATCTGCCTCCCAGGGCATTAATTTATGATGCTGAGCAAGAACAGACCATGGAGAAGTCTTCTGCCTGATTGTATTTTAAAATGCTTATTATTTAGATTCAACTTACTTACCTAACCTGAGAATAATAACAATAAGGTAAAGGTGTCAAGTTGAGCACCATAAAACTTGTATCATGTCAGGCTTTACAGGGTTAATGCGTTCTGCTCAGATTCCTAAATTGAAAAAATAAAATAAAAAATCATCACAAAACACAACAGTAACTACTAGACATTGTAAAATGTATATATTATGTTTTTATTATATTATTATTTTTATAATATTGCTTATTTCTAATACATTGATCAATAGATCTCAAAGGAAAAAAAAACAAAACAAATTATATTAATATATTTTATAACATATCACAAATTACCACACATTTCTTAAAACTAGTAGTAGCAAAAAGCAATTCTAGGCAGTTGGAAAATTGCATAGTTCTGCAAAAAAAAAAAAAAAAGATTTTTTTATTTTTATTAGTTCCTGGAACTTAATGGCGAATGTGATTATTGATTTGATATTCCCATAAAGCTATTATGCCATGTCAAATGCATTCATGCAGGATTCATTAGCTAATCATCTGCTTGTCTGATGTGAAATTACACCTTCTGCAGAAAGGAAAATTAAATGTTTTAAGAACCTCAACTTCATTTATTATACTCATTATTGAAAAGGTTTATGGTTAGATCAGGATGGGTACATTCATCTGCCCTGTTTCTGCCCTAACAGTGTAAAATTTAAAGCTGCAATCTGTAATTGCAAATGCCCGGAATTAACATGGAATGATTCTGAAACAAATGGCTGGACAGACAGTACAATTACTGTCGCATAACCCTTAACGTCCTGCCAGATGGCAGTTTTTTTCCCATCCATCTGTTATTTCCAGGGTCTACACCCTTTTTAGACCTATTGCAACCATGTTTAATTTTAATATTGAATTCAAGTCGTCATGGAGCCAACTTCACCTCATCAAGGTTCAAGTTCAGATCATCTCCAGATCTCCTCACCTAATAATCAGCAAATGGGGTTTATCTCAATCATCGGGAGTTCATTTCTGCCTACCTTTGCACAGGAACTTGTCATTCAGATCACACTTTATCAAAATTCAGGACATATTGGGGGAAAAATAACAACCAAATAAAAAATAAACAACAAGGTATGGTTTAAATTAGGACAAATTAATCAGTCTACAATGATTGAGGTGATTTTGTAGGGGAGTGAATCTGCATAGAAAAAAAATAAACAAATTACAATCATAGATAAATACAATAGAAGAAAGATTTTGACTTTTGTTTTTCCAGGCAAGTCTAACAGTATTCAGGTAATTCAAATGTAAAATAACTGCATGTTCTTCACTGTATAAATTAAATATATTTAACTTTGTTAAATCTACAAAAGTGATTTTCTCTTTGTATTTTGTTGTTTGATTAAAATTAATGACACAGGCAACAGCAGGAATATTAGGCTGCTATCACTTTAAGACAAAATCCACGGATTGTTTATGTTCACGTAAGCCATAAGCAACTGTGTTTACGAGGATTCTCACATAGACAGGCATTTTGACATAAGTTTGCGTGTATGTATTCGTTCAAACACAAATAGACGCAGAAGAGAATGGAATTCAGTGTTTGCGTGCTGTCTGTACAGCTCTGTGCACGCACAGAAAACAGCGCACAAGTTCTCTTTCGCATTTTGTTGCGCTCGAATGGTTTAAAATCGCTTCAATGTTTAAAATGACAGGACCTCAAACGCATCCAAATGATAAACTTTAGCTCTATGATGGTTAAACTTTACAATTAATCAGAGAATCACGTGCGTTTTGAGGCGTATGGTGCCTGATCTGAACGGATCAACCCTGTGACTATCGCGGATGCGCACATCGCAATATCAATGCTAAAATGATATATCGTGCAGCCCTAGTTTAAATGTGCTAATAGTTAGATAAAGTGGTTGAGGAGTAGAATTTCCAGACAGACCGAACCAGCCAGTGATAGCGACATAAAAAATTTAAACAGACCAAACTCCAGGTCTAGCATACTAATTCATATTATTCTACCAAATTCATATTATGACTTGAACAAGTTAGTTAAAATACTTGAGATTAGCATAGCCTCACGAGAGTCAAAGATTGTTTAAATATAGTTGGTTGGAGAAAACATGGGAATGGTCTTCAGGCTGGAGCTGCTCACCACATCTTGACATCCTTAAGCTCTAGATCTCCCACAATCTCTAGCACATCCACACAACTCAGATCCTGTACACGGTGCTTGTAACTCAGCTGGTGGAACCCGTTAACTGCCACTTTAAACTCCTGAGCTTCACACAGGATGATCATCTGCCATGGAAGAACATGAGGTAGAAGTCAGGATTCAAAGTGCAGATACTACTCAAAAATACAGAGCTACAACAGATAAGATGCACATGCAGGAACTGATGAAATATCTAACTAATCATGGCCTCCATCCTGCATGTTCACAGATATACACTAAAACCAAGTCATCGTTCGTTAAAGTCAACATGAAATGGTTTTGTAAGCCCGTAATGTGGCACATTTCGAAGTGAAACAAAAGGGTCCATTTTTGTAAAGCATCCAATGAGGTACACATTCCATGTTTTCTCATTGTAAGCACTAGCACTATGTTCATCAATACATCTAATGTACAGTTATTCTAGCACTAGCATTCTAGCAAATGTTTGTGTACCCCCATTTAAAATAGTGATAGTCTTTTCACATAATGTACTGAATTGATATATCATTCTAATTAAAAATAATTAACTACTTGCTCGAGTTTTGATTAACTCATTTTAATTACAAAAATTTGTAACAATTCCTTAAAATTGTTACACCCACAAAATAGCATTTGGACATTTTTATAGCATGACAGGAAGTACATATAGAACTAAATGTATCATTTTCTTTTTTGGTCCAGACCATAAGAACCAAGTGAACCGAATTACAAGTGTGAACACAGCCTTAGAGACAAGAAATGTCTAAGAAATCTAAGAAATACCTCAAAGTATTGACCAGGTGAGAAGGGAAAGCTGGGGAGGGAGCGCTCCTCGAACCCCCAACAACCCGACAGGAAAGAGTTTCGAACAAAGGATCCAGTTTTGAAACGAGCGTTTAAATGAAAAGCAATGTCCTCTGAGTTACTGATGCGCAAGTTTACTGTGAAGCTATGGGGATAAAGGAAGATAAAGAAGACATCGGTACATAATTTAATGAGAAATGGGTTAAAAATGTCAAAAAGCATTTATTATATATCTATAATATTCCAGTGGTATTCCTGCTGGTTGTTTTCGTCTCATACCTCTGAGGGGAATCAGTGATCTGCCCCTTCACCATAATGGAATCTCCTGCACTCAATCCTTTTGCAAGTTTGCTCTTGAATGGAAGACTCTGGAGTGAAAAAGGAACACATCTGACAATGGCTTCAAATTCAGCAGGACAAAGACAGCACAATTTACCCAAAACAACCAGTGTCATTGGATTTTATTGTGTCCAGCCACCACAATAATAATTCACAGCTATTATTACCAGGGTGTTGCTATGGAGTCACTAAAGGCTGGAATACACTACACGACTTTTAACATCGAAACAGATTTTTAAACACTAGGCATCACCACACACTTGCTGAGAAATCTGACCATCATGCACTAAACAACTGAGGATCACACTACCAGACTTTTCAAGTCGTTCCAACAACAACAAACTCACGCAGGACGTAGCCTCGTTGCTATGAGAAGCATGACAAAGAAAAAAAAATCTGCTCAAAATATCAAATATGTTGATAGTATCATACGCTGCGTGATTTTCTGTGATTAATCTGTCAACTACAACTGCCCAAAATCTACAGACTAGCTCTGACTTTCTACAACTAGCAATGACTCGTCCAGACTGCAAACGGGGCAAAAATCTGTGTAAAGTTCATGTAGTGTATTCCACCCTTAAGGCAGTGGTCTTCAACCCTGCTCATGGAGACCCACTGTCCTGCAGAGATTAGCACCAACCCTAATCAAACACACCTGAACCAGCTAATCAAGCTCTTTAGGACAGAGATGGGCTGCATCCAAAATCGTATACGTCCCATATAGTAGGCGAAAAACAGTATATGAAAAGAGTAGTATGTCCGAAATCACAGTATTTATAAAAGAGTAGGCAAAAAGTTGATCTACTACTTCCGGCAAGATTCTGAAGTGTGCATACGATCGACACTTTACTATCCCATGAGGCCACGGGAGAGGATTTGTGAATGGCAGTGAAACGACAACTGATGCTGGTAGGTCACATTATAATGACAACATGGTGAATGTAGTCCAGATTACATTCATACTGCACACATCCATACTATACAGAACATACTTTTTTAGCGGTCACAAAGTAAGTACTTATTCAAAGTAAAATCGAGATTTCGGATGCAGCCATGGTCTTATTATTGGGAGATACGGGGGTCCGTGACTCTACCATTAGAGAAAGCAACTTGGATCATGTGTGCCTTGATAACCAATCACATTACAGCCTTGATGTTATTGAATTTCTTTCAGAGTTGTGCGACAATATATCACTGTTTGCGGATACCATAGAAATGAATGAGAAGTTTCATAAACTGAATCCCACCCGTCGCAAAATTGTCTTCTCATAACACAGCATTTTTTCAGTGTAAACTCTAAAAAATAGATAAATCCAAAATGAATATTTAAATGGCAAACATGTTGAAGATTAGCCAATAGGCTGTCAAATTTATTAAATGATAAGCTGTTTTCCACAAAATCAGTTTATAGTGAAGCCTGTCCTCCATTGACATCCAATAAAAAAACTGCCTCTGGTCTTCTTTCCTGCATACAGCAGCATTATGATTTTTTTCTTTTTTTGTTTGCGTCAGGTGTCTTTTCTAATTATGTAATGTCATTACATTGCTGTCTTGCCGACAGCCAATTGCTGCATTGCTGATCGTGGTTTCGAGTGTCGATACATCTGCCCTTTTCAAGGAACACAAGAATGCGCAGTAATCTCAGACAACTTAATCCTGATATTTTAATCCACTCCACAAATTAGTTTGAAGAACCAAATTAGCCGGAGATCAGTTATCACGATTAGAAGATCTAGCATCTGTCAAATCATCTCAGATGTATTTAGCGAGGTACGAAGAACGGACCCCAGGTGAGCAGAAGCAGGCTGTATATAAAGTTTACTGGAAAGTGGGTCTCCATGAACAGGGTTGAAGATCTCTGCTTTAAGGTGTTCCAAGTTCATTGCAATACTGTATGGTTGCTAAGGTGATGCTAAGCCATCTGTTAGGGTGTTATAGGTGGTTCCCAGGGCATTGTTAGCTGGTTGTTAGAGTTTTCTGATGGTTGGTTAACCCTTTGATGCACAAGCTTTTTTTTTTACTTTTCAGGAACACTGATAAACATAAAGGGTGACCAGTAGCATTGATGTATGACAAAAAAATAAAAATTATGAAATATAACATATAGCCTATTATATGAAAAATAATAAGACTTACATCCATCAAATATACAAAAGCAGCCGTGTTGAGATGTGAAATGTGAGGCAGATGAACAGTTTTCTGCAGTAAATATGTTCCTACTTGCAAAAAGGTTTCTATAAGGGTCATTTTTGACCCATGTGTGTAAAATTGATGTAGACATACAAAAAATGTGTTTTTGAAAGTAAGAAAGAAAAAATAAACATAATGTTTTGAAGAAAATCAAAAACAAGATATGTAATGAATACCTGAAATAAATAAATGATACATTTCTTTCAAAGATTCAGCAAAGAATCACTCAGCCATGACTGAAATAACAGAAAATGAATACGGGTCATTTTTGACCCATGTTGTGCATTAGAAGGGTAGTGATACAAAAATGATTTTTATTCAGGAAGTAAGAAAGAAAAAGTGAAAATGAGGATTTGTGATGATCAAAAACAAGTTCATTGAGGAATACCTGGAATACTGAATGATGAAATTAATTTCTTGCAAAGATATAGAAAATAAAAACTCAGTTGGGTTATTTTTGACCCATGTTGTGCATCAAAGATTTAATGGCAGTGTTAGGATACCAAAGCCACGCTGTAGAAACCGAAACCAAGCCATTGACAAAATGTTGTCTCCTTCATCATGCTTGTTTAGACACTATATACACTGTTTCTTGAGGTTATACTCTACCTACAAGTTCCTAATCAGTAAAGGCCTGATTTTAGGGTCAAAGTGACCAAATAATGCCAATGTCCTGGTTTCTGTCCAGACTGTGAGGCACCCACCTCAATTTGATCATTTTGAAATCGAGTTATCCAGTTTGATCTGAAGTCAAAAGTAATGCTGCCACATAAAAATTGCCATCGCATGTGAAAACAATTTCAGGTTTGCCCTTTAGGAAATTATTCAGCCTGACATGTACTCACCGTGTCACCTGACTCCGACATGACTGACTATTGGATGAAAGAGGAGGGGAATGTTATAATTAAACAGCTTCAGCTAAACTATCTATTTTACTGCAAAACAAAGACACACATCACTTCACTAACACACAAACACATAGGTGCACACACACTAAAGTACAAAAGTTTGGGGTCATTAATATGTATTTGTTTTGAAAGAAATTAATACTTTTATTCAGCAAGGATACAATAATCAAAATGTTACCATTTTTACTTCAAATAAATGCTGCTCTTTTGAATTATTAAGCAGTAAATCTGTTTTCAACATTGATAATAATAAGAAATGTTTCTTGAGCATCAAATCAGCATATCTGAATGATTTCTGAAGGATCATGTGACACAAGACTGGAGTAATGATGCTGAAAATTCAGCATTACATCACAGGAATAAATGACATTTTAAAATTTGTAAAAGAAAATAGAAAATGTTTTAAATTGTAATAATATTTCACAATATTAGTGTTTTTACTGTATTTTGCAGCCTTGGTGAGTGTAAGAGACTTCTTTCAAAGCATTACAAAATCTTACTAACCCCAAACTCTTGAACAGTAGTGTGCATATATATATATACACACACACACACACACACACACACACACACACACACACACACACACTACCAGTCAAAAATTTGGAATCGGTAAGATTTTCAATGTTTTTAAAAGAAGTTTCGTCTGCTCACCAAGGCTGCATTAATTTAATTAAAAATACAGTAAAACCAGTAATATTGTGAAATATTATTACAATTTAAAATAACTGTTTTCTGTTTGAATATATTTTATAAAGTAATTTATTCCTGTGATGACAAAGCTGAATTTTCAGCATCATTACTCCAGTCTTCAGTGTCACATGATCCTTCAGAAATCGTTCTCATATGTTGATTTGCTGCTCAAGAATCATTTATGATTATTATCAATGTTGAAAACAGTTGTGTACTTTTTTTTTTTTTTTTTCCAGGATTCCTTGATGAATAGAAAGTTCAAAAGAACAGCATTTATCTGAAATACAAAGCTTTTGTAACTTTATACACTACCGTTCAAAAGTTTGGGGTTTTTTGAAAAGAAATTAATACTTTTCAGCAAGGATGCATTAAATCAATCAAAAGTAACAGTAAAGACATTTATAATGTTACAAAAGATTATATTTCAAATAAATGCTGTTCTTTTGAACTTTCTATTCATCAAAGAATCCTGAAAAAAAAAAAATTATTGTAAACAAATATTTTGTACAATTGTACACAATAAATGTTTCTTGAGCAGCAGATCAGCATATTAGAATGATTTCTGAAGGATCATGTGACACTGAAGACTGGAGTAATGATGCTGAAAATTCAGCTTTGATCACAGGAATAAATCACTTTATAAAATATATTCAAACAGAAAACAGTTATTTTAAATTGTAATAATATTTCACAATATAACTGTTTTTACGGTATTTTTGATTAAATAAATGCAGCCTTGGTGAGCAGACGAAACTTATTTTAAAAACATTAAAAATCTTACCAATTCCAAACTTTGACCGGTAGTGTATATAATATATACATTTATATATAATATACATATTTAAAAAAAAAAAAAAAAAAAAAATCACAATTGCTAAAAACAACATCAGTGTAATCACTTACATAAGGCTGTGATCTTTTGCTCACAACTGCATTTGAAGGTGTGATGGGGTTCTGAAAAAAAAAAATCATCATCCTGTTTACATCCCAAAATGCAGTACAAACCACATCATATCAAACAGTAAAAGTACTGATCAAATAAACAAGTATGTGCATCATGTACTATGTACCCCTGACCTACAATCTACAATTTATCTAACACTATTCTCTACATCTGTCTCTACATTCTCTACTAATCTATATCTGTCAGTCCCACTATCTGTCAGTTTTCAGGTATCTTTAATGCAAATGCAAAAATGTTCTTAAAATATTTGGAACTTTAATTAAAATAAAAAAAAAAGCAAGTTACCTTACTCGCTGAACTGGGAATAAACCCAATGGCCTGAATTTGAACCTTCCCTGATATGGCCAGTGTGTCCACTTTCTTGAGCTCTAACCTGTGCCTGTACTCCAGCAGATGAGAGCCGTTTACTGCCACCTGGAGGCAATAAAACAAAGTATATCCTTATTTTAAAAACAACAAGTAATTTGTGAAATCACAAAACATTTTCCTCTTCTTATGAAGGACAAACAAACTCATGCTTGACAGTGCTATCAACTGAAAGCATGTGAATTAAAAACACAACAGGAAATGACTTGGTGACATCACAGCTCTTAGTAGCTTAGAACAACTTAACTAAAATATATACTATACTATACTATAATATCATATTTAATGTTTGAGGATAAAGTACAACCTCTACAGAATTACATAGGGCCCCTAAAAGGACAGTGATGGCCACAATATGAGATGTAAAGATGAGAGTAAAAATTTAATTTCAATGCTTTTGTGTTTGCTCATGAAAATTTTACATTCCCCCAAGACAGTTAGCATTCACAAATATTTTGCGTTCTCTTAAAAACTTTCCTAAAGAAACTTTCATTTGCACGCAAAACTTTTGCATTTTCTCGAGAAACTCACGCAAAAGTATTTTGCTCCTCGAGAAACTGTTCTCTCACAAATATATAGTTATATATAGTTGGAAGGATATATTATATATATATATATATATCCTTCCATCTCATATTATTTCTATCACCAGTTATGACTAACCCTAAAATATCATGCAGTATCTGTTTTTGCTAAGCTTAGATCTCTATACCACTATGAACATTTTTTTATTTCTCCCCTAACACCTACTGTTGTCTACATTCAAGGTGTTTGTCATCTCAAACAAACAATTCTAATATTTTGAACGCGGGTCCTAAAGCTCTTGCCTTATCCTAACCCTTCTTTTTCCAGTGATATTCTTCTGATTTTTCTTTTTTATAATGTCTCTCAGCCATCTCTCTTTCTACAGTCTTTCTTCAAATATCCCTCTTGATCACTCACTCTCCTCCCCCATCATGTGTGGATACGCCCCTGTCTGCTGATTAGCTACAAGTGTGTTGTGCTGCTCGGTCCACTCCACTTTCAACAGCGTTTATAAGAAGAAATCAATTACTGCACCTTTAATATCCAAAAATGACACAATTCACCTATAACTTCATAAAGTCACTAATGTTGCATCATTTAAAACAAGAGAATGAGATTAAAGCTGACATCAAATGGCTCCAGCGATATTTCCAGAGATAAGTAATAAAACTCAAGTTTATAACCTTGAACAAATCTTTCTGTACAAGTATGATGATCTCAAAGGCAGCGCCGTGCCTGAAGGGCATCAGGTAGTGGATCTCCTCTTTTCCCCAGCACTCCTTCTGCAGCGTGTTACAGACGATGTAGGGAGAGCGCTTGAAGCGAGGATTAAAATGAAAAGCCACATCTGCCCGTGGCTTCACGCTGCTCCCGCAGGTCAGGTCAACCTGAAATCTGCAAGACAATTTACTGCTTCTCACTGTTTGGACCGGATGTGGACAAAATTCAAATGTAATTTAACCATAGGGTGTTGGTAAACCAGGGTATTTTAACAGATTTCAACTGCATTCTTTTTATTATATGGTTGTTAACCATCTTGGAAATTCTGACCATGCTGTCATCATTTATTTTTGCTACTGTTTTAATAAATAGATTTTATTGTTTTACTCCTGTTCTTAACATATGACAATTATTGAATCTAAAACAAACAATTTCAATCATTAATGTGTGAAAATTATTTAAATCGTTCTACATTTTTTTTTTATTTCCACAAACTGTGCCATCATTTTCAACTTTTTTACCACTACTACAGTTTTTTGAACGTTACTGTACTTGGTTACCAAAGAGACAACAGTGTAAATAATAAATTACAACTATTCCCTCCACCTCAAATGCTATAGGACTACCTCAAATACTTTCTGTTTAGGTACTGTAGTGACATTTAACATGGAAAGAAAGGAACATTTTAATATGAAGCCAAATCGAGGTATTTAAGTTCTCACCTGTCGGAATCACTGGGTACACTGCCCTGAATGAGCACCATCTCTCCGGGTTGAAGTCCGCCCAGGATGGTACCAGCATAAGGAATCGTCTACAGGCAGAAATTGGAACCATGAGACATTTTACACACATGAGACTCAGTTTTCCCTACCTAATAAGTCTACAAGATACAATTAACCATTTACGCTTTCAAAAACAGATAACAGTTAAAGTCTAAATTAACTTGTCAGTCTACGTAGTTGAACCATAAGCATAGAAGAATATAAGTAGAGTAAAGCTTACTGGATTCATTACTGTTTGTTTCGCACATGCGACAGACATATTGGCGATGCTGTTTAGAAAGTCTCTTTATATGCTGTTTTACGAGTTAATCACCAGCTGATGAAGAAAATATAAACGCACTCTACAGTTTCACTTCCGCATATGTGAATGACGCATCCAGTGACCAATCAATTGCGATATGAGCGCGACGCGTTCAGTGACCAATCCTTGCGCTATATGAGGGCAACGCATTCAATGTCCAATCATTGCGCTATATGAGCGCGACGCATCCAGTGACCAATCAATTGCGATATGAGCGCGACCCGTTCAGTGAACAATCAATGGGCATCCAGTGACCAATTTGATTTGAGCAGGATGCGTTTAGAGGGGCAAAGTTTCGCGTAACTGTGGGCGATCTCAGGCTGAGACTATTTGGCTAATCAGAGCGCAGTATACTTCCTGACCAATCACGACTCAATGTTTAACGTGACGTTTGGTGCGCTTTTTCTTTCGGAATATTTCTGTTCCAGGAAATTCGGAGTGTGAGAAATGCTTAAATATTTAATTTAAATGAAATAATGTTAGATATTTGCATACGTTGTTCTTGAATTAATGAACTCAGTTTTACTTCATGCATGTCTGTATAAACTAGAACAATGGCAAGAAAGGAGTTTCACTTGAAGTTCAGTCGGAGCACATGACACGGAAGTAGCTGCAAATCATAAACATCTTCATGACAGACTTCAGCAGCAGTTCATAATCATCCATCAAACATGCAAACATACACTCTGCTGTTAATAGTCTCCTGCATTATTGGGTGCTCTGCTCAGTTTTATGTTATAGATGATCGGAATGGATTAGGGAGAGAATTTGATGGAATAGGTGGATTAAGCGGAGGAGGAGTAAGTTATGTTCACTTTTAAAAGTTAGTTTGCGGCTTGCGAACATGTCAATAGTTGTGTCACTTGTTGCGGTTGACAAAGTGTCGCTTTTGTTTTCAGGCCACTTCGCGACTTCTTGTCAACTATGAAGAACCGTATCGGAGTCAGATATTGGATTTCTTATTCAAGGTATTGGGTCACATGAGCTACAGATGTGTGGCATTTAATGATGGACATGCATTGAATAACTGAATGTGTCATTATGTTGTGGGGTTGGTTTTATTCAGCCCAACTTTGGAGCTTCACTTCACATCTTAAAGGTAGAAATAGGAGGCGACGGTCAAACCACAGGTAATCCAAAGTGTCTATCTGTTGTCTGTCTGTCTTGTCCGGATCTTTTAATTCATTCATTAATGCATTAAAAATGGAATTCCTACATTCAAAGACTTGAATACACCTTTTCTATAATGAGGTAGATTTAAAATTAATTCAGGTGGAGCATAAATTAAAATATGGCAGGGTTATACAACTGTCTATATCATAATGAAGAGAAATGGCTAATTAAAAGAATGACATTCCTGAGGGGGAAAAAAACCCCTATTAAGAAGTTTGGCATAATATTTTATTATTTCATAGAAAACAATAGTTTAACTTTGCTGTTTATTTGAAAAACGGTTGTAGGTGAATCAGAGTCATATGATGCGAGTCATGTGGTACAACATGATAAGAAAAAAAAACATTAAACAGGAAATGACACGTTAAAGTTGTACTCTGAAAAATTATTACTCAGCCTACATAGCTTTTTACATTAACTCCACCAAATGTCTAGTTGAGCCAAACAAAATTACAAAAGAAGCCCATCCAGTAAAGCAGCAGTGGGCTGGATAGTAAGGACAGTGGAGTTCAATGAAGCACTTAATGCAGCCGATCTAAGTTTGAATATACCCTTTTCTGATACATATCGGCTTAGAATGTGTTATGGTAACACCCTTTTTTTTTTTTTTTTTACACAGTGTACTTGTTACATTTGTTACATGTACTTGCATGCAAATTATGCATTATTGCATGCAACTAACCCTAAACCAAACCCAATTCCTTACCCTATATTTAGTACATGTAGTTAATTAATATTACTCAGTACTTAAATGTATAATTACACTGAAAATATTCTAAAAGTATAATATAAGTGCCTAACAGTTATTTAATAGACATAATTAAAACTGAATGTGGTGTCTTCGCATTAATCGTAAGGGCTGTCACATCGACCGCAGTGCATGCAGCTCATTTTGTTACAATGCTGTTGATACTGTGGCTCCCTTCCTGGGACTTCAAAGATATACAGGAGGTACAATATGGATAAGGGTACATGTAGGTGTGGGCTTTATAGAGAAAGGGATAAGTAAGGTAATGATAAGGAAGCATCCTTTTATGATTTTAATAAATATAATCATATACAGTATACTGCATATGTTGTTGTTATTACATATTGGTTTATAATGTACTACACTGAGGTACAAATACTATCTGCCACTTTTGCACTATGTATAAATAGCATCTATTAACACGTGCAAAGAAAATACTGCTGTTTTCACTAAGTGTGAATGTTCACAATGTTTGCATTTAGCAAATAACCTCTGCATTATGTAGGCTATATACTTTTTTTTTTTTTAAAGAAGAACATTTTAATAATAATAACAATGCATTTTATTTTATATAGTGCCTTTAAAGCAGCTTCTCAAAGCACTTTACACAATAAAGCATAAAAAACACATACAAAAAAATAAACTGGAGTACAAAAAATGTAAAAACAATTAAGAAAAAACTATCCTAAAAATGTGTTTTAGATGAGATTTAAAAACAGATCGCAAACATGTCTGTGGGTCAGCCAAAAGACAAGCTTGAGAGAAGCGCAAATGATGCTTGGGAGTATATAAAGTTAAAAGTGCAGACAAGTACTAAGGGACTATGCCTTATATGTGAGCATAAGCTGCTGAATTTTGCACACATTGCAATTTGTTGAGTGTGGTTTTAGGGTTTTAAGCAAAATGTGCATTGCAGTAGTCAATGTGTGAAAAAAAACAAATGTATTGATAAGCTTTTCAGTGACAGGAAAGGATAGCATAGGGCGAAGTCTAGCAATATTTCTGAGATAAAAAAGGAATTCTTAACAGTTTATTGCATGTGTGGACCAAAAGACAAACTCGAGTCAAATATAACTCCTACATTTTTTAATTCAGTTTGGAACTCCAAAACAGTGCCATCCACGTTTAGAATTGGTGAACCAGCTTTATGAAGGTGATGAGGAGAGCCAATGAGCAAAACCTGTCTTTTCACTATTAAGACAGACAATTTTGTGTCATCCGTTTTTTTTTTTATTTCAGAAATGCAGTGTGAGAGAAAAGGAACATCCACATTTTAGAGTTGATATAAATCTAAATATCATCTGCATAGAAGTGATCATTAAGCCTGAGTGATCTTAGAAATCCAAGAGGAAATATATAAATTCTAAAAAGTAAGGGGCCTAAAATTGAACCCTGAGGGACACCAGTAGGGACAGAGCCAGTTTCAGACCTGAAAACACTCATAAAAACAAACTGGCAGTGATCAGAGAGATAAGATTTAAACCAGGTTAAAACAGGTATTTAACTTCTCTAATCTGCGTTCCCACTGACATTGATTACATTGCTTGAGGTCGGATCATTGGTAGTAGCCTTTGCGGCTTCTCTGCTCGTTTGCATAAAGTTGAGCTCAGTTTAATATTGTTGCATCACCAGTGGTCACTGACACTCATGTTGCTGAAAATCGCCAATTCTCATAGTAAATAAATGCTGTCCTGTGTCTTTGACATGTGAAAAATGTTTTTACACTTAATTATAAAAATATTTTACACTTAGTGTAGACTGAAACAAACCATTGTACAATGCCCAGTCTCGGCAATTTAGGTTTTCCAGAAACACAATTAAGATTCCATGTTGGGATTACTACAGGTAAAGGTTACTTACTTTTTTCTTTCTGTTTGTTTGACAGATGGGACAGAACCCTCTCACATGCACAGTAAGGATGAAGGGAACTTTTTTCGTGGATATGAATGGTGGCTTATGAAAGAAGCCAAGAAGAGAAATCCAAACATCAAGCTGATTGGTAATCGATTTGTTCCGTACTGCATTTGCCATTTATATTATAAGGACTGAAATAATATTGAGAAGATCACTGATATTTGACTTGATTCAATGCTTTGATTTTGAAGGTCTTCCCTGGGCATTTCCAGGATGGGTTGGATATGGAACCCAATGGCCTTACTTCTTTCCAAATGTTACTGCCAACTATATTATTACATGGATCATGGGAGCAAAGCAGCATCATAACCTTGACATTGATTACATTGGGGTATGTATGCTCTAGCTTATAATTATGATTTCTGTTACTGATGTCTGTTTTAGAGGGAACATTTATTTGAACTTCTCGTTTTGATATATTTTTCAGATATGGAATGAAAAAATATGTGACCCAACATACATTAAGGTAAAAAAAAAAATAGTAATTTTAGTTCCAAACAGCCTAACCACATTGGCAATAAGATCATCAATATTTCAGTCAGTCCAAATATGTCTTTCTGTCATTTACATAGGTGCTGAGAGAAATTTTGGACACAGCTGGTTTTTCAAATATTGGCATCATTGCTGCAGACGGAGACTGGTCCATTGCAGCTGCCATGCTGAAGGATCCATATCTGAATGATGCTATTGAGGTGATAGGGTGAGCAGTTTGGTACCTTTGGCCTTAAAAACCCATATAATCAGCCAACTAGCTGAGCTATTTAGTGTAAACTAAAGTGCAGTTAGAATTTACAGTCTTTATAGTGTCCACTATCCAGGCACTAACACGGTGAAGGAAGCTCTGTGGACGGAGAGAAAGCTTTGGTCGTCTGAAGATTACAGCACCTTCAATGACGAGATTGGTGCCGGATGCTGGGCTCGCATTTTAAACCAGAACTACGTGAACGGCAGAATGACCTCGTGAGCTGTTTTCAGAAACCTTTCGCTAGCTCTGCAATACACATCCATATGCTGATGTGCTCAGAGATGGACTGCTTTGTTTTAGGACTATATCCTGGAATTTGATAGCAAGTTACTACGAGAATCTGTCCTTTGGTGGAGATGGGCTGATGACAGCGGAGGAGCCCTGGAGTGGACATTATGTAGTGGAATCTCCGATATGGATGACTGGTAACATGTTTCTAATATTCACCTGCAAATGCTGCTATATAAGTTGTGAATTTTAACACCTTCAGTCTGGCACCAATTTTGGGTACAACCTCTCAAATTTTGGAATAAAAACTGTAGCACAACTGCAGCACTGCATATATATATATATGCAGTGCTGCTTGAAAGTTTGTGAACCATTTGCAGAATCTGTGAAAATGTGAATAATTTTAACAAAATAAGAGGGATCATACAAACTGCATGTCATTGTTTTATTTTGTACTGTCCTGAGTAAGATATTTTACATAAACGATGTTTACATAAAGTCCACAAGACAAAAAAATAGCTGAATTTATAAATATGACCCAATTCAAAAGTTTATGAACCCTTGATTCTTAATACTGTGTGTCATTACCTGGATGATCCATGACTGTTTTTATGTTTTGTGATGGTTGTTCATGAGTCGCTTGTTTGTCCTGAGCAGCTAAACTGCCCAATATTCTTCAAAAAATCCTCCAGGTCCCAAAAATTCTTCAGTTTTCCAGCATCTTTTGCGTATTTGAACCATTTCCAGCAGTGACTGTATGATTTTGAGATCCATCTTTTCACACTGAGGACAACTGAGGGACTCAAACATAACTATTAAACAAGGTTCAAACATTCACTGATGCTCCAGAAGGAAACACGATGCATTAAGAGCCGGGGGGTGAAAACCTTTTGAATTTGAAGATCAAGTAATATTATACTTAATTTGTCTTCTGGCAAACATTTAAGTGTCTTCTGTTTCTTCCGAAGGGCAGTACTAAATGGAAAAAAAAAAAAAAAAGATATTCAAACAAAATAAAAAAAATGTGGACATCTTTATCCTGTTCAAAAGTTTTCAACCCTGACTCCTTAATGCATCATGTTTCCTTCTGGAGCATCAGTGAATGTTTGAACCTTTTTAAATAGTTGTGTTTGAGTCCCTCAGTTGTCCTCAGTGTGAAAAGATAGATCTGAGAATCATACAGTCCCTGCTGGAAAGGGTTCAAATATGCAAAAGATGCTGGAAATCTGAAGAATTTTCAGGACCTGGAGGATTTTTCTGAAGAATATTGGGCAGTTTAACTGCTCAGGACAAACAAGGGACTCATGAACAACCATAACAATACAAAAAAATGGTCGTAGATCATCCAGGTAACTACACACAGTATTAAGAATCAAAGGTTCACAAACTTTTGAGTTGGTCATTTTTATAAATTCAGCTATTTTTTGTCTTGTGGACCATATGTAAACATTTTATATGTAAAATATCTTACTCAGGACATTACAAAATAAAAAATAACATGCATATTGTATGATCCCTCTTATTTTGTTAAAATTATTCACATTTTCACAGATTCTGCAAGTTCACAAACTTTCAAGCAGCACTATATATTTTTAAAAAAAACTGGGTACAATGAGATGACAATATTCAACCTTCAACCATCAAACAGTAAAAAAAGGAAATTTAAAAGAAAATTTAAAAATGTAAAAGCATTAACAAATTACGACAACAGACCATGAAAAAGTCAAGCTCATTTATTTCCGTAGCAATATTATGGACGTGTTAAAGGTGCAATATGTAAGAATTTTGCAGTAAAATATCCAAAAACACCTAAGCCAGTGTTATATATTTTGTTCAGTTGAGTACTTACAATATCCCAAATGTTTCCAACTATTTGTAAATCGTGAGAAAATTGCAATTTTAACCAAGGCTCTGGGACGTGTGAGGAGTCGCCTGTCAATTGCATCATACCCGCATTACCCTCGGTTTCCGGTTTTTATTTTGTAGAAACCACGGAAACACCAAAGACGCTTTGATATTTACATGTTTTAATAGACAAGGGAACAACTGTTTTGATATATTTATAGACAGAAAACTAATTATTGTTATATAGCTCAACACGTTTAGTATTATTGTTTAAATCTAGTTTTCTTGATTTTTTTTTTTTTGCAAAAACCATGCTTTACCATGCCTCAGAGAAAAAAAAAAAAACTATTTTGTGAAGTAGCTAACATAGCATAAGCAGATGCAGCTTTATTTTTTGTAACAGTAATACAGAATTTTCTCCATCATACAATACATTCTAAAATCAATCTAGCTTACTGCAGTGTGTCTCAAACAAGTGTCTCACAGCAGCCGACGAGCGAACGCACAGAATAACGTTAAAACATTTTCAACACACTCAAATGTATCTAATATGATAAACAGAGCTGCGTTACCTCATACTCATGATCGGAATAGCGGAAGCAACGCCAGCGACGGTGTCATTATAAAAGTTCCGCTGCTCGTGAGGCGTGTGTTGCGCAATCGCTCCAGCGGCCTCGTTCAGCTCCCACAACACTCGGTCCTGCTCTGCTTCATACTACAGTAACGTTAATAATCGCATCCATGTACATGATTTCTTCCCGAGTCCTATCTCATCTCTATTCCACCGTCCGTTGAGGTGAAGACCACATGTCCCAAGATTCCGTGCTCAAACTTGGCGTCATCAAGCTACACCTTTGTTTTGAATAGGCCTCTAGCGACCTCTAGTGGACAGAAAATATTACATATTACTCCTTTAAATATCACTGTAGTAATATATGTCTGTATTATGTAACATATGCTGCCTTAATCAAAAATGTTAACTGAAACATGGAGTGATAATATTTCAAAGTGATTTCTGTCATTTTGACGGACAATACATTTTGTATTTACCTGCTTTAGAAACATTCCAGCAAACACTAGGATTAGAAGTGAAAAGTGGAGACAATTACATTTTAAAGCAAATGTGTGAAAACAAACCTGGAAAGAGACGTGAGGATTTGGGGAGAAAAATGAGAGATTCTTAGTGCATTCCAGTGAATTATTAATGAGATTTATTGTAAATTAAATAGGGTGAGCAGACCACAAATGTGCAGTATATGTTGTCTTTTTCATACTGTTACAAAGGAATACAAAGGGAAAAAATAAAATATTCAGGAGGAAAAGAAAGCAGCTCTAGATATTCTTGTCACATTAAAATACCAAGCATTACGTCCTGACATCTGAAAATAGAATGTTAAGGAAATTTTACAGCTCATTCAGTCAAACTGATGTATAAGGATTATTTGTAGAACAACCTTATGATTTGAAATTTGTTCAGTCTTTCTGAGTGGAACTTCCCCAAACCGGAAGTGCCTCTCATAATCTAAAACACTGTAGGCTAGTTAGCAAAAAGGTGGATAAGCCTCCCTTTCTCAAGCATCCAAATTACTGCCACTTCCCATCTGTCGTTCTTTTCCAGATAACGGAATGGTATAGATACAGGAATAAATGAGTAGAATGAAATGACTTAAATTTATTTAAGAAATAGTTCAAGTCGAGACAAGTCACCTTTATTTATATAGCGCTTTATATAATACAGTTTGTTTCAAAGCATCTTCACTGTGATGAACAAGAAAAGAACGGCCAATGATGCAAACTTCATCATATGAGACAAAATGTGCTGTAAAGCAGCTTTAAAAAAGAAAACTGTCATTATACAGCTTTAAAGTTCATTAAATTATGAAATCAGTTCAATTCAGCTATACGCATTGCTGTTATTCACTTTGAGTCAGTTTAATATTGATTCAGTTCAATAACAGTGTTGATGCTGCAAATTTTTTCAATTATGAAACATCAAAGTCAAAACGGCTATAAAGCAGCTCTGCAGAAAACAGTGGTGTCATCATCATTCAAGTGTTGTTCTCCTCTAATAGTGTCATTGCTGTCAAATCGATAATGTTACTGAATATGAAGTATCTTATAAACCCCAACTAACAAGCCAAAGGCAACAGTGGCAAGAAAACCATCAGAATCTAATTTTAAAGTTTAAAAAGATATTGTAAAAGTAATTCAAACTGTATGAGTCAAGCAGTCCAAGTCTTCTAAAGACACCTATATATTATGAACAGATTTCATTCAGGCTTTTATCTACATCAATGCAAATACATAGCGCACATCATGTATGGTAAAAGGAATCCCAAGCATGCATGCTTGATGTGCGAGAACAAACCTCATTGGTTAACACAGAAGCTGAAATGTGCTTGAGTGGCTCGCAAGAACAAACCTCATTGGTTCTCACGCACCAAGTAAGCCTGTGGGACTGAGAATGGGTTGTTGTAGCAGATGAATGTCAGTTATTTCCTTGATGAGTGTTGAGTTTTGTTTCTTTTTCTTTTAAGAATTTCTTTTATTTCTTTTTCTTGTAGCACACACAACTCAATTTACACAGCCAGGTTGGTTTTATCTACAGACGGTGGGGAATCTCACCAGTGGAGGAAGTTATGTGGCTTTAACAGATCGTAAAGGGAACTTAACAATTGTTATTGAAACCATGGTGGGTGGTTGTTTATTTTCTTAAGTCTTGTGAAGGTCACAAGTTTTAGTGAATCATTTAACTGACCTCTGCACAATATGAACTCCTTCCTGTCTCCTTTTGTAGACACACAATCACTCTCAGTGCATTCGTCCTCCTCTACCGTACTTTGATGTCTCCCCTCAGATGGTCACATTTCGGCTCAAAGGCTCTTTTGTAAGTGCAGTTCTGTCTGTTCTTGATATCTCTATTCATTTATTTCTTAACCTTAAGGCTTAATTTTATGTTTTATGCTTTCAACTTTTTCAGGCACATCTCACTGACCTTCAACTGTGGTACTCAAAATTGGATTCTGAGACCAAAAAAGATACACTCTTTGAGCTGAGGAGTCCTATTAAGGTATACTTCAATCAGTCCATGTTTGATGTCTAAACACATTGCAGAATTGGCAGTAAAGGAACCGTCCTGTTTCCACACAGGTCCATAATGGTTCCTTCACCTTAAAACTGGATGTTGATGAGGTTTACACAATCACAACACTCACCACTGGGCAAAGAGGCTTCTACCCAGAGCCCCCCAAATCCCGGCCGTTTCCGAAGAATTACTCTGATGATTTCACTATTGGTAAGGAATATTAATGTCAACGGGAAACAACTGCCATTGACTCAACTGAGAATTGACTCAACTGTCAATTCCTAACAGCATTTCTTTTTATTCCAAGATGACCCTCCATTTTCTGAGGCTCCGTATTTTGCTGATCAAACCGGCGTGTTTGAGTACTTCAGAAACAGCACAGATAATGGCTCACATGCCTTTACCTTACGGCAGGTGATCACTGAACGGCCCGTCACCTGGGCTAGAGATGCCGACCAGGCTATCAGCATCATAGGGGACTACAGTTGGTATGTTTGTCCTCGGAACTGTGATATTTTGATGAGCCAGCGAAATAAGTGTGAAGCACACTTTACTCAAACTTGCATCATCACAACATTTTATTTGTAACATTATGGTCAATCAATCTTCCTCAGACTTACAACATACAAGTATCAGTAAATTTAAAAACTTACAGCTGTTAATAATGAAAATGGTCACAACTCCAATTACTCAGCCAAAATAGAAGAAAATGAGAAAAGAAAGTTCAAATACCTCTTACAAATTAATCAAAAAGAGAACAAAAACACAATTCTGCACCCAAATTAAGTTTATCCTGTAGAATTTAAAATATTGTTCAAGACATTTGCATTACAAAAATATATACCATTAGGGTTAGTTCACCCAAAAATACTCACCCTCTTGTCGTTCCAAAGACTTTCATTCATCTTCGGAACACAAATGAGCCAGTTCTGTACTCTTCATTGACAGATATGCAACTACCACTTTGACGCTTCTAAAAGTGCATAAATAATGTATCAAGAGGTTTAGTCCAAATTTTCTGAAGAGACAGGATATGATGAATAGTTTGAATTTAGACTTTTAATCACATTTAACATTGCACATAAACAGAAGCTCAACCGAACCTGCTTGACATGCAAGAACAAACCTCAGTGGTTCTTGTGAAAGCTTAAACGCGCTGCGTAACACACAAGAATGAACCTCATTGGTTTTTGCCTGTCAAGTGAACATGCTTGAACTTCTGTTAATCATAACTGATGTGTGCATTGATGAATGTTTATATGTGAATAAAATCCTAAATGAAATCTGTTAAACGTTATAAAGTGATTGTGTCTCTTCAGAAAATTTGGACTAGACCGCTCGATCCATATGGATTATTACAATCTCTTTATTAACTTTCTGAAGTGTCAAAGTGGTAGATGTGTAGTTGTCATTGGAGGGACAGAAATCATTAAAAATGTCTTCATTTGTGTTTTGAAGATGAGCGAAAGACTTACGGAGTTGGAACAACGTAAGGGTTGAGTAAATGAATTTTAAGAGATGCCAGTGCAAGTTGCTTTCAGTTAAAACCACTCAAACATGCATTTTAGTCTGGGTAAACTGGGGGATAAGTATAAATATCTACAATGGATGTCTACAATGCTAATGAATTTAATGATTCTTAATGAGTTGTTTTTAAATGTACTGATTTTTGAGTGTTGTAAGCCTGAGGAACGTCAATTGACCAAAATGTTCCAAATAAAATTGTGATGCAAGTTTGAGTAATCTTTTGGATTTATACATTTAATTTGGACGTCCAAATTTATATTGGACATTTATCCGCCCCACCTATGAATGAATGATTTGGGTGTGCGAGGCTCTATATTTTTTTATTTAGAACACACACTTTTCAAGATATTTTATGAGATGTTTTACTCAATAGTTCAGTTCTATAGTAAATGAGATTGATTAATTCTGCCTCATAATTAATCAAATATATCCAAACTTCACTCTTGTGTAACTAGGACAGACCTCAATGTGTCCTGTGAGGTCCTCATTGAGACCCCCGTCACTGGAGGTGTGTTCCTGGCGGCCAGGGTTGACCAAGGTGGAGAATCTGTCAGAAAAGCAAAGGGTGTCTTTTATTGGCTTTTTGCAAATGGAACCTATAAAGTGACAAATGACATAGGTAACAATTTTATGTTTCCATTTCTAAATATTTTGAATACAATGTGTTAATGTTTGGTTATATCGTTCTAAAACGGGTTTGAAATTAAGTTTTCACTCACCAGCCAATTTTTAAGGTACAGCATAAAGTTACAGGCCATTTAGAACTTCTACTAGCCAAAACAAAAATATTAGAAATAAACCAGATTATCAAAATTACAGCCGACAACATGTCTACACCATGGCATAACTGCTAGAAGCTGTCCACACTGTATGCGACAAAGTAACTGTTGCAAATCTATTTGTTCTTCATGTCAGAAGTAGCTCAGTATCGACGATAGAGATATTATTTTCTGATGGCTGATGCCTTTGGTGATATCAAAACAATAATTGGCTTGTTGTACCATTATTGTATTAGTTTCACATTAATGTAAAGTGCCCCTATTGTGCTTTTTCGAATATTACCTTCCATGCAGTGTGTAATATAGCTGTCTGTGAATGTAAATGGTCTGCAAAGTTTACATCTTTTGTAAACTTTATTTTTTCCGCATCTTTTGCACATGTGGGTCAGTTCAGGATCGTGACCTGTTCACACTTGAATCTGATATTGGCCACAAAATAATGTGAACAGCCACAGAAAGAAAGAAAGAAAAAGAAAAAAAAACTCAGATCTGAGCAATAAATCAGAATTGAGCACTGTGAACATAACCTAAGGCTATGTTAACACTGTCACCCCAAATCTGATTATTTGTATATCCAATTGGAATCTGATCTAAATGAATTATGACTCTCCACACTGTGTATCAATACTTTTCGAATCTGATTTGTATGTCCATGGTGTTTTTTTTGTTGTCCAAAATATCTGCATTTGTTTCTATGCCAATGACGATGCATTGGTAGGCATACGCAAAAAACAACAACAACCGCAACATGGAGGTGTTTGCAATACAGATGTTGTCTTATTTACAACATTACAATGTGTAGCCATCGTGCTGGACTACTGCATCTTATGAGGCAGCGGCAGAAACGTTGGAGGCTGGAATGAGCGGTTTTATTCTGTGCTGTCTTCTCCACCGGTCTCAAAACGGTCTCCTATATTGTCATTTTCCTATGCAACACAACATTTTTCTTTATCACCAACTCCATCTTTGTAAATAATTAAATAAATTAGTAAATAAATAAGTAAATTAATGATCAAGTAAGTTAACTATTGCTCCCTCCGCCCCATGATAATATTGTGTATTGGCGATCTCACAGGCTGACGATATGACCAGTGTTGGGGGATAACTCAAGTAACACAAGTTATGTAATGAGATTACTTTTTCCAAGTAGCTAGTAAAGTAACGCATTACTTTTAAATTTACAGGAAAATATCTGTTACTTTTTCGAATAAGTAATGCAAGCTACTTTGTTTTTTTTTTTTTTCAATTTATTAACTGACAGCTCTCCTGTCCACATGTTGAGGGAAATTGAGAGTAAGTGCAGAGGCGTTGTGTGAGCTGTGTGTAAATATGGTGTTTATTGTAGTTCTAGATAAATGTGAACATGCATTTACTCCTCTCACTTGCACCAAAACAGAGTCAGTATTTTCAAAATGAATAAAAACTGAATGAAATGCAAACTCAGAATATTACGCAAAACTGCACTAATTAAATGTTAAATGACACAAATATACTTTATGTACTTAATCTCACTTTATTAACCAATGTCTTTGCTGCTGACCTTCGATGGTCCAATTCAACCATACTAATAAGCAAAAATAACATTAGATAAACCTCACATTTGTTTCATTTTTTGTCTTTATTGTTGAAAAGTGCTTAACTTTCTTGTCTGAGCTATGCCCTCTACTGTACAGGCGAATTTGCATTTCCATACATTTTTAGGGAGTAATGCAACATTTTAATGCATTACTTGTAAAAGTAACTTTCCCCAACACTGGATATGACTATGGAGAATATCGCACAACACATCGGTGCCAATGGAAGTAGCTTTAGAAATAAATATTTTATTTGATTCAACAAAGAATTTATTACACACAAACTTTAAGGCTTCAAAGGCCATGTTTTTTTTAGAAGCTGCATCTGAATTGGTATTTAGATATATTTACAGACCAAAACATGGATACCAACATTCTTCAAAATATCTTCTTTTATGTTCTGCTAAAGAAAGTCATACAGGTTTGAATTCAGGAATGAAATTAATTTAGGAATGAAAGTGTGTTCGACTTTAAGCAGTGCTGCGCAGACCAATCATTGTATGACATCAAAGTACCGCAAGAGCAATTCGAAAGCATACGATCTGCTCTCTAATCGTTCTCGCGGTACTTTGATGTCATACACCAAACTGTCTGCGCAGCACTGCTTCTAATGGAACACACCTAATGGCTTTCTTTATGAATGGGCCATTGAATCATTGGTTCACCCCATTGATTCACTCAAAACGTGGATTCATTCAGAAACGAAACACCAATGTGTGTTGCTCAGAGATGCACAACAGTTCTGCTCTGGCTTTATAGGTAATATTTTTGTTGGAAAATATTAACAAAAACAGACAATATTGTGTGTAAAATATATCACAACATTAACTTCTTATTGAACTGTTGTACAAAAATATCAATTGCACTCATGCTATTCAGGATAAAGTGTGATATTGGTTAATGATATCATATCACATAGGCCTATATATGAGACAAAAACTCATATGGGGCATTTTTGCCCTGATATCTTGAATTTTAGGGGCATATAACTGCATACTATAGGCTCCATCACGCAGTGAGTTGTTGCCCTGCATCATGTTTGTCACCAATCAACTATATGAAATGTAAGATGACAACGTAGGTCTAGGGCGGGTGCGTTAAATTATTAATTTAATGCATTAAATCGACAGCCCTAATTGTGACTGATCTATATTTTTCATTCTAAAGGTGGAAAGAGAGTTCTTGCTGAAGGGCTGTCAGGAACAAGGGCAGGTGTATGGTATACCTTAACCCTTAGTGTCAAGGTAACATCTACACACATATGTGCAACCTTTTAACTATCTATTATGTCTTTGTTCTTAAATGTGCATCTTTTGGTCTGCAGGGATATTTTGCCTCAGGGATGCTGAATGGCTATCCACTGTGGAAGAATGCTGTTGTTCTCGAACCTAAGAATGGCTGGGCTGCACTAGGAACTTTCTCTTTTGAATATGCACAGTTTGATAATTTTGAAGTAAATGCAGATTGATTTCCACTTACTTTGATAGGTGCATTCGGAATTACTGTAATTATGAAATTCCGACTCGAAAAAGCTTCAAGTCATTGTAGAACTCTTAATTACAAAAAGAGCTATGACTCGTACCACGTGACCACTGCCACCTGACTACTACAGATTCATTTTCCTGTTGAAAATCTTGCCATATAATTCTGAGGATGTGAACATAAGTTGTCATGCTTAAAATTACAGTTACTACAACATGGCGTGAATTCAGCATTTTGCTGCATTGACACCTTTCACCAAGTTTCTTCAGATTTCTTCAAAATGTCTTTATTTCAGTGCAAAAATAACACTGTGATGAATGTCTTATTTTATTTTATTTGGTGATTTGCCTTTTTTACTGGAATGATTGGCTTTATTTTTAGGATTTATAAATGCGGAATCTGTGTGTGAGATGTTAATCTTCAAAAAGGGACATGTTTATCAAAGTAGACAGTGAATGACTTGCACTACCAGTTTAAAGTCTGAACTTATTAATGGAATTGGTTTCACATGATTTTAAAAATCTTGATATCTTTATATACAGAATTAAAATTGAAAACAAATTTGTTTGAATAGAAACAACTTTATATAGTAAACAATACTGTTTAAACATAAAATGATAAAAGAGACCTGACTTACACAAGAGCAGTCTAGACAATGTACATAGAGATGATAAATGTTCTAGACAAAGTAGGTAATTTTACCTGATTTAAACCTAAGAATGATGGGATCATGATTAACCTAAAAAATGATGAAATGATTCTGAATAAACTTGTATCATGAATGATCATTTATCATGTCACAAGCACTTACATGCCAGCTTTACCTCTGTGTGAAATAACAACTGTATTACACTTACATTAAATGTTTTTGGCATTAGCCATAATGTTTGCATGTTTTAAATTTGATTAAAAAATGGTTATTTGGTTTTGTCTAATATAAGTTATTGGCATGAGGCATACACAATGTATTATTTTTCTGGAAATTATTTTTCTGTTGTAAATGTTTTGTAGTACGGAGCCCCTAAATGGACATGGTGAAGAAAAAAAGATGCTTGAGTTCGCTTCCAAAATGTTTGCAACACACTCCAGTTGGGACAGAGACATGTTTACCACTGTGTCACATCACCTTTCATTTAATTACACTTTTTAATCATTTGGGAATTGAGGATACTAACTGTTGCAGTTTTGCAAGTGGAATTTTTGCCCAATCTCACCTAAGCTGCTCAACAGTCTGATTCTCCTTTTCATGATGGGCCATACACTTTCAGTAGGAGATAGATCTGGACTGCAGGCAGGCAGTCAAGCACATCCATTCTATGGTGTAGAGTGTCTAAAAACCTGGCACAGGCCTGGCACTGACTTGCTTCCCAGGAAGGATGTCATCTTGATGGCAGTTTAAGTCTCTGTACAATCCCAATTCACGTCAACGGTACCTTCACACATATGCATGTCACCCATGCCATTTGTACTGATGCACCTCCATACCTTGACAGATGTTTGCTGCTGCACCTGTCGCTGATGAAATTCTGGATGGTCACTTAGGTCTTTGGGACTGAGAACTCGATGTCCGTTTTTCCCAAAAACATGCTGAAACGTGGATTCATCTGACCACTCTTCTTAAAAATGATAATAGAAGGTGCAAGGCGAATATCCAGATTCCATAAGCGAGGGGCAGCAACTTGACGCCATTTCTGCATAGAATTGATGTATATGTTTCTCCTTGCGTAACAGAGATTCAAGTTGCATTTCTTGATGCAGCACACTGTGTTCAGTGACAACGATGAGCCCATGTGGATGTATTCAACACAGCAACATGGTTTCTCATGCACTGCCATCTTAACTGAAGGCTCGAGGGTCACACACATTCAACAAAAGTTTCCTGTCTTGCCCGCCTACATGGACTGAGATTCATTTATTTATTTGCAAAAACAAAAAATAAATAAATACGCTAGTAAGTAAATCCATAAATAAATAAATCCCCGAAATTATACATAAATAAACCTATAAATAAATAAATGTGCAAATAAATACATAAATGCATATTCCTGCATAAATAAATATATAAATAATTAAATGTGCGTGGAGATAAATAATTGAATAAATAAAATGAATGTTGGGGGCGGGGGGAGGGGGGTTGTGTTAGCATTTTCTTTTTTAACCGTTTATTCATTTTTGAATGTAGCTCCGTATTAATTTTTCTTTGGCGCAACGTGCTAAATAGAGGGTTGTCAATCAAACATCAGAAGGCGGGCTCTATGCCTCTATTCGTTTTAAAAGCGCCATTGTCTGACACTGTTGAAAATAGTAGTACGCTATTTGCTGATTAAATTCTTTCAGAATAGATGCATCTATATACACGCTTTAGGTCAGTTAGCAGCTACATTTGATGTGGTTTCTACCTCCATAATATTTCAATCCGAATCGGCACATGACAGCGCAGATAAGTTAAACTGTTAATAATTTAAATCATTTGTTAAATGTTGCTTGATAAAGATAGTGCTTATGATGATTGTAAAAAACAAGATGAACGTCATCCTTCACTCCTTCATTTGTAAAATCATAAATTGACTTTTCACCACTTTACTATTAACCGGTTCGATGACGCATTAGTGTTACTGAAATCTGATTGGCTTGATGATTATATATGTGGAAAAGGGCAAATTTAATTCATCTAGACTCTAGATAAATTAAATTTGCCCTTTTCCACATATATAATCATCAAGCCAAGATTCTAGAGTTTATAATAAGATGAAGTCCGATTTATCCTCCCTTGTGCCTTTTTGCACAGAAGCCATGATCCATTAGACTGTAAGTGCCTTAATTGAAGTGGATGCTTTTGCTCAATTATGAATAATTAAGATTTTGGAAACGAAAAATTCCACGGATTATAATTAAAATAAGATTAACTGGACAGAAAGAATAAATTTCATATGTATTAAAGAAAGCATGAAAATTAAATTTATAACTATTCAGTAAATGTGTTCAGATTCCATGTGCACTCACGCGCTCTACTCGTGTGCACGTGCATGCATGCATATGAGTGATTCGAATTTTAGTTGCTATAGCGACGCATGTTATGAATTCTGACTGAATATATACACTCGAACCGATCGCTATCTGTTGGTTGAGAGACGAGGCGAATTCACAGACTTTTGCAGAGTATTTTCTGTGCGAATCTTCCGATTTTGAAGCTGTTCGGCTGATTTCTGAGAGGAGACTTTTATTCTAGAAGGACATCGCAGGATATATCCTTTATATAGAGTTATATTTTTTAAAGAGTCCATATTATTTCTGAGGATACTTTTATTTTATTTTTCTATTCCTATTTTAGAAGGAGTTTGGTTTAATTTAATTTTTTTTTATTTAATTTTTTTTTTTTTTTTTGGTAGGAGTATTTCTGTGGAGAGTTGTATTGTATTGTATTGTATTTTGTATTGTGTTTTGTATTGTTTTTGTTGCAGTTTGCAGGAGGATGTCGATGGCTCACATGATGGGTGAAAGAGGAGGTGAGTGCTTTAGTTTTTAATTTGTTTATGGTATGTTATGGTATGATGTAGCCTACAACAATTGACTACATTAATGTGAAGAAAATTGTGTGAGGTAACCCATTTGATCCCCCAAGTGATCACATGTATTTGATTATTTGCATGTGAAATAAACTTTTCAGTTTGAGTAACCAAGGTAACAATTTGTAATTGACCACTGACATTGATTGTTGATTATTATTAAAACATTAATAACTATGCAGTGTCTGAATGTGATGTTTGGAGACCCAGTTCTGATGACCGTGATCAGGATCCGCTGCCAGACCCGACCCAGACACAGAGCCAGGAGCTTCCTGGATATTTAACACCTCTGTCTTCTGAGTTGGCTGTTTCTGTGTCCACAGGTCATGCTCACAGGAAGAGGGAGTGCCAGAGCGGTCATCAGGCGTTAAGCCTTAGCAGCAGAGGCTCATACGAACTTGTTTGGAGGTGGAGCGGTGATGGAGCGGATAGCCGAAACGACCAGAGCAGTTGCAGCAACAGGTGTTTGTCCAGGACCAACAGCCTCGAAGGGTTGCTGTGCCCTCCGCTGCCAGGTCAAGTTCCTGTCGAGCCAGCAGAAACTTCATATGGCCTAACTGCTCATGGTGCCATGGAGGCTTCTGCTGTGAACAAGAGCTCAACAGGTGAGATTGAAATAAGGCTGGGCAGTGTATAGTGGTACTTGCACTGTCTGGCACATACCTAAAACACGCACACAGAAAGCCTCTTCTCAGACAGCATACGATCCCGAATAGAATTCTATTTCACGACTTATTGCTCTTGAATTGTCAAATACACACAAAATTGTCAAAATGGCTGTCGTGCCGAGTGTTACAGTGTCGGTTATGTCATAAATAAGACATTGCTATGTATTATTTGATGTCAGAGATGTTTCTAATAGTTGTGTTTTCAATTGTTTTTCTTCATTTCAGAAAAACCTACAGAACATAAGAAGAGGAAAGGAATTCTTTCTTTCCTCAACAGGCTATGGAAGGCTATGAAGCGTCCTTTCCGGTGCTGTTGCCACTGTAGTGCTGTGGATGTTGTGGAGCCTTTTGTCCCTCCACCAGATCTGGAGCCAGAGCCTGATCCCAAGCCACCATCACCTGCGCCAGATCACTCTGGCATCAAGCAAAATAATGGTAAATCATCATTATTTCTCCAACATCTTTCTCCTACAGTATTGTCATCTTGTTTTCCACTAAAAATATTTTAACACAAACAGCACTGATATTTTTTAAATAAAGCAATGGATCTAGCAAGCTCATATATTTCTCATATTGTTCTGTTTGTTTTTTTCAGAGTCCTTTGAGTCTCTCTATAATGTGGGAGAAATTATTGGATGTGGAGGATTTGGCAGTGTTTATGAGGGAACACGCAAATTTGATGGCAAAAAGGTAAATCTTACCGAACATTTTACTCTTGTATGCATCAAAACATATTTAAAACAATTTACACATGGTTTAATACTAATTAGTGAAGGTCAGGTGCTTGAATACTGTTACTGTTATTGAAACTGTTTTTTTTTTTTTTTTTTGCAGGTTGCCATCAAGCGGATACGCAAGATTGACAATGATCGTTATCTTCATATTGTAAGTTGGCCAAAACCTGAATATGCATTTAGTTGTTTAAGTGCAGCTTACTGTAGTCAATACACCCGTAGGAAGCATTAGGTGTAAATGTGATTGACAAATAAGCCTAGAGGCACCAAATAACTTTGAGCTCTTGAACGCATCTAAAAAGATCAAAGAAAAGTACATTTAAAAATGATATGTTTTCTTCAGATTTTTACCCAGCTGACCTTCTGTCTACTACTTTTCTCTAGCCTGGGCATCCAAAACCTCTCGTTACAGAAGTGGCGCTGCTGCTAATGATGAGGCGAGAACCCATAAGCCCCTTCGTCATACAGCTATACGAGTGGTTTGAACATCCTCGAAAATTCACTCTTGTTATGGAGTACCCGGAACCCTGTGAGAGCTTGCATGACTTCATCACTCGTGGTCTTCAACTGTATGAACCAACAGCAAGGTTCATCATGCAACAGGCTCTGCTGGCAGTACAACACTGCATTGACCATGGTGTTTTTCACAATGACATCCATGCGCAGAATTTCCTGTTGAATAAAAACACGTTTCAGCTCAAGCTAATAGACTTTGGCTGCGGTCAGCTATTTAGTAGTGATGGCTACGAGAGCGACTTATACATTGGTGAGCAATTTGGGAGTGTGGAAACCTGAATGTAGTGACTTAATAATTATTTGGTGCTTTAAAAAAAACTCAACAATGTGCAAATGTCTTGCTTACAGGACTACCGGAATACTACCCACCTGAAGTTTTGACAGAACCTCGATTCTACGCCGTCCCAACAAATGTCTGGGCTCTAGGAGTGTTGTTGTACAAGATGGTGAACGCATGTCGTCCTTTTCACAATAGAACAGAAATCACACAAGCCAAAGTTACATTTCAGAAATCCAACTTCTCCAAAGGTGAGTGAATAATATTGATAACATTGATAAACACACACATAAAGGAAAGGCTTTGTACAGAAACAGTTAAAGGTGAAGTATGTAAGATTTTAGTTTGGGGCATGGCTAGCAGGCGGAGCCATGGGAAAAGAAATGCAGCTTTAGTTACAGAAGTGAAAGCCAAAATTCGCTGCATTTATACCTTTAAAGATTAAACAGGTCATGAGCACATCAAAGTGAACAGAACATTGTGATGTGACGCGCTACAAAACATACTTCAATACCATACAGCATCATCATGCACATGTTCAGAAAGAGAAATTCTCATAAAGACAAATGCAATACAGCTAAAAGTATTCCTAATATGTTGGACCTGAAACATGCCTTCACAAGAACCAGTAAGAGCTGTGTTCGATGTTTAAATTGGGGAAGACGCGATGCACGGAAGGGGCCTTTTGAAATATGCTTTATTTTGTAATTCTAGGTGCCACTAGTATCGCAGAAACTACATACTTCACTTTTAAAGTAAAGATAAGGAACATTTTACAGTATATTATTCATGTTTTAGATGCTGTTTTCATAGATGCCAAGTCACATGGTCATGACTAACCAGCTCTCTCCTTATTAAAATTTGTACAGAATGCAGCGATCTGATTAGCCAGTGCCTAGCCCGGGATCCAACTAAACGGCCGACATTAGAGCAGATGTTACAACATGAATGGATTAGAAAAGATCTAGATTGGAGAAGTTCAGGAGACTCACTTGATCAGTGATTTCAGGTGTGAGGAAGTGTAACAGACAGAGTAGGATTATTATCATTTGTCTTCAATTCTGGATTATTTGTAGTAAGACTTTCACATTTGTGTTCATTGTAATGTTCTTGTTATAGTCAAGTCAGCCTCATTTATATAGCGCTTACAATACAGATTGTTTCAAAGCAGCTTCACGGTAATAAACAGGAAAATAACAGAACAAGTGATGCAAACAGAATTCAATTCTGTTGTAAATCAGCTCGAAAAAATCATTCATGAGTTGACTTGCACATATAATCTTTGTATTGGATAGGAAATAACATCCTTGGTGTCCTTGGTGGAGGGCTTGAACTCGAGACTTGACCCGGAGGCTGAAGTCCAACCCGAACCTGACAGGGAACTCAGAGCCTGTCCACGTCTGGGCAAGAACACAAGAAAGAAGTCCAGTCATCAGATCCACATGTGCTTTGTTTTAAAAGTCATTTTTGCTTTGTTGTTAAAAGTCAAGACAAGTCATCTTTATTTATATAGTGCCTTATATATGACCAAACTGTATATATGTATATATCATTTTTTGAATAAATTAAATGCTTTTAACCTTTAAAGTAAAAAGGCAAAGACCTATTTTTGTGCTTCCCGAAATAAAACTAAATAAAAATGTAAATAAAAATCTACATGGTTGCGAACTTCAGTGCATATATGGTCTGTCTAAAACATAACCCTACAATAAATGAGACCAGAGCCTGTGGACAGTAATAATAATTTGGCTCATGACACCCCCATTGGTTATTTAGGTTAAAGAAGCTATTCTTGTATTATATGAAAGATTTAGGTCAATCTTGAAGCTTATAGGAATAGTTACCCAAAAACAAATAAAAAGTTACTTCATGAAACTCCAGATGGCACAGGCTGATAGGTCCTTAAAGCAATGCCATGTAACATTTGCTCACGGTTCCCCCATGTGGTTGATAAGCGCAATTGTCTGTTACCAGTGTCGTAAATACTGTCGCTGTATAAGCTTCCCTGTGGGCAGCACAATACGCGTGAATTTGTTGGCTAAGCTGACGGAACCGGCGAATGCAGAAACCGTACAATTCCAGTAGCAGGAAGGCTAGGTCTCCATCCGTTTTGCGACCCGCTGCCTCTTTCAGCTCACGCCACCGAGTGTACGCCCGTTTCACACTGCAAGCTTTAGCACTGCTGCAGTTCATTACAGTTTCCCCTGCATTGTGTCGATTATTAGAGACAAGAAAATTGATTATTTGTCAAATTCAAATATCGTTTTAGTATTTTTTGACAGTATGAGTGAGTTTAATTTGTTGATAGATCGATCGTTAATCTAGTTAATGATTTAATGCACTGAGCTCTGCAGTCACAACACTCTACAACAGCAGAATGTTACTTTTAATTATTTTAAGCCTAATTCCTTGTCAAATTAGAATGATTTCTTAGTTTTATATATCATTTGTGATTGCATTTTCTATAGATATGGCCAGACGTGCAGTCTACCAATAACATTAGAGGGACAGCACTAGGAACGCCCACAAGCGACTTCACAGTACAGAGACTAGCGATATGCAGCGAAAAAGTCGCTGGCGGTGTGAACGGGGTTTTAAGCGGCGCGTGAGCGTATCGTCACTGCAGCTGCAGAGACGCGCGAGTATTCACACTGGAAGCGTTTGTACAGCGTCACAGCAGCGGCTCGAAGCTACATATAAGTGAGCATTTCTTTACAAGGACAGCTATAAATTTGTTTTTATAAGTTGGTAATTTATAAACTTGATAGTCTTGAAAGTTTGTTAACATGGGGAGGTGAACAACATTCGCATATAAACGTAAATAAATAAATAGAAATAAATAAATAAGCCTTGCGTCATCCATTGCTGCACATGAATGAGGTAAGCTTTGTGTTTTACATCATCTGCCGCGTGCACATGTTTACAAGACCGCAAACTCGGCGAAAAAAGCCAGCAAACTCGGGTTTGATTTGGGAATGCTGCAGCCTGTATATCTCTCTGTGTAATAACTAAAATAATGTTTATATATCATATTTTCTGGCTAGTTTACTTTAGTTTTTTATAATACACCATACTTTAACCCAAACTGAATAATTAAAAACAAGTTTAAATGGGTAAATCTTCTATAAATATTTTTGATTCTTAATTTTCTTTTCTGTCATACTCAAATTCTTGTTAAAACACATTAGACATGCTTATTCTGTGCATTTTAAACACTTTTTGTGTGAAATTATATTTATTTTGTCCATCAAAAGTGTGCTTTCAATTTAATTGAGCGTCAGCAGCGCAGCAAAAATAGACTCGGCGCTGAAACCCCCGCTTCACTGCTGCTCACGCGACGCTCCTGCTTGACGCTTAAGCGCTGCTCCTGCTGCCTGTGTGAATGCATCCGCTGGTTAACGTGCACACCGAAAAAAATAGGCGCACGCTTGCAGTGTGAAACGGTACAGTGGCACATTAGGTACAGTGTATAGATACATTGTATCGAATGGGACTATACATTTTGGCCATTTTAACCACATATTGGAAAAATTAAAATGGTTCGTGTCATGGCCGCATTACTCGGGTGTGCATTATTTTCTAAGAATTCAACGGCCCGCCGTCAATTATTCCTTACCTAAACAATATAATGACATGAACAATACTAAATTCAAAAACCTTTTTTTTTTTTTTTTTTTTTTTTTCTGGGCCTGAGGTGGAAATGTTGTCCATGATCCAACTATGTGTATTATTAATTTTCATTTCACAAAAACAGTATTGCAATTCATTTGTCTCCTGTAGTAGATGCATTTACTCTTAAGAGAATATAATAATCAGATAGCGTAGCCTACTATTTTCAACAGTGTCAGCCAATGGCGCTTTTACAACGGTCAGCCAATGGAGGCATAGAGACCGCTTTCTGATGTTTGATTGACACCCTCTCATTAGCATGTTGTGTGGTATAAAAAATAAGTACGGAGCTACATTCAAAAATGAATGAACAGTTTAGCGTTTTCTTTAACATTTTTTTATTTGCCCTATATTCGTTTTATTTATTTAATTAATTATCTCCTCGCACATTTAATTATGTATTTATTTATGCAGGAATATGTAGATTTATGTATTTTTTTTTTTTTTTTTGCACATTTAATTATTTATATATTTATGTACAATTTTGTGGATATTTTTGTTTATGGATTTATTTATTCGCGTATTTATATATTTATTGTTTTTGCAGGTTTTGTCCTCCATAAACATGTTCCACTGTTGTATGCAAAAACTTTAAAATATTTTGTCATGTAGCCTAATGCATTTATAGTGTGACGTGTGCAATTATTATTATTATTATTTTTTTTTTTTGTACAAATATTTCAAAATAATAATAATAAAAAAGGGTTTAGGACAAGGTTTTATAAAATACATTACGTTGATATTTCGTGACATCCAAATATTTTGGGCGCTGTGTGATCTTTCCAAGTCTCCATAGCAACCAAACGACAAACATGGCCAACCACAGCGAAAGCCGCTCCAAACGAGTCTTTCTCAACAACATCGACTCATACTCATCCAAATATATCGCGCAGGTAAAAGAGTCTACTGACCGAGTCTTTTACGTAAACAATATGAATGTAATAAGCGCTGTGGATTAATGTTGTTTTATTTAGTTCTTGTCGTCATGTGTCGTCGGAGAGTCTCTCACTGACGGAGAGGAGGAGGACATACACGAACACTCTTCAGAAGGCGCATGCTTTCAGATAGTCGGAACAGTTGCGAATAAAGATGCAAAAAAACAGCGTTTTGCACTGGAGGAATATTGGGTTAGTTTATCATTTATTTTGTGGTGTTGTGGGTAGATGGTATTTATTTAAAAAAAAAAAAAAAAAAAGTGTGATTCACGCATCATTCCTGGGATTCGGTAATATTTCAGTCCCTCAGACTTTTTAAAGAGATGGTTCACCAAAATGAATTGTTAAAAGCTTTCACAGTACTTTGGAATGTCCATTATAATATAAAAATAATAATTTTTTTAATAAAAAAAAATAATGTCTTATTTCTATCGTACACTAAGCATTTTGTAATGTCCCTGAGGCACTTCACCGAATTTGTACTTAGAAAATATTTAACAAAATGTGCACAATGTTTATAATTTTTGGCAATATTGAAAGTATTTATCTGTGTTAATTTCTTGTGAAAAATAAGTCACACTATTCTCAACTATTATTTTGGAAAAAAATAAAAAATAGGGAAAATGATTAAAAATGATCTGCTGATTACCACCTATCTTATCTGCTGATAAAATTGTGGTTTTAGTTAAACATCTAAATTGAAAACATTTTATACAAAAAAAAAAAAGAGAGACCGGAGACACACAGTTTGTTTATTTTTAACTTCAGCCCCATTAAAAATGTGAAAATTATCATAAATGTTACATTAGTAGTTATTAAATTGTTATGAGGGACACATGAGCAGTAGGTAGATGTTTGTTTTATAGCAAGTTTTGCATACAAACCTTTTTAAACCAGTTCCATTTTGTCCGTTACGGGGTTGAGAATAAAAGGTGTTTGAATCTGAAAAAAAAAAAACTGAAATTAATAAAAAGTGATTTGTAATAAAATGATTTGATGGAGGTTTGAAATGTGCCTAATAATGTGGGGTATTTAGAAAATTAATGCTATGTAGTTTAAAAAAATACAAAATCCAATTTTAAATATTACCGAATCCCAGGAATAAACCATATATTTTAAATTTCTGAATTAAAATGAATTTAGATATTTTTCAGAAGCATACTGTAAAAACATTTCAAGGTGATACAACGTTGCTTAAAATTTTTATTATTTCTTAGAAAATAAGAAATAAGCAGTGAAGCAGTTTTGTTAAAATATCAATATTTGAACCAACTTTTGTCCACCAAATCAAAGTAATTTGGTGCAACCAGCATGCAGAAAAAGGTGCGTCTCGATCAGCTTACTAGTTCAGTATTCAGGGAACTGATTAGAGAGTCAGCCATTTTAAGGGCTGCCTCAATCGCAGATCCTCTCAGTGCACTGAAATGTTTGCTTCCTAAAAAGTCCCACAATGAAAACCATTGAGCATCGACCTATCTATAGTCCTTTGCATCGATGCGCACTATGTTACAGAAATTGTGAAGCGCCAGTATATTGCACGAGCCAGCTTAATACACATCATGACACAAAACAGATGTATTGACAAAAAAACAAACTGTTATTTAATTATATTTTCACATAAACAAACATTGATAGACAGGTAGTGAACATAATCTAGCTACTACCATTATAGTTCATTTACAGCTGAAATGTTGAAGTTATATGTAACAATCAAATTATTTATCTTTAATACTTTAATATTAATATTTTAACTTTAATTAAATAGCATTAAAAAAAAAAATCTCAGTTCTGCTGTTATTCATAAATATCAGTAGTGACGCTGTACAACAAGGATGTTGTAATGTTGCCAGAAATAGAGTGTCCCAACATGTAGTGAGTGAGGGTGCTTACAGTGTCCGAATTAGCTAGGGAGCTGATTGAGGCAACGCACCCCATCCCCCCAAAAAAGAAAAAGACATCATAGATGATCCCTGTCTGTCAAGATCAGCAAGTCTCATAAATTATAATTTGATCTTTTATGAAAAGGCAACGCTTCTGTCATTGACGCTTATAACAAGTCTCAGATGTGTCTTAAAACTTGCTGGCTACCTAGAGCATTTTTGAGCATCTCCTTTCATCATATTTCAGTCTGTGAATCGAGAGGAGCTCCTGCAGTGTCTGATGCAGTGTGATGTTATTGTATATAATATCACTGAACACACTGATCTCATAGATGAGGCAACATGGGCCATTTCAGGTAACAATTCCTCAGATTTCCAAACTATTTATTTAGGCTGCATCTCAAAATATGGTGAGGCATGTTCAGATGACCAAAATTATGCATCTCATTATGCAGCTCACTAGGTTTTGGGATACAGCCTTAATGCCATTTAATTTCTTTTCAGTTTCTTTCTTTATTCATATGAATCAAATCAAATTGTGTATTAAATCTGTATTTACAATAGCTCTGCACTCTGAAATTGAACATTTTAAGTCTTCAAAAATATTCATCCTGCTGTCAACAATCATGACATGGGCAATGACCAAACCAGCTGATCCTGTGAGTGTTGCTTTTAAATATATCATACAGTGATGTCCAGTATGTAAGCTTCTTTCCACCATGGAATTGTGACTTTTTATCTCACACTTCTGATTTTTTTTTACCGTAATTGTGATCCTACATCTCAGAATTCTGACTTTTTTCTAAGAATTGTGAGTTTATATCTTGCAGTTCAGACTTTTGTCTCAGAATTATGAGACAAACTCGTTATGGCTAGAAAAAAAAGTCTGAATTGTGAGCTGACAACTGAGTTTATATCTCACACTTTTAAACTTGCAATTGAAAGTTTATATGTCACAATTTTGAGAAAATCAGAATTGTGAATTTAAATCTCACAGTTCAGACTTTTTCTCTGAATTATGACACATAAACTCACGGTTACGAGTTACAATGTCAGAATTGTGAGATATAAACTCGAAATTGCAAGTTACAAAGTCAGAATTGCAAGATATAAACTCAGTTGTCAGCTCACAATTCTGACTTTTTTCTAGCAATTGCGAGTTTATATGTTGCAATTCTAACTTTGTAAGTTGCAATATATCTCACAATTCTGAGAAATAAAGTTAGAATTGCAATAAATAAACTCAGAATTCTGACTTTCTTTCTCACAATTAAGAGTTCGTCTCATAATTCTGAGACCAAAGTCTGAACTGCGAGATATAAACTCACAATTCTGACTTTTTTCTCGCAATTGCCAGTTTTTATCTCACAACTCTGAAAAAAAAGTCCGAATTGTGAGATGTAGGTTTGCAATTGCGGTAGTCAGAAAAAGTCAGAATTGTGAGTTTAAATCTTGCAGTTCAGACTTTTTTTAATCTGAATTGCATGATATAAACTTGCAATTTTGAGAAAAAAGTCAGTTTATCACAATTTTGACTTTTTTCTCAGAGTTGTGAGACACACTCACAGTTGTAAGTTACAAAGTTAGAATTGCGAGAAAAAAGTCAGAATTGTGTTTATCGCAATTCTGTTTTTTTTTCCTCAGAGTTGTGAGATATAAACTCGCAATTGCGAGATATAAAGTCCAAATTGTAAGCTCACAATTGTGAGTTTTTCGTCATAAGTTAATTATGACGAAGTTAATAGTTAATGTATATTTATGAGATATAAACTCACAATTCTGACTTTTTTTCTCTGAACTTTGAGACGTGAACACACAATTGCAAGTTTTAAAGTCAGAATTGCAAGATATAAACAATTCAGGGATAAAGTTTTATTTGTGTGATGTAAGCACAATTGCAAGATAAAAAGTCAGAATTGTGAGATAAATTCACAGTTACCCTTTTTATTATTTTTTTATTCTGTGGCCAAAACAAGCTTCCTTAAATTTGACACCACATTGAAAATCCTTTTTTTTTCTATTTAGGTTTTTTATTTTATTTGAAAATTGTAATAAATACATAAACAAATAAAAGTTTTAAACATTACTCTTTTCAATTTGTTTTTGATTATGTTGATATTATCAGTTGGAATGTACTGTACATTACAGTGACCATAAACAGACCAGACATCATTACTTTTGCTATTTTTTCTGATTTTATCTTAAGGATGATCCTGATATTCCCTTGACTGAAGAGGACTACAAAAGAAGAAGACCACATCCAAACTTTAAAGAACACACAAGCACAGAGAAGCTTGTGCTTAAACTGGGGAAGACTGTAATGATCAATTCAGAATCCGGCCTAATACATTTCAAATCATTTATGAAATGAAACAAGCTTAAAATATCTTAACATATGAAACAAATGTCCTTTTCTTTTCTTTCAGAAAAAGTCAAAGCTGGCTACTTATGTTGTGACATCAGGGCTGCAGTATGGAATGGGCGAGAGCATGTTTCACTTCTTCTTTAAAGTACTAAAAATGACAACAGTATGAAAGCAGCATAATTGTCAATTATGAATTCATAATCACATTTTGTTGCCTAACTTGTTCACTTTCCCCAGACAGCTTGGCTCGGAGAGCTTAGCAGTGTTCCTGTTTTTGGACCTGGGACAAACATCATTCCTGCCATTCACATCCATGACCTTGCAAGGTTTGAGAAACTGCAGTTGTGGCATTTTCTCAGATGTTGATTGGTGTATTGTTTAACTTGTAATTTCATTCTCATCTCATATTTTTGTCATCATTTGTCATTTTAGAGTGGTGCAAAACATCATCGATCACAAACCAAAAACACACTACTTCATCGCTGTTGATGATTCCAAGAACACTTTTGAAGACATTGTGAAAGTATTAAATCATTACACACTTCATTGCTATATTTTGTACTGACTGTAATGCTCACACTTTAGTTTTGCAATGAGAAAACACCACTAAATATCATTAGTAAACATGCAGCTGTCTATTTCCTTAGGCCATTGCCTCTGCCCTGGGTTCTGGACAAATAGAAAAAGTCCCAAAGGAGGATGCCTATGGCACAAAGGCAATTACGGTAGGCTGTTTTAGCTGAACACACATTTTTACCATGTCATAAAATAATATGTGAAGGTAATATATCACATTGTTGTGTATTTTCACAGGAAACTGACTTGCTTTACCTCAATGTCAACCTTCAGACTGAGTCTGTTTTCTTAAGGGACAAATTAAACATCTCCTGGGATTATGAATCTGGAATAGTTGATAACATATTTCGTGTGGTGGAGGAATACAAAAAGACAAGGCAATTGTTGGTAAGCTTTGATAACACTTGTTGATAGAGGCTTGTGCCTAGTATAAGAAGTAGAATATATATCACAAATAAAATCATAATGTTTTAATTTGTTTTTGGCAATTTTTTTTTTTTTTTTTTTTTGGCATTTTTTTTGGCATTTTTTTATAATTTGAAGACATTTTTAAACAATGTCTTTAAAAAAAAGTTTTACATGCTTACATGCTCCTATTATGCATTTAATTTTTTCCATCAGCCAATAAAAATCTGTCTTCTTGGGCCCCCTGCTGTTGGCAAAAGCTCAGTTGCTACAAAGTTGTGCAGATATTACAAACTTCATCATATTAATGTCAATGAAGCCATCAATGAGAAAGTCAGACAACTGGTGAGTGAGGACTACATAACAGCATCTTTTTATATTGGTATTTTAACAATGTCTACAGCAATTAAGAACAATTGTTGCGTTGCATACAAACCATAGATAAAATAAAATTAAAATAAATAAATAAGTAAATCAAATATAAAATAAATAAAAAAAGGTACAATATGTTAATTATAACCAGTATTGGGGAAAGTTACTTTTAAAAGTAATGCTTTACAATATTGCGTTACTCCCTAAAAAGTAACTAATTGCATTACTTAGTTACTTTTTGTGGAAAGTAATGTGTTGCGTTTTCTCACCTGGGCTGTACTTGCTTATTTGGTTTATAATAATAACCCCCTCAAAGAAACCTTTCAGCTGTTCTGGATTGCAGAAGAACAGGATGCAGGAAAGGAAAGTGCTACAGTAGAACTATATTAAACATCATGTTTCCACAGCACACACAACACCTCTACACTTACTCCCGATTTCTCTCAACATGGGGAGAAACTGTAGTAACTATTTTGTTAAATAAGTATATTTTATTGTAAATTTAAAAGTAATGTGTTACTTTACTCGTTACTTGAAAAAGTAATCTGATTACGTAACTCACGTTACTTGTTACCTTCAACACTGATTATAACACTGGAGTAAAATGATAAGGTACAGACAAATATCCAGTATATATCTACATACATGTTATATACATCTAATACAGTGGGTATAGAAAAGAATCACCCCCCTTTAAAATAATCACGTTGTTGCTTTGCAGCCTGAAATGAAGACGGGCACAGTTTTTGTTTTACTCAGTGCAACGTATAACATCCAAGTAAAAGATATAACTGCAACATGTCTGAAAAACCACATTTTGCTTTAATTGCAGCCTTTAGTCTGTTGGGATATGTCTTTACTAACTTTGCACATCTAGACTTTGCAATATTTGCCCACTCTTCTTTGCAGAACTGCTCAAGTTCAGTTAAATTTGATGGTGACTATTTGTGGACTGCAGTCTTCAAGTCATTCCACAGATTTTCAGTAGGGTTTATGTCTGGGCTCTGACTAGGCCATGCAAGGATATTCACCTTTTTGTCCTTCAACCACTGTGTGGTCATTTTTGCTGTGTGCTTTGGGTCATTGTCATGTTGGAAGGTAAACCTTCTTCCCATTGACAACTTTCTGGCAGAGGGCAGCAAATTTTCCTCAAGAATTTGACGGTATTTTGCCCCATCAATTTTTCCTTCTATCCTGAAAAGTGCTCCAGTCCCTGCTGCAGAGAAACACCCCCATAACAGGACATTGCCACCTCTGTGCTTTACTGTAGGAATGGTGTTATTTTTATGGTGAGCTGTATTGGATTTCCGCCAGACATACCATTTGGTGTTGAGGCCAAATAATTAAATTTAATCTCATCTGACCATAACACCTTTTTCCACGTGGCCTCAGAATCTTCAAGGTGTGTTTTGGCAAAGCTCAGTCGTGACTGCATGTGGCTTTTTTCTTGCAACCCTTCCATACAAGCCACATTTATGGAGAATTTGTGATATTGTTGTCACATGCACACCATGATTACTCTTTCATCCAGTTTGGAGCGACGTCCTGATCCAGGGAGAGTCTGTGTTGTACCAAATACCTTCCACTTCTTTATGATAGACTTCACTGTGCTTCTAGGCATTGATAAAACCTTTGAAATTTTTTTGTATCCATCTCCTGACTTGTGCCTGTCCACAACTTTATCCCAGAGATCTTTTGACAGTGCCTTGCCACCCATAGTTGATTGTTTGCTTCAGTTGTACTACCAAGGACTGAAATGCTCCATGCAGGAAAGCTCTTTTCATGCTGAGCTAATCAGAATGACCACAGCTGATCACAGTTGAAAGTCAAATGGCTTTGTGTGCCATTGAGAAGGTGATAAGCTACACCTGATTGAGTTTACAAGATTCTTTTTCCAACTCAGTGATTCTGTTTTTTAATTTTTAGTTTTTTTTTCTGGTGTTATATCTTTCACTTGGATGTTATAAATTGCCCTGAGTAAATACAGATGGATAAAACAAAAACTGTGTCCGTCTTCATTTAAGGCTGCAAAGCAACAAAATGTGATTATTTTAAAGGGTGGTGATTCTTTTCTATACCCACTGTATATCTAGTCAAATAGGGGTGTGTAAATTTATTCTACAGTTGTCAATATCACAACCTAACAGCTCCTAAACAAAAAATAAAAAATTGAACAGTAGTGTAATATATATAAAATAAGGGAGGAGGTGTACAGTGGGGTCCAAAGGTCGGAGACCTTATATTGTACGTAAAATCATGGAAATAAACAGTTTTAGGATTTTGAATAATGTCATACTTTTTACCTTTTTTTAAATATTGATTTGCTAAAAGTATCATTTATAATGAGTAAAATATTTTAAAAAGTATAAATAGAAGCATTTTCAGTCTCAAACTTTTTGGCCTCACTGTATATGAAGCTGTCTTGAATGAACAGTATGTGTTCTTTAGGAGGAACTGCTTGGGAGAAATGAGAAGACAAGGGAGAATGAGGAAATGCTCATTGGTGCTGAAGAGCAGCTTAAAACTCTAAAGAACAACATGCTTCAGAATGATGGTATGCATTGAATGAAGCTTCGACATGATCCTATATAGATTTATGTATCTAGAAATATGATTGTAAGATTGTAACAGATCTGATAAGTGTTAGTTAATGCAACTTTGATTGTGTTTTCTCATAGGCCAGTTGGATGAGCAGTATGTGATGCATATCATAAGGGAGAAGCTAAACTCAATGCCTTGTAGAAATCAAGGATTTGTTCTGGATGGATACCCAAAGACCTATACACAGGCTAAAGAGCTTTTCTATGGTCAGCTATCTTCTTTTAAAAAAACAAAAAAACAAAAACAAAATGGAAATAAAGTTAAAGTTACCTTTAACTTCTGAAATGTTTTCCAGATGCAAAGATGGAAGTAGAAGATGCCAGATCTACAATACCTCAGTATAGCAAAGTGTTGATTCCAGGTTAGTCATTTCAGAACATACATACAGATATATATTTCACAACTTTTGCTTGTAAATATGTTTAATTGCATGAGGCAACCTTCAAACATCTTAGTAATATCACAATAATTTAATAGTTGTTATGGTAATAATTATTACCATTACCATGCTTTCCACATCCACATGCTTTTTTTCCCCCATTGAATATCTTTTGTTTTACCCGAAAATACACTACTGTTCAAAAGTTTGAGATCAGTTTATTTTTAAATAAATTAAAACTTTTATTCCACAACGACGCATTAAATTGATCAAAAGTGACATAAAATGTTTATATTGTTACAAAAATTCCTCTTTCAAAGAAATACTGTTCGTTTGCTCTTTCTGTTGAGCAAAGAATCTTGAAAAAAATGGATTGGCGAATGCTGTATTTCTGTCAGGATTCTGTTTATGTTTCCTTGTGTCACATGTTCTCTTTTGTTCAGTTTTCCCGCCACTAGTTTGTTCCCTTGGTTTCCCTGATTTGAGTTCATTAGTCCCAGCTGTGTCCTGTTAATTAGCCTTGCTTGCCCCTCTGTCTGACTTGTATATATTCTCTGTGTTCTCCCTCAGTCTTTGTCGGTTCTCATCAGTATCATTCGTTTGTGTTTGATGGTGTTACTCTTGTTCCCTGCATTATTATTAAAGTCTTCCTTTCTGCTTTTCTCCTCATCGTGAGTGTTTATTCACCACGGCACCTGACAGTTTCATGTTAACAACCATTGGCTTTTTCTTACAGAGTTTGTCTTTTCACTGGACGCCACTGATGAATTTCTTAAAGAGCGCGTTCGGAGTCTTTCACAGAATGTGGCAGAGGAGATGCACTACACTCAAGATGAGTTTACAGAGAGTCTTGCAAAATTCAGGGAGACTTTGGCAGAAGACGAGTCTGTTCTTGACTATTTTGATGAACTGGAAATCCATCCTGAACACATTGGTTAGAACCCAAACTATCACACTTATTTTTGTGCTCACATAAGAAAATGGCATTCCATCAAATTGTTAAATGAACTGATGGATAAGCTGATTGTTATGAAGCAGGGTGGTATTGTTATTAAGAATTGTATTTTCATGATATCATTCAGACTGTGAGAACGAGGCCACGGTGGACAAAATAATTAAGACAGTGGGGCGGCCGATGAACTACGGTTTAAGTCCAGAGGAAATGGAGGAAGAGAGGAAAAGGAAAGAAGATGAATGGCACCAGCAGCTGAAACAGGAGGAACTTAAGAAGGAACTCACGGAGATAGTGGAGAATGATAAAATGGCTGCTCTTTTGGAGGAATGGGTAAATTTGACCTAATGCTCAAACAAAACCTCAATCATTTGCCCTCACCCTAACACTGTGTCTACACTGGATGCGACAGTCGTGCCACGCAGCAACAGATTGAGGCTGTCTACACTGGACGCGACAAAGCGACCGTTGCAAATCCATTTAGTTCTTTGTGTCAGAAGTAGCACGAGCGCTTAAAAGTACATCAGAAATAGAATGGGGCATCAGTTTACTGTCAGAGATTTGTCATGTCACACCGCATCCAGTGTAGACAGCATCGCTCGTTATAATGGGTTCTATTGTCTTTTGTCAGGTCGCGTTGCACCGCTCTCATCCGGTGTAGACATGGTATAAAGGCCTGTTCACACCAAGAACGATAACTATAACGATAATTTGCATTCACACTAACAAACGATAATGGATAATGGTCTGTTTATTCTAAGCTCGTGCGCTGCAGTTTCAAAGTTTGTGTACAACATGTTTTTGCTGTTCTTGTTGCATTTACACATTTTTAACCAGCAGATGTCCTCAGCATGTTATGTTTCGAGTGAATCTAGCTAGTGTAATCAATCTAATCTAACAGTAAATTTAGCTGACGAAGTCAATATAGTGGAATAAAAAAAAGCCTAGTCTTTTTCACTGCAACTTCAAAGGAAGCAAGACAATGTTGTCGAAACTAGTGCTGGATACCTGAGGTAATTTTATGTTACGCTGTTTGCAAGCCTGGCATAGTGATCTTATCGTTAATACTTCACCAATTTATTCTGAGGGTATGACCGATTGTTTTTCTACGTATCCATTTTCTTTAAAGTATCCTTGAAAAGGGGGTTTGACTTGTCAAACAGAGCCCTTAAATTAGAATGGATTCTGATTGGCTGTCAGTGTTTTATCGTTCAACAGCTGAAAAAAATAAAATTCTGAAAGTGATCCCAACAATATTGTTTCTCTATATCATTATCGTCATAGCTGTGGTGTCGACAGTGATATTCTTTTATATTTAGAATGATTTTTAGAACTATATGTTTATCGTTATATTTATAGTTATCATTCTTGGTGTGAACAGGCCTGAACACTACCAGTACTGCAAGAAGTAGAGGTGCTGAGGGTGCTGCAGCACCCCCTGGCTTGCAGCCCAAGAAAAAAATTCCCCTTACTTTAAAAGGAATGCTTAGTTTGTGGTTCATTATTAATTATAAATGAAAACACAACAACAATAAAATAAAGACAAACTCACCTATATTAAACGAAGAAATGCAACTTTTATTAACAAAAGTTCTTGCGCTTTTGCCTCTGCCATCATCATCACGCCTCACTCATCGTGACTCCTGCGGCTCTGCGTTGTTTCTCTTGCTCTATGGAGGAGACGCTCCTCACTTTATAACTGTAGGGTCCGTTGTCCAACTGAACTAAATTGATTTTATTTCTATAAAATCGCCAAACGACAGGGCATGTAATGTAATCAGTGTACGGCTGAACACCATGTAACACCGGTAACACTGACTACCGCACCAAGCCTACTGTGCACACTCATAACTTCAATCCTGGCAAAACTCGACCCCAACCCCCTTTACACATACTTTTTTTTTCAACCCCCAACCCCCACCCCAGCTCAAAATACGTTCCTGCAGCTATGAACACTACAGGTGCATTTTAATAAATTAGAATATCATGAAAAAGTTTTTTTTTTTTCTGTAATTTAATTTAAAAAGTAAAACTTAAATATATTCTAGATTTATTAGACATAAAGTAAAATATTTCCAGACTTTTTTGTTTTCATTTTGATGATTACAGCTTGCTGCTCATCAAAATCAAAAAATCTGTATCTCAAATTATTAGAATATTTAATTTCAAGTTCTATTAAATTACCATTCTCAAGGGAAAAAAAACTGGGTTTAGGTCAGTAATCCCAACAGCAGTCATGGGGAAGTCTGCTGACTTGACAGTTGTCCAGAAGACGATCATCAAGACCCTCTACAATGAGGGTAAGCCACAGAGGGTCATTGCTGAAAGAGCTGGCTGTTCGCAGAGTGCTGTGCCAAAGCATATTCATGGAAAGTTGACTGGAAGGAAAGTGTGGTAGGAAAAGGTATACAAGTGAAAGGAATGACCGCAGGCTTGAGAAGATTGCCAGGCGAAGCCGATTTAAGAACTTAGGAGAGCTTCAAAAGGAGTGGACTGAAGCTGGAGTCAGTGCATCAAGAGCCACCGCACACAGACGTCTTCAGGAAATGGGCTACAACTGTCACATTCCATGTACTAAGCCACTTCTGAACCAAAGACAACGGCAGAAGCGTCTTACCTGGGCTAAGGAGAAAAAGAACTGGACTGTTGCTCAGTGGTCCAAAGTCCTCTTTTCAGATGAAAGTAAATTTTGCATTTCATTTGGAAATCAAGGTCCCAGAGTCTGGAGGAAGAGTGGAGAGGCACAGAAACCATATTGCTTGAAGTCCAGTGTGAAGTTTCCACAGTCATTGATGATTTGGGCTGCTGATGTTGGTCCACTGTGTTTTCTGAAGTCCACAGTCAACGCAGCCATCTACCGGGAAATTCTAGAGCACTTCATGCTTCCTTCTGCTGACAAGCTTTATGGAGATGCTGATTTCATTTTCCAGCAGGACTTGGCACCTGCCCACACTGCCAAAGGTACCAAAAGCTGGTTCAATGACCATGGTGTTACTGTGCTTGATTGGCCAGCAAACTCGCCTATGGGGTATTGTCAAGAGGAGGATGAGAGACACCAGACCCAACAATGCAGATGACCTGAAGGCCGCTATCAAAGCAACCTGGGCTTTCATTACACCTGAGCAGTGCCACAGGCTGATTGCCTCCATGCCACGCCACATTGATGCAGTAATTCATGCAAAAGGAGGCCCAACCAAGTATTGAGTGTATAGAAATGAACATACTTTTCAGAAGCCTGACATTTCTGTTTAAAATATCCTTTTTTTTATTGATCTTATTAAGTATTCTAATTTATTGAGATGAATTGGTGGGTTTTTGTTAAATGTGAGCCAAAATCATCACAATTAAAAGAACCAAAGACTTAAAGTACTTCAGTCTGTGTGCATTGAATTTATTTAATACACGAGTTCCACAATTTGAGTTGAATTACTGAAATAAATGAACTTTTCCACGACATTCTAGTTTATTGAGATGCACCTGTACAGGGGAACCACTCTGTCCTTAGCCCTCGTGTCTCTCACCTGTGCCTGATTACCATGTTTGGTTAGTGTGTTTATTAAATAAAACTAGTCCAAAAGAGAGACATTACATTTACTGCCCCAAAACCTTAGTTTGAACAGAAATGTATGAATTAGCAAACGCATTCTCTTTCCCTTGGAACGACTACATTGTTCAGCTTGTGGATGTGTATTTACAGAATAGGAACATGGCTGAGGTGATGAAACAGGAACATGAGCTATTAGAGACACGATCTGTCCCAATGAGACACTACTTGATGAAATACGTCATGCCTACTGTCATTCAAGGACTGGTGGACTGCTGTAAGGTCAAGCCTGATGACCCTGTCGACTTTTTGGTAACACTTGTCATATGCTATTCATATCATGTGTTTTATTTAACAAAAAAAATTTATTTAAACTTAATTGGTGTCATATTCTCTTTACTCCATTTCAGGCCGAATACCTCTTCAGGAACAACTCAGATAATTAGCTCATTCTGCTATAATTATTAACAATAAATGTAAAATAAAAAGTGTCATTAAAAGTGTGTGCTGTCTTTTTTTTTTTTTTTTTTTTTTTTTATCTCTATAAAAGTGAAAACAGATGCTTGTTAAAGATTTACAATTTCACCACTTTCTCATTGGGGGCCGCCCAAGGGGCCAGATCACATGATGAGCCTTGCTTTGTAATTTGACCAAGTTATTAAAGGGATAGTTCACCCAAAAATGAAAATTCTGTCATAATTTACTCACCCTTAAGTTGTTTCAAACCTGTATGACTTTCTTTGATCTGTTGAACACAAAAGAAGAATATGGGTAACCAAACAGTTGACTGGCCTCACTGACTTCCATAGTATGGAGAAAAAAAATAATAAAAAATACTTTGAAAAATACCATTGTGCTGCTTCAAAGGATAAAACATATAAAATGTAAAATAATAAAACTTTTTTTTAAAAAATGTTCGTGATGATGTTCTGACAAAATAGACTAATTTTTAGCTATGTCTGCCCCTTTAAATACTATTATTTCGTAATAGGTTACAAAAACAAGACGTGTGTCAGCCAGCGTCAGCAAGGCATGCGTCATGGCGTCATGGCGTCACTTCCTGTACCAATTGGCAGTTGCAGTTGCCGGAGCGCCATGTTATTTCAAACAAAAGAAACAACTAAACTGCCTTCCTAACAGTTCATGACAGGCTGAAACACAATGGCGGAATATAACCTGCTTCTCAGCTTCTCATAAACCGGAGATTTTCATAATGCCTTTGTAAGTATGTCGACGGAGTTTTAAGGACAAACGTGGTCAAAGCAAACGCGAGGTCCTGGGCCTTGTGTCACGAATCGGTTGAAAGCTCGACACGTTGATAAAATCATTTAATGGTGCCGTTTAGTTGACGAACTAGTTTACAATGTATTAATTTTGACAGCAATCTTGTCAGTATGCAGCTGGTAGCGTTAATGAGATGAAATGATCACCAGGCCATCAGATGTAGAGATTGCTCTTGTACTGAGCACGTCGGCTTCTATGTAACTTACAGACATTAAATCTATAGCATTCAAGAGTTGAACTTTGTTCACATGTAGATCAGTAGTGCACGTATTAATGTAGTTCAGTGACTTAAAAATATCCTTCAAGGGGGCTTTCACACAAGACGCTTTCGAAACAAATTGGCGAAGCTGAACGCAACAGAAGGCATTGTCCTCCTTTTATTAAAGTTGAACTATTTTTATCTTGACATACGGCGTCTGCGGACGCTAATTGCGCGAGACCCTGGGAAAAAACAGCGAGCCATGTCGCAATTGTCAGACACGTACATATATAATTAAAATTAAACGCGCCATGTGTGAACGGCGAAAAAACAACGGCAAGAAGCGCAATAAATGCGATCTTTTTTCAAAATATTTGTTCTACTATGAGCTGTTCACACTAGTTTAGACTCAAAAAGGGTTTGTTTATATCGGAAGGTCTGCACTAAACTGGGAACATGTGCTGTTGTTTTTGATCATAGGTAAATACATAATCTCTGTTTTAACTTTCTCTGAATTTCACTTCTGTATTCTAAAGTTTAATGAAAAAAATTTAATGAAGATTTTCACAAAGTAGTGCTGACAGATAAATGGTCATATGTAAACTAAAGGTAGGTTCCTAACTATCTTTAAAGAGTTAAATGAAAATTCTGTCATCAGTTACTCACCCTCATGTCGTTTCACACCCATAAGACCTTCGTTCATCTTCGGAACATAAATTAAGATATTTTTGATGAAATCTGAGAGGTATCTGACTCCTCCATAGACAGCAATTTAACCACCACTTTCAAGGTCCAGAAAGGTAGTACAGACATTGTTAAAATAGTCAGCGTGACTGCAGTGGATCAACCGTAATTTTATGAAGCGACGAGAATAGGGCTGAACGATTAATCGCATTTGCGATAATATCGCAATGTGACACAACATGATTTTTTTTTTTTAACCGCAAAGTCTGCGATTACACGCTCGTCACATGACACGCGAGAGTAAAGCAGTCTGCAGAGGAAGCATCAACTTGGCACGCTACACATATGCCTGGCCTACAGGAAAGCACAGTTTATGATTAATCTATCTAATATTGTGTTGATCATACTATACAATAGTGACGGGAGAAAAGATTCTCTCTCTAACGATTCTGAGCTTAGTTTTTAACCACAGATGAGCGATGGCGCTGCGTGTTCTTTAGAAACTTATTCTGCTTGCTTCCAATTGCTCTCTCTCTTTTTCTCTTTTTCTCACACACACCACTCGAACCATCCACAAAATCATCTTTAATAAAGTTCGGAAAGGTTGAAGCGAATTACAAGGACATTCGCATGTTTCATTGCACAGGATGTGCTGTGGGAGACGCGTGCTTTGTTTACGCTTGCAGTGTGTTGTCTCGCCCACCGGTACTTTCCTTACAAATACTCTACGATCGCTGCCTGAGTTATGTCGTTATGTCAATTTCAAATGCTGACGTGCGCTTTGTGAAGAGTGCTCGCGAATGCGGCTGTGCGCAACTCTGTTTATGTGGTTAAATGTGCACTTGCATCTCAAAATTCTTTTATGATGCGAAATTAATGTAAACACAGTCAGTTATGTCTTAAGGGATCAAACAGACAAGTCAAACCACATCTTATATTTCAAAAGAGATCTTTGCATTAGTGTGAATGCTGCTTATTAGATCTCCCGCTCTATGATGTCATCATAATAATCATCAAAAGTAAAGCTGAGAAAGAGAAAAATCACTCACAGCTCTTGAAAGGAAAATGTTCAGATACTCTTAAATACTGAAAGCACACTTTGTTTATTGCTTGTAATATGTATTTTATCTCCCCCCTCTTTATTATTTACTAGCTTTTCTTCCGGTTTCACAGACAAGGCTTAAGGCTGATTTATACTTCTGTGTCTGACCTACGCCGGAGCCTCTGCGCCGCAGGTTATGCGTCTGTTTTTATTTATACTTCTGTGTCGTTGTCTGCGTCGACGTGCATGCAGACCACTAGTAGGCAGTGTCCGCGGTCATGTGGAGTATCAAGGCAAAAGCCGAAGAAGAAGCAGCTTGTCATGTACGTTGTCAGAGAAGCTTACAAATAGAACGGCGGAGAGGCGGCAAATAGGTAACGACTTTTGTTGCAGTTTGACTGCAAGTGTCCCCTGAAACAGAGTGTATTTCATTCCTTTGGAAATTGAAAACGCTCGCTCTTCTCCTATTGCTCTGCGCCAGTTTTTTAACCCATGGGAGGGGTTCTAGCAGACCAATCACAGCGCTTGCGGTCCACGTAGAATTGACGCGTTGTTACATTTTTGAAGAGGTGCACGTCAGGCTACGTCGTAGGCTACACGTGGTACAAACAGCCTACGCTGTAGCTACGGCGTACACTCGACGCAGAAGTATAAATCAGCCTTAAAGCCTAGTCCCAGACTAAAATAAATGTTTGAGCTGTCTTAACTGAAAGCAACTTGCACTGCAATGTCTTAAAATAAATCAGTGCCATTGTTTTGTCTCAAGATGCACACCAGTAATGTTTTTTTCAAAGGCATGTTTATAAAAGCTACTTAGATTTACTTAGAATTAAACTAAGGCCTAATCCTGGCTTTATCTAAGCCCTGTCTTATATTAGTTTATTTAAAACTCTTAACATGCAATTGTTTTAATAAATTTTTTTTGATGTGTAATTATTTTAAAAAGTACTTTTAATTACATATGTAATTAAATAGTAAAAAAAGTTTTATTAATAAGACTAATCAATAAGAAAAAAAGATAAAGAATCGTTTTGGAATTGGACTGCGACTGCCAGAATCGGAATCGAATCGAATTGTGTGCCTAAAGATTCCCACCCCTACAATGATTTATTGCTTGTCTTTGTTGAATAATACAGAAGATAAAGAGCTTAAAAAATAATCGCATATTAAATCGCAATATTGGTAAAAATAATCGCAATTAGATTATTTTCCAAAATCGTTCAGCCCTAGACGAGAATACATTTTGTGCGCAAAAACAAAACAAAAATAATGACTTTATTCAACAATATCCTCTCTTCTGTGTCATTCTCTTACACTGTTTACGTTCAGCGTTTCCAGTTTCTACGACAGAATGCTGGCTCAGTATTGGCCGACGTTCACGTTAGCAGCACGTCACATGCGTGCCAGCCAATAAGAGTCATTTTCTTTAAGCCTAGAGTTTCCGAGTTAGGGGAGTGTCAGTGAGAAAATATGGGGTATGCAATAGATGCAGCCTCTGTATTGACAGTAAATTTGTTGTAATTAATGAAAACCTTTATTCATATTCTATAGTATTTTGTACGTGCTAAGTTGCATGTACAAAAAAGTCAGTATTGTACAATTGTGGTAGAATATATAACAATTCATTTTACAGCACCTTCATAAATCGAATAAAAACATAAAGCAAAAACACATCTGATGCGCATTCATCTTCCGATCGGAGTGACTCACGTGACTCATGCATGTGACCTCATAATTATGACTTCACAACTCGTAATTTAAATATAAACTTTCCAGGAGAACTGGAATCCACCATTAATCTTTAGCCATATAGAATATGTTAAACCAGAATATGTTTCTGTTGATGTTTTTGTTGACAATTAATGTTTGACTTTTTCACAGTCCAATTACCAATCAGGTGCAAGCAGTACAGCAGACCCCAAAGCATTATGGGATCACATCTCCTATCAGCTTGGCACCGCCTAAAGAGGCTGATCTGGTTCTTACGCGAAAGCTGACAGAGACACTTCGACCCTTCGGTGTCTTTGAGGAGGAGATGGAGCTGCAGCGGAGGTAAATGAAACGCACATCATTAAATCACACATGTATGTGGATATGCATCATGACAGTTAGATTGTGTTTGAGACCATCAGCTTGTTTAACAGTTACACAACTTTTGAAGTTAACTTGTTATGCACAAAGTTAATCAAATCCATTGCTTTTACTTTTTTTTTTTTTTTTTTTTTTTTTTTTTTTTTTTTGTAGTTTGTTTTTCCACATAAGGCCCTGATTTGGGCTGTAACGATTCCTCGATTAAATTCGAATTCTCGATTTTAAAAAAAATCCTTGATTTCGATTTGCCCGTGTTGAGTAACCGGTAAAATACCGGAAGTGGCGCTTTCCACGGACGAGAATCCATGAAACGCATTATTAGACCGTTTTCTAAGACTGCACGATATTAAACCATCTTAAAAATCATAATAAAGCATAATGTTATTGTGAATTTACAAAGGCTGTGAATTAAATAAATGTATGTGCTGCAGGTTTAATATATATGCGCTGTAATTATTTACATACGTGTAGGTTATCTGCGTGCCTCTCAGAGCGGCTTCGTTCACAGTAAATGCAGCTTCACATGAACTGTTTTCATTTACGTTAGTGGCGTGTCTCAAACTCCATCTCTGCATATGCTGTGAGTTTGGATTGCTTTTAACGTTCATCTGGAAACGCAATGTGCGACGTTAAATCAGATTTGTAAGGCAAGTCATCTATAAACCTTAGCAAATGCAGTAGAATACATTATAGAGTATGTTTCTACTTAGTGCAATGTGCTAACTCGTCGCAATTTCAAAATAAAATTTAAAGCCCTCGTTTAAGTACATATTCTTGTTCAAGGAGGGGGGGGGGGGGTACGATTACTCGAGTAATCGTTAGAATAATCGAACGATTACCAAAATAATCCATAGCTACAGCCCTAGCCCTGATATATACTCATGGCGAAGTTCTCTTTTGTTTTCACTTGGGGGGTAAAAAGAAGAGTGGTAACATCCCGATGCTATCCACGCTGCTGAGAGTAGCGTTTAGATAAATATGTATGTCTGTGCTGCGTGCTTTCCTTTCAGTAACAAAATAAACACAACAAAAATTACACCGGTGAGAAAACAGTAGTTAAGAAAGCATCTGATCATTGTGATGTGGCTATGTTTGCACCAGTGCTGCAATTCGGAACTCCAGTCAAGTTACGTCACAATTATTTTTTTAGCTCTTTATACAGTGGATTGTTTAAAAGCAAGCAGCTTTACAGTATTAAATATGAAAAACATGGTCAGTGTCTCTTTTAATTAGAATTACAACTTCAATTTCTACTATAAAGTGGTTCTGTAGTGTGTTCATGTTTTTACTCATGGATGTCTGACCTCGATGGACTGAACTGAAGAAATGAATCGAGGAAGATTTCCACATCAAAGAAGGCGGAGTCTCAGAACCACACCTACCTATTATGAAATCTCCGCAGACCGTTGGTAGTTTGAAGGTTTTTACCGGCCGGAGTGAACTTTTCTGCAAAGTTTGCTTTGGCAAGCTGTATTAAACTGATTTTGTTCAAAATGATGTCACACCAGTTCGTTCTTTGCCTTTACTTCCTGGAGGATGATGTCTTACTAAGCAACTGGCTTGGCTTGTTAAAGAGATTTGTCAAGCATTGTCTTGACCCATCTTTAGGCTTCATCAAATTGCTGTTGTCTAATTGTTTCTTTTGCCCACAGAATCCTAGTGCTTGGGAAGTTAAACATGTTGGTTAAGTTGTGGATCCGTGAAGTCAGTGAAGCTAAGGTATCTTATGGTCCTTTTAATAATAATACAAACATAAACTTCTGAATAACCACTCACAGATACAAACTGTTATATATTTTCATATATTTACAGAATATTCCAGCATCAGTGATTGATAGTGTTGGTGGAAAAATCTTCACGTTTGGATCCTACAGGCTTGGAGTTCATACGAAGGGTAAGTTTTCATACATCTGTGCTAGATGGATCCATATGTACTACTTCACATAGTCTCTGTGTGTCTGTAATATCTCATTCACTAACCTAATTGTTTAGGTGCTGATATTGATGCTCTCTGCGTTGCACCGCGACATGTGGACAGATCAGACTTCTTCTCCTCGTTCTATGAGAAATTAAAGGAGCAGGAGGAAGTCAAAGACCTGAGGGTATGGAGGCTTTTGTGAATGATGTGTATGTATACATCTTCCTCTCAATATCTGTAAGGCATAATAATTAATCTTTGCTTTTGCCTTTTAGGCAGTGGAGGAAGCATTTGTACCTGTGATAAAGCTGGCTTTTGATGGCATTGAGGTATTTTTACATCCTTACATACACTATATTGCCAAAAGTATTGGGACGCCCCTCCAAATCATTGAATTCAGGTGTTCCAATCAGAGCTTAAAAACAATTTTTTTTTTTTTAATAGTTTCACTCCGAGCAGAATCAGTATTTTAACGTTTCTGTTCCAGTGTTCCTTTAGTAGTATTAACGTTCTATAACCGGTTTGATTAGAAAAAAAATAACGGTTAATAACGATATTTTTTTATATTTTTTTTAAACTTTTTTATTTTTTCTCCATGTAGCCTACTACTACTACTACTACTACTAATAATAATATGTACAGTATTTTATTTATTAAAAAAAAAAGTCTTGCATTTGCTGTTTTAGCCAATAGGCCTACAATTATCTTTTATAACAAGATTCTGTCCAAATGTAAACCTATTAAATGAAAGGAAAAACTATCAACGGTTTATAAATTTCAAGATGTTTTAAAATGTTTGCTGCATGGTTAAAAATACCGACGCTATTCCTGAGAAGAAAAAGATAAGTTGTGTATACGTCGCATTTTATTATTACATTCAGAAAAAATTTAAATTAGGCTAGCGGTAAATAAAGTAAAATGTTTACAAATAGCTTAGCCTATATAGCTTTGTTTTTAATGTTTGTAAACATAAATTATAAACAAAACTGCCCTATTTTGCTTACCCTTACTCCACAACAAAACATCTGAAGTTAACAGTTGGCCTATTCAAGCTATATAAATGTCAAGCCAAAAACGAATAAAAAATTATCTTTTCTTTTTTAATGCCATTCCAGCTTCTATTGCTATTCAAGGTGAGAAACAGGTTTATTTATTAGAAATTAAAACTAAAATTAAAACTGAAGCAAAATTCAGCACATTTTCTTTCAGTTTGTTAATCTGTGGACCTAATTATGTAAGTGAAATATATTTAGTGTAGCCTATAGGCCTAAACATTCCTTTTTATTTTTATATACGTTATGTAGCCTATAGTTTTATTGTTTAGGCCTACTCTGTTCACAGAAGCGCTGCAGGTGTGAGATGTGACATTGTGTGAACTCATGTTCTACTATCCTGCAATTTTCGCTGGTTTCAAAACACACAACAAGCTGCATATTACTTGCCATTCATTTTCACTTAAATGTAGGCATAATGCTTGACGGTTGGTGACGTATCATCTGAAAAACTAATGCCAGGGCATTGCCATCGACTTACCTAATCTATGATGATTTGACAGCTGAGCCTGAGCACGTCAGCGCGGGCATTTCACTTCAGAGCCTGAGCACAGGCATTTCACTCATGTTGGATGCATCAGCGTCACATTTGCATAGGCTGTACTATTTGAATTCATGATTGGTTGACTGCCAAATCAAAATATTAAATGGAACGATAAAATAACGTTATTAACCAGTTAATGGCCATTTCAAATTAGCGTTTCTGTTCAGAATGATTAAATTTGATTTCGTTTCCGTTTCTGGTTACATTCCTAATCAAAAATTCGTTCGTTTCTGGTTTTCGTTTCTTGAACCAGTTCAGAGCCCTGGTTCCAATCACTTCCATGGCCACAGGTGTATAAAATCAAGCACCTAGGCATGCAGACTGCTTCTATAAACATTTGTGAAAGAATGGGTCGCTCTCAGGAGCTCAGTGAATTCAAGTGTGGTACCGTGATAGGTTGCCACCTGTGCAATAAGTCCATTTGTGAAATTTCCTCACTACTTAATTTTCAACGGTCAACTGTTAGTTGTATACAAAGTTGAAGCAATTGGGAACAACAGCAACTCAGCCACGAGTAAGTAAAATTATTTATATAGCACTTTTAACGCTACAATGCACAAAGTGCTTTACACAATATAAAAATACAATCATTGATATACAATAATGAAGAGCTATACACAATATATAAAAAAACAAAATATAATATAAAATATCAACCCCCCTCCACCACCAACACAAAAGCACAAAAAACATCACAAAATACTAAAAGCATGTCTATACAAGTAAGTTTTCAAATGACATTTAAAAACAGACACACATTCAGATGATCTGATATCAACTGGCAAACTATTCCATAGTTTTGGAGCCCTCACTGCAAATGTTCTGTTTCATAAGGTCTCAGAAGCTCAGTTAAATATATAGGTGCCAAACCATTTAACGCTTTGTCAACAATAAAATCTTAAAATCAATCCTTAAATAAACAGGTAACCAATGTAAAGAAGCTAAAACAGGTGTAATATGATTAAATAACTTTGTTCGTGTCAGTAGGAGGCCACGTAGAAGTGGTAGGCCACGTAAAATCACAGAGCGGGGTCAGCGAATGCTGAGGCGCACAGTGCGCAGAGGTCGCCAACTTTCTGCAGAGTCAGTAGCAACAGACCTCCAAATTTAGATTAGCTCAAGAACAGTGCGTAGAATGGGTTTCCATGGCCGAGCAGCTGCATCCAAGCCTTACATCACCAAGTGCAATGCAGTGGTGTAAAGCACGCCGCTACTGGACTCTAGAGCAGTGGAGACATGTTCTCTGGAGTGACGTATCATGCTTCGCTGTCTGGCAATCCGATGGACGAATCTGGGTTTGGTGGTTGCCAGGAGAACGGTACTTGCCTGACTGCACTGTGCCAAGTGTAAAGTTTGGAGGGGGAATTAAGGTGTGGGTTGTTTTTCAGGGTTTGGGCTTGGCCCCTTAGTTCCAGTAAAAGAAACTCTTAATGCTTCAGCATACCAAGACATTTTGGACAATTTCATGCTCTCAACTTTGTGGCAACAGTTTGGGGATGGCCCCTTCCTGTTCCAACATGACTGCGCACCAGTGCACAAAGCAAAGTCCATAAAAACATAGATGAGCGAGTTTGGTGTGAAGGAACTTTAATGGCCTGCATAGAGTTCTGACCTCAACCCGATAAAACACCTTTGGGTTGAATCAGAGTGGAGACTGCGAGCCAGGCCTTCTCGTCCAACATCAGTGCCTGACCTCACAAATGCGCTTCTAGAAGAATGGTCAAAAATTCCCATAAACTCACACCTAAACCTTGTGGAAAGCTTTCCCAGAAGAGTTGAAGCTGTTATAGCTGAAAAGGGTGGGCCAACTCCATATTAAGGCAGGAACACACCAAGCCGGGCAGTTCGTTGGCCGACTAAGTTTTCTGCAGTTGGTCCTCGTCGGCTTTTTTTTTTTTCCGGCCGATTCAACATGTTGAATCAGCGTCTGTCCGTCAGGCCATCTGATCATTTTGATTTGCTGTTCAGCTACTGTCACCTGCTGGTACGGAAAGGCATTTCATCTTATGCAGGCGCAGAACGGATGTGCTACTTGGCCGTCGGCTGTTGGTGTCAGGGCAACTTTGGACCCAGACGCTGCCGACGTGAGCCAACCCCGCAGTCTGCTTTCATCGCCATTAGTTCGTCAGCGTCGGCTTGGTGTGTTCCTGCCTTTAAACCCTGCGGATTAAGAATAGGATGTCATTAAAATTCATGTGCATGTAAAGGCAGGCATCCCAAAACTTTTGGCAATATAGTGTATAATACATAAATGGATAGTTCACGCTGGACTTTAAGTTGTCATTATTTTTTTCTCCCTTGTCATTTTGTGTGTTTTGAAATGTTGATTTGTTTGTGGCAGATTGACATACTGTTTGCCCGACTAGCACTACAAACCATTCCAGAGAACCTGGATTTGCGAGATGATGGCTTACTTAGGAACCTTGACATTCGCTGCATCCGAAGTTTGAACGGTAATAGGTCATAACTGATGAATCTTGTTAGGGCTGGGTATTGACACAGACTTCATGAATCGATTCAGATTTAATATCAATTTGTTTGGATTAGGGCTGTGTGATTAATTGAAATTGAATTTTGATTGATTTCAATTGTTAGCTTCCAACAGTTATGAAAATGCGATAATTGAGATGAAACGATTATTGTGCCCTATTCCTTTTCTTTTCAGCGGTGTGCTTTTGCTCCTCCTTTAAAAGCCCAAAATTGACATGCAAATCAGTAAAATCGTGTTACGCGACTTTTGTAAAATGGGACATATTTGATATTAAAAAGATTTATTAAAAGTGCGAAAGAGAACTTGTGCTGTTCCTCAGGTGGCTTTCTGTGCACGCGCTCAGAGACTAAGCGGAGACAAGCTAAATGAACTTTGAGCTCCGGGTGCACGTCTGAACGGTTACACGCAAACAGATAGACACAAAAATGTCAAAATGTCTGGCTTGGTGAGTATTCACTTAAACCCAGTTGGTTATGTCTTAAGTGAACGTATACAGTTGGGAGAAAATAGAATGTATCAGCTTACTAGATCTGTACATTTGGTCTGCTGCAGCCTAATGTTAATCAAAAGACAAAGAGAAAATCAAACTCGAACTCGTTGTTGTGCTTCTCAAACCATTCCTGAACCATTTTTGCTTTGTGGCAGGGCGCATTATCCTGCTGAAAGAGGCCACAGCCACCAGGGAATACCATTTCCATGAAAGGGTGTACATGGTCTACAATGCTTAGTTAGGTGGTACGTGTCAAAGTAACATCCACATGGATGGCAGGACCCAAGGTTTCCCAGCAGAACATCGCCTTCCCATAGTGCAGAGATGACAATTTGTGCTCCGCACTGGCACTTAAACTGAGGCGCTACAGCAATCTGTCATGCCACATTAAAGAGCATCAAAATGGTATTTATTGTTTGAATTTTGTGATAAAATTTACATAATTTGAAAGCTGACACTTTGCTTTGTTTAGTGCCACAAAGCAATTAATGTTTAGTGAAGGTTTTTTTTTTTTTTTTTTTTTTTTTTTTAACGCATCATCAGAAAACAGCAGAGACTATTATATCGTTTCATCAAAATGGAAATTGATTAAAATCAATTAATATTGTCAACCCAGCCCTAAATCTTGTTCACTTGTTTTAATTAAGTTTTCCCCTGGTAATCTCAATTTATGTACTTCTTTTGATTTCCTGATTTCTAAATTTGCTGACATTCAGGTTGCAGAGTGACTGATGAGATTCTTCACCTGGTGCCCAACATTGAGAATTTCAGACTGACTCTTAGAGCCATCAAAATGTGGGCCAAACGTGAGTAAATGCCTGTCTGTCTGTCAGCCTTGCATTGTATTCTGTTTGTGGAACATGCCACAAAAAACAAACCCTACAATGACCTGCTGTGTTTGTGGGTATTAGTGCAGTCAAAGAAAAGCAGCACTGCGTCATTGTGCCTTAGGAAATTAGTTTGGCTTGCATTTGCTGCCTAGAAACCAGTGCACTCATGCTTGCACTTTAGTGAACAAATGACAGATTCTTGTTTGGTACTTGGCCTTTAGAAATGCTTCATTGTGAAAAAATGTCAGGTCAGTTCATAAATGAGGTTTGCAGAACAAAATGAAGAAATAAGTGACATTATTTGAAATTCCTACAGGTCATAATATCTATTCGAATATCCTTGGTTTTCTTGGGGGTGTATCGTGGGCCATGCTGGTGGCAAGAACCTGCCAACTCTACCCCAACGCTGTGGCTTCAACCCTGGTCCACAAGTTCTTCTTGGTTTTCTCAAAGTGGTGAGTTCCTCAAACTGATAATGACATAACACAGAATCTGAACTTTTGATCTTTGCTTTCAGAGAGCCATTCTCTTCAATTTCATTTATTCATTATTTTTCTTCCGGGGACTTGTTTTCAGGGAATGGCCAAACCCTGTCCTTCTAAAGCAGCCTGAAGACTGTAATCTCAACCTCCCAGTCTGGGATCCCAGAGTACTGTATTTATTTATTCATTCATTGATTTATCTGACTTTATTTATTCATTCATTTGTATTGCAAGGCAATATATCTAAAGAAAATGTATATATTTTGACACTTTATTTTTATGACTATATTTGGTCTGATTAAATCATTTTTTTAGCCCACTCATGAACAAAAACAAAAACTGGCATCAGACTTAAATCATACTTAAACTTTCTGCACAGACCTCTAGGCTGCCATATTTAACATATCATTTACTAAAAGGTACGATGATTTTTCTGCACACTCTGATTATTCACTTCAGACTTCAGGCTTCAGGTTGTGTTTTTTCCCCTCAGGTAACCCCCAGTGACCGGTACCACCTCATGCCAATCATCACGCCAGCTTACCCTCAACAGAATTCCACTTACAATGTCTCAGCATCTACTCGGGCCATCATGGTGGAAGAGTTCAAGCGGGGTCAGTCTCATTTCTGAAGATCCCTAGAAACACATTCTGATAGAAATAAAGGAGCGTGCTTTGAAAAATGAAAAATGTCAACATTTTCTCATCATGTCTTTCTAAATCTGTATGACTTTACTTTCTGATTTTATAGAATGTTCACCCTGGTCTTTTCCAAAATTTGACATGGTCTGAAGTGCCAAAAAAGGACCATTAAAAAGCACCATGGGTATTACATACAACTTGTGTGCTATTTTCAAGTTTTCTGGAGCTTTCTTTGAGGAACAGACCAAAATTTAAGTTTAAATTTATTAAAAAGCTTCCCCTCTGCAGCAGCTCTTAAATCTCATTTGTGTTTAAGTACGTTAATGGAATATAGCACACTACTTGTATAGACTACTCTTGTGGTGCTGTTTGTTTGTCCTTTAATAACAGTGTTTTCAACACCCTCTTTTTTGTTCCACTGCTAAAAAGAAAGTCATGCAGGTTTGGAATAACCAAAATTGTTTTTATATTTTGGCTGAGAGATTCCTTTTAAGATGCAAAGATACAGCACAAGGCTATTGCGCTGATTTTATGCGCCACTGTTTGACCGATTGTTTAACTTCTCACAGGTCTTGCGATCACGGATGAAATATTGCAGAATAAAGCAGATTGGTCCAAACTATTTGAAGCACCAAACTTCTTTCAGAAATACAAGTATGTATTAAGCTGCATATCCTGTTGGACACTCATGGTGAGATTTAATCATTTCAATAAAGATTTATTTCTCAAAACTGCACCCACACACATTCATAGCCTTTTCACAAGTACTACCTTATGTAATCAGTGTCATCAATTTGAAATAAAAGCAGAATTTTGCATATTATCAATTTATGCATATGGAGTACAACAAAATGGCTTTTATGACACTTCAACGTTTTTGACAATTAAAATGTGTAATAGTCCTGCTGAACAAATTACAACTGTAGAGCATGACTGAATTGTAAGAGAGAGTTAAATTTATATTTTTCAAAGGTAGGTATTTTAGTTTAAAGTGCCTTTCTAAAGTGGTTTTCTTGTGCTATATTAATTTGTGTACAATTCAAAAATAAAATGTTTTAGTTCACAATTTGTACAATGTATTTCTTGTTAGTCTGTGTTTTAATAGTGTTTCTAATTTTCAATTTTATTTTTTTCCAATTTCTGTTAATGTTTAGCATTTAGTCTGTATGTGTTTTTGTTCCTTTTTAGTTAAAGTTCATTGTTACGACTTGAAGTCAGTAGGTGTGTTTGACTTGAAGCGGCGCTGCTCAGACCCATCAATGTATGACATCAATGTACCGTGAGTTATTCGAAAGCATGTGTAGCCGTCTGCTCTCTAATCGCTCTCACATTACTTTAATGTCATACACATAGATCGGTCTGTGGAGCGCTGCTTCAGATGGAACACACCTCATATTTCAAAGGATGCAGAATTCAGACTGATGAAATATGACATTTGGATGTTTTAAATGGATAATGGAGGTCTAAAACAGCACATTGCTTGAAGATCCATTGTGCTTAAAGCCTGATGATCCCCTTTTTGGGGGTGGTTTTGTGGGTTGATCTTTTTTTTTTTTTTTTTTTTTTCTAACTAATTTTAGCTCATTTAAATGTTTCAAAAACCCTTCACTTTACAAAACAGTCTTCCCACCCCACATGAGGATGCAGCGACTGCATGCAGTTCATTGTGGTGCTCAGAATTCATAATCACCATTATCTTGTACAATGTAGCAATTAGCTGGTTTCAAAGAATGAATTAAAAAATTTTGATTTACAGTATCTCACTCTTTTCTGTCCAGACAAGCTCCTAAAACATAATCAGAGTGGGGGGTGAAAAGTCCAGAGTGAATGTGCTCTGCAGAAAAAATAAAAACATCAAAGGATAAAATGTGCTTAAAAGCTGCTATTAACTTTTAAGTTGCAGTCAATGTAGATTATCCTGCTTTTTCTTTGGTCCCTTGATTAATCTATGAGATATGGGGAGCTATTCCACTAAAAAGTAAAAAAATTTTTTAAACAAAACAATGCTGAAAGAGTTTGTACACTATTCTATTAGATGCAAGTAACCCATATTGAGACACTTTGGATGTTTGCTTCAAATAAATTTATGTGAATATATGAATTAGGAAACCGGATGAAAGATAAAATTATTATTTTCAGTCTAAAATAATTGATCAGCATAAGAGGACTAGATTGTTTCATGTTTCTAATTAACCGTAAAAAGTGCCATGAATCTGCTGTTAAAGATAAGTGTAAAAATGAAGTGTGATCATGGCTGGATATGATAGTGATCCCTGCTGTCTTGAATGAAGTTCTTAAAGATATGTTTGTCTTTGGAGAGAGGTGTTAACGGTACAGTTTCAGTGAGATGGGGGCGGGTCGGCCCTGTAAGTTTTGCCGGGTTTGGATGACAAGCTTTAGTCTAAAGGATGTAATGGCATTGTTCTGTCTTTTATGTCCCAAGGCATTATATAGTGTTGCTAGCAAGCGCACAGACAGAGAAGCAGCACTTAGAGTGGTGAGTACAGCTTACTGTCTTCATCCAGCTCTGTCACATGCTTTATCGGACCGATGTTCTGCTCATGTCCCCTGCATCTGTTTAAAAAATGTGGTGGACCAGAACTAAATATACTGTTTGTCTGGCAGGGTGGGCCTCGTGGAATCAAAGATCCGAATCCTGGTGGGAAATCTGGAGAAGAATGAGTTTATCACACTTGCCCATGTGAATCCACAGTCATTCCCGGGACCAAAAGAGGGAACTGACAAGTGAGTTTAAGATGCTTTTGTCCTTTCCTTTATTGAACTTTTACAAAGGCTTAAAACTGACTTAAGAAAGAAAGTGATGTCAGTAGTCCCATTCTCAGTCTCTTTCCTTTGTGTACGTACAGGGAGGAGTTTAGCACAATGTGGGTAATAGGTATTGTGTTTAAAAAAATGGAGGGATCAGAAAATCTTAACGTGGACCTGACGTTTGACATCCAGTCCTTCACAGACACAGGTAAGACTTACTGTATTGGCAGTTCTAAAGAGAACACACAGGAAGAGTCGACATTGCTTTTGTTCTCTGGATGTTTTCTAGTAATCAACTTGTGTTCTTTGAATGGCTGTAGTTTACCGGCAGGCGATCACTAGTAAAATGTTTGAGCAAGATATGAAAATCACAGCCATGCATGTGAAGAGGAAACAACTGCATCAACTACTTCCGAAGGTTGCCATTCAAAGGGGCAAGAGAAAGGCAAGAGTCCATCTGTTCCTTTGCAAACATGATAGACAATCGTTTAGAAATCTAGGTTAATGCATGTGCCACACTTAGTATTTATGTTGTTTTTGAAATGTTGATTTGCAACAAAAGTCTAAATGTCAAGTGTATTTAATTAATAAAATATGTAAGGTGTAAGGATTAAGTGTACAGATTTAATGGTTTTCAAAATATTTTTTGAACATTTTTGGAAACTGCTTGTTTCCAAACCTTATTAGCAGAAACTGGGACTGTTGATATTTATTTACCCACAGTTATTTGAATAGACTATGCTGTATGTCCCTCAAAAAGTATTGATGGAAAAAACTGCATTTTTATTAATTTTAAAGGTGAAGTATGTAGCTTCTGTGACACTAGTGGCACCTAACGGAATTACAAAAATAAAGCATATTTTGCAAACACCCTTTTCGTGCGTTGCGCCTCCACAGCTCAAACATTGCAAATACTATACAGCTCTTATGGGTGCTTGTGAAGGCATGCCTCAGCAGGTACTTTCAATAAAGGGTCCATCATATTAGGAATATTTTTGGCTGTGTTGCTATGTGTCATGAGCAACCGTCTAAGTAGGCTAACACTCAAGGGCCATTTTCATGACAGTTTTTAACTAAAAACTGAAAACTTTGTGTTTTGGCCATTCGTTTACATGACAACGGTGTTTTGGGGGCCTGAAAATGCAAATTTTTGAAAATTATATTTATTTTTTGAAAGCGGTGACATGCGCATGCATATTACGTGTTCAGTCTATAGGCACGTAGTGTTTCTTTACATCGCCAACTACTGGCCTGGCCTGAATAATACAGCGTTTTTTATCATTTTTGCAGATCCGTGTGAACGGAGATCATTTTGACAACGTTGTCGTTTGTACACAAACGCAAAAGAAAAACTTTTCTATTTTTTGTACATATTTGTCGTGTAAACACCCTCAGTCTTACAATAAACTCATTCAACGTATCTGTGCCAGGTGCATTTTTGACATGATAAGCCACCACTGATTGAGGCTGTCTACACTAGACACATCAAAGTAAACATTATAAACTGGAACATTTGTCTTTCTGAACGTGTGTATGATGATGCTGTATGATATTAAAGCATCCATTGTAATGCGTTGCTTCGCACTGCATCGTCAGTTTTGACAAAACCTATTTAAATTTTGAAAATCTAAATGCAGTGAAATTTGGCTTGCACTTCTGTAACTGGAGCTGATTTTTTTTTTTTTTTTTTTTTTTTTTTTTTTCCTCCCTCCATGTAATCAGTCATAGTCCCACAGCGACTTAACACCCTCTGGCTCAGCCAGTAGCCATGACCCAACTCTCGGTATTGGTTGAGCTGGAAAGAGACTGGCGGATCTGAGTAGACTACTCTCAATGTTTAGATGCTGCCAAGGGGATCAGTGTTTACACTTTTGGGGGAGATACAGGTGCTGGTCATATAATTAGAATATCATCAAAAAGTTGATTTATTTCACTAATTCCATTCAAAAAGTGAAACTTGTATATTATATTCATTCATTACACACAGACTGATTTATTTCAAATGTTTATTTCTTTTAATTTTGATGATTATAAGTGACAACTAAGGAAAATCCCAAATTCAGTATCTCAGAAAATTAGAATATTGTGAAAAGGTTCAATATTGAAGACACCTGGTGCCACACTCTAATCAGCTAATTAACTCAAAACACCTGCAAAGGCCTTTAAATGGTCTCTCAGTCTAGTTCTGTAGGCTACACAATCATGGGGAAGACTGCTGACTTGACAGTTGTCCAAAAGACGACCATTGACACCTTGCACAAGGAGGGCAAGACACAAAAGGTCATTGCAAAGAGGCTGGCTGTTCACAGGGCTCTGTGTCCAAGCACATTAATAGAGAGGCGAAGGGAAGGAAAAGATGTGGTAGAAAAAGTGTACAAGCAATAGGGATAACCGCACCCTGGAGAGGATTGTGAAACAAAACCCATTCAAAAATGTGGGGAGATTCACAAAGAGTGGACTGCAGCTGGAGTCAGTGCTTCAAGAACCACTACGCACAGACATATGCAAGACATGGGTTTCAGCTGTCGCATTCCTTGTGTCAAGCCACTCTTGAACAACAGACAGCGTCAGAAGCGTCTCGCCTGGGCTAAAGACAAAAGGACTGGACTGCTGCTGAGTGGTCCAAAGTTATGTTCTCTGATGAAAATAAATTTTGCATTTCCTTTGGAAATCAGGGTCCCAGAGTCTGGAGGAAGAGAGGAGAGGCACACAATCCACGTTGCTTGAGGTCCAGTGTAAAGTTTCCACAGTCAGTGATGGTTTGGGGTGCCATGTCATCTGCTGGTGTTGGTCCACTGTGTTTTCTGAGGTCCAAGGTCAACGCAGCCGTATACCAGGAAGTTTTAGAGCACTTCATGCTTCCTGCTGCTGACCAACTTTATGGAGATGCAGATTTCATTTTCCAACAGGACTTGGCACCTGCACACAGTGCCAAAGCTACCAGTACCTGGTTTAAGGACCATGGTATCCCTGTTCTTAATTGGCCAGTAAACTCGCTTGACCTTAACCCCATAGAAAATCTATGGGGTATTGTGAAGAGGAAGATGCGATATGCCAGACCCAACAATGCAGAAGAGCTGAAGGCCACTATCAGAGCAACCTGGGCTCTTATAACACCTGAGCAGTGCCACAGACTGATCGACTCCATGCCACGCCGCATTGCTGCAGTAATTCAGGCAAAAGGAGCCCCAACTAAGTATTGAGTGCTGTACATGCTCATACTTTTCATGTTCATACTAAAAATCCTTTCTTTGTATTGGTCTTAAGTAATATTCTAATTTTCTGAGATACTGAATTTGGGATTTTCCTTAGTTGTCAGTTATAATCTTCAAAATTAAAAGAAATAAACATTTGAAATATATCAGTCTGTGTGTAATGAATGAATATAATATACAAGTTTAACTTTTTGAATGGAATTAGTGAAATAAATCAACTTTTTGATGATATTCTAATTATATGACCAGCACCTGTAAGCCCTTGAATGGCATACTAATAATAGTCAGTGGACAATAAACTGGGTTAAGAATATGTATTTTAACATTAAAAAAAAAATCTTACATACTTCACCTTTAAGTCATTCTGTAGCCCCCCTTGAAAATTTGCTGAGGTGGCTCTGGCTAAGAACCAGTTTTAGAGTATCTATTTTTTTAGTACAATCTTTAGCCCACATTAACATATATATATGTATACGTGTGTGTGTGTGTGTGTGTATATATATATATATATATATATATATATATATATATATATATATATATATATATATATATATATATATATATATATTTTTTTTTTTTTAACATTACATTAATTGAATACATTTATTGATTTTGACAAGGTGTCACGTTATTGATATATAGACATTATTTTTGTTATTGTAGCAGCGTTGATGAAACTCAATAGTAATGTACTATTTTTGTTAACTGTGTCTTGTTCTCATTTAATTTTTCCTGTAGCATTCATCTGATGGCCTTCGTGTGATGAATGACGGCAGTCTCGACCTATCGGTCGACAGTGACAACAGCATGTCCGTGCCCTCCCCAACGGGCCCTTCAGCTGCCAAGAGTGCCCGTGCCTCCAGCCCTCAGGGGTAAAACATCAAACCATTTTCACCTGTTTTTCTAAAATCATTTGTTTGACTTCCTGTAACTCTTGTCTTTTGGGAATACCTGTACACAAATGCTTTTTTCTTTCTTTTTTCTAATCTCCTCTTCTCTACCTGACTGTAGTTCCACTGGGACGGCCACAAACAGCTCAGATTTGCAGGGAAAAACGGACACCTCAAGTGGAAGCACGCCCCTGGCTGGTGGTATGTCTACTGGGACCTTAACCCTTTAAAGCTTACTGTATTATATTTGATACATACATTAATACTGCAGAAAAGGATCATTGGAATCATTTCAGATAGGCTATGTCAGTGTCGATGTGTATCAAAATGTCAGTATTTGATAACACTAGATCTGATTGGTTTACATTTACAAGTTATCAGAATTTCATTGTACTTTTTTGCCTTATAAATATCAGCAACTGCACCAAATTGTATATTTTTGCTCAGCTTGAGCCTTTGAATAAAATTGAGGTGTTTTTTTTCCTCCTCGAGGGTAAGCTCCATATTCTCACTGTATCATACTATTTGACCCATAAAAGCCTGATGTATCATTCATATGATACGCAACTAAACTTTTTTTTTTTTTCTTTCTCTTTTCCAATATTTTTTTTTTTTTTTCTCTTTTATTTAACGTCCGGCTTTACAGGGTTAATGTCATTTTAAAGTTGGCTTTTTTTATTTTGTAATTTTGTCATTGATTGAATAGTCCAGACAATGAAAATTGTCATTTTCTTATCGTTCCAAACCTGTATGACTTTCTTTACTCCATAGAGCACAAAAAGATATATTTTGAAGGATGTTCTTGCTGCCCCCCCCATATATATATATTAGTGCTGTCAACATTAACGCATGCGATTCATATTTTTTTTTTTTTTTTTTCCAGTTTAACGCTAAGTATTTAACGCAGCATTTAATTGTGATTAATCGAGTTCATTTTTTAATCGATTGACAGCACTATATAATATATATATATATATATATATATATATATATATATATATATATATATATATATGTGTGTATATATATATATACACACACACACTACAGTAAAAGTTGAGAATCTGTAAGATTTTTAATGTTTTTAAAAGAAGTTTCGTCTGCTCACCAAAGCTGCATTTATTTAATTAAAATACAGTAAAAACAGTAATATTGTGAAATATTATTACAATTTAAAATAACTGTTTTCTGTTTGAATAAATTTTATAAAGTAATTTATTCCTGTGATCAAAGCTGAATTTTCAGCATCATTACTCCAGTCTTCAGTGTCACATGCTGCTCAAGAAACATTTATGATTATTATCAATGTTGAAAAGTGTTTTTTTTTTTTTCTCTCAGGATTCCTTGATGAAAAATGCTGTTCTTTTGAACTTTCTTATCTGAAATACAAAGCTTTTGTAACATTATACACTACCGTTCAAAAGTTTGGGGTCAGTAAGACTTTTTATTATTTTTTTTTTTTTAAAAGAAATTAATGCTTTTATTCAGCAAGGATGCATTAAATCGATCAAAAGTGACAGTAAAGACATTTATAATGTTACAAAACATTATATTTCAAATAAATGCTGTTCTTTTGAACTTTCTATTTATCAAGGAATCCTGAAAAAAAAAATATATATATATATATATATATATTGTACACAAATATTTTGTACAATTGTACACAATAAATGTTTCTTGAGCAGCAGATCAGCATATTAGAATGATTTCTGAAGGATCATGTGACACTGAAGACTGGAGTGATGATGCTGAAAATTCAGCTTTGATCACAGGAATAAATTACTTTATAAAATATATTCAAACAGAAAACCGTTATTTTAAATTGTAATAATATTTCACAATATTGCTGTTTTTACAGTATTTTTAATTAAATAAATGCAGCCATGGTGAGCAGACGAAACTTCTTTTAAAAACATCAAATCTTACCGATTCCAAACTTTGGACCGGTAGAGAGCGAGTGTGTGTGTGTGTGTGTGTGCGTGTGTATATAATATCTCATTTTGGAGAATTACTTATTTTTAAAGCTGCAGTCTGGCATTTTTCCTCTTTGTCGTCATCTCTGTTTGAAACCTGCAATTGCAGTCATATGCTGAATTGTTAGCGTTATGTGCAACTTCTCAGTGGATGAATCTAATGTTTGCTGTCAATCACTACACCGGTGTGGATACTGTACTTTAGAATCACAGATTCTACATCTTGGAAGTATGAACAAAATAAGATATGTCATCTGAAAAAGTAAGAAACATTTCTGCCACTTTTGTTCTGACCAACTGAGGGGAAAAAAGCATTAGGCCTACAATAAATCGTGATGATTAAATCTAACGATCGCTTAGTTTGGATCACGTCAAACCGTGCAAATTATTATTACTGTTATACTTTGTTCTCAAATTGTTAATGTTAACAACATCAGCATTGCATGACTGTGTATTTAGTGTGTGTTAGCATTACCTGTAGATTTCAATTTCTGTAGCCACTCCACAGTCCAAAGTCTTTTGCTTTTTGACTATGGGTGAATCTCCAGTTGTCACTGATGATTGTCATTTGGATCTTTCTGGATTACAATCCACCATCAAAATGATAAGTTTAATTATTTCAGCTGCTGTGAGAACAGGCTATAAATGATCCGCTACAAGCAGCATCCTCCTCACATGATAAAGCCGACTAGCCTGGACTCCTTCCTTCTGTTTACAGACGTGACGCAAAGACGAACTGCTGCATGCTCGAATTTCCCACGGAAATCCACCAGGTCGCTCTTATTATAAAACATTATTACAAGCTTACCGTTGTGAATCGAGCTAAGATAAGGAGATAGTTTTGAACACTGGCTGGATATGTACTTGCTCAAAAATTGATTTTGGATAATTTTTAACCAAAAAAAGTTACGGACTGCAGCTTGAAGTAATTTATAAAACTAATCCATATTCAAGTTTGCTTCACCTGTATTTTTATAGGATGGAAAAAATCTTGTATAAATATAGAAAAGAGCAGCTTGAACATTCTTCAAAATTTTTCCTTTTGCACTCCCCTGAGAAAATGGTCATTTGGGTTTGGAACAACATGAGGATGAGTAAATGATGACAGACTTTTAATTCTTTTAAATTTTTGGACAATTTAAGATTTTAACATTTTTTTAATACTACTTCTGATTTGTTTTTTGTCATAGCAGTGGATGGCACTAAACCAGATAATGTTGGGACTTCCAGCAGCAACTCCCCGCAAAAGGGGGCTGCTGCACTAAAGAGGCCTGCCTCACCCCTTCAGCAAGATTTGGAGAAGAAACCCAAAGTGGACAGTGTACAACAGAACCCTAATCCTAGTCCATGTTTATCTGCTGGCCCTGCCAGGAAAAGACCTGCCTCGCCCCTTGGGAATGAGACATCCAAGAAAGCCAAAATAGAGGATGTAAGACAATGCCCTTTCATCTGTGTCAAACCCTTTTTACATTTTATTTTCAGCATTGAGTTAATAATTTTATATTCTACACATTATCCAATGCTTTCTTTCACACAATGTGCACAATGAAGGCTGCAAAATTACAACAAAACAGTAAATTTGTGTGTGCAAAACATTATATATAAAGTGTGGATGGCATCTGAAAAGCCTGTTTAAATTCTATTCTTCCAGTTCTCAACCCCAGAAGCAAAGTCCTCAGGTGAAACTGATGGTCATGTAGCTGTGGATCCAGCGGTAAAGGCTATTTGTTCTTTCTTTGTTACAAAATTGCCGACATTTTTATCTCCATTCCCTGAACTTAAAGATGCAGTTTGTCTATTATCTTTGTTTTTTGTCACTCAGAGTGTTAGTCTCTATGTGACTGTTGTTGTTTTTTCTTATGCAGATCGTTGAAGTGGTTCCTTCAGATGGTGAAAGTAAAACGGAGACTGAATTAACGGTAAACAAATCGTAAAAAATAGGGTATGCTAGTTATCATAAATGGAGTGACTGTGTGAAAACTTAAATGCTGATGTTATTTCCTGTCATTCTCAGGCGGTGGACATAGCAGAGAAGATACCGCTTACCCAGGTTAGGACATGCTCAATTGATTATTACATAATAAGATTATTATTACATAACAATAATCCTTCCACCATGTCCACGACTCAGGTCTTTTATCTGTTCTCACTGAAAGCTTAATACTCCACAAAGCACTAGCCAATCAAAACAGAATGTTCAAGCTCTGTTTTAATAACAAAATATCTTTATGCATTAATAGCGATAAGGGTTATGATGTACACAACCATTCAAAAGTTTAGGGGCAGTAACATTTTTTTTTTTTTTTAATACTTTTATTCAGCAAGGATACATTAAATTGAAAAATAATAGTAATGAACTTGGTTCTTTTTTTTAAACTTTCTATTCATCAAAGAAATATTAAGCAGCACAACTGATTCCAACACCTTTGATGATAAATGTTTTTGAGCATCAAATCAGCATATTAAAATGTTTTCTAAAGGATCATGTTACACCGAAGACTGGAGTAATGATGAAAACTCGGCTTTGAATAACATTTTAAAATGTTAAAAAATAATTTATTTTAAATGGTAATAAATGACTGTTTTTACTGTGGTTTTTTACTTTTTACTGTAAATTTACTGTAAAGTGCAGCCTTGGTGAGCATAAGAGATTTTTCAAAAACATTAAAAGAAATCTCATTAACCCCAAACTTTTGAACCGTATTGTACCACTTTGTAATGGTATTTTGATCATTGTGATTTGAAGGCAAGCAAAAAAAGGCCATTTTTAAGAGCTTTTAAAATAACATAAGATCTCTGAAAATGATTACATCAGTATCTGTGGTGTTTGAAGAACTAAAGCTAGGCTTTGGTATATAATTGTGTTACTAGTATCGGTATTGGGCCCGATACCAAGCTCGTGTACTTGTACTTGTACTTGTACTTGTACTCGTAAAAATACCCCCGATACCAAAGACCGATACCTCACGTGACGTAACTGACAGAATTTTCTGTGCATAGAGACACCGGCAGCAGCAGAAACAATGTCAGCCTCAGAGGTGTGGAAATACTTTAAAAATTAATGATGACAACACACACATTGCGAACTGCATGCTTTCAATCACAATTCGTTACCGATTAGTGAAGGCGGGATATGCGGAATCGCGCTGAATGACACAGACCAGAAGCACTCTCTCTTTTTTTGCGCGCGATCCCAGTTCTCCTCGTGCCTAAATGGTCAAATGCACACACAGTAGTCAAAATGTCCATCATGTGGAGTATCTCACGTAAATACAGTCGGTTATGGCTTAAGTGGACGTAAACATTTGGGGGTATACCGTGAGGATGTGTGTCAGTATCCATGGATTCGGTCTTCAAGGGACCGGAGCCTATTTGTCAGTAATGTTAATAAAACAACAAAAGATGTTAAATAAATGTATACATGGTAAATAAACCTACTGTATCTGGAAAAAAAAAAAAAAAAAGTTTATTTAGTTTGTATCTCTATAGTATTTGTTTGTAAATTTCTTTTTATATAATTATTATATATATTGGTATGCCCTTTGAAGGTTATTGGACACTGAAATTTTTGTTCTTTAAGTTTGTGACAAGCACATAAAAATGATTACTTTTTTTCATTAGAGTAATAATAAAGAAGCTGTCCTACATTCATTAGTCTCACTGTGTTGTGCTTGGAAAACTGCAAATGGTATCGGTGCATCCCTAATTGTGTACAAAGTTTATTCCAAATAATTTTAATTTAAATAGTCTTCTGTTGAGCTAAATAGAAATTCCCATCAAAATGCTCAATGAACAAATGCATTATATCCTCTACAGTGGATTAATGTATTTTCAGTTATGGAAAGCAAACTATAAAAGCATATATTAAGGGACATTTTTATTTAGCTGATTATCAAGTCATTCTTGTTTAGGTTAACAAACAGATAAAAGTTATCTAATATAACGCTAATATAGTTATCATTATAGTTATTGTTCTCGGTGTGAATGGGCCTTTACACTGATTCCAATCCATTTCACATTTGAGTTTAATCACACAATCTATCCTTTTTATGTTCCACAGAAAACTTCCAGCGCTGATCTGTCGGACGTCCCAGTCCTCCCGACCAACCCCATCGCCGTGGTCAAGAACTCTATCAAGCTGAGACTCAGCAGGTAGAAGCGGCCTAATCTTTTGCCCGTCTCGTACTCAGGAGGTGAAAGTCCCCTCGGTTCCTGCCCATGTGCAACGCGGCTCTCCACAAGGGGGCAGCTCTGTTCTTCCACAAACTTCCCTGTGTCCTCTCTCTCTCTCTCTCTGTCTCTCTCTCTCCCTCCCCTTCCATACACTGCAAAAAGATGTCATACACAAAAACCTCAATGTGATTTAATGTGTTTGTGTGATTTGGTGCACATGCTTTGTAAATCCAATCATATCCTTCTGTTTTGACCTGAAAGACAGTGACGCTTTGCTTTTTTCCGTTTTATTTTTCTTTTGTAATCCATAAAGAGGCATGTAATTATATTCCAGGGTACAGTTGGTCCATTGGAGACCAATCCACGATACTGTACAGAGCTGAAGGTGTAGATGAGCATCAAACCGTGCTCGGTAGGTGGAGATGCATTGAATCAACGTGAACTAATGACAGTACTAATCTGACAGCGGAGGACATGGCTAGCTCATCCAGATGATTCTAGCTCACTAATGCAGCTGTAATTTAACCAAATCAGTCTGAGATTAGTGTAAACACCATCGTTTTGCTCCGCCGTCTTAGCAGGGCATTAATTATGGGTGTTATTAGGAGTGGAATAGCTAGTATTCCCAGCATGCTTTGATTCGTGCTCTGAGGAGACCAGTGCTGGCCGTTCATTTAGGCTTGTTTTACCATGTGTGTATATATATATAGAGAGAGACAACAATATTGAAACCTTTATTTGCTTACAACAGCTTGGTTTTCCTGTTCTATGCTGGGATTTTCCTAATGTGGAATCGAAGATGCATTTCGAATGATCAATGTGATTTAAAATGGCAGGTCAACTTGTTTCCGTTGACCTGATTTTGAGGATGTGGACGTGAAAATGTAATGATAAAAGATTGATTTAAGTTTCAAACGAATGTTGGTTTATTGGGGCAGGAGAGTGATTTTGTTCAGTTTTGAAATCTGTACAAACTTTTCTTACTGTGTTTTGTCTTGATGGTCTGTGTTGACTGTGGATTCGTGTAACGGTAAAGCTGCCGCCCCAGGAACACCCGTCACGGCACAGATTCACTCCTGTGAAACGCCTCCTATGGCCTTGCAATGTTCTTTCAGTTCTTTCATATGCTTATTTGTAAGGACAAGGTATTGTACTTTTTCACAAATAAAAGTCTACGTTGTTGCAAAAAGAAATCACTGTGATCGGTTTATTTTTTATCGCCTCTTAACAGTAGTGATTATTAATGTAGTGCTAATATACATCACACTGCACAAATTAAAACCAAAAGTTGGTGAATTTAATGTAACTATAAGGTTTGAGTCTTGGACCAATCATGAAAATGCTGATTTGAACATTTACTGTAAAATATTAACTAATATATAGTGATGGCTTTTGGTATTAAAAAAAAAAAAAAAGAATGACACAGGGAAAGAAATCTTGATTTTAACTAAGTTTTTCAGATTTTTTTTTTTTACATTTTTGGTTTAGCATGTTGTCACGTTTTATATTTTAAATTGTACACAAGCTATAACTATTTCTATAGATTTTTTTTTTTTTACCGAAAGCCTTAATATACTTTAAAATAGATCTATTGTAATTGATTGCCTTTTTTTTTTTTGTTTTTTTGTTTTTTTGTTTTTTTACTGTTATAGTGTTCATGTCTTATTTAATTTTCATATATTTCAGACAAAGGTATTCTAATTAATTTCAGTATGCCCTGATAGAATTGCATTGAGTGTCAGACTGTGTATTTATATTATTAAATCACAGCCTTTTGTCATTTGAAAATCGCACTAAGCCATATCACAAACAGGCAAAAAAAAAAAAGTTATCGGCCAACATTTGCATATACTCGCCAGCACTTTTGCCGCTTGCTAATTTTAGGCTCTGATATATTGAATTAAATATCTTTTGTTCATGGGCAATAACTGGATTTTTTTGTTACACTGTAATTACACAAATAAGTACTGTGTACTACTAATTAGCAACATGTACTTATTATAGAGTTACAGTTAGGGTTTGGTTTAGTTTTAGTTGTTTGTAATAATGCATAATTAATTTACTGTTATTACTATAGTAAATGTAATTGATGCATTAAAACAGTGCTTTATGTTTAGTCAAGGTGTAAGTACCTACACAGACTGACTTTTAGAAATACCCAAACAATACTCAGCAAATAAGAGATGTTTTCTACACTAAAATACACTAAAATACTTTAGAGATGAAGTTAATGACTTGAGCACCAGTATAGTCCTGAAGTATATGCACAGCAAATTTTTCCATTTTTGATCCATGATTTCATTGTGTACATTTGTGTATTTTTTTTTTTAAAGTCACCTTAACAACCTTTAATAATTTATTTTCATTTTGCTCTGTAAATACTATTTTTTTTTTTCTAGTCACTTTCAATCCCTTTAGCCCTTTTGTTACCTTACTTTCATTAATTGCAAAAACAAATACCTTTTTTTTTTTTTTTTTTTTCTTTTTTTTTCCCTGGAGAAAATGTTAGTGATGCTTACTCATGCAAAACATGACACCAGTTATCACCCTTTTTTTTTTTTTTTTTTTTTTTTTTTTTTTAGTGTAAACAATTTATAAAGTCTAAAGAAACTTCTTTGCAATGGAAAGGTTCCATAGATGTTAAAGGTTCTTCACATAACCATAATGCCAATAAATAACCTTTAAGGGTGTTTCCTTAACCTTTCAAGAGAGGTGAAAGGTTCCTTGCAACCAGTTGCTGTTCCCTGAAGGCTCAGATCATTCCTTCAGCCTATGGGATATTTTTACCCATATTACATTGTCTACCAGCTGAAAATTCAAAGTCTGATCGCTTTGAAGATTATTTACGAGTTCATTTAATTCTCATAACTACAACTACAAAGTGAGCAATACAGTGATGCGTCCCTTAGCAATCACACTGTTTCCCAAACGCTCCCCATTTCTGCTGTTGGTCATTCAAACAGCTAGTCTTTTCACGAAATTCATGCCATTGGTTGAGCCAGAAGTTTGAATGCACCACATATTTTACACTCTACAGGAAGTCAATTTACGATGGCTTACTCATTAAACTGGAATTGATGGAAGTATTTTAGCATTGAAAAAAAATTACTTCATGGCATGTCAGTATAAACAGAATCAAATTTCTACACTGCATTTGCTTTCGTTTAGTTCACTTGTATTGTTTTTCGCTTGATTCTGTGCTTGCCAGTTCAGTAAATTGCTAATCAACAGTTCAAGAATCAATGCAAATTTTTCATTGTAACACGTTTTTTTTTTTTTTTTTCAGTTTCTTAAATGATGTTTGGAAGTACATCCCAGATACACATTTTAATTTATTCAGCTGCTGCTGTTGTTGTTGATTGATCAATAATCATTATGGTCAGCTGAGCGTGATGATGACAGTTTACGTATTCTACAAAAAAGAAAAAAGCGTTGTAATTCTTATTCAGTAGGTATTTGTGAGTGGAGTGTACCAGTGCTTTTGCACCAGATAAAATGAGCCAGCCTCGAAGCTGATCTCAACCCATTGAAAAGAGTTTTGATTTGAGGACCTTAGAAGTTGGTCTCAAACTCAGTTCCTGGAGGCCCACAGCCCTGCAGAGTTTAGCTCCATCCAACTCACACCTGCTTGGAAGTTTATAGTAAACCTGAAGACCCTGATTAGCTGGTTCAAGTGTGTTTAATTAGGGTTGGAACAAAAATTTGCAGGGCTGTGGCCCTCCAGAAGCAGGATTGAGACCACTGATCTAAAAGATGGAGGTTTGTCAGTGGAGATTTTCCAAAAATAATTATTTAGAATATATTTATTTTTGTTATCTTGGCAAGATTTTAAAATAGGGAACAGAAAATGCTTCCCATATATTTTGTTTTTGACACCAAAATATGTCTAGTTTATGCATAAAATAATTGGGTTCATCATATAAAGTGTTTGTGTCTCTTCAGAAGACTTTTGAAACCATTTGATTCAAATGGATTTATTTTTCAATATCTTTATGAACTGGCTGAATATGTTAAGTAGATGGAGAGAAATCTTTCAGATTTCATTAAAAATATCTTCATTTGTTTTTTGAAGATGAATGAAAGTCTTATGGATTTGAAACAACATGAGTGTGAGTAAACAGAATTTTTATTTTTGGGTGAACTAACCCTTTTAGCACTAAGTATCTTTATTGCATAATCTTTCTTTTAAAAATGATGTACTGTATGCACTAAAAGGGGCTGGAAAAAAACGATACTAAGGACATTTAATGTCATAAATGCTGACGAAATTGTTGTTTTAGGGCGAACTATCTATTTTACAGTTGGAAACTGTAGATATAACCTTTTATAACTAAATAAAATCAAATGGAACGATTATTTGTGCAAACTAAACTAACTATGGGTATGTTGTCACCTTTAAACTATTGTTGGGTGGTTGACAAATAGACAGTAACAAAATACTTTTTTGTAAACCATTTTTGAAGAAAAAAATGTATATAGTGTAAAGTCTGATGTTTGAGAAAATATAAGGGGTCATTAACTTTCTCAATTCTTTCACTGTTTTTTTTTTTTTTACTGTATCGTAAATGTGTCCTATGGTGTGACAACAAAAATTAAGGAAAAAAAAACTAATAATATACAAATAGCACTAAATTTCAGTGCTATTTATTTAATGTGAAATTATGAATAAAATTATTTTTTCCCCATGACTTGTTGGACATTTTCAATAAATATGAGACAAACTTTGCTATCATCCTTTCAAAACTGCTGAAAATGGTACCATTTTAAGATGAGTGATGTTTATACCTCCCTACTCAACTGTTCCTTTAAGATATTTTGAGATAAAGACAAATCTGCAGTTCTTTTATGTGTGTCACACCATAGGACATTATATCACACTAAAGGACAGAAATGTTATTGCATTAAACAGTGAGTGACATTACATTAAAGTATTTTTATTTAACTTTGAATGTGTCAAAGAAGAAAGAAAATTGAATTTTGATACAAACAATATGAACACGTGAAAAAAAAAAAAAAAAAAAATCAATAAAATGAATGGTGACTCCTTGACAGAGCAAATATTTTTTAAACTTAAACACCCCAAAATCTTTTTTTTTTTTTTTTTTTTTTTTTTTAATGCAATTCATTTGTTTGTTAAAGAAGAAATAACATATTTTGGTACATCATCAATCATGTTTTTTTTCTTTTTTTTTAAATCACATTTTTTAAAGTACATGACTGCTCTTTTTAAGGCATCATTTAGATTCTGTTTACTTTGTGTCGATATCTTAGGATCTCTTCCATTCTTCCAAAAAAGTTAAATATTTGAATAATTCTGAGACAAAAACTAACCATGTGCAAGTAGCCTTCACAAGGGGCTGCAGTAACATGACCTTGTATGGGGTCCTTCAACTAATTACAGATGTCTGTGAAATTGCCCGATTTAATATCAGGATATGGTGTCACACCGGAGGACAAAATGTATCCTACGCTTTTAGAAATATATGGATGAAAAAAAATTATTTCCATTTAAATTATGCCTGAGGTATTTATTAAGATTTGTATGCTTTTCTTTTTAATGTATAAAAGTTATTTATTGAACCATGCTTGAGACCAAAGTACAATTTTGAGATTTGGCTCAAAAACAAAGCAGTTTTTATAACAATAAGTCCATGTAAAACAAAGAAATGTTTAACCATTTACTGCATTTTAAATGATGACAATACTAATTATATTCATTTTTGTCTTGTGTGACAATGAAAATGCCATGTCACGTCAACAACCCAGTTATTTGTGCAAAAAAAAAAAAAAAAGGTTATGTTAGCTGTACAACATGTTTCCATTGTTAAAAGCATTAATTTACTCGACTAATAGCCCTTGCAGCCACTGTCCAGTGGTCAATAAAACGGATAGGATCTGCAGTGATTGGCAATGACAACACGACAATTTTATCTGGTACATCCATTTTACAGAAGGAACTCATACACGTGCTGTATGGCAGTCTTGTAATTCTGGTAGTAGCTGCTTTCATTTTCAAACTCTGAAGAGTTGTTATGAGGCTCACATACTCAACGCTTCCTTCTGTCTGTTGCTTGCAGTTTTGTTTTCTCCTTTTCCAGTAAGGCTGTCTATCTACGTTACCATTCTCTTCTTCGCTGACGGCTCCAGCTCAGGTGATAAAAGCGTAACCTTCACGTTAATGAAGTACTCACGCTAAAACATTGCTGTGTTCAAAGTGCGATGCCATGTTCATGAAATGAAAGGGCTGTCTGTCTGTCTCATTCAGATCAAAAGCATCAGAAGTTAAAAACACATTGTACAATTTCACTGAGACATCCAGGCTTTTAATGAGAGCAAAGCACTATGGGTAGAGGACTGTGTCATTAAGTTACTCTAACAAAGGCCTTATACAGAGATTTTTCTCAAATTTAGCCCAAACTTTTGTTGGTAGTTAAATGCATGCTATCATGGATTTTCTGAGGCTCACTGAAACTAAATATAAATTTGCGACTGGATTGGTTCACATGCTGTGAATATATTGCTTGTATCTGTAGGCTCAAGACTTTAAAGGAATAACGTTGGTTCACCCAAAATGAACATGGATCATTACTTATCCTCGTTTTTGAACATAAAAAAGAATGAATCTGAAGACTTGTTGCACTGCTCTTCTACAGAAGAAAGAATAGAAAGGAAGATGGAACAAAATGAGGTGAGTAGCTAGCTACACAAGTAGTTTTTGTGTGTGTGATTAACTGTTCATTTAAGTTACTGATTTTGGAGCTTTTTCTTTTATACAATTTCAACAGTTTCTTAAAAAATAAAAAGAACTCACTCAAGTCCAGGATGGATTGTTTAGTTTATTTGCGATCAGTGTAATCAGTGTGCAGTGACTGTCAGAGACAAACCGGTAGGTGTCGCTGTTGTTTTCATTGTCAGTTCAGTTCAAGTACCTCTTTTGTGTCTTTAGGCAATGTGCCCTTTTCATGTTCACATGAAATTTAAAAGAAAAAAAAAACCTTCTATAACTTTGTTTTAGTTTATTAAATGTATTCAATGTTCATAACACCTAAATAATTCCCACTACTAACCAAAAAATTACTAGACATTTGCTTTATGAGTGGTTTTCTGTTAGTGGCAAGCACCTGCTAAGTGCTGGATATTATTTAAAAATGGCATGCAAATTGGCCTTTGTTAGCCGCTGATGAAGAAACATTTGAATAACAATATCCTGAGTGCTGTGACGTCTGCTCTTCAGGTGTTTCTGAGCATGGCAGGGCTTTATGAGAAAGTATAATCAGAGTTCTTGGCATGGACACAGTATGGTCTGTAAAACACCATCCATCCACTGACACTGCTGCAGAATAAACTGTTCTCCAAATGTTTGTTTGTCAATTAGAAATGAGGTGTGCTAAGTCTCGCTGCATTGAATTCATATAACATGAAATTACTGTACTGTCAATGGCTCATTTTGATTTTACCTGGATGCTGTAGATTTCCATGCCCAATCATGTATGTTGGATAATATACAGTATATACTGGATATTAAAAGCACATTTTATAAAATGGGTGAATTTAATTAATTTTACTATGTTGGTTTTAGCAGATGTTGCCATTATAATACATAATCCAGGTGTTTCTTCATTTGTTCCTTTTCCTAACTGAAATGCATCAAACAAAACGTGTTTTCTTGGAGATATTGTTAGAATTGGTCATCAGTTTTTTCTTATGTCCTCTGTATTTGGTATTTTCTATTCCGTTTTTTTGTCCAAGTCACTTTAGAAATCCTTCAGAAAGTGACAGCAGGATCAGGTATTATCAATGGATTTGGATCAATTATGTGAATTCTGTTTTGTGGTATTAGTTGTTTGTTGCATCCTCTTTGACAAAATATACTGAAATTACAATATGAAAATGTCAACAGATGATTAACAAATATCAAAATTAAATTCATACCCATATACTGTATTCAACTCACACCAAGCAGTGGATAACTTATGCTCTTTATGCCCATCTTATTTTTCTTTCCTTTAACATAAAATGTTTACTTTAAGTATCCCTGAGAGAAGTACCTTTTTCATTTTTATGATTTAGCCATTAAGTTAATCAATTCACTGACCCCCTGCAGTTCCCTCACGAACGCCCCGTTTGGGAAACACTGGCGTAAATAGTGAAGTTGTAATTAATAAAATTTAAGTGCCTGAGCTTGACTATCTTTTTATAGTAATAATTGCTTAAATTACAATTATTTTTATCATTTAAGTTAAAGGGATAGTTCACCCAAAAATGAAAATTCTGTCATCATTTACTCACCCTCAAGTTGTTCTAAACATGTGGAGTGAGTTTATTTCTTCTGCTGAACACAAAAGAAGATATTTTGAAGAATGTTGGTAACCTAACAGTTTTCTGGTCCCCAATGAATTTCATAGTACCCCCACCCCCATACTATGGAAGCCAATGGGATCCATCAACTGTTTGGTTATCAACATTCTTCAAAATATCTTCTTTTGTGTTCAACAGAAGAAAGAAACTCATACAGGATTGGAACAACTTGATGGTGAGTAAATGACAGAATTTTCATTTTTGGATGAACTATCCATTTAAAAGGACTGAACTGTCCTACCTATTCACGGTCCATTTCTGGGTGCGTGCCCCCTCCCTCTTCCCTGCCCAGCCCAATGCCCCCATGGTCCCATTCTGCTCTCTGCTCAAAGGCCTAATTAGTGGCTGAATATGCAAATAAGCACAGCTGCCAAAGTGTAGCAGTTTTTTCCTGAAATGCGTTAGGAGTTCAAATGGTGCTTTAGTTCAGTGGTGAAACAGCTTAAAAATTAACTTGATTATTACTGTGAAAATCAGTAATGAGAAAACTGATGTATTCAAATTTTAGGTTTTCTCAACTATACTCTTAAAAGTTGTCCTAGCACTATTTTATTTTGTCTATTTGTTCATTCACTAAATGCAAAATAGCCAATTCAGCCAATAAGTTTAGCAAATTATAACACAGTAAAAGTAAATCTATTCTATTGAGCAGTATTTTTGGTAGCTCTCTCTCTCTCTCTCTCTCTGTGTGTTTCACTTCAGAAGGCCTTTGTTAACCCCACTGGAGCTGTGTGGAGTACGTTTATGATAGATGGATGTGAATGGAAGCACTTTTTTCAGCTTAAACTCATTGGTCCCGCTCATTGCCATTATAAAGCTCGGATGCGTAAGGATATTTATTAAAATATCTCAGATTGTGTTCATCAGAAAGAAGAAAGTCATTTACACCTAGGATGGCTTGTGGGTGAGTAAAGCTTGGGTAATTGTTTTATTTGAAAGTGAACTAATCCTTTAACAGTAAGTGCATAATTGATTCATGCTGCAATGCATGCTGGGAACTCACAAACTAATTTAAAGTCAACATAAAAACGGAAGATTTAGTCTTTTCTTCCTTATAGTGACGTATATCCGAGTGAAATGGCTTCTCATACAAGAAAAAATGTATGACGGGACTTGATTTTGTGCATGGGGAATTGATTGGATGGTTGTGGTTTACTATTGGTGGATCTCACATGAGTGACAGGTTGCTACGCCCTCATGCCACTAAACACATCATCAGAGAAGAGAAGAGATGTCGCTGCAAGAGGGAGGGGAAGTTATTCTGATTAAAGATTATGAGGGCACATGAAATTTAAAAAAATGATGTAAAAGCACAGGTAAATCATTTATAATAAATACAGCAATATTCCATAAAAAACAAGAATTGCCCATTTTGATTTTGTGGTAACTAACATTTCAGAAATAATGTTCAATTTGAAATTCTTTCAGACAAGTATGTTTGACAAGTTGGGACAACATTTGGGGGAATTCTTCTGGTCTAACATGGAGTGTTATGTAATTCACATTTCTTAGTATTCGTGACTAAAAAGGTCCCATAAACTGTTGTTGCCTTTTTTCAGTTGCTTTGGTTCGCTATACAAATAAATATCGTAACATATTGATGTCTGAGTCATTGTAAACTTGGTCTTGAACTCTTCACGGCTGATTGTCGATTATGCTTGATTAAAGGATGAAGTGAACATTAAGAATCAATACCGTGGACAGCTCAGTGAATCAAACTACACAGTCAATTAACCAGCTGCCGAACATCAGCGCCAGGGAGCTGATCTCGGATCAGATCATTCACGCGTTCAGCTGAGGTGGGCCGCAGAGGGGAGAAAGACTGAAGCCTCTTGTCGCCTTTTTCAAATTTCTTTGGCTGGATAATAAAGGTTAATAACAGTCCTTTCAGTGTCATATTTGACATGACCAGTCATTGCAGTAATTACAATCATTACAGCCGAAGGATGTCGTCTTATCCCTCTTAAACATAGAGCGCTCCAGAAAATCAATTATTCAATCAAAGGACACCCCTCCTTCACTCTATTCAATAGCAGCTGAAAGGAGTTGGTTCACTTGATTTCAGGTCCAGAGAGAATAAGTCTGACTGCAGAGACCTTTAATTTCAGACGTTCAATGGAATGTTAACTTTCTTCACACGATCATTGAACAGGAAGTTCTGTGGGATTCAGCGGGTTCCTTTTTTTGTTTTAAACGCGAGTTATAGTGGTAGAGGGATGTCAGACAAGTTACACTTTCTTGCACACGTTCTCTCCCTCTCTGTCCTCTAATGCATGCTGGGATTGTCAGGATGTAATTTAAGTGCATAGGCACAAAGACCAAATGCCAAACAGACAATGACGATGTGTTCAGCTTTAAATGTAGCTGCTCTCGGTTCGTTTGGGGTGTGTAATTAGGATCAGTGTTACAGAAAAGAGTCAAAAAATCACAATGTGCTTTAGACACAGGAAGAACGATCAGGGCAAATGAAAGAATCTGAACTTTCTGTGGGCCGCAAGGCTAGTGTCGCAGATAATACCATCACGCATAGCTTAAAGTAGTTGTGTTAAAAGCTGGCCCACAAAAGGTTTGAGACTTGAAGACCCATAGAAAGTCCTGTGGATTTGAATATAGTTGAAAAAAACAAACAAAAGAATTACACAAGAGGTTGTCATATCTTTATGATCTCACAGCTCTTGTTTAGGTTCTCATTTATATTAGTCATTAAGAAGCAAACACTATCATCTAACATGAAAATGTTCAATTGTACTTGCAAGCATAAGAACAAGCGCAATTGTAGAAAAGGGCAACTGCAAGTTTCTTTAATCACAAATAAGTAAAGAGTGATGACAAGTATTCAGCACATGCAAAGTTCTCTCTCTGACTGTGAAAAAGAAGTGTGATTATTTTACTTTGTGATACATTTTTTACCAAACATTCTTCTGCTGTGTACAGCTTTAATGCATTTGATTTCAAACTAATATCTATAGTTTGCTGATTATGAGTTAAAGGGTTAGTTCACCCAAAAATGAAAATCATTTACTCAACCCTTATGTCGTTTCAAACCCGTAAGACTTTCGTTCACCTTTGGAACACAAATGAAGATATTTTTGATGAAGTCTGAGAGCTTTCTGTCCCTCTGTTGACAGTTATGCAAATGACATTTTAACGCTTCAAAAAGTTCATAAAATGAATCCATATTGAGCGGTTTAGTAGAAATTTTCTAAAGAGACTCTTTATATGATGAAGAGATTAAATTTAGGCTTTTATTCACATATAAACATTGATCAGCAAAGACAACCTGCTTGACGCACGAGAACAAACCTCAATAGTTATTGTGGAAGCTCAAACTTGCTATGTAACACATGAGAATGAACCTCATTGGTTCTTGTGAAAGCTCAAATGTGCTGTGCAACACACAAGAATGAACCTATTTGTTTTTTTGCAGAAGCTCAAATGTGCTGTGTAACACACAAGAACGAACCTAATTGTTTTTTGCGGAAGCTCAAGCGTGCTGCATAATACGAGAATGAACCTCACTGGTTTTTACAGAAGCTCAAACTTGCTGCGTAACACACAAGAATAAACCTTATTGGTTCTTGCGGAAGCTCAAAAGAATGAACCTCATTGGTTCTTGCGGAAGCTCAAGCGTGCTGCGTAACACACGAGAATGAACCTCATTGGTTCTTGCGAAAGCTCAAACGTGCTGCGTAACACACAAATGAACCTCACTGGTTCTTGGGGAAGCTCAAGCATGCTGTGTAAGACAAGAGAATGAACCTCATTGGTTCTTGCGGAAGCTCAAATGTGCTGCGTAACACACAAGAATGAACCTCTTTGGTTCTTGCACGTGTCAAGCAAACATGCTTGAGCTGCCGTTTACCACAACTGACGTGAGTTGATGAATGTTTATATGTGAATACAAACTGAAATTCAATCCGTTCATCATATAACGCAATCAAGTCTCTTCAGAAAATTTGAACAAAACTTCTCAATACGTATGGATTAGTTTTGATCTCTTTATAAACTTCCTGAAGCGTCAAAGTGTCATTTGCGTAGATTGTCAACAGAGGGACAGAAATCTCTCAGATTTCAACAAAAAGATCTTCATTTGTGGTTCGAAGATGAACGAAAGCCTTATGGGTTTGTAACGACATGAGGGTGAGTAATTATTGACAGAATGTAATTTTTTGGGAGAACAAACCCATTTAAAAAGCATGCAAACACTGTTGCTGGTACATTTTATCACAACTGTGAGGTCAAGGAGTAATGTTAACATGTTGTGAATTATGAATGAAAAAAAGAGTGACTGAATTGAGAAATTGAATCTTTAAAATGTGTAATGAACTTTTAATCAAAATATCTAGTTGAAAACTGTTCTTGACTTATCAGCTGATTAGTATATTACTAAAATTGAATAAATGCAATTGGCCTGACTTGTATTTAATTCAATATTAAGATGTAATCTTCATCATTATAATTCTGTTAATGATTGTTTTTGGCACAGTATATTAAAACATGTTAGATTTGTAGTATCTGTGAATTATAAAGTCAATATGTAAAAAGTCACTCATGGTCTCCCCTATATTCATTTACCACACTGAAGTAAACAGAAAAAAACAAAGTTTTATATATAAAATCTTAAAGATCTTAAATGCACACCGTCCTGCTCCTGCTGCAACTGCTGGGTGTCTCTCTGCTCCTGTCCTCTCAGAGCTTTCTTCCGTTTAATTAGATTTGTAAAAACAATTTTTGGAGAGCTTTATTCTGTAAAAGCTCTCAGGGGTTAAAATCAGCTGAGCACTTCTTTTCAGATTCTTTTCAGCGGTGGAGCATAAATTATTTAAAATTGTGCGACCTTTTATCTCACCCCCTTTGAAGGCAGCAAATTAAAAATGTAAATGGCCTCCCTAATTAATATGCAAATGCATTCATTCCCAGTTAACAATTAGCAATTAAACCTGCACTGTCTAGAAAGAGCACTGACAAAATTAGCAACTTATTTTTGCATTTGAAAAATAGCGACGGGACACAAATGTTTTGTTGAACAAAGTGACTTTTTGAAATGTTTTGGATCATCTGGCCTCACAAATGCTTCATTTTTTTTTTTTTTTTTATAAAAAGACAGATCGTATGGTCACATACAAATCATTTGACCTTCTACTAAGAGGTTTCTCTTGTCCTTTTAAGAACAATTGATTTTTTTTTCTTTTTTTCACTATAATGATCAGTTTTTTCACTATAACATTTGCTTAGAGATTTCAATAGCCAATAGAAAAGTCAGAAATCTCAGGGTTGATGACTTGCAAATGCTAAGGTATGCTGCCTCTTACAATCCTTGTAGACAGAATAATGATGGTCACTATTCAGGCTATATAGAAGAGAAAGTTCTTCATCACTTGACAGTGGGCCCCATATACACTGATAATGACATTTACAGCTCTTAACATTGAAACATTGAAATGTTAAGTGTTTAAATGTAAAGACTTGCAGTGTAATTATGCCAAGCCCTTTGGGGCTGAGGAATTTCCAAATGATTGCTAAAACACTTCAAATAAATATACGTTATGTGATGTTGAACTCTTCCATTCAAATCTGTTACATTTTTCACATTTCATTGATGTGCTTTGTTAATATTATTTGTATTATAATCCTTGCCCTTACAAGTTCTGAAGTATTACAATTTTATGGGCTGATTATTCATTTGATAATTATAAATAGGTTGTTTGTGTGTGTGTTTTACTGTTCGGAGCTCTTCTGGAAACGGCTTATGCATAGTCTTGAAATAATATTGGAAGAAAACACACTTGTACAGTAACATGTAGTCCTCATTTCCCACAGTAGTTTGTTTTTTGATAACATAAAATGGACATATATTTTAGGTTTATATATCAATCGACTCCATAGTTCTCTGTAGATTGTCACTTGCCACACAAGTAAATAATTGAACACAAACTATTTTGTAACTCAGAACATCCATGAAGAAAAACAGTTTATAGTAAGTGACATTTAATTTAAACAAGATTAGTATACAAGTAAGAAAAAATGTCATCCTGCTTATCAATTGCTACTTATCAAATTAATTATTTGAATATGAAAGATTGATTTAAGTTGAAAGTGTTTTAACCTGTATATTATCTTAAAGCATACTGTAAAAAAGAATTGTTGGTTAAACTTCAAAAAACATGTTGCCTTAAAATTTTGAGTTCATAGAAATTAAAAATTTGAGTTAATACAATGGTTTAATCAACAGAAACTCAATATATTATGTTATCTGAACCACATTAATTATTGTTAAGTTGATTTGACAAAAGAAAAAATGTGTTAACAAATCATGAATATATTTTTTACAGTGCATTTAGATGAGAATAAAATAATCCATCACAATGTACAAAACATTCAATCTGGCAACAAGACGAACACTACAACAATATTTCAGTAATATTAACACTAAAGTGCTCAGATTCCATTTTCATACAGTTGATAACTGAGACTCAAGATGGCACCAATTGTATTTATATGAAACAAGTGAGAGTGTGTTAAGGAGTGTGTTATGAGAGACATAAAAGTACCACTAGTTTCAGTTGCCCAGATGAGCAGACAGTGCTGGGTAGATTACTTACAATTTGTAGTCGGTTATTGATTACAAAATCCCATGAAAAAAATTGTAGTTAGTAATGTAATCCATTACATTACACATGTAAGATAATATAACCGGACTACTTTTGGATTACTTTTGACTTAGCTTGTTTATTATATTGATTTGAATAGCATAATCTTGTACCATATTGATATAAAAATACAAATAGGAAGAAAATATATTCCATTCTTTGTTATCAATAACATGAAGTGCAATAAATATCAAAGACTATAGATATAGAAAGACGGTTCACTCCTATTAGTTATAAATGGGAAAAACTGCAAAGCGCAATAAGGCGGAATATGTCCTGCTTTCTAGGTAAAATAGCCAATCGCTAATTGATAAAGTCATTGCATCACTGCAGCTGCCATTAGAATCTCCGGTTCCCATAGAAACCTGAGACAAGCGCATAGGACTGCACATGCGCATTGACTCGTCTAGCCTGAAAAATAAGCATTTTTAACGCTATTTGAGCATAAGAAACAACATTTATGGGACAGTTTGTGTCAGATTTTGTTGCTGATTTGAAATATGTTATTTAATTGTGAGTTCGCCAAGCAGTTTTTGAGATTTCAGGATTCCACCATTCAAATAAATAGGACTTGGTCTTGGATACCTGAAATAGCTACCCAGAGGCATTGCAAATATGGCTGCCGAGTGAAAAGGACTTTCCTTGAAAGGGACTTTGTAAATATACGAAATACAAATATACGAAATGTGCTCTGATTAGTCAGCTGGCCTAGTGCATCCCTTATCATAACCGCGAGTTTCATCTGCTCAGGTGTAAATATTAATGATGGTGTCAATGTTGCCATACCAGTTCGAGCCCCATTCAGACCCTGAGAATGTACGAACAAGAGTATCGTGCAGAAGCTTTGCAAGCACAGATTTTACAGGACGCATCAAAGTGGTCAGTTACTAAGGATTGGTGAAAAGTTACAAAAGTGAGAGACCCTGTAAACACTACATCAACACTGTAATGTTAGCTAACAGGCTAGTGGAGCCAAACAGCTTTGCCCATTGATTACATCGTAGCAATAACATAAAATGTATAATTGGACCTGTTAATAGAAAACACAAAAACACATAAAACATATTTACAGGTTGTGATCCATAAAGAACTGATTTTACAGACAAATTGCACCTGCTCCGTCTTTTAGGAGAAGCTTTTATGCATAGCGACATTGTACTCGCTTAGGTTCTGGAAGCTGAAAAAGGGGGTTTAGAACCAGGGTGGAAAAACAGCATCTTTGGCATGGTAACAACAAGCTACTAAAGCTGGGGCCAGTTGCATAAACATAACCACTGTGTCTTAAGAAATTAGATAGGGCTAATCAGGCTTACTTTTCAGATTCAAATTAGAACATTCTCCCTTTTTGTAATAAAAAAGTTATAAAAAAGTTATAACTGATCTTGAAGAAAAAAATAGATGACTAACTTGTAAGACTAGTCTTAGCAATTTATGCAACCATCTACAGGTCATCTTCTTCGTCTTCTCTAGTGCAGCTCAACCAGGCCTCGCTCCCCTTTTTTTTCGTATTCCGTGGGTGGGTATTATTTTTTGTGATTTTTTTTTTATTTTATTTTTTTATTCCACATTTGTGAAAAGTGTCTGTGAAGGCCTCACCGACATGACAGCCAGTAGCACAGATTCCTAACAAACCGTTCCATAACGGTGTGATGAATACGATCTTCAACTAGATGGAACTGGATTAAATATTTTGACTGTTGCAATCCCAATCGAATTCATGACCTGTAACGCTGCCTGAATCATAATCATGCACTGTTCGCTGTTGGCCAGAGGAGAACTGGCCCCCCGACTGATCCTGGTTTCTCCCAAGGTTTTTTTTCCATTTTTGTCACTTGTTTGTCACCTGTTGGAGTTTGGGTTCCTTGCCGCTGTCGCCTTTGGCTTGCTTAGTTGGGGACACTTGATATTCACCAATGTTTTTGATCTGCCTGCATCGACACCCTTGTATGCGAACAGAACTGAGCTGGACAATGACTTGACTTGTGATGTTCCTGGTCAAAAAAGACCAGCCTACAAAAAACAGCTTAGAAATCTCTCATTATGCGATCACCAAATATTGTATTCATCAGGGATGCAAACGGGTAAGGCAGTAAAAAGGTGAGAACATTGCGTGGGGTGGGGGCATGCTCGGCACTGATTTTTTTTTTTTAAGGATATTTGCTTTACATGCTCATTTTAGCCTACTTTAAAGGATTTTTTTTAATTCATTTTTTATTACCTTATATGTCCAAAACTAATTTTTCACGGGAGAAAAAAACCCCAAAACTTATTGTTGTAACATTTTACCAAAATCAAGATTGAATACATTTGGTTAAAATCTCATGTTACAAAAGATAAAGTGCTATGCATGCTATTTAAGACAATATTGGCTGATTAGACAGCAATACTAAGCTGAACTGCAAACTGTTTGCCCTCTCTCTCTTCACCATTCCCACATCTCAGACCTCACATACATAAAATATTACCCTTTATAGACATAGTTTTTAAAGTAAAGAGTAAAGGAAGCGCTCTACAGTACTTTCTGAAACAACCAGTTCTTTATTTACCCTTGTAAGTTCACAAGTACCCCCACCCCCCACCCTCCCATAAAAAACACTTTCTCATTGGATCTGTGCAAATCTCATAGGTGGGCTATTTTGATCTCAAAAAGGTGAGTTGTCACTAAAAGGTGAGGAGTTTGCATCTATGATTCATACATAAAATATGAAAAAATGGCACTGTTTATTACACCTAGTGTGCTTTAATGTTTAACCAGGAAATTTGTTTTGAAATGCTTTTATTTTCTACAAACTGGCACAAAGTCACACTTGTGATGTTCATGGTAAAAATGAACGGCCTACAAAAAATGTATATATTAGGGTGGCCCTTATTGGGGGGTAAAAATCTTTTTTGGGAAATGTTAACCTCTCTCCCCCTCATTTGTTTCTCCACTAAAAGTAAGTAATGTATGCAAAATTTCGTCCAGATAATTTGTCATTTTGGGTATGCTCAAAGCATGCATCTTTTTATCAACAGGTACTTGATATCTGATTGGTGATGTTAGTGAAAGTTTCATTCACTGTTAAAATTTTGATTGTTTCTGATATCAGATGGCCACTTTGCGTAACCAGGATGAAGTATACTTGCTTGAAAGCAAGAAGGAGTCTTTATCACCAATTCTCCATGGGGGCAGTCATGGCCTAATGGCTAGCGTGTCCGACGGGTAACCCAAAGGTTGCTGGTTCGATTCCAGCACGGGCAGGAAATAACTGAGGTTATTTAGCAAGGCACCTAACCCCTAATCGCTCCCCAAGTGCCACGGCAGGTACTTGATATCTGGTAATATTAGTGATATCAGAAACAGTCAAAATTTTAACAGTGAATGAAACTTTCACTAATATCACCAATCAGATATCAAGTATCTGTTGATAAAAAGATACATGCTTTGAGCATACCCAAAATGACAAATTATCTCGATGAAATTTTGCATACATTACTTACTTTTAGTGGAGAAACAAATGAGGGGGTGAGAGGTTAACATTTCCCAAAAAAAATTTTTACCCCCCAATAAGGGCCACCCTAATATATACATTTTTTGTAGGCCGTTCATTTTTACCATGAACATCACAAGTGTGACTTTGTGCCATTCACTGTTATGCATAATGGCATAATGGCTGCTTACTGCCCCGGGTGTGTGTGGTGTGTGGTCCACGGTTTGCAGTGAGTAGTGAACACACACACTGCAAACCTAGTGTGCACTAACTTGGAATACAGAGGACAAATTCCAAGTATGAGTTACAATACTTGGCCTTCACATGTCACTTTCCCCTTTCATTGTCAATGTTCTTCGAGTATATCTTCACCGAATGGGGAAAAAAGGGTATAGTGAAGCATGAAGCAGCAGTGCAGACCATGAAGGAGGTCTTTTGGGAAAAGGCCTGCAATCTCCTAAAGGCCTTTTCAGCACGCTGTGAAGAAGTTCGAAGACCTTGTAGGAAAATGGGAGGCCGTGAAGAAGAACAAGGGGCGAAGGAGTGAAACACACCAGAAAAACAAAGAAGAATGTTGAAGAAGAAGAATTTCTCATGAAGGAGAGTTGAATAGGTGTGTGAGAGCAGAAGATTTCAAAAGTCCAAAAATAAGGGCCATCCTATATACAGTTGCAAGAATAAGTATGTGAACCACTTGCAGAATCTGTGAAAATGTGCAAAATTTTAACAAAATAAGAGAGATCATACAAAATGCATGTTATTTTTTATTTAGTGCTGTCCTGAGTAAGATATTTTACATAAAAGATGTTTACATATAATCCATAAGGAAAAAAAATAGCTGAATTTATTAAAATGACCCAGTTCAAAAGTTTGTGAACCATTTATTCTTAATACTATGTGTCATTACCTGGATGATCTACGACTGTTTTTTTTTTTTTTTGTGTGTGATGGTTGTTCATGAGTCCCTTGTTTATTCTGAGCAGTTAAACTGAGCTCTGTTCTTCAGAAAAAATCTCCAGGTCCCAAAAATTCTTCAGTTTTCCAGCATCTTTTGCATATTTGAACACTTTACAACAGTGACTGAATGATTCATCTTTTCACATGGAGGACAACTGAGAGACTCAAACACAACTATTAAAAAAGGTTCAAACATTCACTGATGCTTCAGAAGGAAACACGATGCATTAAGAGTCGGGGGGTGAAAACTTTTGAACAGGATGAAGAGGTCCAAATTTTTCTTATTTTGTTTGAATATCATTTTTTTTTCATTTAGTACTGCCCTTCGGAAGCAACAGAAGATACTTGCATGTTTCCCGGAAGACAAATTAAATACAATTTACCTTGATCTTCAAATTCCAAATGTTTTCATCCCCCATCTATTAATGCATCATGTTTTTTTTTTTTCTGGAGCATCAGTGAACGTTTGAACCTTTTTTAAAAGTTGTGTTTGAGTCCCTCAGTTGTCCTCAGTGTGAAAAGACGGATCTCAAAATCATTCAGTCACTGCTGGAAAGGGTTCAAATATGCAAAAAATGCTGGAAAACTGAAGAATCTGCAGGACCTGGAGATTTTTTCTGAAGAACAGAGCTCAGTTTAACTGCTCAGGACAAACAAGGGACTCATGAACAACCATCACAAAACAAAAAAACAGTCGTGGATCATCCAGGTAATGACACACAGTATTAAGAATCAATAGTTCACATACTTATGAATGGGGTTATTTTAACAAATTCAGCAATTTTTTTTTTTTTTTTTGTATTGTGGATTATATGTAAACATCTTTTATGTAAAATATCTTACTCAGGACAGTACTAAATAAAAAATAACATGCATTTTGTATTATCTCCCTTATTTTGTTAAAATTATTAATTTTATATATATAATATATATATATATTTGATTCAGTCTTTTTGTCAACTTGTTTTTTTTTTAAAGTAGGACAGGTTTTGTATTTATTTTTGAAACTGACTGATCGTTTGCCATTGATCTGAGCTTATATTGGTCAAAAATTAGCGCCCATTGAAAATGAATATTACTAATATCAAAAATAAAGGCCTTGGACCTGTGCACGTGTAGATACTTGCATACTTGTGCATCCACATACACACACACACGTTCATGTACACAAACAAACTATTTTGAGTATAACAGGCTTTCTTTTTCACAGAGATTAACTTTATCCTCAAATCAGTGAGGCTCAGATCAATGATGCCTATGATCAATCAGTTTAAAAAATAAATAACTGAAAGAAAACAAGTTGACAAAATCCTGCTGTGTGTAATGTTTTCTGACTGAAAATTACATCAGCGATGACCTATAGCCAATGAGAGAGCAAGATACAGGGCAGCAGGAAGTTTGGGGAGGAGCTATAGACCAGAATATCAGCAAGAACTCTGGTCTCACGCATGATCTTATTTCCTTATCACTTCTCATGTGTTTTTGGTTGTGAAACGTAGTTTGCGGACCAGACAGAGTTATCGCAATTCTACCTATTGTAAAGTGTAACCCCTTGTCGCCAATCCATCGTGCATTGTGCACACAGCAGCAACTGAATGCTACCCCAGATAGTCGTGCAGTGTGAAAAGAACAGACATCTGACGACTTTGAAAATCATGCAGTGTGAACAAATAAAGCATTTTTTGCATTGTTAATCGAAAACTTGGTTTCATTTTAATTTAATGGTCCCTTTAACACATTCTGATGACTGCAAGTAATATTGCACCTACATGTCTACTAACTCTCATTAGAGTGTTAGCAGACTATTAGTACACTGGTAGGGTTAGGGTCAGAATAAGTTGACATGTACTTGCAAAGTTACTTATAGTCAGTACAATGTCTGTTGGGGTACCATCACAATAAAGAGTTAGCAGATATTAAGCAGACAGTCTACTAATACTCTAATGACAGTTAATGGGCATGTAGTTGCAAAGTTATTTATAGTCAACAGAAAGTTCAAAAGGGACCATCAAAATAAAGTGTTACTTAGTGCACTTAGTTTGACAACTTTGGACATTATTTCTGGTTGGATATTCTCAGTTCTTCCAGAATACCATGCCCCTTAATAAGGAAACATATATGCCCTCAAATTGAATGAGGTAGCTTACTCAATATTTCAAGTGCGGTTAACATGCTTGTTTAGTACAAAATCAAAATTGTACATTCTACTAACTAAACCTTGGAATTTACTTAAAAAAATATGATTACCTCAGTGTTTTAGGGGATATTAGAACCTATTAGGGCTTACAGTGTAATGCTCACTGGGACCAAAGCATCCACAAATAATATGAATATGATTTGGATCATCAAAGGTCAGCAGCAAAGACATTGGTTAATAAAGTGAGATTAAATACATAAAGTATATTTGTGTTATTAAACAAATGTAACTGCAGGTTAAAATTAATGTTACTTTAGTTACTTGAAAAAAGTAATCTGATTACCCAACTTGTGTTACTTGTAATGCGTTACCCCAACACAGCAACTAATGATCGAGAATTAACACGGTGTGGTGTGTGAAATTCTTTTCATATACTATCTCATCTAATATACACTTTGTATTGCATTCAAAGAAAACAGTGGCAGTACGTCTGTTCCACGCCACAGCAGTTCTGTATTCCAGACACACATCTTTCTCACACATTTTCAATCAGGTTCAAAGGCTCTTGTTCCATGATGAAGGTAAATCGAGTAAAATTGAGTGAGGACATCATTTCGTCTAAGGACCACCTGTGGCTCCAGGTATGAGCTGAGTGTGTTTTATGTCTCTGGGGAGCTGTGGAAGAGAAGAGCCTGTTCTGGTCGTAATTAACACAAGCCTGTTGATTCATGGATAATGAAACAGAATTCATTAACACTCCGTTAATTGCCATCTAGCTCTTACAAAGTTTTTACTCAGTTTAGAGGAAGGAATGAAGAGGTGAGAATGAGCAGCTCGTACTTTTACAGGAAGCCGATTGACTCTCTAAATTCGCTGGCATTGAGGTACTTCAAGTCTCACTTGACAGCAGAGGATTTTGTCCGGTCCCATAACCCTTACTGCTTCAAAGTGAGAGCCCCTTCAAACGTCATGCCTAATAGGGCCTTTGAATCTGTCTTTTATAGCCAGTACTCCTAAAAATATTACAGATAAATTATCTTAAAACCGTCAGTCAATTTGTTTTCTGTCTTTGAGGCTACACTTCTAAACTGATCCTTTCTCTATAAAATCATATAGTGTCTCCCAAAAGGGAAATCCATGCTTATTTATGATATTAGTTTGTGATTGTATATAAATATATTGAATTTTAATTAAATTTTGCCATGTTCACAGACAAAAACATAGTTTTCCAGTAAAGTTACAAACTATTATTATGTATCTATTACATTACCAAGGAAACAAACGGTGTCATTGTTACAGTGTAATTATACATTTAGGCACTGAATAATATTAATTAACTACATGTACTTACTATAGGTTTAGGGTTAGGATAAGGGTTTGGTTTAAGGTTAGTTGCATGTAATTATGCATAATTTATAGGATTGATTACTATAGTAACTACATGTAGAATGAAACAAGAACATGAAAACAAGGTGTTACCAAACAAATCATAAGATAACTCTATTTCTTTACCTATTTTAACCATGTACAATTTACTATAGTGAGGTTTAACCTTAAAATCTGTTTTTCGTAAGTAATTTTGCTTAAGGTTAGATTTTTATTTTTTTTTACTGGAAAACAAGACTGGTTTGAGAAATACTGGTTGAGAAATTGATAATTTGCAGTGTATGGATTAGCTGGGAGAAAGAAAACCACATCTTATAAATCAGAAGTTTGTTTAATCATTTGTTTAGAGCAGAAATCAACAGAGGTGTAAAGAGTACCTAAAAACCACACTTGAGTAAAAGTACAGATACCTTACAGCGAAAATTACTCCATTACAAGTTACAAGTCACCAATTCCAATACAACTTGAGTAAAAGTCTTAGAGTATCTGATTTTAACAGTACTTAAGTATTTTACTCGTGCTGAATGTCGGCTAAAAGATGCACTAGTCCTCGACACCTGAAAGACATGCCAGTGAAAATAAGAAACAGTTGATTTGTAAGATGAGAAATCATGTTTATTTTCTAAAATCAAAATAAAACTGAACACCTCAATATTGCAATAAATCAAGGTCTACACAACAGCCTCTTAAACGTCTACAAACTCTTAAGTCTCAGTTACAGTATATTTTTTCCTCCCATCTCATAGTGTTTTTCCTTCGCCATGAGGCTCCGTAGTAAATAACCTATTCAGGATTATTGTAAATCTATTTGTAGTCACATTTACAACAATAATAATCATTTTATGAAGAATAAGCATAAGCTACCATTTAGATTAAATATGCAATTCAGCTTGTTGTGTTATCTAAGAAACCCGACTTACATGGTGCAACACAGTGTCATGAAGAGTCCGTAACACTTTAGCAAATTGTTGTCGAAATTGTATGAATTTGTACTATCTAATTAATATGTTTTTGTATGACCTGTTTATACCCCGAGGGTTAGTTTAAGTGTTGAGATTAGAGGTGCAGATTCATGCTTACTTTTTTAAAATTACAAATTTTTCCTATGAAAACAATTGTATGGATTCTTACGAAAATGCAACTTTGTAAAATACTGTTACTCGTTTTGTTTTCTTGTGGGATAAGGGTTGGTTTTGTCTGATATTCACCCAGTAGTATTTTTAAAAACTATCGTCTTACTGACCCCAAACTTTTGAATGTTATTGTAATACTTTTTCAAAAAAGTATAGCCATTTCAATGTTTTAACAAAGTAAAGAAGAGAAAAAACAAGGAAACCTGTATAGTCAAAGTGGGGACAACACCTAAATGTAATTGATTGGACATAAAATAACATGATGTTTAGAGGCAGTCAGTAATAAACATCACAATCTTACTGCTTGGCTATAAAGTGACATTCCCATATGGCAGTGCTATTGGCTTGATTTGGTATCCAAGTACATATAATCTTAGGGACCAACCCGATCTTGTGAGTAAATGTAGCTGTTTTATGAGGTGGTGATTTCGTGTGAATTTGTATGATGTGATTTGTGTGAAAATATATGATTTTTAGAAAATAAGCATGAAGCTCCCCTAAACCTAGCCATCAATAGGACGTAAGCGTCATACAGATTCATATGAATTAGCCACCAATTTACCAAAATGAAAAACAGTTATGCTATGAGATTGTGTTGTCTGGACACACAATAATGATAATTCTCTACAGAGCAGTGCGGTATATTGGAGTACAGTACCTATGCATATAAAACAGCCTTTCCTTTTCTCTGGTTTGCCATGTTGTGAGCACTTCTAAGGTCTGTCAAGCACCACATCAAAACAAACCTGCATCTCATAGTCTCCGGGGAATTCCACGACACCTCTTCCCAGTCCAAGGTATGAAGAGACGGGTTTTTTCATCTCCTCTAATGTTCACTCTTCCGATCCGTTCTGAGACAGCCGCTCCTGCAACAATGAGTTTGTTAGCTCATGCAGTCAATCAAAACACGAGGAGAGGTATCAGTCCTCCCTTTTTACCTTTGAAAGGCATCAGTACTGAGATGAAACACACTGCTGATGGTGGAATCAAAGCTGCTGGTCCACCCACAGGCGGTAGTCAAGAAGCTAAGATTATTGTGAAATTTTGGACCACTATGACCAACTGTCATTGGTCACGTGAAGTAAAACGCCCACATTGACCTTGGAAAGGAGTGACAACCAAGACAGCTTGATAACTTCCTGTTGTACCTTCAAAGATGAGTTGATCATAAACTTTAGAAATGTAATAAAAGAAAATTCAAGGCCATTCACATTCACCTATGAATTTCCACAATTAAGCCTTTGTTTACACCAAAAAGTCATATTAGAAGCAACGAATTTGCTGCAATTATTCATAATTCCAACAATTCGAGAGAGTAGCTTCCTCATTTGCCTGCCTAATTCTGCCTTTTAATTTCTTGCATACATTTGCACATTAATTTTGCCCATTGTCTGCTGTGAGAGCTTGTTTATTTTAAAAAGAGATTTCCTGTGTGATGTTTTTCACAGGAGTGGAGCGCGGTTGGGTGGCGTTCCAACTGCGCGTGCTGATCATTTGTTTTGTCCTCATTTACAACCCACTGCTTTAACACATTCACGGCCACATCACAGAGAGACAGAGAAATCTACTCCCAGGCAAATGATAACTTCAGTGATCACTTCAGTTCAGGGTAGTTAGTGAGTAATTTTGTCAGTTCTACAATCAATCAAATTGGTAAGATATTTGGTTCATTAAGGTGATTTATGTAAAACAGAAACCCCAGAAGAAACTTTCAGGCAGGTGTGTTGAGGAAAGTTGGAGCTAAACTCTGGAGGACAGTGGCCCTCCAGGACCGAACTTGGACACCCCTGCCATAGAACATCAGCATTAGCTGGTTCAGGTGTGTTTAGTTGGGGTTGGAGCTAAACTTTGCAGGACCCCTGTCCAAACCTGCTCCTGGAAGGCCACTGTCCTGCAAAGTTTTGCTCTAACCAACCCCAATTAAAAACACCTGAACCAGCCACTCAAGGTCTTACTAGGCATATACTAGAAACCTCCAGGCAGGTGTGTTGAGGCAAGTTGGAGCTAAACTCTTCAGGACAGTGGCCCTCCAGTTTAGCTCTAGTTTAGCTCTAACCAACCCCAATTAAAATACCTGAACCAACCATTCAAGGTCTTACTAGGCATACTAGAAACCTCCAGGCAGGTCTATTGAGGCAAGTTGGAGCTAAACTCTGCAGGACAGTTTTGGACACCTCTGTCAAGAACCATTCTGGGTTCCCCAAATAAACTTTCAGGTGAACAATTCTTAAAAGAACCATTTTTTCTTAGTGTGATGAATATTTAAAGAACCTTTTCCACTATAATAGCCTTTCTGTGCAATGGAAAGGTTCCATACATGGATGTCAAAGATTGTTTTTAAGAGTGCAGTAGGTTAGGGTTTGGTTGGTTAACACCTTCTAGTAGATTCCGTAATTACACCACCATTCCAGGGTCAAAAAACATGTCTCTCCTTTGAGAGCCATTCATTTTTCTAAGCAACATCTAATGCACAAACATTTCATTATATTATAATGCACATTTTACCAATGACTGTCAATTTTTGGCGACAGTATTTTTATTTGCCTGTTTCCTTTCTTACCGTGCTGTCCGAGCAGAAGACTGTTCATCTAAAATCATACCGCCGGTGACTGTGGCTGGGATGTGTGTTCACTCTCTATCAGATTTGCATAAATAACCTCCCAGCATGCCTGCACCACTGCCCAGGTGCAAGGACATTTGCATATAGAACTGCGATAGGGCTCCCCAGAGTCCCCTTAGCAGCCGCTGAGCGAATAGGGGGGTCGGTGGCGGCACAAATGAATTTGAAATTAAAATCCCACATGTGTGTCCTCTGTGAAGTCATAGATGTGTTGACCATGGAGACCTATACACAAGGAAACCTCTGTCTAATGAGGAAGTGATTGATTCCTACAAAGATTAGTTAATTGATAAATTCATTTATTTTGGACAGACATTTTAACTGCAGACAGATGTCTTAATGACTAAACAGATAATGACTCACACAAACACTTAATTCAACCTAAACCAAATTAAGACATGTCCACTTCTATTAATGTTTTCTTTCAAGCTTACATTAATCTAATTAATCATAATCAGACTATTCAAATTATGTAAGGATATCTAACTTAAATTATAACCCAATAAAATGTTTTCTAGTTCAGAATTCAAAACATTTAGGTTATATAAAAATTCAGATTAAAAGCAACTCATTCTATACTCAACTCAGACTACAGTATAACCAGTTCATTTTAATCAACTCAGATTATTTTACCCAACTCAGATTACAAACAGCTAATTCTTTTACCAACTCAAATTATAACCATCCTATTCTACAAGCAACCCAGATTATAACCACCTTATTATAACCAGCTCAGATTATATCCAGCTCATCTAAAGCCAGCTCAGTCTGTAATCAACATACTTTATAACCAGTTAATTCTAAAACCAGCTCAATTAATAACCAACCCATATTATAACCAGTTACCCAGATTATAAACAGATAATTCAATACGCAACTCATTTTATAACCAGTTTATTCTATAAACCTTATGCGCCAGAGAAACAAGCGTGCAACCATCTTTATAATATTGTCTTTGTACTTCCGTTTTTGCGGTAGCTCCTATATTTCCATGGCATCGCTGTCAAAGAATAATTAGCTGGTGTAGTGGACTAACTTGTTGTAGAGTTAATGAAAGTTTCATGAGCATTGTAATGTTTAAAGCAGATGCCTTAACAAATGTCAGTAGACTGGGAAGATGCGTACGAGCAGTACGTAAAATCGCTGTGGAAATACAAACTGGAAGACAAAAGACAACGAGTGCAGCACTGAAAAGGGGCGGGGCTACATAAGGTCTACAACTTACTCACATTATAAGCAGCTCATTATATAACCAAAGCAGATATTAACCAGCTAAATACTAAATTCATATTTTAACCATTTAATTCTATACCCAACTCATATTATAACCAGTCCATTCTACACCCAGCTCATATAATAACCAAACCAAGATTATAACCAGATAATTCTATGCTCAACTGTAGCCAACTCATATTATAACCAGCCCATTCTTTACCCAGTCCAGATTATAGTCAAGTCAAGTCGTCATCTTCATTTATATAGCGCTTTTCACAATACACATTGTTTCAAAAGCACCTTCACAGTGACAATAGGAAAATTCTTATCGAGCTAAAGTTGGTTTTTGATTGAATCACTTCCGTTGTAAAAATTGTTAATTATTACTTTAGGGGCCACTTAAATGACACCTTTCCTACTGAAAACCGAATGCCTTTAATGCATTCTTGCCGTTCATTTATGTGTTTAGTCTATAGGTTTGTGTGTTTGAGTGTGTGTGTGCGCAGAAGCTTGGTCTTTTTTTTAAAAAAAAGTGATATTTGCCAAATTATTTGTCTGGTCCGCATAATACAGAAAAATTAGTTGTGTCCGCGGATCTATGCGAACTGGGATAATTTTGATAACGTTTTATCTATACATAGGAAAGGGAAATGGGCATTCGCAGGGGATAGTTTAGTTGAAACGTCAGGGCTGCGTTATCATGTCAGGATGCAGGTCCTTCATCTCATCTGGATACGGCCTGGATCTGGCAGGCTGCGGCAAACCTCAGGATAAACAGAGAGAGACTAATGTTAGTGTAGACGCCAGTCTTCTCATGATGTAGCGAGTACATCAGGTGTTATGGGAAGTGTTCCCGGTTCCGGCTGACCTAATCTATGCAGCCTAACAATTTACATGATTTGAATTATAGAAGTAGATAGTGTGTTATGTATGCAAGTTTAAACAGATGTGTTTTTAGTCTATATTTAAACTGACAGAGTATGTCTGCTTCCCGAACAGTGATAGGAAGACTGTTCCAAAATTTAGGTGCTAAATAGGAAAAGGATCTACCGCCTGCAGTTGATTTTGATATTCTCAATTGTCCAGAATTCTGAGATCACACGTGAAGGACTATAATGCATTAAGAGCTCGCTCAGGTACTGGGGAGCTAAACCATTTAGTGCTTTGTAAGTAAGTAACAAGATTTTAAAATCGATGTTTAACCAGTTCATTATATTTCCAACCCAGATTATAACCAAATAATTCTATACTCATGTCGAGTGGTTCATTTATCAGACGCGCTCCAGTTCACATGAAAGTGATCGCGCCGGCGCCTCCATGTCATGATTATATTGTCTGCTATATTTGCTTCTTATTTATTAAATCCAGGCAATTGGTTAATAAAACATTGATTAATATTAAGATACAATTTTTACAAAACGAAATTCACTTTAAAGAAAGGCTTTCTACAAAACAAAACATAATGAAGTGGTCAAAATTATGTCTGACCCACTCCATGTCTCCCGATATATTGCGTATCATATGATGTATTCTATCTTCAATCAAATAGATGAATTTAAAACATAACATAGGCTTATTTAAACATAAATATGAAACTACGTTTTCTTTAATGGCTAACAACACGTAGTACAGTACAGAGAAATTTCATGTTGTGAGGAAGAGCGGATCATGAGTCACGAGTCGGATCGAGCATCATTTATTTTTGACTTATATTTAATATTGGGGGCATCCAAGTTTTTTTTTTTTTTAAAGTAACGCAATAGTTACTTTCCCTGGTAATTAGTTACTTTTATAATGATGTAACTCCGTTACTAACTCAGTTACTATTTGTGAGAAGTAACTAGTAACTATAACTAATTACTTTTTTAAAGTAACGTGCCCAACACTGCAAACCAAATACCAGCTAAGCCTGTACCAAACTCATATTATAACCAGTTCATTCTATAACCAACTCAGATAATAACCAGCTAATTATATTCATATTACAACAATTACATTCTGCATCAAATTCAGATTTAAACCACCTAATTCTTTACTCTACTATGTTATAATTTGCTCATTCTGTAACCAACCCTCATTGAAATAATATCACTAAAATCAAAGTTCAGTTCAAGGAAATGCACAGAATGGAATCAATAGCACTGACTGTGATGTACATATGTCATGAAAGACTCATAATCCTTGATGATAGTGAACGCCTGGCCTCTTAGCCTGCAGCAAATTCATCACAGCCCTGCCCGTCACAGCCATATGACACTCGTTAGAGATGTCAAAAAGACTCAGACACTTAGTCATTTCACATTTGCAGGCGGTAAGCGCGAGACATGAGTTTAACTAGCTGCCAGGTTGGCAAGCCAAGTCTGTAGAGGATTCCCATTGAAATGTTTACCCTGATTCCCATCTCAGGAAATGGGGGGATCATCTCATAGACGAGCCCATTAATGGATGTATTGTGCCCAACCACGTTAGCTTTGGAAAGCACTGAAGAGTGGAGCGTGCCAAAAGAAGCAAATAGCACCATGCCAACTGGAGGCCCAACGGACCTGCATACGGACTGAAACTGATAAGAGTCATTAAAAGGCAACTGAAGCATCAGAATGCCTGTAAACAGCATGGAAAAATTCCATCAAACAAATGTTTCTTCAGCTACAGGTCTTTTATCTTCCATGGGTTTATTTTTTATTAAAGCTAACAGATTTGCTAACGTTAGGGATGTAACTATTCACTCAACTCACGATTCGATACGATTCACGATATTGTTTTCATGATACGATTTACTCACAATTTTTTTTTTATCAAAATGAGATTTAAATGAGAAAGTGTCTATTATTTCTCAGACAAAATACAGCATATTTCTTTGCGAAATTGAAATATCTTTATAACAAAACTTAATTTAAATTTTAAAACAAATCCTAAATCAAATAAATAAATAAATGAATAATACAAATAAAAGAAATCTGTCTGTAGCCATTTAAAATTAGAGGCAACCACTGCATTTTAATCACAGTCCCAACAAAGATGCTACATACATGCAGCATGAGCAGTTTTTAATTTAAATTAGATTTTATACTTTTTAACATTTGAATAAGAAAAAAATGTTTAGACTTTAGCTTTGTGAAATTATGCTACATAAAACTTCATAACAGCAGACGGGCTGCATGAGAACGCAAATTCACTGTCTTGACAGTAGGTGGCGCTTATGGAACAGCGGCAATACAGCGCTTCCTTGATTACAACTGTAAACAAAGCAGTGCTGCACGCTTATAAAAACTACTTAAAAATGCATTGTACGGAAGTAAGATGAAAAGAAAATACCATCTAAACTTTTCTGAACCCAGTCAGTTCCCCTCAGATATACATTCATATAAACCCCCGCCCCCAAATGTAGCATCTCAACAGACTTGAATCGTCACATATTTTAATTGATTTTCTACCGATTCCGGATGCATCGTTACATCCCTAGCTAACGTATTTTTGTTTTATGAAAGTCACATTTAAATTGTCTTGGAGACTTTTTACCATGCTTTTGCTATGTATTTTTGCAACACACACACACACACACACACACACACATATATATATATACACACTACCAGTCAAAAGTTTGGAATCTGTAAGATTTTTAATGTTTTTAAAAGAAGTTTCGTCTGCTCACCAAGGCTGCATTTATTTAATTAAAAATACAGTAAAAACAGTAATATTGTGAAATATTATTACAATTTAAAATAACTGTTTTCTGTTTGAATATATTTTATAAAGTCATTTATTCCTGTGATCAAAGCTGAATTTTCAGCATCATTACTCCAGTCTTCAGTGTCACATGATCCTTCAGAAATCATTCTAATATGTTGATTTGCTGCTCAAGAAACATTTATGATTATTATCAATGTTGAAAACAGTTGTGTACTTTTTTTTCAGGATTCCTTGATGAATAGAAAGTTCAAAAGAACAGCATTTATCTGAAATACAAAGCTTTTGTAACATTATACACTACCGTTCAAAAATTTGGGGTCACTAAGAATTTTTATTTTTATTTTTTTGAAAAGAAATTAATACTTTTATTCAGCAAGGATGCATTAAATCGATCAAAAGTGACAGTAAAGACATTTATAATGTTACAAAAGATTATATTTCAAATAAATGCTGTACTTTTGAACTTTCTATTCATCAAAGAATCCTGAAAAAAAAAAAAAACAATATTGTACACAAATATTTTGTACAATTGTACACAATAAATGTTTCTTGAGCAGCAGATCAGCATATTAGAATGATTTCTGAAGGATCATGTGACACTGAAGACTGGAGTAATGATGCTGAAAATTCAGCTTTGATCACAGGAATAAATGACTTTATAAAATATATTCAAACAGAAAACAGTTATTTTAAATTGTAATAATATTTCACAATATTACTGTTTTTACTGTATTTTTAATCAAATAAATGCAGCCTTGGTGAGCAGAACATAAAAAACATAAAAAATCTTACAGATTCCAAACTTTTGACCGGTAGTGTATATATACAGTATATGTATAATGCAATATATACATAGTTCTGTCATGAAACTCTAGATGGCACAGGCTGATGGGTCTTAACACAAGCTGATAATAATTACAGTGTTAACTACTTAGCTGATTGCTGATTGGTCCATGCCACACATGCAGCCAACGAGCTGTTGCTCACTCATTTAATTGGCTGGTTACATTCACTATAACAGTTTGTAGCGTGCTTCAGAGTTTCTCTAAAACTTCCTCCACTTTCCCCAGCTCCGCCTGTATAGATCTGCTATGGGTTATTGATATATATTATTTGTGCAGCAGCACTATGTCTTACTCGCAGCAGCATATCAGTGTACGTACTGGCAGTAGCAAGTTCCTGTACTTGCTCTGCAGCAGCAGCAATAATCTACATCAGCAGCAATAAGCAGCAGTGAAGCAGATCTATTCCGCCAATACCAAATACATTAACACTGTCATATCCATTACCATGCTAACAATCTTCAGAGAGTTGTCATGATAGAAATATTACTGTTTTACCCTTTTGCCACACCAAGACAAAAAGCGACTTTTAAACTGAAAATCCATCATAAAAATATTTTAAAAACTATATTCATCTAAACAAAGAGTCAAATAAACCATTTTGATATTTATAGTGTGAAAAACATTTTTTAAACACAAATTAGGACAGCATTATTTTGAACACAACCAACATTTTTGCCCAAAAAATATTTTTGCAAAAGATAATGTACTTGTTTACCAAGGGGACAACAGTATAGGGAATACTAAGTTGAAATATTAGACATTATGTGTAAGTGTCACTTGTAAACAGAATATTTTTTTTATAGTGTGTCAGTTCCAATCAAGGTGTAATTTTGTCATATTATGCAAAGTATTATTTAATTGTGCTTATTTAGGATACATAAAATGTTCAATACGAAATTAGCTTTGGCAAGACAAAGGAGTCAGTCACTGATTGAAAAATGTTTAAAATGTCATATGCAGCATGTTATCAAACAAAATATATAATTTGACATTTGGATGTATGTACAGTATATACACTTAGACATTGTTAGTAGACAAATTAAATAATCTGTTGAGAGTGTGAAAAGTAGGTTTTAAGAGAGTTTATGTTAACACTTTATTTTGATGGTCCTCTTTAGACATTCTACTAACTATAAGTGACTTTGCAGCTACATGTCACCTTCTTCTAACCTAAACCCTAACACCTAACACTAACCTAACAGTCTACTAATACTCTAATGAGAGCTAGTTAACATGTACAGTTGCAAAGTTACTTATAGTTTATTTTTTAAAATTTAATTTTTTTGGTATCTTTATTTTACAAAGTTCAGAGGACCAGTAGCCTATACATACACTCTTAAAAATAAAAAAGTTCTTTATTGGCATCTGTGGCTCCATGAAGAAACTTTATCATCCATGTTGCACACAAAAGGTTCTTTTGATTATTAAAATATTCTTCACACTAAGAAAAAAGGTTCTTTTTAAGAATTGTTCACTGAAAGGTTCTTTGGGGAACCCGAAACGGGTTCGCTGCAGTGCAAACTCCCCTTTTGGAACCTATTTTTTTTAAAGTATAGGTGAAGAAACACCGGAGTAAATAGACTTTTACGGCACACAGCATGATTTGGAGTTGAGATTCTGCCGAGACAGGGGATGGGATTGAGTGGAAAGAGTCTTGATTGCTCCTGAGCTGCGGGCTGAGACAGAGGCATTGATATGAACGACATCGGTCTCTGAGCGCAGGCCTCTGGGCTCATGTTATTTGCCTAATATGTTCTGCTCGAAATCTGCATTGTGTGGAGCCATTGAACTGCGTAGAAAAGAGAGATCAATATAATACGTTTGGCATCGAGCCAAAATGATCCCGACAATGCCAGAGACGGGCATTCGGATTCAGCCGTGCATATCGCCACATTTTTTGGGGGGAGGGGGAAGGGAGGAAATAATTCAGCATGCGTTGCCAGAAAGCAGGAGGCGCGCTGCCTGGGCCTGATGGGTTGGGTGCCACATGGGCTGGCAAATTGGCTTGGCGATCAGACATGGAGCTCCATTCAGGAGCAGAGATGAAAGAGAGCAAGCCGCACTAATTTCTCTAACCCGATGAGCTCGCTGGGGTAGAGAGAGTGCTCCGGGCCGGGGCCGTGAACAAGAACTCACCTCTCATTACCAACGGGTGGAGCTGCTTTTCCTTACCAGCATATTATTTTTGGACAGAACAAGATTACGTGCCCATTATGTATACAAAACGTTTTTGTTATTGATGGTTCATTACATGGAATTACATGACATTCCCAGGTATCTACCTACTCAACCACGGTCTTTGCCTCTGGGAGAGCATTAATACGCTCCCTACCTCTGATAGTTCCATGCTAATTGAATTTGTTACGATAAAATAAAAGACATTCAAATTACAGTTTAACAGCTGACCCTACCGTTTTTTCTTCCTGAGAATTTCAAATGTTGTCGTGGACTGTGCACAAGCGCAGATTAATCCATCAGCAGGGGCCCTGTCAGAGCGAAACAGTTCAGGAACGCTGTGTGAATTCTCGTCCCAGCACTCACACACCCACCAGGCTCCCCGCAGCCACTCAGAGAGCCCCGCAGGAGAACCAGATTAAAAATGACAATCACCGTGTGTCGCCTCCCTTCACAGGAAATGCAGGTGTCTTTGTTGAAAGATGCTCACGCTACAAAAGCTTCTAATTATCTGCAGTTATTTTGTCAGTTGCTGGTGTGACGCAGCTCTCTTACCATCCTCTCGCAGTCTGCGCCTTGTTTTTCACATATTTTAAGAAATCCTTAACTTCGTGGAAGATTGAGGCATTAAATTGTTTTATTAAAGACAGCTCTTTTACATCAATGCATAAATACAAGTTATACAGTATGTTATTTTGCATGATCTCACAGTAGGCTATTTGATTCGCTTATACCAGAGGACATTTTTTAGCATTTAGCTCTGAATGGTTCAGCAAATCATTTATCATTTAAGCAATATCACACAAGCGAGAGTGTTGTTGAACTGAATATCAGCAAAGCTGTGATCCAGCCCAAGGCACGATGCTGCATTAGGCATCATATGTGCTGCTATTTAGAACAACAGCACTCTGGTGGTGAAATTGATTTTAACAAGTTAATATTTAGTAACTTAAATTTCAGACAAATTTTAACCAGTTAGTGTACTTCTGTTCAAAATTTGGGTAAGTTTTTTTTTTTTTTTTTTTTTTTTTTTTTTTTTACTTTATTTTAGGGTCTTTTAACTATTTGCTTATTAGCATGCATATTAATAGAATATTTGCTATTTATTAGTAGCCTAATTATTAAGCACATACTAATGCCTTATTCTGCATGACCTTATTCTACATTCTTAATCCTACCCAATACCTAAACTTAACAACTAACTTACTAACAACTAACTATTAATAAGCAGTAAATTAGGAGTTTATTGAGGGAAAAGTCATAGTTAATAGTTTATATGTGTTCCCTATACTAAAGTGTTACCTTTTTTATGTAAAAAATATGAAAAAAAAAAAAAAAGTTTAATGGTTTCCACAAAAATTAAGCAGCACAACGGTTTTCAACACTGAAAATAATAAGAAATGTTTCTTGAGCAGCAAGTCAGCATATTAGGATGATTTCTGAAGGGTCATGTGACACTGAAGACTGGAGTAATGATGCTGAAAAATCAGCTTTGCATCACAGGAATAAATTACTTGTTATAACATTTTAAAATAGAAAATAGCTATTTTAAATGGTAATAATATTTCACAATTTTAATATATTTTTGATTAAATAAATACAGCCTTGGTGAGCATAAGAGCCTTCTTTCAAAAGCATAAAACTTTACTGACCACAAACTTTTGAACAAGGTAATTTTTTCTTCACAAATGAAAATAATTCCAAAAGAAGACAACCCATCAAGCTTTGAATACCACCACCAAACAAAGCAAAAACTGAAACCAAAACAAGGTCTGGAACAGCATGAGTGGAGTGGAATAGAGTGACAGCAATTTTCCCTTTCTGTTTAAAGCGTTCTGTAATCAACAGGTTTTCCAGATCCATTCTGGGTCTTCCTTGAGTGATCCTATGACAAAAAAAATAAAAAGCTCTGGGGGAAAAAAACAAAAAAAACAAAACTGCTTGCTCCAGGCAAATTCACACAACTCTACTCCCCTTCCACTCTATACCTTTCACACACTCTATATAATTATAAGCATAGCTTTTTTCAAGATCAGATTAAGCCATTTAATAATGTATTATAAAGCCAAATAAAATGATCCATCTGTTCTGTACTTTTCAAATTCTATTGGTAAAATTTAGTAAAACAGTCTCTTTCGACTATTAGGATTTATTATTTTTACTTTTACAAGTTTTTGCGGCTGCCCACCAGAATATTTACAATGAAATTTAAGCTATTCTAGATCCTACTAATGGGCAATTATTTAAGTAATCTGTCTTTTATCTCAGTCTCCCCCTAAATGTGCTGTGTTCCTGATACATGAACTATTTATTGAACATTGTTGACTTTTTTGTATTGCTGTTTTATAAAAACAGTAAGCCACAAGAAGTGGTGATGTACACTGATGTGCTTAATGCTGCCTTCACATGCTATTGCAATTATCATAAATACTAGTTTCCTATATAGAAATTGGACATGAACAACTTCTCAAGTCGTATTTACCACTGGGAAGTTTGGGGATAATTTCAATACCCGAGTTGGGCGGGAAAGAAACTTTAAACATGGCGGAGGGGAGAATGATTGCTGCTGTGACTGGGATTTTGATTAGTTTTTTCCACAACAGCTAAATCGCCTTGTCTTGTCATTAAAGTAGTCGATATTTACATATATGAATAATCATTTGAAGCGTATTGTTTTATACACAGTGAAAATAGCCTGTATTTGACTGAAATTCCAGAATGGTCAGCAATATGACTATAGATAGTATGGTGAATGTTTTTATGGTTGTCAATGAATGGGACACTAAATATCATTTTGGCTTTAGTAAGATTTTCCGGTTGCACTTTATTTTACAGTACGTGCTCTTACATGTACTTACCGTGTACTTACCTAAGAAAGCACTGGGTAATATAAGGTAACTACATAGGTTAAAGTTAGGTTTAGTGGTAGGTTCAGGGTTAGTACCTAGTTATTACCCAGTTATTGCAATTACTATAATATGTACATAGTATGTACATGGGGAACAGGACTGTAAAATAAAGTGCAACCGATTTTCCCAATAAATGCACAAGAATAAACCTGGTGTCCTCCTTAATTCCTGAAAATTTCCGATAGCACATGAAGGCAGCATCACTGGGTGTGACTCTGGGTGTGTGGAGTACCATATGTTACATACACAATAGAATGGGGCATCAGTTTACTGCCGCGCTGTGTTGCACTGCATCCAGTGTAGACAGAATCGCTGATTATAATGGGCTTTCTATTGGCTTTGTTGCATCGTGCTTCCAATGTAGACACCCATGGTAAAATCATGCCTTGCTTCCAAATATCCTTACTGCAAACTAGGTAAAACAAGTGAAATGAGTAGTATGTCCAAATTCATAGTTAGTTTATTCATAAAACAGTAGGTGATGACCTATTACTTCCAGCAAGATTCTGAAGTCTACTTTCAATTTGCTTGCTAAGTCATGACAAAAGGAATAGGCGTTTCCGCGTCCAAGCCTTTACTCGTTTTAATTGAGAATGCATTCAAAAGATGTTTATGAGCCCTTTTTATTCATATCACACATTTAAACTAAGCTTTTAAAAACTCACAGTGTACGGTCTTCAGGGCTCACGCCATCCCGACACCAAGATTTTAACAATTTTGGTTACTACAGTGGTTCAACCTTGATATTACGAAGCGACGAGAACACATTTTGTGCGCAAAAACACAACAGAAATAATGCTTTATTCAACAAATTCATCTGTCCCCTGTCATATTGCTATAGTATTTTCGTTGTAGAGCTTCCGTGTTTGCATCCGAATGGCAGCTTAGTATTGGCCAGCCAATACTGAGACCGGGGATTGGCCTACACAATATGTCATCCCTGCAACACTCTGCACTCTGCCATGAGGCCACAGGAGAGAAGATTTTTTTTAAATTGCCCATCACTAGATATTGTTGAATAAAGTCGTTATTTTGTTTTTTTGTCACACAAAAACTATTCTCATCACTTCATAACATTAATGTTGAAACTTTTAAAAAAATTTTAAGCTGGCTATTATTAAACCTCTTAGTAAAAAACCACAACTTGATCTTAGAGCATTAATCAATTACAGGCTGATCTCAAATCTTCCTTTTTTTGTCAAAAATACTAGAAAAGGCAGTATCATCACAACTATGTTCCTTTTTAGAAAGAAATGGTATCTGTGAGGATTTCCAGTCAGGATTTAGACCGTACCATAGTACTGAGACTGCTCTCATTAGAGTTACTAATGATTTGCTCTTATCATCCGATTGTGGTTGTATCTCTCTATTAGTGTTACTAGATCTCAGTGCTGCTTTTGACACTATCGACCACAATATTCTTTTGAATAGACTTGAAAATTATGTTGGCATTAGTGCAATTGCATTGGCATGGTTCAAATCATACTTATCTGACCGTTATCAGTTTGTAGTAGTAAATAAAGAGATGTCATATCGATCACAAGTTCAGTATGGAGTACCGCAAGGCTCAGTACTAGGACCGTTGCTTTTCACTCTGTACATGCTACCCTTGGGAGATATCATTAGGAAGCATGGCGTTAGTTTTCACTGTTACGCTGATGATACTCAGCTCTATATTTCTTCACGCCCTGACGAAACTTACCAGTTCACAAAATTAACGGAATGCATAGCTGATATAAAAAATTGGATGACCAGTAATTTCCTACTACTAAATTCAGAAAAAACAGAGATTCTAATTTTTGGACCAAAAACTTCTTCACGTAATAACCTAGAATACTGTCTAACACTTGATGGCTGCTCTGTTAAGTCTTCGTCGTCAGTTAGGAACCTGGGTGTGCTCTTTGATACCAATCTTTCATTTGAAAGCCATGTTTTTAGCATCTGTAAAACTGCATTCTTCCATCTTAAAAATATATCTAAACTACGACATATGCTCTCAATGACAAATGCAGAACAGTTAGTTCATTCGTTCATGACCTCAAGGCTAGATTACTGTAACGCTCTCCTGGGTGGTTGTTCCGCTCGCTTGATAAATAAACTACAGCTCGTACAAAATGCAGCAGCTAGAGTTCTTACTAGAACTAGGAAGTATGACCATATTAGCCCAGTTCTGTCAACACTGCATTGGCTTCCTGTTAAACATTGTATAAATTTTAAAATCTTGCTAATTACTTACAAAGCACTAAATGGTTTAGCTCCCCAGTGCCTGAGCGAGCTCTTAATGCATTATAGTCCTTCACGTCTATTGTGATCTCAGAATTCAGGCCAGTTGATAATACCTAGAATATCAAAATCAACCACAGGCGGTAGATCCTTCTCCTATTTGGCACCTAAACTCTGGAACTATCTTCCTAGCATTGTTCGGGAAGCAGACACACTCAGACACAGTCAGTTTAAATCTAGACTAAAAACGCATCTCTTTAACCTGGCATACACATAACACATTATCAATTTATTTTTTCAAATCCGTTAAAGGATTGTTAGGCTGCATAAATTAGGTCAGCCGGAACCGGGAACACTTCCTGTACTCGTTACATCAGAAGAAGAATGGCATCTAAGCTAATATTAGTCTCTCTGTTTATCTCGAGTTTACCGTAGTCAGCCAGACCCGGGCCATATCCAGGTGAGATCGAGGACCTGCGCCTTGACATGACTACAATGCAACCCTGAAATGTCAGCAGAGATTGAGTCAAATAGATCATCCACTGTGAAGGCCTCATCGACACGACAGCCAGTGGCACAGTTCCTCAACAAACCATCCATACCAGCGTGATGAATACGATCCTCAACTGGATGGAACTGGAATAAATACTTTGACTGTTGCGATCCCTTTGGACTTATGATAGCTGCCTGAATCATAATAAAGCATTGTTCACCAGAGGAGAACTGGCCCCCGGACTGAGCCTGGTTTCTCCCAAGGTTTTTTTCTCCATTTAACACCTGTTTGCCACCTGTTTGCCACCTTATGTCATCTGTTGGAGTTTGGGTTCCTTGCCGCTGTCGCCTTTGGCTTGCTTAGTTGGGGACACTTGACATTTGATATTCAAAAGTATTTTGATCTGCCTGCATTGACACCATTGTATGCGAACTGAACTGAGCTTAATGATGATGTCACTGTTTACTCCAGTGCTGATATAGATAAATTAACTAAATTAATAGCTATCGATTCTTGCATCGGAATGAATCAATACTGAATTTACTTAAGATGGATAATGACACCATTTTCTTTAAGAGCTGCTGTGCAGCCAAAATTATATACCAGTTATCACTGTAAAGCTGCTTTGACACAATCTGCATTGTTAAAAGTGCTATATAAATAAAGGTGACTTGACTTGACTTGAACCACTGTAGTCACATGAACTGTTTTTAGTACCTTTCTGGGCGTTTGAAAGTGTAAATTAACTTGCTGTCAATGCAGGCCTCACTGAGCCATCGGATTTTATCAAAAATATCTTAATTTGTGTTCCGAAAATGAACTAAGGTCTTACGGGTGTGGAACGACATGAGGGTGAGAAATTAATGACAGAATTTTCATTTTTGGGTGAACTAACCCTTTAAATTATAAATGTTTAGACACTTGCCGGGAAGAAAATTTCTGGACGAGGAAGTTTAGTTGAACATTTAACCAATGAACAACTTGATATCAATGTAATTAAACATCTTCAAGAAAAAAGCTCTGACGACTACTAATCTGGAACAAACAAAACACTGAAATGACTGCTAACACAATCCTTCCTTAGCTCCACCGCAGTAGCGTCCTATCTCCACAACTTTCTCATTGGCTTTCTGTAAACTGCGCTCTTGCTTGTCCCAGGGGAAATCAGTTTAACATTACTGTCAGTGTTGTCCTTGGAGGGCCATGGAAGTGGGCCCCTTCGCATATGCAGATGGCTAATGCAGCCCCGCTAATTCACTCTCAGTGTCATGTGCAGTCCCCCGGCGTGTCATTGGGGGAGTGCATTGGCCTGCAGGAAGTGAGGAACTTGTCACTGGGATGAATAATACAATAGATGGGCATCTTTACATGGTGTACTACTTCGTTCCCGACGCAGGGTTTCTGCACTCATGGGTAGTGGGAGCTTTTCAAGGCGGTCGTAGATGGCGTACTGTGTGTGGGGGGCTCTGATCGGAGATGGCACAACTGGGGAAAGTCTCTGAAACTTGCAGGAATTCTCCTATCTACACTGGCAAATGCAGTGGTGATGAAGAGAGGATGTTGTGGCCTATGGGGGGCACTAGAGTACACTATTTGAGTTATGAGGTGAATCTTGCAGAACAGTTGATTTAGTTTGTATAGTACAGAAGACACACAATCATCACACACCTAAATATATCCTCCTCTTAAAAAAAGCAGATTTTATGCCTTCCCCTCTCATAATCAAACGCTACATGGCCCGTCATCAGGTGAGAAGTTACTCTTTATACAGTTACAGTTCTAAAAGTACTTTATTTGAAGACCTTTATGCTCATTTAAATGCTCATCCACCCGTAATGTTCCATAATTACCAAATAATGCTGTTATGTGCCTTACGTCTGTTTTGTTGTTGCTATCTCTGTTTTTTTAAAAATTTAATTTAAGAAATTTCTTTTACATTTACTTGACATTTGAGCCACTGTAAGCAAATGACAATTAGCTTTTTTCCTTACAAAAAGAGAGATCATCTATTAATTTTAATTTGTTTTTGAATTCTGGTTAAAGAGTCTTTCTAGATCTTAAAAGGTTCTTGAAACAAAAAAATAAGTTGAATAGAAAACCCTGCAAATTCATATTTTTAAATATTTTTCATTATATATATTTCTTTCTGTATGAATGCAGTGTATGAACGAACACAAAGATGAGAATAACAATTCCTAAACCATATCTTTTCAGTATTTTCTAAACAAATTATTACAATATTGTCATTTTGACTTTTCATATTGAAGTAAAATTATAATATAATATAAAAACGAATCTCTTAAAAATATTTTCAATCTCACTAGTTTATTTAATTTGTTCACTATCAATATCCAACAAACAAGCATCAAAGGAGAATTCTGTCACTATTTCCAAATTGTTTTTTCCCTCAACCGTCAAAAATAAAAGTCATTTCCACCACATCTGAAATATTTTAAACATTGATATTTTAAACATTTCTGGTACAAACAAAACAAAACAAAACAAAAAAAAAAACGTCTTACTTACATTTGACAAAACTGATTTGAAATGACAGCCAGTAAAAATAGTCTGTGCAATTTATTTACCATGATTTTTCACACATCACTCTTATATTTCATACAAAACACACACTTTACAGATTTTCGCTTTCGCCTTGGTAAACACAAACTTACAATTTTTTTGTAAAATAGTTTATGTGGGATAAAATTATTGGTTGTTTTGGAAATTACTGCAGAAATACAGTCACAGAACCAGCCATAATGTATGTACAAATGTATATACAAACAATTAAATTGTTTTATTTTATTATTTTAGATTATTATAGTTGTAAAAATTTCATAATTTTGGATTTTTGTAAATTAAAACTGGATCTGGGACAGGGGTAAAATCTATACATTAAAGACATTTAGCAAATATGATTTCCAAGATTTATTGTGACCTTCACATACCACAAAAGGTCTGTTTTAAAAACCACTGGGATATAAAAATGCCTTTAGTTAAAGAGAAACATATCTGTTCACTGATGGCTGCAGCCTAAAACTGGCTAAATGTGGTATAAGAAAATGAAAGGAAACAATCGCAGGTGGGACTAAAGCCCAAGTTACTGTGGTCTTGTGGAAACTGCTGTGAAGGTGTGAGTGTGTCGTTCATTGGTCTGGCCTAAGCGTGTCTCACGGAGCTCTCGCCTTATTTAAGATGAAAAGGAGGATATGAAGCAGAAAGGATGCAGCCCCCAGCAGAGAGCTGCTCTTCTACCATCATTTGATCTCATATTGTAATCCCAGGTGTTTTGAATAATTTATGGAATACGGCTTCTCGTTAAACAGTAATTTATATGTGTCGCAGAGAATAGGTTCTGCAGCCATGCACATGTAAATAATGAAAGCTAAACTGCTTGTGGTGGAATTTAATAATAATAATAATAATAATAATAATTGTATGCATGGATTAGTACAGAATTTTATTATATCGACATTCAGGTTTTAAAAACCTGAGAGTTCATGCATTACAGTTTTTTTTTTTTTTTTTTTGCTGCTGTTCATAACACAGGGGTTATTTTAAACTCCCCAAAACAGGTTTATCTACCGAAATTAATAATCTCTCCGAAATAAGAATAACACGTCAGTAATGTATCAATGGTCATTAACTGGTTTTAGGTCTGTTCAGCATTTATGTGTCTGACAATGAAAACTTCAGACATGTTCTCAGATTAATGCATATAGTGACTGATGCACAAAGAACAGAATTAACAAAGATCAGAACAGATCTTACTCCAGCAATCAACACTAAGAGCTCTCACCATGTGTGTTTTTTTTTCTTTTCTTTTTTTTTTTTCAGAGACGAAGTGGCTCTCACAGGAAGACGGGGTGCAGGTAGTCATGGTGTGATATGATGGGGGAAATCACCAACTCTCTCAGTAGGGCTATTGGCACAGCATAAGTGAAATTCTTTCTCTGATTTTGTTTCACTTTCTCTTAAAAGGAAGCTGTTGATGACTTTTCACAGTCATGGGATGCGAGTAGATGTACATGTGTTTTTAATTGTTTTCTTGATGTTCATTAGTGGCAGTGGCTCACTAATGAGCTTTAGCTACACCTCAGCAGAAATGCATGCAACCACAAATATCTAACTATCTACCTATCTATCTATCTATCTATCTGTCTATCTATCAGTCTGTCTGTCTATCGTCTGTCTGTCTATCTATCTATCTATCTATCTATCTGTCTGTCTGTCTGTCTGTCATCTGTATCTATCTATCTGACTGTGTGTGTCTGTGTGTCTATCTATCTATCTATCTATCTGACTGTCTGTGTGTCTGTCTGTCTGTCATCTATCTATCTATCTATCTATCTATCTATCTATCTATCTATCTATCTGTCTATCGTCTGTCTGTCTTTCTCAAGTACAGGCTTGAAAATGTGCATACTCCAATTGTGCAAAAAATAAATAAATAAAATCAGAGATATCCAAATGATAAAATATAGATTAGCATTTTGATACTGTCTGGTCTGGCTCATCATTTTGCTTCAAAGAAGAGGAAGATAAATGATGATGCCATTAAAAGTGAACTAATTAAGGAATGCTTCTTTTAAAAACTCATTAACGGCACCCTCATTTACATAATGATGCATATTAATTAAGTTTTAATGAATCCTAGCTTCAGTCAAGTCACTTTTTGGCTGTGAAACAATTTTGACGAATGGAAAAAAAAGAACAATGCTTTCGAGTCTATTTTTTTTTTTTTTTTACTTCAAATAAAATAAAACTCAAACGCCACCTCTGCTTTTTTGAAACATGACATTTACGTCTTAGTTATTGTCAGTTCTAATACATCAGAGGTATTGCTTATTAATTACATTGCAGTAGAAATATCCAAGAGCATGTGAAAATTATTAATAAATATACAGAGGAACTACTCTATGATTTTCTGCAATTTGTGCAAGCTTTGCGAAAATGTGTAAGGCTGTACAACCACGCAGATTTTTTAAAATTAATTTGAAAGATATCTGTGATTTAGGTTTCTATTTCTAAAATTATCCCTTTTCAAGACAACCATCATAATAAAAGATGCTGTATATCACAGAAATGAAGACAGATACATCTAAGCATAATCTGTCACACCTATTCAATAACTCCATAAAAACAAATTCCCTTTGGAGCTTGTGGTTTGTGGCCCTTGTTGAGGAGTTTAATGTAAAGTTGTTTTTAGCTCTCTCTTGATGGAGAGTGCTGTTTGTGGCCGTTGCCTCTACCAGGGTCAGGGGTCGTAGAGAAGCGTGTAAATGAAGCAGGAAAGCAGATGCTCGTTAATTAGGGGAAAATGTGAGTGACAGGATTTGATGAGCAGTGCTACACGCGTCCCCTGCTACACAACAGCTGTTGTCACCCGCCTCGCTGTGGGCTTCGCTCTCCCAGAACCCCCTGCGGGGTCGCAGTGCCAAGCCCAACCCCGAGCCACTGTGCCAATAAATAGGCTGCATACTAATAACCAAACATGCTGCAGAGTACGTCACATTATTCTTCCACCTTTACTTATAACTGCATGTGACTGTTTTATGTCCATGACATTTTCCATATGTGCATATGTTTCCATATACAGCATTGTTCTTGATTTTATGAATGTAACAAAGTTATTTTAAGGTGTTGTTGTTACAGTGTAATTATACATTTATAGAGTGTTAATTAACTACATGTACTTGCTATAGGGTTAGGATCATGATTGGTTTAGGGTTAGTTGCATGTAATTATGATTAATTTATTGTTATTACTATAGTAACTGTGTAACGTGTAACAAGGACACTGTAAAATAAAGTCTTAACAAAAGTGTAGAACGATTGTATTTCACTGATGTTTTTATCTATTAAAAAGTGTTTCTTTGAGATTTAAAGTTGAGTAAAATATGTACTTTTCATAGCAACTTTTTCTTCTGGCTTGTTGTGTGATTATTTTTAGTATGATGTCATTAAATTATTAAAGTTCATGGTCACACATTGGATTAGGGTCCAATTCTCACTATTAACTAGCTATTTACTACTTTTGCCTCAATAAAGTAAGTACTGCTCATTAATATTTAGTAAGGTAATTGTTAGGTTTAGGTATTGTATTGGATTAAGGGATGTAGAATATGGTCATGCAGAATAAGGCTTAATATGTGCTTTATAAGTAATAATAATCAGCCAATATGCTAGTAATATGCATGCTAATAAGCAACTATTTAATAGTGAGAATTGGACCCTAAAATACCAAGTTTATTAATCATTTTAAAGTTATCTTTTATCTATTATTTAAAGTTTAACATCTTAATACGTGGTGTATTAACATAAGTATACACATAAACTATAAATATTAATATACATATACATTCATCGCATACAGGCATTACAATTATACAGCATGAGTGTTATGAATGTAACATCAGTCTTTGTATACTTCTACTTTAATTGTGTTTGATTAAATTTAATTAACAGACTGACTTCTAAAGATGCTTGAGGCAAAATTTCAGATATTAATGCTAAACATTTCTGAATAAATGAGCAAAATACAATAATCTCTGCTTTCCCTTATGTTTATTTTTCTAAACACCTGCATGTCAATTGTCATTAAGCTAATTGCTTAACAAAAAAGTTTCCAGGGTGTCTCCAAAGGACTTGCCATATTTTACTCAATTCAGTAACAACTAAAACTTTCATAAAGAAAGAAAGAGAAAAGGAATCACATGTATGATGATCCTGAGGGTTATAGCGCACAGATGCTCCTTGCTCGCCTCCTTTGAAGCATTTAAATAGGCCAGGCGTGTCTGTCAGTCCTGCTCGCACCCCCTCACACCTGGGACTTAAGGTGTTTCAACAATAACGTACCGCAGGAGGGAAAAAAAAGAACCACTTTTTTCTTATGCTGAAATCCCACCAGAGCACACCAAAGGTATCAAAAAGCAAAAGAGCTGGAAAGAAATAAACCCAAATGGTTGCCTGATGAATAATTTGAATGAAGAAATGAAGCCATGTGAAGTGATCGCACACAGCACAAACAGGAGGATAAAACTGGATACAATTAGGTCACCAGACAGAACAGCTTAAACCTTCTCCATTGAGTTCTCAATCTTACTGCAAGGCAAATCTGGAGGGTGCTGCTATTTTAGATGGTAAATAAAGAGCGGTCAGTTTTGTCATTATTCAGTGACAGAAATCTACCAAAGATCATCAGTTCGAAAGAAGGGATTCCTTTCGGGTGTCCAAGCAAATGAACCTGAACCTCCAGGTGTTCCTGCGCATCCAGAAATAGACTTCTAGCAAATTATAGTGAATCATTTGATAGCTAGCTCCATGTTTTCTGGTATATTTGATTATAATTGATGCTGTAATGTGCGGCGCATGATTGTGGGTTGTCCTTGAAGTAAGTTGTAAAGACAAAGCTAATTTTCAGTACAACAGCAAGATAGTGAATGTAATTATGGTTTTGAACAACTGTTATATAAACCGTTGTATAAATTTGGGTCCTTGGAAAAGTCTCCATAAAGTATGGTGATAAAAATGTAGATATTTTCTTATAAAAAGGAAAAACTAAACTGAAAATAGGTAACACTTTTTTTTTTTTTTTGATGGTCCACTTTAGACATTCTACTAATTATAAGTAACTTTGCAACTACATGTCAACTAACTCTCATTAGAGTATTAGAGACTTTCTGCTAAATATCTGCTAACACTTTATTTTGATGGTCCACCAACAGACATTCTACTAACTATAAGTAACTTTCCAACTTTCAACTTATTCTACTAACCTGAACCCTAACACCTAACCCTAACCTAACAGTGAGAGTTAGTTTACATGTTGTAGCAAAGTTACTTATAGTAATAGAATGTCTAAAGTGGACCATCGAAATAAAGTGTTACCTGAAAATATGAAAATCTTTGCTAGAATTATGTTTACTTGTGGAAATGCATTGTCAAAAGAGTCCATGGCTTAGGTAGTTTGCCTACTATGTTAGATTCATAGCTTGTTGGAGTACAATGTTAATATTTGTTGTGAGTGACTGACTGAAATTGAGGAAAAACAGTAATGGGTGAATAAGTAAACAAAACGAGAGACAAATGAAAAGTAATTAAAATTAGACAAATCGGCCAACGGTATTTCCTATCCAATATTGAACAAATGGGATTTTGTGGGCTGATATGTGGGTAGAATCCTGAAGAGTTTCCAGTTTGACGATTTGAAACGCCACCCACTTTCCGATGTATTGAACCATTTGGACCAGAACTGTCTGTGCTTAGCTACAAATAAACGCACCAGTAACAAATTAGATATGGTTGCAATATACTTAAGGTCCAAAAGTCTGAGACAAAATTAAAAAATCTGGAATTCAAAATCTAAATGAGACCTACAAATAAACTTTTAGGATTTTGGCGGGCTAATATATATATTCTCTCTCTCTCTCTCTATATATATATGGTTTCTCATTTCCATTTCTTCTATCAGAACACGTATTAACTATTAACAACGACTTTTCCCTTAATAAACTCCTAATTTACTGCTTATTAATAGTTAGTAAGTTAGTTGTTAAGGTTATGTATTGGGAAGGATTAAGAATGTAGAATAAGGTCATGCAGAATAAGGCATTAATATGTGCTTAATAAGTACTAATAAATAGCCAAAATTCTAGTGATATGCATGCTAATAAGCAACTAGTTAAAAGACCCTAAAATAAAGTGTTACCAGATATTTTATTTAAAAGCAAATAATTCAATCTATTTTATTGGAATTCCATTCAGCTACATTAAAAGGGAGGTATTTGGGAGATATTTGAATCTTTTCAATCAATGTACAATGCATGTAACAACAAATTTTTCAAGACAGTGATGCAATAACAGATGTAGACACTTTAAACGTAACTAACACCCTGCTGGGTCTCTGAGGAACAGGTCTTCTTCTGACACTTCCCGTGCTTGTGAGAAAGTAGTTGGAGGAAAACTTTCCTCAGAGCTCTGACAAAAGAGAAAGGGAAAGCGAGTAAGCGAGCGAGCGAGAGAGTCAAGAAGAAGACTCTATCTTTGAGAACCCAAACAGGAAGGAGGGCCTTGTTTTGAGAATGCAGTGGCACATCTCCAGGTGACAAATATGTCAGCGCCTAAAGCCCTGTGGCACAATTATGCCACCATTGCTCTGAGTGTGAGCGATAGACGGAGGAAGAGACAGAGATAAAGAACAGGAGAAAGGGGGGTGCTGCTTTGGTGTGAGAAAAGTCATCACAGCCTTTGGCTTATGCTGAGAGACAGCCCAGGGGATGCAGTTTGCTCCCATAACAAAGCATTCCTCCATTTTGAATATGGTTGAGAACATTCCAGCTAAATCCGCTGGGCTTGCAGGGCGTGTGCGTCCCCTGGCAGCTGCAACTTTCTCGGGGACCTAATAAACATTCATGCATAATATTTACAATAATATTGGATGTTGTTTGTACACAATTAAAACTAAAAACACAAAAGGAGGATAGACCAAAGATGAAAAATTAGTTGTAGTTGGCTTAGTTGCCGGAAATCTTTTGGATATTGATTTAATGTATTCCTCATCACTTTCGCTGGTACAGAGTCATTTGTTTGTTTGTTTGTTTGGCAGTCATCTATATTCTGATAAACAATAGAAGTAAGCACTGGGGACCCAACAAGGCGTAAGAAGGAGAAAGAGGAATAAAGGCTCTGCATTCGACTACAACTAGGTCAAACTGACGGAAGGAACAAAACATAACGGGCTGAGAGTTTGTAGGAATCTTTACAGGAAAACAAACTTGTCACTCACTTGACAGTCTGTTTTGCTTCCAAAGGAGAGAATAATGAAAAAAAGCAGAATCTCCATTGCAAATCAGCATTGGCATTGTGAAGTTCTCCGTTTGAAATGCACATCAAATCAGCAAAAAAAAAGCAGCCACATACCTCGTCAGTGACATCTGGGAACGTATGAATCTGGGGGTCTTTGTTTCAAATGTGTGACTTGAGGAGGGAGGGAGAGAGGGGAGGGGAGGTGGTGTCTGTATTGGAAGACATTCTAGAGGCTCACATTCATAAAACATAACTATGACTGCTGTATCTCCTAAAGATTCATCATAAAAAACAACTATTTCTAGGAGAACATGAGAAAAGTTACTCAGAGGAATTATGCTGCGGGAGAAATGACCAGCCTTCTGCTGTAGATTGTAGAATGCAAGAGACCTGACAGTTATAGCTCCTTTATATTTTTGGACATTTTTATGTCTTTAAGGAAAGTGGAAAGACTGTTGCAGGCCAGACTAAAACCAGTACATGCACTGCACTGCACCACACCACCGACTGTCATTTGCTCATTTAAAGATAAAGAACAAGGAAGCTTTTACAACAATTTATATGTTTATAACATAACAATTTTTGCAAAATATGACAATTTTTCATTATTATTTTTGGCTTTTTAACAGAAAGGACCAGAATTTAGTCAGGAAATGACCCAAATGGTATGTGTCAACCACACATTAGCACCATCGCAGCACATACACTACCTGATATACTACGTGCCCAACAGGATCATGCTTGGTTTTGATGCATTTGTACTGCAGTTGTATTTTTTGTATGACTAAATATATGTAAATGTAAATATTATTAATTCAGGATATATTGGATATTGATAGTATCACTACTAAGAGATAGCTGAGTAGCGACAATGCCACTGGCCTGCAATTCTCCAAAAGAATTTGTCTTACTGACCGGGGCCTATCAGTTTGCCTGATGGTCTGGAAACTGAGGTGCATTCTGGGATGGGATGGAGGGGCGAGGGGGGGATGTTGGGGTTGTGCCGAGAACAAAAAGAAGAAGCGAGCAGAAATGAGAGGACATGAGATGGAGAAAGTGCCAGGCGTCTCTGCATGATTGGCGGTGTAGGGGAAAGTGACAGAGCACCTCACCAAGGTCACGTCCAAGGAGAACACAGCCAATTACTATGCAGATCAGAGCAGGATGTGGTTTAGGAGGATTGCTCAGATGCAATCACATTAGCTGGCCAGAAAGGAAACGGCTGTCTGACCTCAATCACTGGAGGCTGGAGAAGAGAGGCAGGAGAGGTACTACATTTTCCCTGCCTAAACCACCTGTCCCTCATCTTCACAATAACGTGATTAACAAACCAAACATGTCAGTAAGTCTGTGTGCATGGGAATTAGAGAATGATACGAGTCTTGTTGGCTGGTCACGCTGTTATGTACAGACGTAATAATGCGTGTTTAAACCTGGCCAGATTGGAGCATATCCCCTGAGGATGAAATGTGTTAAGGCTTGTATATAAACTGCTCTTTTTCATCTGATTGCCCCTTAGTTTTAAGATGTCTTTGAGTAATAATGAGGGCTGGTTGCATCAGGGTGGCCAAAGTCCTCAAAGAAGAAAGAAAGAAGAAAAAAGACTCTTGGGCTATGTCCCAAATGCACTTAGTCTAGACTTGCGGTCTTGTGGTATTTGCTTGTTCATGTCCATGAAGTCCACAAGACTGTAGGGTGTCTTATTTGGAATTTTAGGTTTTAGAAAGGTACTCACAAAGCCTTCATGGCGGCTGCTATGCAAACTCAGTGTGATCTTTTGCCAAGCCAGACCAGGAACCTTCATGCTGTGAGGAGACAATGAGATCCACTGAACTACTATGCCGCCCAATTGCAACATTAAGTAGAAAAAATATTAAAATATCTCAGTCTAATTTAAAATGAACTGTTTTACCTAATACTTGCACACTGTGGCCCTGTCCCAAATGACACCCTAAACACTCACGGTCTTCCTACAAGTCTGCACTTTCGTGATGTAACCCCAATTTAGCCCTGTCCCAAATGGCACACTTCAAAGCACTTTCGGTCTTGTGGACTTACAATGGCTGCCGCATGCGCGTGTCCGTTAAGTCCACGAGATCGTATGGTGTCCCATTTATCAATTTTAGGTTTCAGAAGGGTGCTCGTGAGCACCCCCTTTGCGGCCGATATGCGCCCTCGATGTGCACTTTTGCCGAGCCCGCACTGGTGCGAGTTCAACAGCAGACATCTTCCCGACACTCAAAGTGGCATTATGTCACGAAAGTGTGGACTCATAAGAAGACTGCAAGTGTTTAGGGTGCCATTTGGGACAGGACCTCTGACTGTTGGCAAGAAGTCCGCTGCGGAGCTTGCTTCAGCGCGGGCTTGGCAAAAGTGGACATTGAGGGCGCATATCGACCGCAAAGGGGCACTTGCGAGCACCCTTCTGAAACCTAAAATGACAAATGGGACACCCTATGGTCTCATGGACTTAATGGACACGCACACATGGCAGCCATTGTAAACCCAAAGCACTTTACATATGAAAGAGGGGAATCTCTTCAACCACCACCAATGTGCAGCATCCACCTGGATGATGTGACGGCAGTCATACCGCGCCAGAATACCCACCACACACCAGCTTATTGGTGGAGAGGAGACAGAGTGATGAAGCCAATCAGTATACTGGGATGATTAGGAGGCCATGATAAAATTTGGAAAGGATGCTGGGGTTAAACCCCTACTCTTTTTTCAAAGGACATTCAGGGATTTTTAATGACCACAGAGAGTCAGGACCTCAGTTTAAAGTCTCATCCGAAGGACGGTGCATTTTGACAGTATAGTGTCCCCATCACTACACTGGAGCAGGACCCACACAGACCACCGGGTGAGCACCCCCTGCTGGCCTAATTAACACCTCTTCCAGCAGCAACCTGGTTTTCCCAGGAGGTCTCCCATGCAGGTACTGACCAGCTCAACCCTGCTTAGCTTCAGTGGGCAACCAGTCTTGGGATAGAGTATAGCTTTACATTAGCTTAGCAATCAATTTGTAAGTCTCCAATGAGAAACACTATTTTTGACACACAAGTGCTCCATGTTGGACATTTCTGAGGTTCTCTTCCAATTAGGATGCTATTTTAGAAGGTAAGTGCCTATATAGGCAGTAGACAGCAAGGCAGCTCACTAGGTTTTGGAACAGAGCCACGGAGTCCCGTAATGGAATCAACATGGCATGCATACATAAATCACAGCACATTTTCATATGCATAATGTTTCTTCATCCCATTTTTTTTTTTTTTTTTTTTTTTGCAGGAGATGAGAATGGGGTTGGGGTGGGAGGAAAAGAGAAATGGAAAGAGCTTTTTTGTGTTTTACTCTCTTTTTCTCTTGCTCTTCAAGAACGACTGTCTTTAATGCTTCTAATCTATTGTGCTGACAGCGTAGCACTGGTGAGATGCTGCAATGGGAGATGTCGAGGTGCTTGGCAGACAGCTGCACTTTCTCTACATGTTTGTGACTGTGTGTGTGCGTTTGAGAGAAAGCAAGGCAGCAAATAGAGAGAGTTTGTGCATTTCAAGCATGTCGGTGGGACTTTTGGGAGATTTGAAGAAGACAGGTTTTCTGTCTTCTCTCTCCTTCTCTCTTTCTGTCCCTTGCTCTCTCTCTCTCTCTCTCTCTCTCTCTCTCTCTTCCCCCTCTGGGGCTTTGTTATGCTAATGTAGAGGGATGTAGCGGATTCATAGTGATTTTTCATCTGGCGAGTGACGAGAGATAAAAAGGAAGTGACGAGGTGTCTTGATTGTCCTCAGTGTTTGGCTCTCGCTTGCTAACAAGCCGCCACATTGTACAGATGCCATTTTCAAACGCCCTCCATTTGCATCTCCAAGGCTGCACTCTATCGCAACCCCTCTAAAAGTTTATGCCCCCTCATTAGACGAAGCACTCGTCTAAGATTAAAAATGCGGGACACTTTTATTTTCAGCAAGCCCTCTCTTCTGCGCATAGTAAAAGCAGATGTTATCGCGCGGCTGATGCTATATTTACGCCGCTGCTTCTCGGTGCCAGGGGCGTACGAGGCAGCGGGGGTTTGAAAATGAGCTGCCGTATCAGTGCAAGGTAACCGTTTCTTAATCACATTTGCATTTTTATTTTGAGAGATTCTTCAAACGTTTGCGTTATTGAGGATTTATGGCGAGACTCTTCGCTTGATATTCCATCAACTTCACTCATAAAGGAGCCACTCCATAACTCAGCTCAAGATGAATCTTCCCGCCCCGCCGAATAATTAAGTAGTAGATTTTTGATGCGGAAACTTCAGATAAATCATTTGTTTATGAGTACCAAAGCCTTGAGGGTACTGAAGCTACAGTTTAATAGCAGATCACTTACGATACTATCGTATCCAACACAAGAAGATTCTATTCATGGAGTTATCACAAAATCATCTCATTATTGCAAAATCATCCCATAATTGCTACCTTCCTTATTTTGTCTTTGCTATACCACAATGTAAAAAAACAGAAAAATTACTTTGGGTGAATTTACATTACAGTATATTCCTGGCTACTAGTTGCGGTAATTTTTGTTATTTTTACAGTAGTATTTTATTATATTTAATCATAATTGAATGTATTTGACAGGGCCAGGAAATAACTGTAATGTAGCAGCATTGTTTTGCATTAAGTGTCTGCATTAAAGAAATCTTTTGCGTATTTATAGATTAACTAAGTTAGTAAGAAGTCTCAGTGTGTACTGCAGCATGAATAATTAATGCTTGCCTTTTTTAAAAAAAGAAAATTTTTTCATTTATTTGCCTGTTGTTGTTTTTGTTGTTACTTTTTATATTTTATATATTTTTTTAAAGTTATATTTATGGCCTTTTTGTGCCGTTATTTGGAGAGGACAGTAGAGAGCCAAAAGGAAAGCATTGGGTAGAGAAAGGGGGGCAGGATCGGCAACCTCGAGACGGGAATCAAACTCAGGTCGCCGTAAACGCATTTGCGCCATGTGTCGGCGCACTAACCACTAGGCTATTGGCGCCGACTTTGAATTTTTTCTTATCTAAAATTATGTTTGTCGATTGTCTCTATTGTTGAGTTTTGTGAGTGCTGTATAAAAAAGGTCAGTAGAGATAACAATTACTCTACTTACCACAATTCTACAACTACCTATTATCCTTAACTGTTAAAAAAATTACATTGTTTCTGTATTATAAAGTACAAACTTGCCACATACAATGTGTAATGAAAGTTATGTTGGGAGTCTATTACTAAGCTTAGCTTATTTTCTCAAACACAGTGCATGGGAAATACTTGGAGAAAATGAATCACAAGTAAATAAGAGATCACAAGCTGGGATTTAAAAACTGTGACCTTAGGCATTGCAAGTGCTAGTCGCAACTGTTTGAGCTAGAGGAATGCAACCAAATAACAGCATGTGAGATTGGAATGTCATGAAGGTGAGTAATCATGGTTTAGGGTGACCTAATCCTTTGAGATATCCATCATTTCTCAGGTTATTAGGGGATAAAGGAAATATACCACTGCTGAAAACAAGACATCTCTGAAAACCCAGCTCATGTAGACTTATTTTGCTATTAGTGACAGAGGTTTAGCCATGAACATCTGATGGATAAATGAACTGTTAAACAGGACATGAGGGAGGGAGATACATGCGTACATGCTCAGTGTTTGCACAGTTAAACATCCAAACCACTGAAAGCCAGTCATCTGAGAGATGATACCTTTCAGCTCACACAGGGGGATCTCGTCGACAACCCCACCACTTAACGAGTTTAATTGTTTTAGCCAAGGACCATTGGTTAACTTGCACATTGGTTTGAATGGTTGGCGATGTGTTCCAAAAAATCCACCCTAAATAAACTGTGTGCGTCAGTTGTCAGGCTGATTTACCCGATGTTCCCCATCTCGGCTCTTCGGTGCAAAAATAATTAAACTGTTTCTCGGATTTGAGACACACCAGATATTACATTCCCAGTTTGTGCTAGGCTGCTCACCGTTGCTCTCCGATGATCTGCTGATCTGTCCCGACACAAAAGAACGTCTTAAATAGACCAAGCACGCAAAGGTTTTAACTGCTTGCAACCTTTGCATCCATAAATATCCCCTCTAAAATTCAAATCAGAGAAAAGATTTATGGATCATGCCATGTTTTAATAGAGAGAATTGGAATATTCAAATGAACTCTGGACTGATCTTTTGTTTGAGTTGCTCTCTGTTGCTGGTTATTAACTAAAGTTTTCTTTATTTTTTAGGGTTGAGGAAGAATTTCCTCACAATTGACTTTTTACACCAGAGGGAAATTTAATCATGTTTTGTTTACTCTGACTCATTTTCATTTAGTTCTCTCCAAAAACGTAGTTCAAGGTTTTGAGTAAACTTCAGGGCTCTACATATATTTTTGCAGCCATGATTGTGTTTACCAAGATATAATTGGGAACCTCCTGTGAAATCGGTATTCTGTGTTTAAACTTTAAACTTTTGCAGAGAATATTGTTTGAAACATCAGTGTTGAAGAGATGCCCCCACCTGACACCTATTCCTTTTTTAAAGGAGCAGTTAAAAAAAAAAATAAAACATAAAAGTAGTCCTTATGACTCTTATATTATATTATATTATATTAATGGTATTTTTAAATAAAAATAAACACAAATGCTTTGAAAAGTCAGTGAACAATGACTTAAAGACTTGTGTTGGTCTGTTTCTTACAAAAAGCTGTTATATGACTTGAACTAGAATGCACAAATGTTGTCACTATGGAAAAGAGCTTTGTGAAGATTATCCAGTTTTTGTCCCATGAAAAATAACAGAAAAATGGGTGCTGGCCAACAAAAGGGTGAGTAAATAACGACTTTTTAAATTTTATGGTACATCTTACATTTACTGCTCCAGTAAAATCAAATGCAATGGCTTGACAAGAAATATATTTTAAACCCATTATACTGAATTATATTTGGTCATGGCTTGATGGTACCCATTCTGCCGGAAAAGGTTAGATTTAAATTTTGAACATTTGCAAAAATGTATTCTCATTGCTGTCAGACAAATAAATGTATTGTATGAATCTCACATGTGAGTCTCTGGAGAGTTGAACGAGGTTTATTTGGAACCCATCATCATTGTATTTAACACATTCTGTGACAGCAACATATGGATATGGAACATATTTTGTAATAGAACAGAATATCACACTCCAAGAAAAAGTCTGTAAATTAAGGTCTGTAATGAAATTTTCTGTAATGATTTTTCACAGGCGTTTTACCTGTTTTGAATAAGGCATTCCATTTTGTTGTTTTTTAAGGTTAAATGAAATGTCCATAAACTTAACAGGTAATGTAGCAGAAAATCACCAGTATCTTTTCTGTTTTTCTATAGTTTTTTTTTCTTATAGTGCAGTTCCCTATAGTATTTACATGACCTGCTGTTACAGTTGCTCCTCCGTTTATTCTCTCACATCGAGATAAAGTGATCTTCCCCTACAACCTGCATTATTAGCCAGCACATTTGCATCACGATGCGTCCAGAAAGAAATAATGACACTGTCAACCCTTGCAAGGCTGGCAATAAAACGGATGGATTCCATTGCGTCCTGTTTTCCAAAGGATCAAGACCAGCCGTGTCAAACAAATAAATTGTGTGCAGGGTATCTTGCCTTAGCTTTCGAGATGAGTTAAACAAACCAAGTAATAGAAGAAGGTTTTGGATTAATTTGGTGAGAATATTGCTTTGTTGGTGTAGAATCTTACGATTCACAGCCTCTGCCCAACTGATGGTAGATGTGGGACCAGTAAATTGATTGATGGATAGTTATTTGCATATAACTAAAAAAATGAAGCCCTTCCCCACCTCCCCCACATAGAAAAATGGAACAGAGACAAGGGGAATGTGTTATTAAAGAGATTTATTTTCTTCTGGAAATTCTCATTGTCATTGTCTTGTCTGTAAACTGTAAACATGCCCACTTTTATCTGCAGTTAGCTGACAGCTAAATCTGTCTTACTTTACACTCTTGTGAATAAAAACTGTGTTTGAACGTGAGCCTTTTCCATGTATGAGCACTGATAATTTCTTGCCTTTCAATACCACAGCTTCATTGTTTTGTTTTAGCGATAGGAATGCATGTGGCAATGGGATTCGCCTTGACTTTAGATAAAATTTACCATAATCACAACTGTGCTCCTTGTAAAACGATTCTCATCATATTCAGCGTGATTTGAAACACATGCTGCTTATTTCAGCGCCAATGTAAATACAAAAATAAGAGGTCTAAAGTGTTCTCCTCTCTGCACAATAAGACATGACCTTCACAGGAGAAGACAGAGAAGCCAGCGAAAGTACTGCATCTCATCGGGGTTTGAATATTGATGTTTAGGGGTGATGGCTTGTCCGTGGGCAATGCGATGAGAAGGATATATACAAGCTCGCTGGTCAGACGGGCTTCGTCTCTTAATGAGAATGAGGCCCTCGCACATATAGGTCTTTTAAGTGCAAGCCATGGGTCTCCCTCACCCACCCCAAATTCATTTGAATATGGGATGCTGATTTATGACCTTATTTGGTCTGTCTTCTGTATGCAGATGCCCGAGGCTTCTTTGGGTACATGCATAATGAGATTCTCAGGGTCATCCCTCCTGAGTGTCACCGCACAATAATATGGTGGTCTTCGGGGGTGGGGGTTGCAGGAGTGGCGGGGCAGGGGGAGGTGCCCACGAGTTGTGCCCGGAAAGACTTGACAGCCGGGGTTGCCAAATCTGTGGTTTTCCCATGGATTTGGGCTGCTTGTAAACTCTTGCCGTGGTTTGATTTTTATTTATTTATTTTTTCATTCTGAGGTTTTAGGGTTTGACATTTTACACAAGTGATTCCCAACCCTGACCCTGAAGTACCCCCACACTGCACATTTTAGATGTCTCCCTAAACAAACACACCTGATTCAACTCATCAGCTCATAAGTAAAGTCTCCAAAGCTGTGTTCGAAATTGTCCTCTTATACCCTCAATCACTATTCCCTACATTACTCCACTAATATAGTCCACTAATATATTTATCTTGAATTCTGTCATGGGAAACTAGCATGTATAAACCTTATTAATTTAATAAATTTTATAAATAAAATTTAATAATCAATTAAAAAGTAATTTATACCTGTATGATATTATGCTGTAGCCACATTGGACCAGTGGTTTGAAAAATGGATGGATGGATGATTCACCTGCGGGCTCCATGTTCTTGCAAAGAAGCGGGAATTCATTTGGCATGACCCTCACAGTGCATTATGGGTATTCTCTACCCGTTGAGCATACATCAGTTGTATACTCGTTATTACCGTGCGTTATGGGATTGAATGAGTGCACTCGATAACGTCCACTATAGTTATGGACACCACTACAAATAGTTGTCCCCTCAAATAGTGCAAAAATAGGGTATAGGGGGCAATTTTGGACACAGCCCAAGACTTCAAATATGTGTGTTAGATTAGAGACATATGAATCCAAGTATTTTGACGAACCAATAACCAGCACAATCTCATTGCAATTTGTAACTATTTTATTTTCTATTATGTTTCCGTACGATCTGCTTACGCCCCTCTGATGGTAAGGTTTAGGATTGGACCTTAATGTTTGTTTGTTTAAAAAAAAAAAATAATAATAAAAAAAAAATACATCACCCTTGTTTTTTGGTTCTGAGGTTTGAGGGTTAGACATATTACACAAAATGCAAGTTTTTATGACCAGCCAACAGGCAATTTTATAAGTCAAAAGTTCTCAAAACCAACAAAATCTCATGGTAATTTGTAAATATTTTATATTTCACTGAATTACTGGCTGATTCATATGCATTCATATGATCTCATTCACACTTTTTCATAAGATTTTCTCATCCCCCACTGATGGTTAGGTTTAGGGGTTAGGTTTAGGGGACATTCATGCTTACTTTTTTTTTCTAAAAATCATATGGTTTTGTACAAATCACATCATACAAATTCATACAGAATCAACCCTGTTTGGTTTGTTTTGTTCTGAAGTTTGAGGGTTTTTGAAAGTATTTTGACCAACCAACAGCCAATTTTCAGGTCAAAACCAACACAGTCTTAAGCACTATTTTACGTTTTCCCGAAGTGGTGGCTACTTGTTTGAAATCATACAATCTCATTCAAATGAATTCGTACCATTTGCTTAAGCTCCACGGATGGTTAAGTTTAGGGGTGGGGTTAAGGGTGGACCTGGTAACACCTGGTAAAATACCTGGTAATAATTACTTTACAGACAAGAAAAGTAAGTGAACAGGAAACTCTTGGCAAGTTTTGAAGATTTTTAGCATGGTAATGGATATGAAAATGTTAAAGGGATAGTTCACCCAAAAATGAAAATTTGATGTTTATCTGCTTACCCCCAGGGCATCCAAGATGTAGGTGCCTTGTTTCTTCAGTAGAACACAAATGATGATTTTTAACTCCAACCGTTGCAGTCTGTCAGTTGTGTAATGCATGTCAATGGTAACAAAATCTATGAGAGTAAAAAAAACATGCACAGACAAATCCAAATTAAACCCTGCGGCTCGTGACGACACATTGATGTCCTAAGACACGAAACGATCGGTTTGTGCAAAAAACTGAACAGTATTTATATCATTTTTTTTACCTCTAATACACCACTATGTCCACCTGCCTTGAGCGCACGGACGGCATCTATAGCAAGATTTATACAGGTGGAGCTGGGGACGGTGGAGGGTTTCAGAAGAACTATGAAAGTGCGCTGCAAACTGCTGAAGCAAATGCTAACCAGCTATTTAAATGTTGAGCAGCAAACTCATTGGCTGCAGGTGCAACAGGAACCAGTCAGCTCGTGCCATGTAGTAAACTAAGTAAATGTCATCAGGTTGCATAAAGAATCAGCCTGCACCATCTAGAGTTTCATGACATAACTTGGTATTGCATTTTGTTCAATAAAAAATTGATCCCAAAACCAGAAAATTCTGTAATCACACACCCCCATGTTATTCCAAACATGTATGAATTTCAGTCTTTTGCTGAAAACCAAAGATGCTTTAAACATGTCTCTGTGTTTTTTCTTCTTTCTCTCAATACAATGATAGTCAGTGAGGTCCAGTATTGTTTTAGCATGGACAAAATACTAACACAATTTTGCATTTTTTGGGTGAACTCCCTCTTTAATTCTGCTAATACATTATACAGTGGGCCTACAATCAAGTGGAATTTGTACTATTTGTACTATACATTAGTACTATGGACTGGTTTTATTAGGCTGTCTGTGTCACAAACAGACAACCCTTGCCTCAGTGGTGGGCAGAGGCCTGTCTGCACCTCCCTTGTGTCCCGCTCCATGTTCACTTAATAACATCAGTCGCTCTCAGTGCATGAGCTTTATTACTATTTCCTGCTAATTATGCCTTTGGTCTGTGTGTGTGTTTAATAATTGCCTGCTCTGAGGGCATTCAACGGCAGTCCGTGCGGGACTGAAATTGATTTTTAAGACATTAACTGATTGCTGTGAGTACCCAGATCAGAGTGAATTTGAATAATTGTTATTCATGTCATTTTTATGGGGCTGTGATGGGAGGTACAGGAGAATCACTTTTCATGTTTCCCATTATTGTAATTTTCAGTATTATTTACTTATTTATATCACTTCACTGTATTCATATTTTTATGCAGCATTTCAATTAAAAATATTAATTGACCTAAAGGGACAGTCAAACAGAAGAAAAGCCTGATCCACTCAGCGCACTGGAAAAGTGTAACTGTCGCCTAATTTAATCCTTCCAAATATTTTTAGTGGTGCAGTAAAATTCACATTTTGATTTAAAAACAACACATTAGATCCAAGATATTTTCATGAATAGGATAAGAAAGTACTTATTTAAAAAGAAATAAAGACATTAATTAATGTTAAGTTTGTCAATAACCACAAACCCAACATTTAGTCTTAAACAGTAGCAAGACTGTAATTTTGGATAGATTTATATAATTTTATATTTTTAACCTAGGATTTCAATTGTGTTTATCTAATATTTGTTGATAGTAAATAACATGTTAAATTGTATTGTAATGTACTGTATTCGGCAGGGGTGGGAATCTTTAGGCACCTCACGATCTGATCCGATTCCGATTCTGGGAGTCATGATCCGATTCCAAAACGATTCTTGATCCACTTTTTTTCTTATTAATTAATTAGTTTTGTAAACTTTTTTAAAAATACATAGTCTATGTAATTATAAGTACTTTTGAAATAATTACTAGTTTGAAAAGAAAATGTTAAGATTTTTAAATATAGGCTATAAACAGCTTCAAAACATAAAAGCAAGTAGTCTAATAAATAATAATAAAGAGGAACAACGAAACATTACAAGCAATAAACAAAGAGTGCTTTCAGTATTTAAGAGTAGCCTATCAGAACGTTTTCCATTCAAAAGGGATTTTTGTGAGGGATTTTTCTCTTTCGAAGCTTTAGGGTTGTTTGATTATTACTTACGTCATCATAGACAGCGGAAGAATAAGCTGCGTTCACAATAATGCACAGATCTCTTTTGAAATATGTTTTTGCCCTGTCTGTTTAATCCCTTAAGACATCTAACTGACTGTTTACATTCATTTCGCGTCATAAAAGCATTTTGAGATGCAAGTAGGCTACATTTAAACACTTAAACGGAGTCGCACACAGCCACTTGCGCGAGCGCACTTCACAAAGCGCACGTGGAAATTGAAAGCTGCCTTCTGTCAGTGAGTTTCATATTTATAAAATATAAGCCCATAGCACTCCAAACAACATAAACGATGCCTTCGTAGAGCATTTGTAAGGAAAATAGGCCTACCGGCGGGCGAAAACGCAAACTGCAAGCGCGTTTCTCTCACAGCGCAAATCCTGTGCAATGATGAACCACGCGAATGTCTGCGCAATGGGCACGCGTGTAATTCGCTCTAGCTTTTCCAAACTGTATGAAAGATTATTTTATAGAAGGTTCGAGTGGTGTGTGTATGAAAGGAAATGGAAACAAGCACAATACTGTTGTTTCTGATGGTGCGTGTCCACTGGCGCGGAGCGAGCGTATTCAGTTCATTCCCATGGAAGTTGAGCATCTTCAGGCTTGCGAGTGAAGCTCAACATCCATATGAATGGATTGAAAACGCTCGCTCTGTTCCGCGCCGGTGGACACGCGTCATAAGCACTCACAGCGTCATCTCGCAACTGCGGTTAAAAATAAGTTAAGAATCAATTCTGAAATTCTCAGAATCGATCCAGAATCGTTAAATAGAGAATCGCGATGCATCGATTTTTTCTCTCACCCCTAGTATTTGGACACATTATATATTCTAGTAACCGGCTGACCTCATATAAAATAAATGTAAAATATATCATATACCTTTGGAATGCCTTTGCTTTTATAATACTTTGATGTTGTTTTTGCATTCTTGTTGAAGCTTAAAAGCTCCAGTTACAGTAATTTATTGTTATTACATGGAAAACAGCAACCAGGACATTCTTTAAAACTGTGTGTGTGTGTTGATAACACAAATTTTCATTTTGGCTGAACTATTCCTTTAATTATTTGTCCGAAAACAATAAAAATCTTATGAGTTAAGACCTGTTTTGAACCCTATTAATTGAAAATGCCTCCCTTTAAATGTACTGTTTATTCCTTTAGAAAATTAGTAAATAACTGCAAATATTTAAAGAAATGAGTATACAGAATTTGTATGAAATGAATAGGTTTTCCATCAAGGGTAGCTGAAGTTGTGGCAAGATCATGAGGCTTATGGATCTTTGTTATGAAGGACTGTAAGTAAATCATCTTGAATGTTAAAATGATCTTGCTTGTATGTGGATCATTTGATGAAGGTTTGTAATAAAACGCTCTTGTTCTGGTGCAAATCTATTGCTTTAATTTAATCTGATATGCCTTGGGGTTATTTTAAGGAATAATCATAGAACCAAATGCTCATTTTTTTTTTTTTTTGTCAAAGAGATGAATCTTGTTACATATCAACATACTATCATGTATGCCTCGTCCACTTACCGCAGATAACAAAAACTTAAACCAGACAATTATACTCAGCTCCATTTATCAGATAGAGACGGTCAGGTACTTAAAATATTAAACGTCAGAATATCCAGGACTAGGTTAATCTACCCCATCAATATTTAAGGTCCCTTTTTATGCATGTGTGCTGAATTGTCCAATTTCATTAAGGTCATTTGTCAGCCCTCAGGCTGTGGTCTCAGAATGGGTGGACCCGTGAGATTAGCAGACCGTAGACCTGCACTCAGTCTCGCAGATTTGCCAATGTTGTGCTGACACACTTTAAAATGCACTGAATATGGATTATTACATTTAGAAGCCCTTTATTTCCGCCTCGCTTGCATACAGGCAGAACACACGTACCGCCTGCGAATAATATCTCTATTTCGCCCTGTTCCGTTCTACGACCCCTGAACGTCCAAATGATGATTGGCTCAGCATGAACGGGGCAGCCAGTGTTGTTGAGCTTGGCATTACATCGCAGTAATGTCCATTTGAACAGGCAAATTGCCACAGTGACTCATTTAAAACACAAAGTAGGTGTTAGGGGTCATTTAGTCTCCTGTCTGGAGAATGGCTATCATTTACTTCCACACAAAGACGAACATGTGCCAAAAAGGAAAACAGACTCATGAATTATGACTTGAGTTGGAATGATTGCCATGAACCCTTTAAATGAGAGGTGAGAGTGATTTTTAAAAATATGGAACCAATTCAAGCACTTCCACACAGCAATCCCAGCGCGGCCTTCCCCTCGGCGTCACCTTCTCTTGTTTAGCGACGTAGTTGATTGGGTACAAATCGTAGACCACCTAATGCATTTCTGAAAGACAATGTATTCCGGCCAGGCGTGTTTTCCCGACCGATAATATGTCACCTTCATCAACATTCTCCATTTTTTTTCAGCATCTCCTTCAACCATACATCTGGACACCTGAAAGGCGTGACATTTTAACGGCTCTAATTCTCACGGTGCACGGCTCCATTTCCTGTTTGCGCTAAAGTGTCATTTTCATTCCGATCCTGAATGACCAATTTGTCTGTATATCGTACGCCATTTACATGGTCCCCCATTTTTTTATATGCAAAACAGCACACCAAAACGCTCTGCTTTGCATGCCGACGCAGGGCCATTTCCCTCAATCTAATTTGATACTTTTGAGAGGAAAAAGGCCTCAGAGGGACGCTGCCTCTTGTCCTTCCATGCTTTATGTGACATCCTGATGACAAGTGTCTTTAATATGCATAAAGCAATTTCTATATTTCGTCCATTGACTTTTTGCATGTTGAACAGAATTGCATATGGGATGCCATGAGTAGAGTCAGTTATATTAAAACATCTGTTCTTTATGATTATTGCTTTATGAGCTAAAATGGGCAGCACTGGAAATGTATGTGTTTTCTCATACCATTATGTAATTTTGTAGTTTGAGCTTGTGCATCAGGGAAAAGTGGAGAACAATGTGAAACGTGTGTGTGTGTGTTCCATTGTTATTACACATATATTACATATAAACAGAGAAAATAGGACAAAAGGAAAAAAAAAGAAGAAAGAAAGAGAGAGGAAATGATACCTTGGCAGAGCCAGAGGTGGGGCGGAGCGAGCTGGCATGTTTTGTGGCATTCGGTTGTGTGCAGCACATTTCTCACTCTGCTCGGTTTGTCAGAGCAAAGCTTCGCCCGCCACAGTCTTGTCCCACTCCAGCCTTCTGCTACTGCTGCTGCCGCCACATACTTCCCATATCTGCTGGTCCCAAGAAAAGGATGCAATTTCCCTGCTTTTTTCCTCTGATACTTACTGTACACTCATCTTACTGTCTCTTTTTATTAACATTTTACCACCTACTGACACATCTGTATCTGCTTTATTTGCAGATAATTAATTGCATGACTGTTATCTGCCTCTTCAGAGCTGTATCCTTTGCTTTTTTGCTTTTAAAAATTGAGTGAGAGTGGAATATTGTTTGATTATAAAATTATTTATTCATTTTATAAAGCTTGAAGTCCAAAATAAACTTGCCAGCCAAGCACTAAATATTGCAAGTAAAAATAATGAAATTATAAGAACTGTTTTGAGCATCATATCATATCATTTTGACATTTATATATTTATAGCTATTGTAGCCAATTAGATTAAAGTAAAACACAGAAAACATTGTTCTTTCACTGATTATATTTAACATACATAAAATATAAGGACTACATTTGATCACTGTTATTTATATGCACCATTATGTAATAATACAGCTACATACCATAAACATCCAGGTAATCCTAATAATTACGTACTAAAAACCTCCTCAAAAACCTCAAAACAAAAGACCATTACAATAAAGACACCTATGAAAAAGAGAAGAAGACGAAAGCTAGTCAGCCAGAGGTCTAAAATGAAGATCTTTATTCAGATTACTGTAGGAATTGTTTATCAAGGTGACAGACGCCTGCCCTAGCTCGGATGAAGATGATGCTCTATCATGCACTCCCTGACAGCAGGCGGACACGTACCTCTGCCAAAAGGAACCCTGGAAAAATTATTAATAGATGCTGACTTGATTTGCTTCAATTGCAGGGTCTTCAGAAGGTTTGATTGCGGCCTGTGAAGTCCTGTCCAAAGGGGAAGCTATTATTCATTGTGAAACAGAAGTCTTACATGCACCCACCCCCATCTAAACGGTTGGGTTTTTTTTTTTTTTTTTTTTCCAGCAGAAACAGTAATAATCAGTATTTGGGGGTAGCTAACTAAAAGTAGCTACACTGCTAATTTGACTGCATTTTTTTCAGGATCATGACAGTAACTCAGCTGTTTTAAAATACTGTAGCTTAACAAACTACTTTTCCCAATCATTTACTGTCACAGTGTATAGTGTTTGTAGCTTTATAGCTGAGCAAACTCCTACTGTCCATTCTCCCATATGTGAAGTTGGAACTGGACGATTCATGTACCACTTATGTGGTTCTTTCATATGGCAAAATATTTTGTTAAATGCTGCTGTTTGTTATTATTTGTGACTATGAATTTTTACAGTCAAAAATCGATTGAAGTCTACTGTGGTAGTAAAACAGTAATATTGTAATTAAGATAAAATATTGTATTCACTTTTGAACTATCTATTCATCAAAAAATCATAAAAAAAAAAATGTTCCCACAAAAATATTAAGCAGCAAAAACTATTTTCAACATTGATGATAATAATAAGACCCATTAACTTAGCACCAATAATAATGGAAAATAAATGAGTAGCAAATCAGCATTTTAAAATGATTTCTGAAGGATCATGAAGACTGGAGCAATGGCTTCTGAAAATTCAGCTTTGCATTGCTGGAATAAATTATATTTTAATATACTCACCTTCCACTTTTTTAGGTACAACTGTTCAACTGCTCGTTAACGCAAATATCTAATCAGCCAGTCACATGGCAGCACCTCAGTGCATTTAGCATGTAGACATGGGCTGCATCCAAAAACTTGTCTTATCGGCAATGACTTTCTAGGCAGTGTTTGTGCACAAAGGCACCTCACAAAACTGATTTCGGACAGACTTCTGAGGCAGTGTTAATGATCTACAGCAAAATAGAGAGAGCTTTAGTGAAAACAAAGTGAATATTTAATTACTACAATAGTAATTTCTCACTAGAAATGATATCAGAAGTGGAAAACGTTGGTCAAAAATGTACATTTACACACAAACTGACCAGCAACCCCAACTTTCAGATGGCATCTTTATTTTTCTAGCTCAACTGTGACAGAATGGGAAGCACAGGATTGTGGGATATCAAAGTAATACATCTATGCTGCCTTCAAAAATTAATCAGAAGGTATCTCAGGAGACAAGAAGTGAAACTGACATTGGATTCGGACACGCCTTGATGCCTTCCTACTTTGAAAGCTTTCTCTAAAGGCAGCATTTTTTATTTTTCGGACGCAGCCATGATCAACGATCAAGATGTAGTTCTGCTGAAGTTCAAACTGAGCATCAGAATGGGGAAGAAAGTGATTTAAGTGACTTTGTGGCATGTGGAATGTGGCATGGTTGTTGGTGCCAGACGGGCTGGCCTGAGTATTTCAGAAACTACTGATCTACTAGGATTTTCATGCACAACCATCTTCTCTTTAAAAAATGCTGGGTTGTTTCAACCCATGTTTGGGTCAAATATGGACAAACCCAACTGTTGGTTTTAAAAATTTAATTTAAAAATTTAAACCAACGTTTGGGTTTGTCCATATTTAACCCAAACATGGGTTGAAATAACATAGCATTTCTTAGAGTGTAGGGTTTACAGAGAATAGTTCGAAAAAGAGTAAATATCCAGTGAACAGCATTTCTGTGAGTGAAAATGCCTTGTTGATGCCAGAGGTCAGAGAATGGCCACTCTGGTTCGAGCAACAGTAACTCAAATAACCACCTGTTACAACCAAGGTCTGCAGAAGAGCATCTCTGAACGCACAACACATCCAACCTTGAAGCAGATGGGCTACAGCAGCAGAAGACCACACCGGGTGCCACTCCTGTCAGTTAAGAACAGGAAACTGAGGCTACAGTTCAGATGGTAAGGGTCAGAATTTGGCGTAAACAACATGAAAGCAAAAATCAATCCTGCCTTGTATCAATGGTTCAGACTGCTGCTGGTGGTGTAATGATGTGGGGGATACTTTCTTGGCACACTTAGTCCCAACTGAGCATCGTTAAAATTGACACAGTCTACCTGTGTATTGTTGTTGACCATGTCCATCCCTTTATGACCACAGTGTACCCATCTTCTGATGGCTAATTCCATCAGGATAACACGCCATATCACAAAGCTCAAATCATCTCAAACTGGTTTCTTGAACATGTCAAATGGCTTCCACAGTCACCAGATCTCAATCCAATACAGCACTTATGAGATGTGGTGGAAGGGGAGATTTGGATCATGGATGTGCAGCCAACAAATCTGCAGCAACTGTGTGATGCTATCATATCAATATGGACCAAAATCTCTGAGGAATGTTTCCAGCACCCTGTTGAATCTATGCCACGAAGATAGTTTAAGGTAGTTCTGAATGCAAAAAGGGGGTCCAACCTGAAAGCACTAATATTTAGCATGGTTTATTATCATTGTGGTGGGCAAGCCAGTCAGTCCCATGTCTGAGCTGTGGTTGTGTGTGTGTATGTGTGTGCTTTAAGTAACTCAATAACACTCTTGATAAAGTTCAGTTCATTTAATTAAACTGAAAACACATTCAAGAAAGGATTACAGTCTAACTCTCAGCTACACAATGGCATAAAGGCAGTTTTTGAAAGCGTGAAAAACCCTTCACCTTCACCAATATGGTCATGGAAAGCAATTCTCCATTCAGCACAAACATCTTACTGGTTTTTTTTTAAAATAAAATTTAAATATTACTTTATAACTCTTAATAAAAGCTCACCTTGGTAATTTCAAAACAGGTTATGTAAATAGAAGTGTTCTTTTACAAAGCCTCTCGCTGATAAGAGGTCACCTCAGGGGGTTTGCAGGGGCGAAGGAACACAAACTATTACAATCCAAAACCACTGTCTCAACGGCAATACCTCAACCCTCGAAATGACATATGATCTGATTACACATGAGACCAGAGAGTTACGGAGGTTCTCAAAGCATCTCGCTCTGAGGAGCACCTGGGCGTCTAACCACACACGTATCTCTGCCGACGTGTGGAGATGTTGTTAGATGTCACCCTCACACGCTGATCTGTGACCTGCTGTGCGGTTTTGCCTGTAGTGGTTAAAGTATGGATTTGGCTGGGGTGATACTGTTCCCAGACCAGTGTTTAAGACAACTGGCTGTGGTTAGCGCTATGCAGGCACAGAGTTTAACCTCACACAGGAAGCGAGCTCACTTTATCTCCCCGGCTGCCTGCGCCCTCCGCCGCGCTGCAGAGCGTGGGTGTGACACCTGCCTGTGTATAAGGGGGTGGCGGAAGAAGGTGAAAGAAAGTAGAAAATGACTACGTAACAAAACCAATGGGGTTAAACATAAATAGCAAAGAAAATAGAAAGGAAATACAGAAAGAAAAGACTTACACTTAAATAATTATGTAGAAAAAACGCATATGAAAGAAATCACCACCTTCTGAGGACTTAATATCTGGTATAGGTTGTCTTCATGAAACAAGGGGATTAACTTATGTTTAAGTCTGTGTTTCAGTGAGGAATGCTCTGTAAAGTAGTGTGGAAAAGTTGAGCATTTGCATGCTAGAAAAATAGTGCAAAAAATTTCCAACATGTGCCACAAGAAAAGTGCATTAACTGTACAGAATCAGGACAAACCCCAAGAGAACATTTAGGATTGTATTTTTTGCCAAAATGCCACATACACACACATACAAAATAACAATAATAATGATATTACTAATAATAAATATGAAGAAGCCCAAAAAGCAAAACAGTTGTAAAAAAAAAAAAAAACAATGAATAAAACATGATAAATAATCAAGAAACAAATAAAATGATAATGGGTGTATGTATTGCAAGAAAAAATCCCACATTTAAATAACTATAAGTAAGATTTAGGAAATTACCTAAGGCATGACTAATTTAAAGCCCAACAGGGTTAAATATGTACAATGAAGTCCAAAAATCTAAGAACACTAATGAAGATGTGTTATAATTGTTCAGATTATTTTCTAATTTAATACAACATTTGGTAACACTTTATTTTGATGGTCCACTTTAGACATTCCACTAACTATAAGTAACTTTGCAACTACATGTCAACTCATTAAGTTATTAGTAAACTCTTTGCTTAATATCTGCTAACACTTTATTTTGATGGTCCCACAAGAAGTTTTACAACTACATATCAACTTATTCTACTACCCAAACCCTAACACATAACCCTAACCTAGCAGTCTACTACAGTCTACTAATACTCTAATGAGAGCTATTTGACATGTAGTTGCAAAGTTACTTAGTAGAATATCTAAAGTGGACCATCGAAATAAAGTGTAACCGAACATTTCATTTAATTTTCATTAAAGGGTTAGTTCACCCAAAAATAAAAATTCTGTCATTAATTACTCACCCTTATGTCGTTCCAAACCCATATATCGTTCATCTTTCGGAACACAAATGAAGATCTTTTTGATGAAATCTGAGAGCTTTCTGTCCATCCATAGACAGCCTAAAGCCAAAAGATCGTAAAACTAATCCATATGAATTGAGTGGTTTAGTCCAAAATTTTAGAGGAGACTCGATCACTTTATATGAACAGATTGATTTTAGGCTTTTATTCACATATAAACATTGATAAGGGAACATAAACAGAAGCTTCGACGAAACTGCTTGACGCGCGAGAACAAACATCTTCCGGAAGCTCAAACGTGCTGCGTAACTCATGAAAATAAAGACAAACATGCTTGAGCTTCTGTTTACCACAACTGATGTGTGAGTTGATGAATGTTTATATAATTAAAAGAATAAATTAAATCTGTTCATCATATAAAGCGATCGTGTCTCTTTAGAAAATTTGGACTAAACTGCTTGATTCATATGGATTCGTTTTATGATCTCTTTATGAACTTTTTGAAGCATCACGTTTCAGTTGTGTAGACTGTCTATGGAGGGAAAGCTCTCAGATTTCATCAAAAAGATCAGACAGAATTGAAAAATGAAAAATTAAGAATGAAAAATGACAAAATTTTCATTTTTGGGTGAACAAACCCTTTAGAAACATAAAAATGGTGGGGGAAAAAATAAATAAAAGAAACTGATATTAAAGGGTTAGTTGAAATTTGACCCAAAAATGAAATTTCTGTCATTAATTACTCACCCTCATGTAGTTCCAAACCCATAAGTCCTTCGTTCATCGTTGGAACACAAATTAAGATATTTTTGATGAAATACGATTTTTTTTTTTGTCCCCCATAGAACGCAATACAATTACCACATTGAAGGTCCAGAAAAGTAATAAAGACATTGGTAAAATAGTCAATGTGACAACAGTGGTTCAACCTTAATGTTATGAAGCGACAAGAATACTTTTTGTGTGCAAGAATAAAGCAAAAATAATGACTTTATTCAACAATTTAGTCTCTACCCTGTCAGTCTCCTACAACGTTTTATAGATAGTGCAGTGCTTCCATGTTCTACGTCAGAATGCCGCTGAAATTGTTGAATAAAGTCGTTATTTCTCGTTGCTTCATAACATTAAGGTTTAACCATTGTAGTCACGTTAACTATTTATCAATGTCTTTACTACCAGTTTGGAAATTGAATGTGTTAATTACGTTGCTTATGTCAATCTTTTGCTTTAAAAAAGCAGCACGTGTGCTGCATGAACTCCACAGGTTTGCAAAACCCTGATGATAATGCTATCCAACATGATGTAATGTTTCAGAGAGTAAAAATCTGAGAAAATCTTAGCATTTGTACAAACAAATCAGAAATATGATTACATTTTATTATTATAAATTAAAAAAAAGTGGTCTCTATCTTTTGGGCCTCTCTTTATAAAAGGGAAAAGAAGCAGAAATAATATTAAAATGAGAGTGATGTAAACCATATGGTGAAGCATCCTTAGTTCTTATATCTCCCGGTACTTGACAGCCTCTCATTGTCTCGACAGCCTCTAAAGCCTCTATAGAAAACTCAACACTCTAACTGTGGCAACAGATCTTTTGCTAATTTTTCAAAAGTGTTAGACTACAAGAATATGGAAACTTCACAGCCCTAAAGAGGCCAAGTGAGCAATGTGAGTGAGAATTGATTTGTTTGGGCTCGTCACATCCATCAGTCATCCAAGAAATGATGAGATGAGCATCACGGCACAACAGATGCCTTATGTGGTCTACAGCGTTTGGCAGACCTTGATGTACATCAACACGAAAAGCAGAGTGCTTGAATTTCCTGCGTCCCTCTTGTTTGGAGATACATGAGTGTAATGTGCGGATTGAGTTTAGCGTGTGAACTAGGAGCCAGACCACATCAGAAGTGCTCTGCTGTGCAGGCGGACTGCGTGAAAGCATCTCTCTTTCTCTGACGCTCTGCCCATAAGCCTGTTGATTCAATTGTAATAATTTATGCTCATTGTGATGACTTTGGGTTTCACATGTGGAATAGCATGACCTTCCTTAATGAGAGCTGGAAAATTTGGAATGCGTTTGCAGCATTTGCAAAAATTAGCCGCCTAAGATAATACATGTCAGATGTCTTTGAAAAGGTGTTAATGTGTGATGAGAATGTTAAGGGCAGTTTATATGGCCCCAATAAACATCAAAAAACACCAAAAGTTGGATCAATTTGTTAAGTCTCTTGGTGTTTATTCAGAAAGTGTGAACAGTTATATTTCCCGACATTGTAAAGCCAACTTTGGTGTGCTTGAAATTTTTCATAGTTCATCCAAATATGAAAATTCCGTCATCATCGCAACTCACTTTAACACTTAATAGAGCACCCAGAGTCTTAGAAAAAAGTAAATGTGACTCGCTGAACATTTTACAAGTGCACTCTGATCGGTTTTCATGAAAAATAACCTAATACTTAAGCAATCTTATGGCCATTGCTTCACACTCCAGTCCAGTAGGTGGCAGTAATGAACATTACAGTCACAATGTACTACTGATCACCGACACCATTCAAGATATATATATATCGTATAGAACAACATTAAGGTGAGTAATTAACAACACAATTTTTATTTTTAGGAGAGCTATCCCTTTAAGACTAGATGGAGGAGAGCTTGAGACTCATTTATAATGATATGCATAGAATGATCCTAAATAGATTACCTCAGGGATGACGTGTTTTTGTAGACCAACCTGGAAGTTAGCGGCGCACGGGTTCCCTCAATCAAAAGCCTATGCATTTTTCCCATAGACTTTTGGAAAATCGCAAAAAATAAGCTCTGTGTTTAACAAAGGGTTATGACACTTCCACACGTTTTGTCTATCAAGATATTCTTTACAAGTTAACACAACATTTATACATTTTGAAGCCTAAATAAAGACGTCAGATATAAAAAGCTAACAGTAGGCTATAAACGGACTACAGCACACTATGGTCGCGGATCAACGTCACCACCACCAACCTTCCGCAAACTTTATTTAGAAAACAACTTTATTTAAAAACATGCTTGCTGATTATGATTTGTGCTGTGTATGAATACTTATCCACGTTTTCATGAGAAATGCTGTCCAAATGACCTGTTTGTCATGATGACGTCTAAAGTCCCCGCCAAAGGAAGTAGTCCCTTTTAGCAATTTGTTAGCAACCACCGTTTTTAAGACACAATAAAGGTTTAAAAAAATCACAAGCGGGTTTTAACTGGTGTGTTTTATGTCATAGATCAAAACGTGAAAATATTTAGAGGCTTTGTTAAGCCTTATTTCAGGTGATTCAGCAAAAACCCATTCCAAAAACCCATTGACTTCGGGGCGATGGAACTGGATGTCCTAAAATGCTAACTCGCTTCCGGGTTTTGCCTACAAAAACACGTGATCCCTGAGGTACTCTATTTGAATATGACAATTTCTAAAATGTTCCTACAATTTATAAAATGTCCATATGCACATAAAAAGTTCCTAAATGCATCCTACTTTATAAATGCTAGTTCAAACTATTTTTAAGGAAATATAGGCCTAATTAATGTATAATTAATATAATATATAATTAATTAGGCCTATAATTAATTTTATATATAACGAATTAATTAATTTCAGTGACATAATTATCACAAAGCAGTTACTCATTTGTGTATATAATAATATTAATGCATATTGTCTATTTATCTTTACATTTTAATAAACTATGATTATTTAATTACTTGTATGTATGAGCACAAAAACTTTGTACGAATGATCTTCAGTTGCCATACACATAAGATATTTTTCAAATAGGTTTAGGGTCATACATGTGTTATAAACACATTAGAAAAATGTGCCTGTGTCAAAATTTTTGCAAAATGCAAAATACGTTGTGTTGTGCACGTTTCACTGCAGTTTCAAAGTGAAATGTCCAGTGAGTGGCGCTAAAACGTGAATACCTGAGCTGGTCCTATGCTGGTCCATGCTGGTCCTGAGCTGGTCCTATGCTGGTCCTATGCTGGGACCAGCGGGGACCAGCATAGGACCAGCATAGGACCAGCATAGGACCAGCATGGACCAGCATAAGACCAGCATAGGACCAGCATAAACCAGCTCAAACCAGCATACCAGCTCCAAAATCTACCTTAACCAGCATATGCTGTTTTTTTCAGCAGGGAATGGCAACATTTTATTACTCTGGAGTTTGTACGTTATCACCGCAGTTCTGAATTGAAATGTCTGGTGAGTGGAGCTAAAACCTTAATGCTTCAAAAAGCTAATTTGACAAAAAAACGCAATCGTAACCATGACATTTTAGCTTGTTTTTGAACTCTTGTCTTTGAGCTCTTTTACTGTGACTCGTCTTTCACGGGATTCATTCGCATGGAATTCTTCTCTGACTCATTTCAAATGTTGAGGTTGTTGAGGTAAGAGCTCTGCGGGTGAAAACATGAACACACTGGATAGCCGCTTTATAGTACAAAATTAAATTGTGCTTCTGATGAAATGAGGCACTGACACTGTTTTTCATGTTTGATACTGTAAAGCTGATTGCTTTTAAGTAATCTATTGAATAAAGTGCTATATAAATAAACGTGAAGTGACTGGAGTGCTAATTTGCAGAGCTCGTGCTAACATACCAATGTTGTTACATATTCATATAGATGAATATGTAAGTACAGCATGTATTTACATATTCATCTAACCATCGCTCTCAGCAGTGTGGGCAGCGGCAGATGTTCGATTACAGTATATCGCTGGTTCGCATTTCGAACTTCGTTTTACTCCTAAACGAAGAATGAAAAAGAACTTCGTTTGAAGTATATCGGGGCCTTGAGCCTGTGTTGGTTATAAGTTAGGCCACTTCTTGTGTTATGAACAGTGTTGGGGAAAGTTGCTTTTAAAAGTAATGCATTACAATATTGTGTTACTCCCTAAAAAAGTAACTAATTGCATTACTTTTTATGAAAAGTAATGCGTTACATTACTTTTGCATTACTTTTTATGAAAAGTAATGTGTTACATTACTTTTGCATTACTTTTTCTCAACTGGGCTGGGCTTTTTTTTAATAACAACAACAACAATTAAAAAAGTGAAATGAATAAGCCTCAGGCTGAAGGAAATGTACAGTAATGTACAGCCTGTACAGTAGAGGGCTCAGCTCAAACAAATAAACCTGTGCTGCCATTCTGGATTAAAGAAGAATAGGATACAGAAGATTTAAACGGAAGTTTAACACTCTTATTTCTAAATCTAATCTAAAGTAATTTTTGCTTATTAGTATGGTTGAATCATTGAAGGTTAGCAGCAAAGACATTGTTTAATAAAGTGAGATTAAATACATAAAATTTATTTGTGTAATTTAATATATCTAATTATTACAGGTTTGCATATAATTCTGAAATTGCATTTCACTGTTTTTATTCATTTTGAGGAATACCGAATGTTTTCTTGCAAGTGAGATTAGTAAATGTATGTTCACATTTAGTCTAGAACTACAATAACCATGTTTACACAGCGCACACAACACCTCTTACTCTATTTCTCTCAACATGGGGAGAGGAGAGCTGTCAGTCAATAAATGGGAAAACAAAGTAACTTGCGTTACTTATTTGAAAAAGTAGCTTAGGTATTTTGTTGGAAATTGAAAAAGTAATGCGTTATTTCAGTACTTGAAAAAAGTAATCTGATTATGTAACTCAAGTTACTTAATGTGTTTCCCCTAACACTGGTTATAAAAACTACTTTATCAAAAGCTGCTATGTTGTACCATTTTCCAGGAACTATTATCTCTGAAGTCAACCAATCGCAGCACCAGTTGGATGGTTTACCACTCTTAAGTTAGTGGAAAAAAAAACAAACATATCCTGACTCACATTTTTCCATTGTACAAGCCAGTATTCGGTACTACTTCAATAGCTCACACCTACAAAACTCAACCAATGCATTTGTGTTTAATCACCATGGCTGTAAGCAACAACCGTAAACTGTTATGTTCAGATGCAATCATGATGACAATACAAATTTCATGCACTGAAATGATTTATCACTTCTCTGGGGTCCCATCCCCCTCAATCCCTCACACAGAGCAGGGGTGCTGGGGTCGGTCTTCGGCAGATCTGCTTTGAAAGCTAAGCCCTCATTTGGGCAGAGTGGATTCAGATGGCTTGGCCCCAGCTCAAAGGCGGCCTGCTCTCTGGGTCAGCTCATTATTTCAAGAGAAGCAAGGGGCTGATGCTCTCAAGTGTGGCGGCTTTCAATCACTATCCGACAGCTCCAGTCGCAGGGTCATGACATGTGAGATACACGGGGCAAAGATGACACAGTCCTGTTGTGTTTCAACGAGCTCTGTATGTCAATGGCTGGCCATCAAACTGTATGTTTTTGGCATTTACTGGTTACAATTGGTTGTCCCATTTTTATATTTTGAAGCATTAGAACTACACTAGTGTTAGATATTATTATTATTATCAAAAATTAAAATGAACCCATAAACACAATACATTTCTGTGTTTTGGACATCCCACGCTCTCTTAAAATGTCCCACCTCACTAAATCATACAAAAATATGATTTAAAAAATCTGTGATATTTCATTCAATGTAGTAAATAGTAATAATAATGTTAAAAAAAAGCAAGATTTTTTGTATTATTTATATTATTTTATTCAGTCTATACATTTTTTTGTCAAGTCAGATTTATTTATATAGCACTTTATACAATACAGATTGTTTCTCAAGTCAGTTAAAATTTTGTTCACATCTGATTTAAATTGATAATATTGCTGAATATTAATATTGAATATTGTCTTTTAAACCTCTAATCAATGTTTAGTTGTTACAAGAAAACAAAATCATATAAAAATGGTAAATATCAAATAAAAAGGATAATAAAACAGCTCGTATAATATTTAATTTGACTTTCTGAGGTTGATTATCAACATCCATAAAGGTAAAGCATCTTCTTTTAATAATAAAAATTTATATTTACTTTTTAGCTGCATGAATTTTTTTAACTGGTTACTTGAATGAAGTATGCTGAACAAAGTAAAAATTTTTTCATGCTATACATTTTAGAATGGGCTGAAAATCTACTCATCAGGCCCTCTGACATAAAGAAATAAAACAAGAACACAATTCAACTGCTAGGGTCCTGATAGTTGCTTTGTCCGCATTTCCCCAATATAAGCACATTTATATTTATAGCCTCGATTTGGAACAAAGCCCCCAGTGAACTATTGTATCCATATGATAAACTATTATCTCCATTCATGAAATACACTTTTAAATCCACAAAACACTCAAACAGCCATTCAAATGTTGATATATTTGATTAAAAATATGTTTGGCTGTCAGTTACAGAGCCTCTAGTCTTTAATTTTCTTATTGATATAAACCTAATTGGTTATGTTCTAAACATTTGCTGTCTGCAGGAATACATCTTGTGGCCCTACAGTTGTGTAATTCAAATCAAGCAAAACACACCGTTCCCTGCCACGGTCTGGTGCCCACTCTTGCAACCCCTCAATTGGTTAATGTGGGGTTTAATGACGACCAATTAAAGCGGATCAGTGAACAGGACGCACAAACAGCGCCATGTCACACTCAGCTTGGACCTCTGGACACAGTCCTGCGGCGAGCCCAATTACCCCTTCAGACCACACACGTCTGGCCCCAAATGACTGAAAGCAGTCCTCTGTCTTTTATCTAATGTGGAGATCTTCCTATAGATTCATATCTGTGATTTTACAGGCTAATCCAATTTTGTGAGCTATCATCCTCTGGTCTGGTGACCACATGTGCAGTGGTGCTGGAGCGTGTGTTTAGAGGAATAACCTTAAGCACATCAAGTCGATGGTACGATCTGATGGCCAGTGGCTGAACCAAAATATAAAACAGCAAAAGTAAATAATCCTGACACAAGTAGTCACAGCTGCCCCAGAGAAAACTCCAGCATAAATAAACTTTTGTAGACAATGTTGTAGAGACAATCTAGCATATTATCTAAAAGAAAGGAATGGTCAAATGAGGCCAATTTCATCTAATGCATGCTTTTTGGGGACTGATAGTGACAGTAAATCTGTTGTGATACATTGCAGTACAATACGCTACAACCGCCTGTGGTTATGGATAACTGCAGATTATCGTGAAATCTTTTATCCAAGAATGTGCGAGATTGTATGTCAGAGATAATGCATGTGGCGGCCTTCCTGATGAAATTATTAAGTCATAACATTGTAGAGATATTCAGACAGACGAAAGATAACAGGAAAAGTATATTTTAGACATCACTTTATTGGAGCCACTGCCAGTAGCAATAGTACATGCTGAACACAACTGAACAACATTAGTGTGTATTTAAAACCGAGGCAATATTAGCAATTGTATAACATTGTATATCTTCCTCATAACAAGTCAAATTCTCAAGCTTTTTCTGCACGGTATTTAACTGAATTTTATTTCAACGTGGACAATTGCTGCCTTCAAGTCATGTCGGAATGATCGTATTTATGAGTTGAGTGAATGGCATATGAATGGCACCACAATGTATTACCAGAGGGAAACATTGGATTTTCTTTATCACTCCAACTTTTCGTGTTTGGTGTGTGTCAGAATAATAGTGGAAACAAATTGGTATAGGTTATAATCCCCTTAAATAGACCGGTCAATGTTTGGCTGGTTTAGCATAGGTCAGTTGCTGGTAGATGTCATAAAAAAACACAATCTGGTTTCAACAAGAATCTTTCTCCTTTGGTGGCCAAGTGTGTGTTCAAACAAATTATTTACAAAACTACATTATTCTTTGTGAAATAACAGGAACTCAAAACATGCTTTGCTCTTAAATTTTGTTGCACCAGCACTTTCCAGTCTTTATGAGATATAAATATGAGAAATTTGAAATAAATAAATAAATAATTTGCCCAACTTGCAAATTACCTGATAGTTTTGTAAAAATGTGGTGTCATACATGAGATTTCCCCCCAAAAAACTGTTAAGTGCAAACCCCGCCACGCAGTCACCTGTTAAGAAAAAAAGAAAAAAAAAAAAACACATTTCAACTCAGAGTTCAGAAAAAAGAAAAAAAAAATGGATGGATCTGATCATGACAGCTGATGGTATATGTTTTCTTCAAAATATGTTCTTTTGTGTTCATCAGAAGAAAGAAATTCATACAGGTTTGGAAAAAACGTAATGATAGAATTTTAATTTTTGGGTAAACTACCCCTTTAAAGGGATAAGGCGAGGACCCAATTAATAATAAAATAAAACAAAAACAAACAAAAACTACCCTGAGGGGGAGAAGGGTGGGCTAGACAATAGACAGGAGAGAAAACAAAAGAGCGCCACAAGACACACAAATCGGATCTGAACAGTTGCGATGCAAGATGTGGACAGTCAATAATTTTAGATCAGATTCCAATCAGATAAACAAGTAATCGGATTTGGACTGACAATGTGAACATACGGCAGCCAAAGAAACAAACATGACAAGCCATGAGCTCACATCAAATATGACAAAAAATTAAGAGCACATGGCCAGTGAACACAATCACAAGCCATGTACTCAAACAAAACATGACACAAACACACAGCCAATGAGAGCTCTCACTGACTGCATGTCCACACAGGGGTGTGTTTCCCAAAGCGAACTATGGTCACAAGTTCCGTCGTTACCAATAGAGTTCAAAGGGACTTACGACCATAGTTGGCTAATGATGCTTTCGGGAAACGCACCCCAGAACGTGACAACATGAAAGCACATGACCAGTAAAAAACACGAGCTCCATGCTACACCAAACACAACATACGCGGACAGAAGTTTGTACAGCCCAAGTGTACTCGAAACCGCACACCACTCAGCAAGACATAATGTTTTATTAACAAAGTTTGGGAGAAGCACATTCAAATGATCTACCCTATCAGCAGAAGAGGAAGCCTATAAATACGTAGCCGATTCACCTATGTTCCTTGATTGTTTTTTCTGCATCCCTCCACTACCCCGTCTCCTCACACTTGCCTGGTTCCTATCCTAACCAAAGATACGGGGGAGTACTCTGGGTTCAGGCGACATTCCAAGCTCGGAGCCCTCCCCGGGTCAGCACACCTAATACGCATACTGTTTATTCTATTTAATCAACATAAGACAAACACATGAAGCATGAATGTCCGAACCCCGAAACACAGAACCAAAACCAAAATAGACCGATGTGCTTGGATCCGAACACCATGCTCTGCACACAAAATAACTCGCACGGCCAGAAGAGTGCACTCAGAACTGCACGCTCACCACGACAAGACAAGGCAATAGGAGTTTCAAAGCTCTGTCTCCAAACCAAGAATAAACAGAACCCTGACACAAACACCTCTGATAGAAAAGGCCAATGAGAATTGGTGAGTGGAATTTGCATGCCACTTCCCTGACATATGTGTATAAAAGGAGGTGGCTTGCTCCACTTATTCAGATTTGTTCTTCGAAGCCGAGTGGTTGTGAATGCAGTGGTTGTGTATGCAGTCTTTCAGTCAATTTACCTCTACAAAAGGGAATCTTCTATCAAAGCTGAGAGCATGGCCATGGCAATTTAGTGGTTGTGACTCTCTTTTTTGGCTAGAGAAAGAGTCACTTCAGTCACTCCCCTGTCCCGGACCTTCTGCTATGCACAAGGTTACGGCATCAAGCGCTGAGAGCGACGTGAGGAAAACAATAGGAGTATTTCCACTGGGAAAATCCACACAGACCTCCCATTCCTCATCTTGCACACAAGTGCACCAAGTGGAGATCATGGATGAGTTAGGTGGCTCATCTCATGGTGAGCCAAATTTCTCATTCGGGGCTCCAGATGAGGACGAACTGTCGATTGCAGCATCGGAGGACGGGCTTATGCCTTCTGACACTGAAGACTCTGCTGGGCTCCCACCCTCGGGTGTGGCACTTCAGTCTGAGTTTGACACACAGTTGGCAGCCATGTTTTCCCGAGCCGCTGTGAGCATTGGTGCTGGAGTGGAATTAGTATCTGGGTTTGGAGTGCAACTTGCAGCCACGCCCTTAGTGCCTTTCTTCCCAGAGGTGCATGAAGAGCTCACGAAGTCATGGATGGCACCTTTCACTGCTAGGTACCACTTCACAAGCTCTTCCACCCTCACTACCCTCAATGTTGCAGCAGCCAGGGGGGAGGTACACAAAGGTTCCACAGGTGAAGCGTGCAAATTGGGGTGCATTTATGCCCAGAAGACACTGCCGCCTGTTGGAATCGTCCCAGACTCCTGTCCGGGGCAAGTTTACTTTGTCTCTAATGGTGAAGGCTTACAGTGCTGCTGGGCAGGTGCCTCCGCCCTGCATGCCATGGCCACCCTGCAAGCCATTTAAAAGATTGGCACAAGGCTAGTTCTAAGTCGGGATTGATGCAGGAGCTGCGCTCAGTGGCCGACTTCGCTCTATGAGCAACAAAGGTCACGGCGAGGGCTCTCAGCCAGTCGATGTCCCTTATGGTGGTCCAGGAACAGCAGCTCTGGCTCAACCTTGCTGATATGAGGGATGGCAACAATGTTCACTTTCTTGACGCCCCCATCTAGCAAGCGGGCCTCTTTGACAACACTGTCCAGGACTTTGCCTAACAGTTCTCTGCAGTTAAGAAGCAGACATCTTGTATGAATATTGTACATCTGGCCTCGGCATGATTCCACTTACAGGCTGCAGAGGTTCCACGCTTTGTCTGCTTGTCGCCGAAGGCATCTGTCTATGTCCGCCAGTGACACCAGCTCCGCTGCAGCCAGAGCCTACAGCCTAGCCATGGTATCAAGCTTCCTGCAGAAAAGCGATGCAGCCTGCTCATCAGACGAGAACCCCAAGAAGGCAGCTTCCCCACTCCCTGGGTTCAAAAGAGTCTGCAACCTGGACATGTTGGACACAAGTTTATCGTCTTCTCGTGCCTGGCCACAACACACACAGAACCCCGCACAGGTGTGGCACATTTCAAGGACGCGCAGCCTCCTCACCCATCACCGGCCAGTTCCAGTTGGGATTTACGGAGCAAAGTAGGTGTTCCAGTACACCCATGGCCACAGGATTGGCCAAACAGATCTCTCCCCCCATTGACTACCATAGTAGGAAAAATAAATACTATGGGAGTCAATGGGGGGTTTGGTTACTGACATTCTTCCAAATATCTTTCTCTGCGTTCAGCAGAACAAAGAAATTCATACTGGTTTGGAACTACTTGAGGGTGAGTAAATGATGACAGAATTTTCATTTTTGGGTGAACTATCCCTTTAAACTAAACTTTTTTAGAGTATTTTTGACCCACTTATTTCATTTAATATACATTTAAACTATAATACTGTACATTTTCATTTAGTTGCAAATAATATTTAAGTGTCCAAAAACATTACTTTCAGTTCGCACTTAAGCATATTCTTTTGAAGTATTTTATTTATGGTATATTTATGGTATATGGTTATGAATTTCTTACTCTTTTTAAAAGTATGCTAAAGTACACTTCATTTTCATAAGGGAAATTACTGAGATTGCTGTCTTTTGAATCTTCCATGACATTCCAAGGGACATCACAAAACATCATGGCAGCACCATAATACATGTCCAAAAAACTATGATAATATCAAGGTATACATTTTTGCACTTATGTTCGTGTAAAACATTATGATCCTCTCATTTCAGTGTTGCATCTGGGTCTTCAGGCCCATGCAAAGATCTGTGGTTCAGTGCCTTGGAGAGGAGAGAACGACTTTTAATAAACAAACTAATGGATCCCATACGCAGCCCCTCACTTCTCTCTTTTTATTGCTCTCTCAGTACAAGCAGAAAAGCTGCATTCAGAGCATCATAATTAGAGAAAGGGAGAGAGAAAGAGATGGAGAGAGATAAAGAGAAAGGCTGAGAGAGATGGAGAGAGAGAGAAACCAACAATTAACTGGCGTCACAGTGTTTATAGCTAAAGATTGTTTAAGGGCGATGGCTTTCATAACTGGGCCCTGACCTTTCAAAAGCATGTTCTAAATTAGCTTTGATGCTGATACCACCAGGCCACTTGCATCAGCTATAAAGCATGTGATCTGTATTGGGCAATATTACTTTTAAAAGTCACAAGTCACAATGTTATAGAGTTTATTCATTCTTTAAGTAAGTAAAAGACATTTTTGAAGAACTAAAAAAGGCAAACTAAACTTTCTTTTTGCTGTCAACAAGTGTCTAGACCCAGTGGACCCTTTTTACATTTCCAGGGTTCTCAAAAGCGGAAGTCGTCATAGTTGGGTAAATGTCTATAGTGGTGAATGGAGGACAACAGCAAATATATATTCTTTTGTATTCCCATTTGTACTTTGCATTCCCTAATTCCATTAGCAAAAGAAAATCTATGATAGCATTTTCACAGCTCTCCAAAAGAGGGAACAATATCGAGAGATCGATTACACTGTTCAGAAGAGAGAAATCTTTACTACATTTGCAATGTTGATAACTGTGGAAATGCATCATCACAGTCTGTAAAAAGGATCCATTCATAATATTTGTTAGAAAATATTTAGTAAAATAATATTTAGTAAAGTAAGATGTACTGTAAATTAATCTTTTTCATTTAGTATACTGATTATATTGGAATACAGAGGCTGATCTATGTAAATGACTGGATTGCTCATTGCCTTCTAAACTGCCAGCAGGTGGTGAAGCCACTGGAAGTGTTCGAGCGACCAAATTGGTTTTCCCTACTTACAGCCAAAACCTTGATTTAAAATCACCCGATTTACAGTGTATCTCACGGGAAAACATAACTATTTTACGAGGTGGCAATTTATGGATTTATGAATTCATATGATTCGAAACATACAAAAACATATGAAAACCTATGAAAACGTAAGAAACTCATTATGAAGGACCACCCCTAACCCTACCTCTAAACTTACCCGTGGGTTTAAACAGATCATATGAAAACATTCGAGTGAGACTGTATAATTTTGTACGAATTAGCCACAAATTAAGCAAATTAATTGCTGTGAGATTGTGTTGGTGGGACAGGATTAGTATTTAGGATATATGTATGCAAATTAATTGTTACCTCGGACGTTATCTGTAAAGTTTATGGTATTTTTGGGCAGGATAAGCAATATATAGAAATAGTTAAGATAGGTGTGTCTAAAATCAGAATATACCATAATTATTGCAATACATACAAGCCCCTATTATGATATTGACATGATGTGTGGCCAAGTATGGTCTCTCATTCTCAGAATTTCTGCATTTGACCATCCAAGTGCACACACACAGCAGTGAGTATTGAAGACACACACACACTCACACACACACACGTTTGTTTTTGTGAATTGTGGGGATATTCCATAGGCATAATGGTTTTTATACTGTACAAACCGTATTTCCAGATGTACACCAACACCTAAACCTACCCATCACAGGAAACTGTGCACATTTTTACTTTCTCAAAAAAACTCATTCTGTATGATTTATAAGTCTTGTAATGTCCTCATAAGTCACCCTCTCCTTGTAATACCAATGTCATTCCCATGTCATTATACAAATTTGTCCCGAAATGTCACAAAAACACGTGCGTGCACACACACACCCACCCACCCAGAGCAGTTGGGGTTCGGTGCCTCACCCCTGCACTATACTAACGAGGAGCGAGCAAAGGACAAGGTCTCCCCATAACAGGCAGAGATACTGCCCACTATAGGAATCGAACCCTGGGCTTCCGTGTGATAGGTGGGAATATTGTCCACAATACTAGCGAGGAGTTATATTGCACTATATTGTATTAAAATCCAAGCTTTACCATGCATCACCATCTTGTTCAGAGCAACTGTATAAATGTTTGGAAATAAAGTTTCATGTCTTAAATGGTCTTAAATCCATACACAGTCAGTGTCATTTTTCTGAATAAGTTGTGAAGTGTGTATATTATTTTCTGGATTTCTTTTTTGTTGACCAACATCCACTTCAGACTCTTGGAGATCTTAAAAAGCCACAGGTCAGCTCAAATTGTATGGCTTTTACTAGCGTGACAGTTTACATATGAATTAAGTGTCAATTGTATATATCGTTGAGCTAATTATTCATTTAACCAACATTTAAGACATCATCTTTACTGCTTCGAAATACATGCTGTTTATAAATAAAACACTGCTAAACAATTTACAGTTACTGTATGAATAAAAAAAAAAAAAAAAACATACAACATAATTACATAACCACAGTGAATAACTGTACATGGCAAATTAAATTGTATGTGCATTCCTTTCAAAGCATAAATCTGTATTCAGATTTCAGTAGAATTATTTTGGCATTTGTAGTACAAATGGTTGCGATGTCCGTCAGATGTCCTGATATTCGCTACAGTAATGAAAATGAATGCAAGTTTTAATAAGCTGGGGAAATTCCTGACTTATTAAACAAATAATCATTGAAATGTTTAGGATTTTTGCATGAATGAATGTACAGGGAAACTTCAGATGTAAAAACGCTGACTCAATGGATAATGTTTGTAACATTAAAATCAGATGATTTCCTATTAATTTAATAGAATGTGAGGGAATACTAGGGAATACCAATATGGAGCACGGTGGCTTCACTTTTTATGACGTCATGAGCAATCCAGCGATTTATATAGATCAGTGAATACAGCTCATTTTTTCATTGCTAAATTTATCTAATTATGACATTCACGTAACATGTAACATTTCCTTCAACACTGGCTGTGCTTAAAAAATTTAGAATAAGGTCATGCAGAATAAGGCATTAATATGTGCTTAATAAGTACTAATAAATAGCCTATATTCTATTAATATGCATGCTAATAAGCAACTAGTTAAAAGACCCTAAAATAAAGTGTTACCAGGGACTCTTATTTTGATATTCATTTAGTTCCATTGTTCCTATTTTCTAGTTTCCTGTATTTATTTTGTATGTGATTATGTATATATATTTCAGACTTTTGTGACGCCAGTTGGACTTTTTCTTAGCGTTATGAACTGCTCTGAGACTCGAAGCCTGATACCGTGTCCTAACCAGATGCGACGCAACGCTGCGACAAGCGATAAAAGGTATCTTTTCCATGTTAACCGGAGTTTTTGTCCTAACCAGCCGTGACGGCGACACGCGAATATTCCATTTTAGAAACAGTTTCTATTTCTCTGCGACGTCGCAGCTGAAACAGCAACACAAAGTATGGCAATGATAATATCAGGTACTGTTTATGTGCTTTATTTAATGTTAAAAGCGTCTAATGTGAGTTTTAATATCATTATGTGTTCCCAGCTTTTTAGCTGTAATGAAAACAACACTGGCTAATTCACCTCAGATCTTGAAAATAAATAAATGGGCACAAGATCGTTCAAACAGTCAACTCAATGCGAACAAACAAGTGTATTTTATGACAAAGATTGGTTCAGTCATTCCGTATGTACATTAAACAATGTTTAAATTGTGTAATATTTATGAATTTTACTACTTGCCCATTTGATTGTTTCTGCTGTGCTCTTGCCGAGAGAGTCCGCCCACACTCTCTTCTGATTGGCTGTGGTTTTTGATTGATTTTATCGCTTCTCATTGTCGCGTCGCGTCTAGTGTGGACAGTCAAATTGCTCGTTGCTGGAATCTTATCGCATCACGTCTGGTTAGGACATGGTGTGAGGATCTAAATGCAGTATTTATTGTAAGGGTAATCCACGATCATAGACAAGAAAACAGGCAAAAGTCGACACACAGGTAAACAGTCCAAACAATGATAAAGTCCAGGAAACAGGCAAAACAGAGAAATCCAGAAAATCAGGCAAAGAATCCAAAAACCAAGACATAGGAGAATGAGGATACCAAGGCTCAGAGATGCAGTAATAACAGATGCAAGACTTAGCAATGAGTGACAGAATTGACCAGGCTTTTGGGTGAGCTAACAAGGTTAATGAGACACAGGTGGATGTAATAAGGGATGATGAGTCCAGGCAATGAGTTATGGGAAATGTAGTCCATGTAAGAATAACAATAGTACGAGGTGGAGTGCCCTCTGATGGCAACCACGGCCACTCTAACTGTGACATAGCCCCCATCCTAAGGAGTGGCTTCCAGATGCTCCTAACAAGATCAGAAAAGTCCAGGAAGAAGGAGGAGCAGATGTGGAACAGGGGCGGGATGGAGGGCCAGGTCCATGGAATGGAAGAGGAACTGAAGACGAAGGAAGAGCAGGAAACCAAAGCGGAGCAGGCAGGACAGATGACCAGGGTGGCACAGGCTGGGTAGGTGGCCAGGGTGGTGCAGGCTGTACAGGTGGCCACGGTGGCGCAGGCTGGGCAAGAAGGGGTGAAGATTCCCATGGTGGAGCAGAAGACCGCCACAGCAGAGTAGACAGGCTTGAAGACCACCACAGCTGATTAGATAGGCTTGAAGACCCCCACTTACTCTGCCCTGGCCTCCTGCATTACCTCTGTCTCCACTCCTTCCACCACACAGACCTGGCCCTCCATCCCGCCCCCGGGTCCAGGTCCGGGTCAGAGTCTGGAAGGGTGGGGGGGTGGGCTGGGGGGGTCACCAGTCGGTCACCAGCCGGAGTGCCCTGGTTGTCCACTAGAGGACACTCCCCTCTCATTCATTGCCATTCACACATGGGCTACATTTCCTCACTGCCCGGACTCATCATACCTGATTGCTATCAGCTGTGCCTCATTAGCCTCATTAGCTCACCCTATATAAGCCTGGTCAGTTCAGGCATTCATTGTTAAGTCTTGTATGTGTCCATACTGCATGTCTGAGCATTCTCCCTGGTTTCATGTCTCTTGGTTTTTTTAATTCTCTGCCTGTTCCCCTGGGTTTCTCTGTTTTTGCCTGCTCCTTGGACATAATCATTGTTTGGATTATTTGCATGTGTACGACCTGTGCCTGGTTTTGGATTACGATCGTGGATTACCCTTCTAATAAATATTGCATTTGGATCCTCAACCTTCACGTCTCCGAGCAGTTCATAACAGTTCTCATGCATCACATTTGTCCTTGTGTAAGCATGCGGCTTTGATTGTGATTGGGTAATGAGCTCTCTCTCTGCTTTATGCTTTTTGTGTGCATAGCTTGGTGTTCAGTTTCCGTCAGTCCTGTCTAGTTCGGTTTCAGTTCAGTGTCAGGGGCTGGACAGACATGCTACATGTTTTGTCTCCCCTCAATCAAGTGAGATCTGAAAATAGAAATCCCATTCATTTTCTTCATAGCAAAATTTATTATTTTTTATTTTCTACAGTGAGAAACATGTGAGAGAGCTTTTCTTTTCTCTGTTTTTCAAATGCTTTTTTTCTTTGCGTAAATCAAATGTTCTTAGAGCTGGTTGTTTTGGGTTATGGCTTAGAACTCTTTATTGAATCCCTCTGGAGAAAATGAATGGGGAAATTACTCAAATCAAGTTCCAAGATCTCTATTCTGACAGACATGCAGTCTTTTGTTTTCTTTAGTATTCTGTAGCATTGTAAACTATAGCCTTGTGAAATATAAGTTATTGTACTTTGTTTGTTTGTACTTCACACATATGCTACAAGTAACCAAACATTCTTACACAAATTCTAAATAATGCTTAGTAGACTCAAGATTACATGGAAAATAGACTTTTGTGACAGCACGTCACTCAGTACAATAACATAATTTCCATCTAAACTGACTGACTAACTGTTACGAATGACCACAGCTTTATTGCTGTAAAAACCACGGCGTAACTGGCTGATGTTACTCCCAGCTGCTCAGACATGAGGACAGCCATGCATTTCTGTTATTGCTATGAGATTATTATCTCCGTTTATCCTTGCCAACTGTGACTTTCCAGTAAATTGTTTCATGATACACTGATGTGTTGTTTCTACATTTGTAAACTTCAGTACCAAAAGCAAGTAAACTATGCACTGTTTGTGTTACTTCATTTCATTTACTTTATTTGCTCTTCAATCTGCATAGTGTTACTTTAAATTGAGCAGATATTTCCCTCCTTCACTACTGTTACCTCAGGGTTTGGCCAGATACTGCTAAGTGACTGGCACATCACATGGTCATCGTGCCAGAACATGCTGGGGGTCCAAACCGTATTTGCTCACTTCACAGGAATGCATCAGTCATGATATCCTGGCCACCATTGCTGATAATTCACTATGACAAAATAATGAAGACTGTGAAATATCATATGTGATATGCTCAATTTACCAAGAAAAGACACATAAAGCTTCAAATCTTGCCCTTGTGTATTTTCTGTAGTGTTAGCATGTGATTGTTTGAGGGTGCTTGCCAAAATTGCAGCTGTGAACTAATAATTCTTATTGGTAATAATGCTTTGAAACAAAAATAAAATATTAAAATAATATGAATAAATAATGAATAAATAAAATAAATAAAAGAAAAAATTGAAGTTTAAAAAAAAAAAAGAAAAACATGAGAAGAAACAACATTCCTTCTCATGTTAATTCATGTTTATTTGATGCTATAAATCAACTAGTAGGAAGAGATCAGTTCATGAGCCTCTTGAGCTGAGGGGCTACAGCAATCTGTCACGACACATTAAAGAGCCACAAAACGGTTTTTATTGTTCGAATTTCTTAAAAAAATACACAATTTGAAAGCTGGGACTTTGTTTAATATCACAAGTAACCTGTTCTGTTTTGTCGGTCGACGTGTCAGTATCCGCTCCGTGATGTATTTTTCACTCTGTGTGGCATGACAGTGCCATGGCTTGTCGGATAAAGCAACAGTAACTAAGGGGGGCGGGTCTTTGCGAAGGGTCAATTCTGCTGTAAAGCAGCTCTAAAAAGACAGTAATGTCATTATTCAGTTGAAATCAGATTGAAATTCAGTTCTCTTCAATAACTAAAGTTCATCAATTATGGATTGAGTTAAAGGGTTAGTTCACCCAAAAATTAAAATAATGTCATTTATTACTCACCCTTGTGCTGTTCCACACCCGTAAGACCTTTGTTAATCTTCGGAACACAAATTAAGATATTTTTGTTGAGATCTGATGGCTCAGTGAGGCCTGCATAGCCAGCAACGACATTTCCTCTCTTAAGATCCATTAATGTACTAAAAACATATTTAAATAAGTTCATGTGAGTACAGTGGTTCAATATTAATATTATAAAGCAACGAGAATATTTTTGGTGCGGCAAAATAACAAAATAATGACATATAGTAATGGCCGATTTCAAAACACTGCTTCAGTAAGCTTCGGAGCGTTATGAATCTTTTGTGTCGAATCATGATTCGGATCGCGTGTCAAATCACCAAACTGCTGAAATCACGTGACTTTGGTGCTCCAAACTGCTGATTCGACACAAAAGATTCATAATGCTCTGAAGCTTCCTGAAGAAGTGTTTTGAAATCAGCCATCACTACATAAGTCATTATTTTGTTTTTTTTTTGGTGCACAAAAAATATTCTTGTCGCTTTATAATATTGAACCACTGTACTCACATGAACTGATTTAAATATGTTTTTAGTAAATTTATGGATCTTGAGAGAGGAAATGTCATTGCTGGCTATGCAGGCCTCACTGAGCCATCGAATTTCAACAAAAATATCTTAATTTGCGTTATGAAGATTAACGAAGGTCTTACAGGTGTGGAACGGCATGAGGGTGAGTAATAAATGACATTATTTTCATTTTTGGGTAAACTAATCCTTTAAATTCAGCTTTAAAGCAGCTCTGCAGAAAACAGTGATGCCATCATCTATTTCTCAAAAGCATTGTGAGCTAACTTGATTGTAGAGACCATTGGCTGCAATGGTTCTACGATCTGCTTATGGTGCTTTTGGGAAACGCAGCCCAGCTCAGTTCTGTTAACAATAATACAATGATCTTCCCACACTTCTAATAATGGTTTTCCCCAACAAATGCCAATTAAAACAAGAATAGAAGATTTTATATTTCTTAAGGTGATGATACACGGGGCAACTTTTTGAGCAATGTTGCCGGGGCAATGTTGCTCGGGCACTTTCCCATTGAGAATGAGCAACTAATTTCTATCTGGATACTTTAGATCGGGCGTAGGCAATTTTTTGAGATTCTCCAATCAGAATGCTAGCAGCCGATCACGTGACCGGCTTGGAGATTTTGGAAAAAATTCAAACAAGATGGCGGACTCTCGGCGGCAGGGGAGCAAAGAAAAGGAGCGTGAGCTTATATATTTTTACGCTGGTAAGTTGTCATATGTCAACCCAAAACAGGAAATTTACATTTACATTTACATTTACATTTATGCATTTGGCGGACGCTTTTATCCAAAGTGACTTACATTGCATTATATTATACATTTGTATCTGAGTATTTACCTCATTTAATGCATAAAATACCAACAAGCGTCCAATTTAATGTATGTAGGCTGTAATTTAGCCATCAAATGTTTTCAGTTAAATACTAAAAAGACGCATTCTGTTTAACGTCTGCAGTGGTGTAGGCCATAGGGTGTATGTGAATGTAGCTTTTGGCGCAATCAATCTGGGTTTGAATCCGCCTTTTACCAAACTCGCTCTTCTCCCTTTTCCCATCACAAATCAAATCGGAAAGGCATTTATATTTAATAAGAATGAAGAAGATATTTGAAAAGTTGAAATAATAAAGTATTTATTGGGTTGGCAATAGATTTGCTCCTCTCAGATTAGTTGCTGCCAACTGTCCGTTGCCATAATTAGTTGCCCTGTGACTCACCAGGTTGCCCATTGACGGCAACATTGCCCAGCAACATTGCTCAAAAAGTTGCCCCATGTATCATCACCTTTACACTCTTTGGTGAGTCTCTTGTTCAATTAAACCATAAAAACATAAATAATAATAATAATAATAATAATAATAATAATAAACCCTGAAGTGACCAGTCTAATTGATCACATCTATTCTCAGACAAAAAGCACACTTTTTGGTCAAGTTTGGTCAAGTCATGTCAAGTCACCTTTATTTATATAGTGCTTTATACAATACAGATTGTTTCAGCAGAAATCTCATTTCCTCAAGCTGCTTTAGAACCACAGTAGTCAAGAGTTTTTCCTCTAATCAAAATCCACTCCAACCACACCTCAAGATTTGAGTATTGTATGAGCTTAAATGAATTCGCTCCCTCCCTATTGCTCTCCCTCCCTGAAGATCTGTGCGGGGGTGGGGGAACGGGGCATCGCCTTACTGAAGACGGTGGATTAATTAGTGAAACTCCTCTCGAGGGAAGCATTAGACAGAGCATCCACGGTCAAACGGGAAGCATTAGCTCCTGAGCCCCCTGGCACACCCGAGCTTCAACACAGCCTGAGTAATTAATAGGGCCTCAGTGTAAGTGGAGGAACACTCATTCACTACTCACTGCCGCAAATGGTCTGTAGTTCAACCGAGCAGAACTGGGATAAAACCTCATTTTGCCACTTGCCAAGTTAATGGAGTTCTAACTTGAAAAGCACACCATCTTGGGAGTTATATTCTTTGGTGTTTAATGCAGCAATGAGGCGTGGGTAAGTTGTATTAAGGCTCCTTTAAAGTCAACATGAAATGGCTTTTGCATTTCAACTTCCGTAATGGGCCATATTTCTGCATCTACTATGCTCACTGCTGAGGCAGTCCAGGACCAGGATCTAGATGCTTCATTAAGGTCCTTTAAAACTATGAGGGTTTAAGAAATGTCAGAATTGAAAGAGTAAGTACCTTGTTCCCTTGGTTTGATTATTAGAGTGGCTATATAAAGATCTGGGACTTATCATTAAAACACTAAATTTAAGGAACAATATCACAATACAGTAATTCTGCCTGACATCACAGAAGTTACTAATTGAAATTAAAGCCATTCCTTATATTTCTAAACACTGTTGCCTAATTGACTGCTAACTCCTGCTAATGCTTCTCCTGCATCAGTTCGCCACATTTATTTGTATAGCGCTTCACACAATACAGATTGTTTCAAAGCTGATTCACAGAAATAAACAGGAAAATAACAGTGTTACAAAATTCATCAATTATGAAAAGACTTCCATTTCAGCTGTAAAGCAGCTCTACAGAAGACAATTGTCATTATTCAGCTCAATGTTAATTAGATTTAGTTCAATAACAGTGTTAATGTTGCAAAGATAATCAATTATCATCAGTTCATCACCTCTTGTTCTGTCTGCTGATGTTGTTGCATCCACTCTGAACTTTACAAATGATCATCTTTTAACTTGAACAAAGGTATTCTCCTTGCCAAGAACTGGGGAACCACTTGCTCTATCAATCTCATCCTCTTCCATCAAAGTAATCTCCTCTGATCTTCTGCCTTACCTATTCCATTCTGTCAACTCATTCTTATCTAGCAAAGCTGTCATCTCAGACTAAAGCATTCACATCAGACAATGTATCCTTGCTTAACTCCATACTAATTATTTTGCTTTTGTCTGAAGTATTCCATACTGTCAACCACAAACTATTGATGTCTACAGAGAAGGTCATTTCCAAGTCAGCTCTTGCCTGGTTTATATTCACCCTGGATGGCAAGAGGCTATTTTCCACACCCTGCACCCTCATCTCTGCAGTTGGAAAGGGACGAATGCTTGGACCAGGGTCTTCTTCCTCTACAACAGATCACTTAAAGCATTCAAGATATCTCATGGCTTCTCACTGCTTTGCATCATCCTAGCTATACCTTCTAAATGTTTCTATTTGTTTGTGTCTGTTAGAATTAAATCAAGTACACTGTTCCTGGTATACACTGCTGCCTGTGTACTTTGACCCTTAATCAAGTAGTACTCCCAAGCCCAGTCACTATATCTGGGCCACTTTTTTCCACAGGCACATAGGACGAAAGTTCTCTAAGCCATACAGCATGACTGGGTGGTTCTTCTGATTTCCAGTGTATAGCTATACATTTCTTTGCTGCTGTCAGAGCCATCTTAACCAAACGTAAATTCTTCCTCTGATCAAATTGGAGGACCAATTCATTGCCCAAAAGTAAACCTTAATGTAAAGTGAACACATGTGAACCGTTTATTAATGAGTTATAAACATTAATAACCTGTGAAAGTGAACCTTAATGTAAAGTGAACATATGTGACCCATTTATTCATGAGTTATAAACATTAATAACCGATGAAAGTGAACCTTAATGTAAAGTGAACACGTGAACCATTTATTAATAAGTTATAAACATTAATAACCTGTGAAAGTGAACCTTAATGTAAAGTGAGCACATGTGACCCATTTATTCATGGGTAATAAACATTAATAACCTGTGAAAGTGAACCTTAATGTAAAGTGGATGGTTCACAAGTGTCCACCCTGCATTAAGGTTCACAGGTAACTAATACTGGAATTAATTTTTTCATTATTAATCTCATCAAGTTATGGTTATTATCTTATGTTTTATTTTCAAAATAAAGATGAATTTCATCTTGTTAAACAAGAAATCAGTTTTTATACACTGCTGTGGATAGGCATCATGATCTTTTTGGAAAGTATCATGAGTAAGACAGACACTTCTGGTAAGCAACATAGTAAGAAAAGTGGCAGTCATGAGTCACAAATAACAAATACAACACCCTTCAGTCTAATTATGATTTTTCCTGCATAATGAAATACATCAAGAATCTGGTTTTGAGTTAAATAAGTGTGAATAAATACATTTATTAAGCATTTATAACATGTGAGTTAAAAACTGCTCACTATTTGGCAGGTATTGAGTTAAAGTCACCCTTTTTATTCATGCCATTGTAACTGCTTATTAATGATTTATAATGCATTTGTAAATGACTTATTACTCATTAACAAACACCTTTATAAACCCTTTACAAAGGGAACCTTAATGTACAGTGTTACCCAATTACTTTTGACATTTGAAGCCATGTATTTACAGATCCTGTTTCAAATGGTGCACTTGATTTGTCCATCACTCCACCCGTGTCACTTGAATTGGGTCTTAAATGTAAAGTCTGCTTAACTACACATCTAAATACTTTCCAGTTTTCTCCATCATTTAATCATCCTTTGATGAATTACTGTTGCCATGACCATAATCAAAATATGTATCTTAAGGACATATATTTTTATTACTTAAGTAGTATTTTAGTAAGTTGTTTTTTTTTTTTTTTTTGGAGATGTGAGATGAAAGAACAGGGAAAGAGAAGAAAAAAACAAGAACAAGAACAGAACATGACCCTGGACTCAAACCCAGGTCCCCACAAACAAAACAGCTCTATATATGTCGGGATCAATGTGTTAAACTATATCACGGCTCTGACAAACCATTCCTCTTTTCATCCATAACAAGCCAATTAAATTACGCTTACACTTAGCGAAATCCAATTTAGAGTAACATGTAATTGGCCCTGTGATGAACTGGCCAACCATCCAAGGTGTTTCCCTGCCTAAGTCCTGAGATGCTGGGATAGGCTGCAGCAGCCCAGTGACCCTACGTGGAACAAGCAGTTTGGAGAATGGATGGATGTTATTGGCCATCATGGTAGTACTGCTTTATAACGTTAGTGCTCATCAAAGGATCTCTGTAGTTGACTGAAGAAAACACACGCAAATAGAAAAAAACACCAGCAAAAAATTAAGAAATCATCTTCATCATTTTGACAACACATGTGCTGCAAATAATCACAGTGCAACCAAACACAAAAACACACCCAAATACAGAAATGCACTGCAAAAGTTCACAACTCACCCACAAAAAGAAACGCGCTACAAAAAGCACAGACAACAAAGGAAATGTTTCAAGGGGATCCCAAACAAGTGACAAACCTGGCTGGGACATGCTTATTGTTCAATGTATACACATCAGTGGTGTTGTTGATTACCTGAAAGAAAGGTGAGTTTTTGTTTATTTTAACATCCTCATTGTATGTGCGTTGTAAGTATTTGCAGCGTGTTTCTGTATTTGGTTGCGCTGTGAACTTTTGCAGCACATGTGCTGTCAAACTGATGAAGATGTTTTCTTAATTTGCTAGTGTTTTTTCTATTTGCGTGTGTTTTCTTCAGTTGCAGCGCTTTGTGCTTTGTGCTATTTGCAGGGCGTTTCTGTATTTAGTTGCGCTGTGATTATTTGCAGCACACATGTTGTCAAACTGATGAAGATGTTTTCTTAATTGGCTGGAGTTTTTTCTGTTTGCATGTGTTTTCTTAAGTTGCAGCGCATTGAGCTCTCTCGGCCACTGTATGTAAACCATTGAATGTGAATTCTCAAGGTGTTTTCACGTTAAAACAATGACTGGACTTTGAGTCATGTGATGGAATAAAAGAGAACTATCATTGATCAGAAGTACTGTAATACTGTCCCATCTGTTGCTAGATATGTCAAAGGGACGAGACAGGAATATCGCTCTCAGTTTCTTGCACAGAAGCTTTCACTAAGACCACTGAGGTCAATCCTGCTGTCAATTTTACATTACAAAGCTTTAGAGCTAATCTACCTTACATGAATTCAGCAATGAACTTCATACTTCACTCTCTTTCTAACCCATTATGGGCTCAACGCGACCTGCTGAACATATGCTTGGGGAGCCCTTCATATGCACCCATTTGCTTTCATTTGTGTTTGTGTGGTCAAATTTAATCAAGGAAGCATCTGGGCCTCTTTAATGGGAGTAATTGTCCTTTCTGCACGCCTGTGTGTGTGAGCAGACAGAGAGAGTGTGTAAAGCAGATTGCGGTGTCACTGTATGTGCATGCATGGACAGTGCAACAGCATGTTTCAGCATCTAAGAGGCCATTGTATTAGGCCACATGAAGAACATTCCTCTGAGGTTTACTAATTACGCTGTGGCTTAACTTGGCACCAATGCGAGGGATCCTGGCTGAAGCTTTTAAATCTGTCCACAAAGTCTCATCCTAAGACTAATAAGTACCCTGTGCACAAGACCTCCCAGGGGGGCAAACAGCCTGGTCCATCATAACAAAAGTTGCTTTCCTGTACAGTTCACATCACACATCCCCTTAGGTACGCATACAAGTGACACTTCCATCCTGAATGGCTCTCCAACTATTGCATCAGTGAAGACACCAAACTGAATAATATCAATGATGTCAACAATTCATACAGACTGCCATTATAAACAGTCATTGTACGGTAAAAACTGAGGGATGCTATTTGAACTACACCTATTTTGTGTTAAGAAAACAACAACAATAACAACAACAACAACAGAATTGTAACTTTTGGGTTAACCATTCCTTTGAAGTGAAACACAAGCTTTATGGGCTACTTTTATATTTCTCCTTTCCCTCACATTCACAATCCTGCTATAATTTCAGATACCTTGATAAGTAAATCACTTTTTACATTTACAAACTTCTTTTAATTAAGGAACCAAATATATGGAATCATGTCATTATGTTAATACATTTTAATTGCTTTTCTTAAGTCAGTTTTGTTTCACTGAGATTAATTTCACCTGCAGGTATCATGAAGTTTTTTGTGAACTTTCACACCTACCTCTTAACACATACACTATTTCACCTCTTCCTCAGGAAACAGAAAGGGTGAAAGATGACTTGAAGCAATTCAACCCTGCCTGTTTCTTTTGTCTATGCTATATGTGGCAGCTGGAGTGATTACACCTTCACTGCGTTTACAGTCATGACAAGATTCACTTGCCACATGCTTGCAGGTATGAGGGCATTGCTGCATACAGTCATCCATGCCCCAAAACACAGACTTCCCTTTTCACATCACTCTTGAGTGAATACCTCCTCCTTTATCCCCATGAAGAGAGATCCAGAAGCTTCACACTCATTCAAACATGCCCTCTCAGATTTCTGAACCAAGTGGATTTTGAATTAAAGTTGCAGAAAAACACTAATTTAATCTTTGATAACAATGTTGCAAGGTTATTGTAGATGTAATAAGTGATTATTTAAGTGTTTATGTCTAAAGCTGTACCACAACACTAACACAGCATAAGTACATTGTGCATTTCATAAGAACAACTAGTATAGGTACAACTAGCCAATTGTGCAACATTTCCTTGTCATGGTACAGGTGGACTGTGCACATGCTCAGAACACATAAGAGCTGTTCGGTCACACTGACCCTGGTTCAAGCCTGATGCTGATCTCATTCCCCTCTCTTAACCTTTTTTGTCTTGATCCCATCCACAAAAAACATGGCCCTTTAAATGGCCCAGTTAAAACTTCATTTCCAGAGTTCAACTTTGTCTCGTGTACGGTTGACCGTGCAAGCTTTCAAAGTATACTCTTTTGACCATTTACGTGGATCATTACAGGTCGTTCCAAACTCGTAAGACTTTTGTTCATCTTCGAAACACAAATGAAGATATTTTAATAAAATCTGAGAGATTTCTGTCCCTCTATTACATCATTTTGACGCTTCAAAAAATTCATAAAAAGGTTGTAAAACTAATCTAAATGAATTAAATGGTTTAGTCTAAATTTTCTTAATTGACATGACTTTATTTTAATTTAGGCTTTTATTCACATATAAACATTCATCAACACACACATCAGATATGGTAAACGGAAGCTTAAGCTTTCTTGCTTGATGTGCGAGATCCAATGAGGTTCATTCTCGTGTTACGCATGTTTGAGCTTCCGCCAGAACCAATGAGGTTCATTCTCGTGTTACGCAGCACATTTGAGTATCCGCAAGAACCAGTGAGGTTCATTCTTGTGCTACGCAGCACATTTGAGTTTCCGCAAGAACTAGTGAGGTTCATTCTTGTGCTACGCAGCACATTTGAGTTTCCGCAAGAACCAGTGAGGTTCATTCCCGTGTTACGCAGCAAGTTTGAGCTTCCGCAAGAACCATTGAGGTTCATTCTCGTGTTACGCAGCAAGTTTGAACCTCATTGGTTCTTGCAGAACACTGTAAACCCTAATGCTCAAAATACTTAATTGGTTTGAGTAGGGCAAACTTAAATTGAACAAATTAGTTCAGTTAAATTAACTGCTATGAGTATTTAGAACTTTCTTTTTCTTTTGAGTTCACAGCACTGACATATTTTAAGTAAACTGAACTGTTTCATTGTTTTGAGTTGTATGAACTCATTTCTTTTAATTTAGATTAACTTAAGTTTAACTGAAACTGGACTGGAATTTCTATTTCCCAGCATGTTTGCCCATGGCACTTGAAAGGGAGAGTAAATGCTAAAATTAAGTGTTATATATATATATATATATATATATTTTTTTTTTTTGCATAAGATTAATGGTAAGGGAGATTTAGTAGTGATTAATGTTTTGTTATGCTAATTTAGAAGAGTTTCTGTTAATGTAGGTTTTTGGAGAGTTACCATCATGGTGACAAGTAGCGCATGCAGCTTGGTATGAGAGCAGGTAAGTTATATGTTTTAAGTTGCACTCATTCAGTAAGTACTATACCATGCTATTGTTAACATGTTAGCAAATTAGCAAGTTGGCATTTTTTGTATTTTCTTAGGATTTACAGTGAAGTAAATAACTCATTTGATTTGCAAGAACTCAAAATAAAAAAGTTTATTAACTAAATATTTTATGTTAATTGCTATTAAAATGTATGAGTTAGCTAACTCAGTATTTCAAGTTAGGAGCAATTAACATGCATGAGCATACATACAAACTCAACTTAAACATACAAACTTAACATACAAACTCAAAACTTGATAGTTCTGCTTACTTAAAATTGGGAACATCATAACTTAAAAAATTTGATGTAACTAATTACCTCAAATTTTTTGAGTTAGTCCAACTTGTTCAGGTTTACAGTGAACATTTGAGCTTCTGCAAGAACCAGTGAGGTTTGAGCTTCTCTTTATGTTTGCTGATCAATGTTTATGTAAATAAAAGCCTAAACTGATCTGTTTGTGAAATTGATCTGAAAATCTGTTTGTCATATAAAGTGGTCGTGTCTCTTCAGAATATTTGGACTAAACCGCTCGGTTCATATGGATTAATTTTACAACTTCTTTATGAACTTTTTGAAGCAACAAAGTGGTACTTGCATGGACTGCCAATGGAGGGACAGAAGTTTCTCAGATTTCATTAAAAATATCTTCATTTGCGTTTCGAAGATGAACAAATGTCTTACGGGTTTGGATTGACATGATGGTGAGTGATGACAATTTTTTTCAGTTTTGGGTGAAGTGAACCTTTAAGGTCCTCAGTAGTATAGCATACAAGATATTGTTAATTTGCATATCATATTATGTTGCATATCATATAGACAAGCTAGTATAAACATTTTTAACTGAACATCTCACCCCCTCTCTGTAATGTTCTTGCTCTTTCTCTCTCAAACACATGGCAAAAATTGCTTTGCTCCTATTTCTATATTTGGGTCTTCATTAAAAAGCTATCTTACAAGGTTAGGATTCATCGCAAAGGCAAATAATCAGCGATCAAAGACAGAAGATTTTACCCTAAAATGAAAGAAATCTCTCATGACTTCTGATATTTGTCTCAAACTGCACATCTTTGCCAAAATTGCACAGTCTGCATACACCAGGCTTTACATCAATATAGTATCACACTTAGCCTACCAAGTGAGCCAGGACCTCTAAAATGAGGTGCATGACACCCCTGGAGAGATCTGTCTATTTCCCCTTTGCACTCTTCATTTTCTTCACATTTATCATCATCCTGTTCTCCTTCCTTTTCGCTCATCTAGGTGGGCTGATTCCTTTCCATCTGCATATGCAGTACAAATGCAGCCGCAGCCCACAGAGGTCGATTAATATTAATGTCAGGCCCTCGTGAGGTGTCGGGGTCTAATTAGGAGGATCTTGTTACTGTAACGTGCTCACTGGCCTGCTGGGATGTGAGAGGGGACAGGACACCCACCCATCTCTGCGGCAGCCCCCGCAGCACTGTGCGTTTAGCGGGGCTCTGCGTGTTCCAGATCATTAATGCAAAAACTGGTCCACACGCGCTCTGTGCTGTATCAACTCTGCGGAACTTTCCCGCTGTTCCGTTAATTAGAGATTCCGTTTCATGGCCGACTCTAGCGCCCTCTACATGGCTGAGAAATCCTAGTTGCCTCTCCTATTCTGTGACACAACTTGATCTCAAACTTACACAACCTCCTCGAAATGTTTTAAGACTATTTTATTTGAACGCCTCCACATTCCTGCTCTTCTGCATGAACTTTGTGATTACAGAGCTGTGGCGACCTCCTCCTTTCCTCCTCCCACTGCCTGAGTAAAGCTCCAGGCTCCTGCTGCTAGGAGGGGGTATCTCTCGGCTCCACGCATCGTCCCCTGCCTCGCTAATTCCGGTGGGAATTTTCTTCATGTCCTTGGTCTCTGATGCTATTCCCCATGGTATCCTCCTCTCAGCACCTGCCTTGTCTCTACCTCTCTTCCCCTCTCCTTGTTGTGCATATGCAAAGTGAGGCAGGCGCTCCCCTCAAATGAGCAGGGTCCCTGACAGCCTCATCAATGGCGTTGACAGAATAAGGACGAGGGGATGATGATCTGAGGAGAGCTTGGTGTTGAGGTGCAGCCTCCCCGTGGATTCATCAAGCCACCTGACACGCCTTAGCTGTGGCGCCAATTGCAGAAGTTATCCCGGGAGAGCTTTAGCCCTTAATCTGTGTGTCTCCATACCTTCCTAAATGAATTTACATTTCAAAACAGCAGGTTTTCAATCACACAGGATCAGTACAGGGTCCCCCTTTATCATTAAGTTTACCATCAGTTAAAGGAGAGACTTACTTGACAGAATGGACGTGAAGTTTAGCGGGAGGAAGATTTCGCTGTTTGATGACTGAATGCATTGCATTTCCTCTCTCAAATTAGAGAGTCAAATGGTCAAAAGTCTCTACTGCAGTACTGAAGTACTAGCGACAACCAGTGCAGGATTTTATCTTCAAATTCCCAAAACATTACAAAAATATGTTTCTGCGTAAGGTGCCTAGGGAATGCAATGTTTCCCGAACTCTCTGCATGGTCTTTTTGCATGCTAAGCCCTTCATGCGGCAAACTGTGGTGTTTCACTGCATGTCTTAGTATAACAGACAGCCTGTGGGGTGGTGAGAGTTCCCCCAGTGAGACCGGCTCTTATCTTATCTTCCTGGCAGCCCCTCAATGAGATTATCAGCTTGGCCATTCATCACTCATGATCTGCCGATCAGCTGATCCTTATCCCTGTCCGTCCATGCTGTGACGGAGGTAAGGCTATGCGCTCTCAGCTGAGTGCTCAGTCATCTTAACGCTGTACGTTATTTAAACACTACAGAAAGCAAAGGACAGCATAATCATTAGGCCAAATATTAGCACAGGTGCCAGAACAGGTGTGCCTGAATCTACTCCTATGGGATCTCTATATGTTTAAGACCCTCAGCCAGAGTAAGACATGCATTTAAGAAAAAAAAAATCCAGTTAATTTTATATGAATGCCTGAGTATGAATTGCATTCCTACCAGTGGTGGGGAAGATTCTTTGAAACTGCAGCTGTCAAGCTACAAGCTACAAATTACAAAGAACAATTTGGCAAAATCGGCATGAAATGGAAAATCCCCCTATTTTCTAAATGTTTTCTAAATCTTATTGTGAATGATTAATCCATGCATGTTTCTTTCTTTCTTTTTTGAGCTTGTAATTTTAATCAAAATGTCATAACTCAATCTTTCTGTGAAACAATAAACTTATCTCCGGCAACAAATGCCAGACTTCTCCAATCATTCACTCTGCTTAAACCCCACCCCTGTCTTACAATCGATTGCAAACGTGGGTTTGGATCTGCATCCATCCAATCAGCAACTGATCTATTTCACTTAGACACACTGTACATCACAATACAGAAGAAAAGATCAGTCACTACTTTTGTTACATTGCAACTTTCAGGTAGTTACACTACAGAGGAGCTCTTTTGTTGAATGAATAAATGAATGAATGATGCATTTATATAGCGCTTTCATATGTACTACTGAACACCCAAAGCCCTTTACAATCATATCAGGGGTCTCTCCTTATCCACCACCAGTGCGCAGCATCCACTTGGATGATGTGACGGCAGCCACAGTACAACGGCGCCAGTGCGCTCACCACACACCAGCTGCAGGTGGAGAGGAGAGAGATTGATAGAGCCAATTCAGTGGATGGGGATTATTCGGAGGCCATGATTGGTAAGGGCCAATGGAGGGACATTGTTGACAAAGTAGCTAGCTACTAGCTTTTACTCTAGCTTTTTAAATATTGAACTATCAGATCGGAATCAACATATTTAGATCAATAACATGATCACACCGAAACATACGCAATTAAGATTATTCAATAAACTCTGGTCTTTTTATTATTATCACTTGTCTCCTGCTTCTGCTCTTCCCTGGCTTTTAAAGCCAAACTCTCAGGCTGATAGTTTTGACAGTTTTGACAGGTTTTGGACACCAGACCAAATGGATGTCTTTTGACAATATCTGGCGTCCGGGGTCAGATCTGATATTTCCGATGTGGAGATCCATCCAATCTAACATTCCATCAGATCTAACATCCAATAACATGCTTTAATTTTTACAAATCAAAAATAGTGATTTAACCGTTACATTATTTAGTCAAATCATTGTGTTAAATATTATCACATTTCATTTTGTGCATTTCTACAAAGTAGAAGAGGCAAAATCCTGTCAAAGAATGATCTGAATCAGTGAATCTTTTTATTAACTGGTTTATTTAAATGAAGTGTCTGAATGAAATGTATTAAAATGAATCATAATGCTTCAAACATAGCTTGTTAATGGAAAAGCTACTCTGTTATGAAAAGAGCTGAGTTACTGTCATAAAATAGTTGGTGGCATCGCTGTTTTTAGTTTCTCGACTACACTGCATCACACCAGCAGACTTGAGCTGAAATCAGGTTTGTTGCAAATGCACTGAGAAAACAGTCATTCAGAAGTATCAAAGAAAACATCAACTTTGACTGATAAGTAGGAATATTTTACACCCTCTTGTTTTGTTTTAACAAAAGAAAAAACATTTTTTTTTTTTTTTTTTTTTTTAAGAGTGAACTCTTAAGTGTCACTCAAGCAGAGCAAATTTACATCTATTAATACTAACGCTAGACTTAACAAACCCACCAAACACAATATATTAAAGCTACCATATGTGAACTATTTGGAGTGACAGTAACAGTTGACTCAAGTGGTGTGCACTAATGTCCTCCTGAAGAGAGGAGCAAGAGCGAGAAAAAAACAACGATTCGGCACAGCTGGAGACGCGTCAAGCATCATTTGCTTTTTCACATGATTAATTTGATTTTAATATCTCAAATCGAGGGCTGATTAATTTTGATCATATGTTAAAAACTATACACACTCCATTAATTAAAAGTTTTCTTTGAGTTGTTGGTGCAAAGTTTTGCCATGTGGATCAGTGTCGACCATGTGAGACGCCTGCACGTTACTTCGTACTGCATGCACAGTCAAGTTCAGAGCTGCTTTGAGGCTTCAAGCTATGAATGTCACTTAGGGGACCCCATTTTAAGAGCGAAAGCTGACCCGAGGTGCTCTCTGACTTCCCTTCTCACTTTAAGGCCTAAATCCAAATTTAAAAGCCAAAGAAAAGTTGAGCACTGTCAACACTGCAGGTAATCATTCACTAAAGTTCTCGATTTTATGTTGTCTATGATGTTCTATTGGGGCATGACAGAGAAGATATATGGCAGGAATGCATGATGAACATCTTTATTGCACATCAGAATGAAAAGGGTAGGCTTTAGGTCATTGTGCCTGAGGCCTCAAGTGTAGGTCCGACACAGTCAGTAAAGAGCCAAGGAGGTTTCCTGCAAGAAAACAAAGCATTTGAGGAAATTATGTGTATTTAATCATTAGAAACTCAGTGGTGTGAAGTGATAAAAATAAAAATGAGGACAGAAAGTTATGAAAAAAAGTTATGAAGTGTTCTTTCCCATTGTTATATAAAAATACTTGCACCTAATAATATAATATAATATAATTTTAAACTACTGCTTGGTCACAAGTTCTGTTGTTACCAACATAGTTCAATGATTCAGTGTTTCCCGGAACCTGCAAACAGCATCACAATGTATGGCTGGAACAGCAGCTCTTGACATAGAAGCATAGAAGCGTAGTTTCTTGTTAGTATGACATGTGTCCTGAGCAAAATAAGTAAGCTAACATGTAGTAAAATCTATATCTTTCATTCCATTGTTATTGAATAGTGCATGTGTTCTAGTAGCCAGAGTATGACATTGAACTAAATCACACTGACATTGAACTGAAGTAATCCTCAGATGCCATGTAATTTGATCTCAAACTGATTAATTAAGCTATTACTTCACCACCTGTGTGACGTCATTTATGATGTAACTGGATTTATGGTTCAAGCTATGGATGTGCAACAAAGTTCTGCCATGAAACTCTAGATGGCACAGGCTGAGGTCCTTAACTCAATCTGCTTGCAATCACGTCATTCTCTATAGGGCATTGCTGATTGGTTCCTGCTGTATCATCAGCCAATGAGTTTCCTGCTTAAGGCCGTGTGTCCACCAAAGCGTTTTTAGCCAGCTGAAAACGCTAGGCGCTCTTCTTAAAACGCCTATCTGTGAGCGCTTGAGAGCGCTTCAGCTGCGCAGGTTTTTTTTTTTTTTTAGTTGAGACGCTTTGTTGCTATGATACGGAATATCCGCGGCACTGTTTTACTTATTACTGATTTTGCAGGTAATTTGTTTCAGACTAAAAATGTTGACACAATGTGGAATTACTTGCTATGCATGTCCGGAAATCAGCAATATTAATTTCTCATCCATTTTGTTCCGTTCTCTGTTTGTTGATGCCGCTGTACAGCGAGAATGTTGTGACAGTTGGTCGGTGTTGTATTTGTCCCGCCCCTCCTCCACTCTGATTGGATGACTGAATAAAAAGTGACAGTGATGAGCGCAGCGTTTTACTCAGTTGAACATTCTTCAACTCGAGGCGACCAGTAAAAAACGTCGAGCTCTCAGCGCTTGAGCGTGAAAAAGACGCTCAGCGCCTGGTTACGCTCCTGGCGTTTAAAAAACGCGGCGTTCCCATTGAAAACAATTGAAAAAGTACGCTAGCAGCTGGAAAAAACGCGGTCTTCACTGCAGTTTGCAGCGCACTTTCAGAAACCCTCTACCTCTCCCAACTCCACCTGTATAGATCTGCTATGGGTAATTCATATATGCTATATTGTACAGCAGCAGCATGTCGTGTAAGTATTGGCAGTAGCAAGTTTCTTACTCTCTCTGCAGCAGCAGCAGCAATAATCAACAGCAGCAGCAGCAGCAGCAGCGTAACAGATCTATTCCACCAAGCATATCAACATTGTCATTTCCATTACCATGCCAAACACTTTGTTGTCATGACAGAGCTACACTTCAAACAGCCTAGAGAAGTTTATGGACTGCAGACCACTGCATAAAGCATAGCTACCTGATGAAAGTAATCATTACTGGCTATGCACCTTCTTGTGTAAGTCTTAAAAAAGCTCTGTTCTATAAACTTGATGCATTGATAAGCCTACATGGAATCTACAAACTTTTCAGATTTTGCACAATGTGCTTGTGGCGGAAACTGGAATTCTGCCGAACACACATTTTGGTTATTAACGAGAAGGACAACTGCATTCTATTTTCAGAAAACCTGTGCTGTATGAAAGGAACTGCTCTGGACAACTAGTTGTCTGTCACGTCAAGTAATGCTCATGTGTGTTGCATTTTTTTTCCTGTGGGGTTCCAGTAACTCACAAAGATGCAGATATAAGCTATGCGTCATCGTCTCTGCTCTCATTATTTTTGTGGTCCCTGCATGACCCAAATGCTGCGTTCTTTATTATAAATAAAAAATTCTAATTCTTTTAAATTAAGATTTGTTGGATGATTTAGCTCTTTTATTAAATAATACTTGCTAGTCTTATGGACATATGGACCATTTTTGATATTTATTTAAACGGTAGGTAACACACACAGTTTCTGCCAATCTCATGTTAATCTTGAGTAACTAGATTCACGAGTTCACATGTACATATAATTCAATAGAATAAAAGTTATGCGTATTTGGCGTGCTGTCCGGGGGGAGGGCTCCGAGCTCGGAATATTGGCCTGAACCCAGAGTACTCCCCCCGGTGTGGTAATAATAGATAGAACTAGAACTGAGGAGATGGGGTGGAGGAGGGATGCTGATAAACTCTCAGATGAACAGAGGTAAGTCTGCTGTATTTATACCTCTTGTTATTGGTTGAGCTGATTAACTGAATGCTCTCCACCTGTGCTAATTAGGTTAATTATCTGAACCTGCTCCTCCCAAATCTTGTTAATAAAGCATCTTGTAGTATTGCATCCTTCATATCTCTGAAAAGTCTTTAGTTTTATCATATTTATAAAAGATAGATACGCTGCACCGAGTCTTTCTGAAAAAAAGCCAAGCTCCTGGAGGCGTGCCTGCCGTGGGCAGAGCTAAAGAGTCACGAGCGCGTGCAGCTTTTGAGTAGAGATCGTCTGCAAGCTGCGACATCATTATAAATAAAAAGGGAGCAAAAACAGTCATGTTGTTTACATTATATGCACTTGCGCGCCGATTGCCAACAAAACACAGTGCAGTTTTACTTACCGCCCACGATCTGCAAATCCAGTGTCGAACTGGGACTTGTTTACAAAGCATTCATCACCGAAATTGCGGAAACAAACAAACATACGTGCGCAACTCCATTGCTGCCCTGGAAAAACAAACTTCATCCACTGTTCCCTTAATGCAGGGATTTTTGGGAAGCTGAAAAAGGCTATCTTTCCTCACAACCAAAAACACACTCCTTTGGTGACGTTGTTGAAAAATCTCTCGGCTTCCATAACCCGAATGAAGGGCTTTGATGTGCGTGCTGTTGCTCTCGCTCTGGGTGATGTGTGCATGATTATCAGGGAGTAGTGCCCATACAAGGAATTCCACACTTATTACGTGATAAGGGCCATACTCGAAAAAAAAACTCTGAAACTCTGAAACATATCCCAAACCGGAAGTAGTGTATTTGGCACAGAAATACCTCCAACTCGTGTTTTGAAACTTTGGCCATGTTTAGCATGAGAATGCAACTCTTTAACTGTGTAAATAAGTCAGAATGCATGAAATAGCATTAGACCCCCCCCCCCCCTTTAAGTCACTGTCACTGCGTTTTGTATGGTTTGCAGTTTTAATAGTTTATTGGTCCATGTACCTTCGGATAATTTGTTTTCTTGTTTTTGTGTTCTAAACAAAAAAACAAAGAAACCATTCATTTATCACATGTCTGACCCTTCTCATGAACATCATTAAATTAAAATATTAACAAATATTGAGTAACATTCTGAAGAACTTTGTGAACTTAGGCTTTTCTATTTAACACTGCTATTGTGATATCTCTGAAGAGAACTACAAGCTTACGTAAGGAAGACCATTTTTGATAAGGTATAGACATACAATAAAAGGCCTCAAGGGCAAGTGGAATGCAAAACTGTCACAAGCAATGCATGTTTTCTTGGCATCTTTAGCAGAAGGGCTAATTTCCTACATCATTAATTGCTGAATAGATTGCCTGTTGAATTCTTAATATGTTGCCAATGTGTGTTTGTCATTACAAGGTTGGCAGAGAGCAAACGGGTCAGCCTTCAGTCAGTCGGCCTTGGTTTACCATCAGTGAAGCAAAAGACAAAGCTTTTCAACATTTGTTTTCAACACCTGGCACCCTTTTTGGTCCTCTTAAACAGCCTTCATAATTGTAGAGATGGCAATGAATGAAGTGGCTTGCACATGTATTGGTCTTTTAAAATATTTTGTCCATCCAACAAGCACCATTTAACCAAAGACCCTGATTTGGGTTTACCTGTAGGAGTCGAGCGTTTCAGAATCCATTTTAATGCGTAAGTAGGGGGCTTTAGGTTTAATTCATATTCAGTGACTTTGCATGTTTTAAGCTCTATGCAAATATTATTGGATTTTCAAAGGATTTGATGGATTTTCTCTGGATTTTCTCACACAAATGTTGGCAAAAATAGAGTGAAATATCTGCCTCTTTGTGAGGAAGATTTGCATGCATGAAATATTTTAATGAAAGCTTCCCCCAGTCCTCACAGGAGAATAGGATTTGATTTCAAAATATCATCGTTTTGGGGGGCTGGGCGTCATATACAGAGGGGACCTATGTGCCACCCTACTTTTCAAACACATTAAACACTAACCTTTAGTACCTTTAGCACATTTTCCTGTTATTTACACAGAATAAAGGCCCACAGTAAACACTTTAGACCCGGCACAAAAGAATAAACAAAACAGAGTACAGAAAGTATCACAATGTAACATTAATGACTTTAATAATGGACATGTGGTAATGTTCCTAATAATGGCTGTGTCCCAATTTGCAAAAAAAATTCTTGACTCTTTAGCAAAAAAGTGTGGCAGTATTAGGAATACTACACAATTTTTCCTCTATTGGAAATGTCGAAAGAGAAACCGTCAAACTCTTTCTCTTTTGTAGCTCAAAGGATTGAGGGAAATATTAGCCCAACATGTAGGGAAAGATGGGGTTATCACAATCATGTTTTGTTTTGTTGGTGACTTTTCGTTTGCTATGTGTCTGTGTCCTCATTTCCTAGTTTGTCACCTAGGTAACTCATTAGTTAATCACTGTCCAGCTGTTCCTGTATAGTCACCTCATTTACTATGTGTATATACAGTATACTCCCTGTTCTGTTCATTCCTTTGTCGATTATTGTCTCTGGTTATGTGTTATACTACTCCCGTGATTCCCAGTAAAGGCTATTTGAAGTGTCCATAGTTGTTTGTATTCCTTATTCCTCTACTACACATGACATAATAACCAGCCAAAAAGATGGACTTACCAGCATTGCGCCGCCTCATCACCTGTGAAAATAGGCCGTTGGTGGAATATTGGTGGATGCTCTGGCAGGGCGACTCCCCTTTCACCTTCGGAACCCGGTCCAGTGTCTATCACCTGGGTCGTTCCAGAATCGCCACAAGCTGCCCAGTCCATCCCAGAGCCAGGAGCAGACCTCTGCCTTGTAGATCTGTGGTCCGCAGATCCAGTTTCCTCCCGAGTCCCCACCTCCCCACCCCACATCTTCGCCTTTGCCTACCGCCGGGCGATCTGGATGCTCTGGTCCCGTCTGGAAATCTTCCTCTAATGTTCCTGCCCGACTGTCTGGTCCCATTCCCTGTGCTGGTTACGCCTCAGACTTCCCCTCCACCAGTGCGTCTTGATGCTTAGTCCCCGACTACATCTCAGGCCTCCAGGCCCATGTCTCCACCTCGGCCTGTGAGCCTGTTGGCTCCGCTCCGGCTCAGCACTCCCTCGACTACGGCATGGTTCGCCAGCCATAGGACTTCTCCTGGCTCCCTCGTCCCTCCGAATCAGCCTCAGTCAGTCGTCGCTCAACCTCCACTACCGAACTTCCGGGTCTACAGCTGTGCCTTGACCCTCCATCCCTTCAGCTACTCTTGGCCTCTCCTTCCCTCCGGCTTCACTTCCTCTGTTGTTGCCCGGTCTGCTGAGACCCCGTCTTCGCATCAGAACCGCGAGCCAGCAGCTCCACCTTGGGCTTCTGGGCTGTGGAAGTCGCCCTGGTCAAAGCCCCCTCCCTCCCCCCTCAGTTGGACATTGTATGGTGTGAGGACGCCCTTCTTCCTTACTCTGACAGGGGTAAGATGTCACCCCCACCTTTAATTTTTGTCTTGTTAATATGTCACTCAGTCTCATTTTAGCACGTTTTAAATGGCAATGCATGCTTGACTTTTCATTTGACCAGCAAAATGTGTGAGACATTATTATTTTAATTATTAAAAAGTTTTTATTTTGTGTAAAGGGTAGATATAGGTGGTATTTTTTTTATGTATTTAATTATAATTAGAGTTAATGGACGAGTAATTATAATAATTTCATGTTATTATAGATTATACAATGTAATTCCGATGTATCTTTTTGACTCAGATCTTGTTATTTGATTTGTCTTTTTCAGTTTCCAGCTAAATTGTAAAAATGCTTACATTTGCACAGAATATTTAATTTAGTATTTTACATAACACCTTTAAAAAAATAAACATGATATCATATTCATATTCTTTTTTTAACTTAAACTGCAAAAAATCAGATGACATTTAGAACTTGCTTACTCAAATTTCTATCTAAAATACTACGTAGGATGGGTGGTATGAAAACTGAAATAAAAATAGCGATTCACCTGCACAGGCACAACCATGAGTGATCTCTGCATGATTATGAGTTTAGATATTTTAGTGATGAAAAAACTAAAACAAGAAGGAATCTTTAGAAATATGAGCCATGGTGAGAACTAGACTCCAGAAAGCATTCAATGGGCTCTGTCTGTCAGAATAGGAGACAGTACAGCCAGTGGCAAAGACTGACAGACATGGTTAGTTAATGTCTTATATATTCTGTCACACTTAAATATGAAGTATAAATGAACTACTAAGTATGAATTATGAAGACTACTGTCCAGCTCTGCTTTCGTGCTGATAGATTGAGGATAAGACAGAGGGAAACAGATGTTACCTTGTCTACTAGTCAGGGACGGTTTCCTCTACATCTTAACGTATACACACACTTATCAGATTGGGGCCCTTTAGCTATGTGTTGTGAGAATGGAGACAGTACAAGATATACAGGACACTATTTAGACATGAGAACCAGACTGCCTGCAGACTCAGAAACACAAGACATTTTTTGGGTTCACCTCTCTGTGGTAAAGGCTGGGCTAACATATTATTATGTCAGCTCTCACACCCCACAATGCAATAAACAGGCACTCACCAAAAGATGAAAAGTTGATTAGTTGGAGAACATGGGGGAAGAGTTTAGAGAAAGGAAGTGATGTGAATCAAATGGAAAGTTTCAAGTGGAGGTTCACACAATAACCCCAGACCAGTGACACAGAGGAAAAATCCCACTGAGTACAGAGAAACAATCAGTATTTTCTAGGATTCCCATTATGTTGTTGAATAATTTTTAACTGTCTAGTCAGTGATTGTTTTTTTCTTTTTCTTATATGACAGGGGAACAACAATTTACAAGAAATCAAAAAGAAGAAATTAAATAAATAATAGTAATTAATATGTTTTAGCATTATTATAACTTTGTTACAGTGTAATTACAATGTAATAACCCCACTTAAATTGCAGTTGCAATGCACAATGCATTGTTTTTATTGTAATACATTACTAATTTAATTAATTAGTTATCAAAAAATGTATATATATAGTATTTTTTATTGGCAAGCATAAAAGCTCCTATTTTGATTCATTGGGGTTCTTAATGGGGAAGTGTGTCTTGTTTTGACTGCACTGAAGTTTGAAATCAATCTACGAAGGTCATAGTTCTCTCTGCATATTAAGCTGGAATAGGGGAGTATGAAAAAATAACACTTTTAATGCCTTATACTCTTAATCTAAATCTGTAATTTAAAACCATTTTATCACACCAGTAAAATTTCCCAAATCTGAGTAAAAGGGCAATGTAGCATTTTTAGTGGCTGTCTGAATTCATCTTAATGTTATGACTCTTCTGTGAAGAGTCCTCTGTTGCTGTACACTAGGCAGGTGAGGAGGAATAGAAAAGTCATTGTGCTGAGCTGAAGTGTGTTTACCATCTTCCATAGAGAGCATCTCAAACAACTAACTTGTGTTTTCATGTATCCAAAAAGCCCCTCCTGAAGTGGAGGTGAACTCTGAGAATAATGTGCTTGGTTGTGAGAAGCGCAGGTTGTTAAAAGTAAGATGATGGTTTGGATGAACTATGAGTGCCATATAGTGAGAGGAATGCTAAGGAAACATTCTTGCAGATATTGTGAAGACTGAATGTTTCAGGATAGTAGAAGATAATAGTCAACATGCTGTACTATAGAGGGGCATTACAGCAAGCAGATCTAATACCACAACATACTGTACGTTTTAGTCCATCTGAAATTTTGTCACTCTTCACAGATCAGAGAAGATCAGAGGTTTCTATGTTTGCTTCTCAAAGAGGACAATGTCACAAAGAAATTAAATAAAAACAAAAACATGAATTAGTAAATGGAGAGAGAATTTTTTTAAAATATAGCTTCACAGATGTGTTGCTCCAAATCTGTCTGTAGTCTTTTTTTCTTTCTTTTCTTTTAAATAGCATAGCTAGGTTTTGATAGTAATATGCAGTATGCATACAATAGATGGACATTGCATGGGATTCTGTATCCCATAATGCAGTGCAATTTGCTCAACATTTTTAGTGTGACAAATGAAATAGAAGCAACAACAACCACTCGTTTTATTTATTTTTTTTATTCAAGCTGTCAAAAGTTAAAGCATTTTTGAAAATTATTTTAAAAATGCTAAATCTTGTGATGTGACAGCAATGTGGTATACTACTGTTTGAAACATACATACTGCATACTACTTTACATACTAATAAACAGTGTTGGGGGTAACGCACTACACGTGTTACATGTTACGTTTTTATTTTTAAATCATTACTTTTAAATTTACAAGAAAATATCTGAGTTACTTTTTTAAATAAGTAACACAAGTTACTTTGTTTTCTCATGTATTGACTGACAGTTCTCTCTGTTGAGAGAAATCGGGAGTAAGTGCAGAGGCGTTGTGTGCGCTGTCTGTAAACGTGATGTTTATTGTAGTTCTAGACTAAATATGAGCATGCATTTACTCATCTCACTTGAGATAAAGTTCTCCTCAAAATGAATAAAAACAGTGAAATGCAAACCTGCAATAATTAAATGTTAAATTACACAAATATACTTTATGTATTTAATCTCACTTTATTAACAAATGTCTTTGCTGCTGACCTTTTGATATACTAATAAGCAAAATTACTTTATATAAACATCACATTTGTGTTAAATTTTTGTTATTGCTGAAGTGTTGAACTTTTTGTTGTTAAAAAACTAGCAAAGAAGCACAGCCCAGGTAAGAAAAAAAATATTGCAAAAGTAAATTACTTTCCATAAAAAGTCACTAAGTAATGCAATTAGTTACTTTTTTAGGGAGTAGAACAATATTGCAATGCAATACTTTTAAAAGTAACTTTTATCCCAACAGTGCTATTAAATATTATACACAGTTTGTAGTACACTAATATTCTTTCTTTCTTTCTTTCTTTCTTTCTCAGAATGGCATACTTTCTGTATTTTTGAAAAAAAAAAAAAAAAAAGTAGTATGCAATGTAATACCAATATAATATTTTCCAAAATCTGCAGCACAACCAGTGGACATTGTGTGAAATGCTAAATCCCACAATTCAATGTGCTTGGTTCAACCAGACCTTTCAATGTCATAGTGATGAATGAAACAGAGGCAATATCAATGATAATCTTTTTTACTCATAATTTGATCAAACTGCCAAAAGTTTTAAATAGAAATTTCCATTAAAATTTATTTAAAATAATAATAATTTCCAGTCTGACCAAATCATCAAGTCTGATCATCATGCTATCTGTGTGACAGCAGCGTAATATACTTCTTTTTTCAAGGATTACCATTGCAGATCGCAGACTACTTCATGTACAATAAGCTGTATAACAGATGTACTGTAGTATGCAGCTATTTCCCTCACTCCAATCAATCAATCAATCAATCAATCAATCAATCCATTCATTCATTCTTTCTTTCTTTCTTTCTTTCTTTCTTTCTTTCTGTCTTTCTTTCTCTTTGTCTCATAGTTGGCTAAATGTCTTTTTCTTCCTTTGTGCTGTCAGTCTATCTTTGAATCAAAAGTCTTCACTCTGGCTGTGGTTATTTACAACTGGCAAATCTGCATTTCTCATATAGATCTGTCTGCCACTGATTTTAATATCAGTGATGTTTCCCACGACACCTTTTGTTTTATTATGCATTATGAATTTCTCCTTCTCGCCCTTCATCTTCTCAAATCCCTATCCCCACGCCGAGGATTATGAGGCCAACTATTTTATCAGGAGGGGTGAGATTTATCATTTCAATCTCATTTCAATAAATAAAATAATCTCTCTTCTCTTAGAAGTGACAGCAGCTAATGCTATTTTGTCATCATTAGACTGAAACTTTGCAGACAGAGCTTGAGTGATTTCGGAGCCGTGGTGTAACTTTGATCTCGGCGTCCATCGTCAGTTTTGTGCAAGTGTGATAATGGCATTATCCATTCTGCTGCTGTTAAAATACATTCCAAACAAATTCACTTTGCATATTACTTCAATCGCATCAGACTTTCTTGTATTTAGATGATTCTAATGGTCTGTGGCAAATCACCACAATAAAAGGTGATATGATGACCTTGTTTCAATGCTTGTTCCCTTAATGGTCTTCCATGCATGTGCATGTATTCTGTTATCTCCCTGTCGGAACGGCTTCACAAAAACGAAGCTGTCAAATCCGCTGCTCGCGAGCGCATTGAGAAACAAGGCCGACCATCAAAACACCATTTTTTATTTTAATTGCTATCTCCTTTCCTCCCATTTCTTCGTTTTTCACCCCCAGAGCAAATCAAAGAAAAACGGGGGGCAAGCTGACAGGAAAACAATTGCGTTTCAAATTGAAGTCCCAGCAGAGTATGTTCAGTTCCTTAACCTGACATCCGTTTTTCCCACACACATCCTGTAAAAAGAAAGACAGACAGAGAGAGAGAGAGAGAGAGAGAGAGAGAGTAAAAGCTACAAAAAAAACAAACAAAAAAAACCCCAAAAAAAGACAGACGTCTCTAAGAAAGAGGGACCGTCCTTTTGAATATGTGTTTTCTGTTTATCATTAGCTGACTGGGTGCTTCATCATTCTGTGAAAATCCCTATCTGCTGAACATAAGGCTGCGAGACAGCAGGGAATCAATCTTTTGTGCTTGGGCAGATAAACACAGGACGCAATCAGGGGGGAGACGGAGGCATGAAGCCGGGCGCAGGACTCACGCCGCTGGTGATGGATGGAGGAAGTAAAAGTGTCAGGATGGCATTATGCAAATAGGGGAGGCATCCGAGCATCGCCCTGGTGATTATGGGAGATGGGGAGAGCAGCCCGTGGTCCCCCTGGCATCGCTACTGCCCGCGTTTGCTTCCTCGCTTTCTTTTTTCCCTCCTTTACTCATTAGCTGTACTTTTATTGCTCTTTTTAACTGGCTCTGTCATTGTTTGTCAGTAAGAGCCACTGTGGGATCAGCGAATACATGGATTATTTGCTTACGGGGGAGTGGGTTTCACCAAGCACTTGAACTTGACACCAGCACTCTGTGTTTCAGGTAGTTCAGAGGTCACGATGCTTTGAAGGTGAAACATGGTGTAAAAGTTGATGAGCTCAAGCGTTTGGCCCCTATTGCCCCTAAGGCCAAAATCATATTATTAAATAAAATATTTCGAAATTAACATTGAAATTGTCAATATTTATGTTTGCTTGACAATGTAAACATTCTGATCTACTATTTAAGCTTCTTCTTCTTCTTCTGAGAACAAATTTAAAAACAGTAACTCGTCCTTGAGCATTCCAACTATGGCCACCAAACTCAGCAGAGACCTTCAGGATGTTCTCACAGTGTATTTTATATTTTTCTAACTGATCAGACTTACAATTTTCCTAAACCGGACAATTAAATCTACAAAAAAAATCCTGTAGAATTTCATTGAGGGGTTCAAAACTTTTAAACAATGTCAGAGTATTTAAGCTACATCCACCATGTTCATTTTAGACACCCACCCATCCATCCATCCTTAGCAAAGCCTAAAAACTTGATTGAACATGCTTCCATGTGCTGAAACATGTTAGAAACAGGGTAGCAAAATGCTAAACATGCTACCAAAGTGCTTAAACATTCTAGCAAAATGCTAAAGCATGCTAGCAGCTAGCAATGTGTTAAATCATGCTAACAATGTGCTAAAACGTGACAGAAACATTCTAGCAACATGTTAAATCATGTTAGCAGCATGTTAAAACTTAATAGTAACATGCTAATACAATGTGCTAAATCATGGAAGCAACAATGGTAGCAGCTTCGTCAAGACAACATCAATCTAGTTCTATGTAGTTCATTATAGTATATGTAGTCAGTGTTTCAATGAGGGGCCTGCAACTTGTAACAAGTGGAATTAAGTACTGCTCCTTTAAGGCGGAACGCACTCTCTCTCACTCGCTGATGAGTGGCAGTCCAGAGAGGAAGCGCGAACTGTGAGCATCGCATGTGTGCATTATTTAGGCTATTTCTGATGCTCTTTGCCGTTTATTTTATTTATTTTTGTTTTGTTTTGTTTTGTTTGTTCAGTAACGCAGTTGTCAGTGAAGTGTTGCAAACTGCCCCATGTGTTCGTGGGAACGGCGCTGATAATAAAACCCATGTGAAACGTCAGATAGCCTACGTGAGTTTTGCTTGCACTTGGCTGCAAACATTCGGTCCAGCTATCCGGTCTCTCTCTGTATAAAAGCGTTACAAACTGCCCAGCAATTGCGTTTGAGATTATCAGGAATGCTAACAGATAGCTTTCTACAGTTATAATAGATGTCCTAGAGGTGAAATGATTAAACCAAAATACTTGACTGAGTAAAAAGTTTTAAACTGAACACAAATACAATCTAATTTGATGGCTAACAGGTTAACATTTGGCATATAGTCAAATGCAGATCTTATCTCTATGATACTGCAATAGCAAGACATGGCTGACAAACATCTGAAATGGGACCGCCACAATTTCTCTTCGAAACGTAATTTCCTGCTGGTGTCATTGTGAGGTGTAGCCCGAGGGAAAGAAGAAATGACACGACTTCTTCTCCTGCAGCACAGTTAGTATAAGTGTCAAACACCCACCACCAAGGAGGATACCGCCATATGGCTTCCTCTGCTCATCTCCTCTAAACTATTTTCCTGGGAAAACACTTTGAAGATTGGTTAAATTGGTTTTATAGTTACCTCATTCCTGCATAATGCAGAGCTTCTTTCTTTATCTTCACTTATTTTTTTCTGGATTTAATGTATACTAGGGGTGTAACGGTACACAAAAATGACGGTTCGGTATGTACCTCGGTTTTGAAGTCATGGTTCGGTACAGTTTCGGTACAGCAGGGTGAGAAAACAAAACAATTTTTTGTCTTTTTTTTTTTTTATTAAACAATGATTTACTGAACCAACTGTGTCTCTGTCTTTAAATTTATTCATTTATAATTAAAATTTAAAATTTTGATTAAAAAAAATCTGTCTCTGCGAATGCTGTAAACTATTAGGGAGCCCTTAGTTGCACATTACTATAATAAAGGTTACAATTAACAACATAGCCCAAATTATTAAATTCAGTTGCTATTTATTTTTAGATATAATCATCAACACTCAAATAAAATGTATGTATTGTAAACATGTAAATTACACGTAAGTTAGTTTTTGCATTAACCACTGTTTCTCCAATTCGTTGTTGAAAAATAATCAGGATTTATTTAGGCCTTACATTAACTAACAGGTTAAGTAAAATATAATTAAAATATAGTGCATATGTTTAGCGAAACAGTTCATTTCTCTAGCGAACTAACAAGCTGTACTTGACACTGATTGGCTTTTCTGAGATAAATGTAATACTACGTGACATATTGTTTACAAACTGTTTTACTGACATCTTTCCACGGTTGAAACACTGATTAAGTGATTAAATGAGATATGATACATTTCAGTAAGCTGTACTGTATCTTTCAACATACCTTCATGTTCATTCACTCGCGCTCCGCTCTGCCGTTTGAACTGAGGCGCCTACATAGCGATCAGTCACGCCACGCCAAAAAGCGCCAAAACGGCATTTTTGAATTTCCTGATAAAATGGACAGATTTTGAAAGATGGCACTTTGTTTTTTATCGAAAGTAACAAAACAGAGCTTATTGCGATTATTGGTGGTTAATGCTGGTTAAAATAGGTTAGGCTAAAAAGCATTACTGTGCGCGCCCCCTTTTGGATTGGAGTGTGGATTGCATGTGACTGACTGTATTCGTCGTCTAACTGCATGAATTGAAGTGACAATAAAGACTTACACAAACTTTCTATTTCAAATAAATGCTGTTTGTTTTTTTTGTTTTTTACTTTCTATTTATCAAAGAATTCTAAAAATCATTTTCAACTTCTTTAATAATAAGAAGTACCATGTGACACTTAAGGCTGGAGTAATGATACTGAAAATATAAAACAGTTCTTCCAAATTGTAATAATATTTCACAATATTACTGTTTTTACTGTATTTTTGATCTAATAAAAGCAGACTTGCAAAAACATTTTTTTTAAAAAAACCTTAACCGACTGCAACTTTGAAGTAGAAGTGTAGGTCAGATGACTGTATATACATCATATACATATTCGATTTAAAATTCCATTTAAAAGTCATCCAAACAAACTGGATGCCAAAACATCTGATCTCATGTTGTTTTTTCAGTGCAACTTTTCTCTTTACCATGCCCATCCACAAGACAAAAATTTGTCTCATCACTAAGTAATAACATGAGATGATACTCTCATCAAGTTGGATGGTTTAAGGTATCTTTCATGTCCAAAGCACAGAAGTTATGTACTAAAGGGAAGGGGTTTATTCAAAATATAAGCATGAGCAATAATGATAATAATGACGCTTGCCTTAGCAAACACCACTAATGATAAAATAAGTATTCGCCATTTCACCATCAGAGAGATCTGAGAGGAAGGACCGGCCCTCTCTACACCCGTTCCAGCAGAGTTACCGTAACATCTTGCCCTTTCTGTGCACATGAGAATTTCTGCATAATTAACATAGTGGAAAGCCCACCCCTCAAAAAATGAATCCCATCAGGTGTAATAGTTTTTCCATTAACACAGAACAACCTCCGATACCACCACTGAGCTGTTTCCAGCCACAAGCCTGAAGCTGCCAATCGCGCTCCCTCCAGCTTTGGCACTCTCCACAACACACAGACAATACTACTCTGTTTCGGCAGATTGGATCCATTTGCATCGGACAACTCCTCTGCATATAGATTGATGGGTTTAATCAGCGAATCAGGGAGAGCGCTCAGACATCAATCATTGTCAGCCCTGTCTTTTATTCGTTGCCTGCGTTTCCTTGCTCCGACTCATCAGCGAGAGCAGGTTCAGGCGGAGGAACCCAACCTGTGATGAGAACAATAGCTCTTCCGGCGCTCCGGGGGGAATTTCTACGGCCCATGCAGATGAGGAGAGGACAAATCACCAGAGAGGACTCAGCCAGCCATTAAACAAAAGGAGCAAGTCCTGAAACTGGGAGAATCAGAGAGCCGTAGGTGATACACATCAGAGCGAATGGAGCCGAGAGAGTGTGCGTGTCGATGAGGGGCTAGTACAATGTATAAAAATTCAGCAGGCTCGGTATTAAAATGATTAATTAGAATCCGATCGCTTTTAATGGGTATGACAATGACTCCTATCACATCCAAATTCTCCCACGCATTAGGCTATGACACAGTCTTTTGCAATTAAAATTAATTTCTGCTGATTTGCATTGTGTCAAATAGAAAAGTGTTAAAGGCTCATTTTAAAGAACCTGCTGTGAGAAAGTGACAAAATCCTCTCCTTGACATTCTCACATGCGTTCCAGATATTGTGTTGATTGAGGACTTGTTTTTTTTTTTTTTTTTTTTGCAGTCTTGCCCTCCCTTGATGCAGCATGTATATATAGCAGGTGATAATTAAGTTGTGATGGCATTGTGTTTTGAACCAGGTACCATGATCCAGACCTTCCCCAACGGTGTCAAAGAATAAACTTACCTGTCACACTTCCACTGTGACACCCTCAACGCCTTGAATTTCTCTCCAGTGCCAATTAGTACCAGTTCAATTAAGACACAAACAAGTTAAAAGTTATTGCTGAACTCAAATGACAATAGAAATGACTTTGTTAGCTACTGGTCCTTGCTTATAGGCATTTGAACAACCTATATAACCTGAGTGTTAAACTTCAGTGTGTAACTAATCCTGCAAGGTTTATTCTATGGACAATATGATCAAGAGACTTCAGATAGTAAGCAATAAATACCCTAAACATTGGGTATTGTGAACACCCTATTAAACCAGTATGAGGCTATCACAGTAGCCTCGTGTACAGTAGTGTTGCTCACAGATGCATTCAGCCTGTTGAAGTAGGGTGGTATGCGCCCCTTAGATTTTTGAGTCAAGTGTTTTTGAATGCAGCTTCCAAATCTTTGTTACACTACAGAATGACTTCTTTTGACTTGTTTTCCAAAAAAAAAAAAAAATGTCTAAAAATCATTAAAACATGAGAGCAGACAAAATACACTTCAAGTAATACTGTATCTTATTCTGCCTGTAAAGAGACAGAAAAATTAATTGGAAGAAAAATTAAACTTATATCAAAGTTAATAAAAAGTAGAAAATATTAAATATTGCTTTTCTATTGCAAAATATTTGTGTAAAGTATAGAGTTCATCAGTGCCCGCTCCCTTTTTTAACAGTGCTGATTCTGGAAGTATTTTTTCATTCATTTTTCTCATGGGGATTTTAAAGTAATCTTTGTTAAAGCGTTATAAGCCATGAACCAAGCCAAACAGCTACAAGGTGAATTACAACACTACAAACTTTGATTTGAAGCAAAAAAAAAAAAAAAAAAACAGTTCCCATGAAGCACCCTGAACAGCTTAATCAAATTAAAAACAAATGTTGATTATATGTATAAAAACAATATATTTGAAGTTTATTGCAAAATATGCATATATATACAAACATTTCAGTATTTTGAGAGCATAGGGAGATCGACTCGACTGCATCATTCGCAGTGCTTCATGAGAGTGGGCGGAGCAGTGGCATAGAAAGTCAGCCCCAGAAAGGGGGTCTTATGCAAATGATTCCCAGGACTTTAATATGAAAAAGATATTATCACTTTAAAACATGCAAAAATGGTAAAAACATTTCTAGGAATGACAACAACAGCACTACAGTACTATATGCGCTCCTCCATCATTATGACTTTGCATTGCGGACCTATTTCAAAAATGTCAAAAAATTTGAATTCGACCGATTCAACTCTGGCTTTGGAATTTCAGAATAATCATTGCATCATTTCAGATGATTAATGCGAGTCCGAAGATTCGAGTCCGATGCGAGTCCGAAGATTATTCCAGTTATGAATTAATTATTCTGTCACAGACCTTTTTAATGCACGTTTTATTCCTAATAAATTTACTAGAAGTTTCTTTTCTAAATATGTTTCCATCACGTTTAATGTGCATTTTATTTTGCTGAATAAAAAGTATCCACCGCAGCTTGTGTACGAGTTACATTTATTCACATCTTGTGCAGTATCTTAAAATGTGCAGACATAGCCGTTTTTTCAGAAAACCAATATGACTCATTTAAAATTCTGAACTACTTACATTACTGCATGCATAAGTTTCAGAAACCCACTTTAAAAATGACAGAAAAGCAAATACCGGTCAAATACAATAGATCATCGCTAAGACATGGCATGGACCAATTTATGGTCCATTTATTCATTTACTTAATGATTTTTAGTACATTTAACATAGATAGACTATAGCAAGTTATTGACAAAATTATTTCTATTAGGCTACTTCATTTTTCTGAATATATGTACACGGGTCTCGCGCACAGACACGCGTGCGAGCATTTGAAAGTATTTGGAAAGACACGTTCGGCGTTTGCACTGCGCACTAAATAGTGGACTTTTGTTTTCAAGTACTCAATTTACTCTCGCATGGGCTGCTGTACCGTACACACACTGTCTGTGCCATCACAAAAATTGAGCTGCACGCGGACGGGGTATGCGGACGTCCGCGAACCCTCCTGATGACGAAAATTACGCGATACGAACAGTGCGCGAACGCCCGCAGTACTTTGCGGTTAAACCCGTAATAGCGGGCCGCCTATCCGCCCGGGCCTATATGCACGTGCATACCCTGCATACCCAGACGCTACGCCACTGGAGCCAAAGACTCTCTGATTGAATTTTCTGTACAGCATCATAGTTTATGTCGTTTTTCAAAAGGAATTCCATTGTTAAACATGATTATTTAAAAAAATAAGATGAAATAAGGTAAAATAATGGGCTGTCGTCTTCAGCAGAAGCAAATATCATTGATTAACCTCGTAGCTCACAGTAGGTCTGTCTTTAACGGTTTATAAGTTCAAAATCAATTTCCTTATGGAGAAAATTAATTTTTACTTCCGGAACCTGACTATTGCACTCTATTGTGCTCAAAGTTTATCCAGGAAATCAGTGTCGTCTTATGGAAAATTTGTGTTAATTTGCGATCTTTTGTAAAACTTTTGTGTTCCCTGATAAACTTTGCCTTCACTGGCAAAACGTTTGAGTTGGAAATAATATGAGGTGGGAGGGAAAAGTGCTTTTGTGAGCCCTTGTCCCCTTAGGGGCTCCATAGTAGTTTTACTTATTATTATTATTATTATTATTATCAAAATTGTATAAGATCAAATTTTGAAACCAGGTCCCATTGCACATTGCAATAAGTTAAATGTACAGATTGAGTCAGTACCGCCACTAATGCGCCCTCACAAAGTAGGTGCATGATGCTCCGAGCAAGACACAAAACATCTTGCTTTGTCAAAATCTCTTTATAGGGCTAAAGCAAGTCATCTGTTCTATATTACAAAAAATCACTCATCCCACCAGGAGCTATGCATGATGCATTAAGAAGACGGTGGTCTCAATTTCTCCACCACATCTCTCAGGATCTGAGTACTGTTGAGGAACTACTATATTTTATGACACGGCTATATTGGCTTTAAAAAACTTCCTTCTTGAAGTTGCTTTGACAAGAGGAACACGAGTCAGCTATAAAAAATCCACAAAACTATTACTAAAGGAAGAAACTTTAATACTGAATATCTCTTAATGACAGCATTCCAATTAGACCCACTGCATTTTTCCTCTTGCCGCAAGTCAAAAAGAAAACAAATAAAGCAGACTGATTTAGAAACCTTATTAGCCTTGCAGTCCCATAGCAATTAAATCATTACAGCATTATGGCTTCTGTGAGCATGAGACGGAAAACATTTAGGTGGTCCTGAGTTTAGAGGTGGTCTGGCCTCCTTTTGTTTGCTTTTTGTTTTACATTTTCAACATCTGATGCAAAAACATCTGCTGTAATTCTCAGTGTTGTTCATGTTACCATGGTAATAATGTTGTGTAAATGAGGCAGGTACAGTATATACTGCGGTTCACACAGTAATTTTTTTTTTTATTAATCAATATTTTTTGTCTTATTTCATCTTAAATCTAAATATCTTTAAAGGGGCTATATGTAGAATTCAGAAACCTTTGTTATTAGCAACACTAGTGGCCATTAAGTGAACTGCAGCCAGAAACTTATTGCTCATGCTAGCACTCACACACGTAATGTACAAGAGACTGAACATGATTCAAGGCCCTGATATACTCATGCTGAAATTCTTTTGTTTTCTTTGCTTAGAAGTAAAAAGGTGTTAAAGCCTTTGCTGCGATATACTCGAACATCCCGACGCCGTCCACCCTGCTGAGAGAGACATCTAGATGTATATGTGTAAATATGTGCTGTGCGCTTTCCTCTCAATAACAAAATAACACAAAACAAAAATGACTTGTGAGAAAACAGCACTTAAGAAAGCATCTGATCATAGTGATGTGGATATGTTTGCACCAGCTCTGCGATTCACCGGCATCATGTTGACAGATGAAGTAATTAAAGTTACACTGTTATGATAGTTTGATTATAAATTATATTTGAGACTGTAGTTTGAATCAATCCCTTTTCTTTGCATGACACATTGACATTACAGTACAGAATAGCTCTTTCAGCATTATCCTGAACATTGTATAAGCATTCATTTCATGTGTCATAAAACGGAAGAGAGGCTCTTGGAAACGCACATAACCATCACATACTTTGGATTTTCCCAGCAAAAACAACCCGAGTCCTTCAAATAAAATCAGTCTACAGGCTTTCATCGACAACCTAGAAAGTTGGGGAAGGTCTCTCTTTTTTTTTAAGTTTTGTTCACACATTGGCAAAAAAATATGATTAATACATGAAAAATAATACATATAGCCCCTTTAAAACAAACAAAATTGACTTGAATTTTAATTGCATAATCTAATAAAAAATCTTCATAAACCCTACAAATATTAAGGCATTAAACAAAATGTAAAACAATTTGTCTGGGGATAAGAAAAAGCAAACTATTTAAAGATATATTCTCTCAAAACAGTTCTCATGCCATTTTGCTAAAGAATTTGTTTGTTTGTTTATTTATTTATGAAACAATGGCAGTGGTATTTTGGATCAAGTTAATAGCAGACTTTGTACATCAATTGATTGCAAAGATATCTGAAAATTATGTATTAACAAAAAAGAAATAAACGTGGCTGCTTCAGTACTTATAAAAGCACCAGAACATACTGTCTGAATTTAATTTCCACAGCTTTAATGTCCATGAAATGCAGTGCAAACTCACTGACCACTTTATTAGGTACACCTGTTCAACTGCTTATTAATGCAAATATCTAATCAGCCAATCACATGGCAGCAACTCAATACATTAAGCATGTAGACATGATCAAGGCAATCTGCTGAAGTTCAAACTTAGCATCAGAATGGGGAAGAAAGGTGATTTAAGTATCTTTGAACATGGCATGATTGTTGGTGTCAGACGGGCTGGTCTGAGTAATTCAGAAACTGCTGATCTATTGGGATTTTCACACACAACCATCTCTTCAGTTTACAGAGAATGATCCAAAAAAGAGAAAATATCCAGTGATTGGCAGTTCTATGGACAAAAATACCTTGTTGATTCCAGAGGTCAGAGGAGAATAGCCAGTCTTGTTTGAGCTGATATAAGGCAACATTAACTCAAATGTACCTACATCAAAAAATAAGTACATTGTACTTATTGTCTTCATATTGTATTGCAAAACACTTTTGCTGCTATTAAGGTGGGATACATGTAAGGTTAGGGACAAGTTTGGTGGTATGGGTAGGTTTAAGGGTGGGTTAAGGTGTTAGGGATAAGTCAAAAGTGTAATTATAAATGTAATTACAGAAATTAATTACAGATGTAATTACATGCAGGTATAAGTACACAGGCTCACCAAAACGGAACAATATAAGTTTGGAAAAACGTGGTAGGGTCAGAATTAAACATGGAAGCATGGACCAATCCTGCCTTGTTTCAACGGTTCAGGCTACTGGTGGTGGTGTAATGGTGTGGGGGATATTTTCTTGCCACACTTTGTGCCCCAACTGAGCATCATTTAAATGCCACAGCCAACCTGAGTATTGTTGCTGATCATGTCCATCCCTTTATGATCACAGTCTTTTGATGGCTACTTCCAGCAGGATATAATGCGCCATGTCACAAAGCTCAAATCATCTCAAACTGGTTTCCTGTACATGACAATGAGTTCATTATACTCAAATGGCCTCCACATTCACCAGATCTCAATGCAATAGACCACCTTTGGGATGTGGCGGATCTGCAAAAACTGTGTGATGCTATCATGACAGTATGGACCAAAATCTCTGAGGAATGTTTTCAGCACCCTGTTGAATCTATGCCATGAAGAATTAAGGTAGTACTGAAAGCAAAAAGGGGGTCCAACCCAGTAGTAGCAAGGTGTATCTAATAAAGTGGCCAGTGAGTGTATACTGTATCTCTGAACTTTATGCAGCAATATGGAGCTCTGGGCCAGTAGGGGGGGACAGTACTACTTATGTTGTAAGTCTGGACACAAACTTTCTCTCTCTCTCTCTCTCTCTCTCATACACACATACATACGCACTTATTACTAGTAGACAGATTTTCATCATTTTAAAGCATTCACGTCCACTATAGCTTAACTTTTTGCATAAGTTAACAAAGCATCTTAACAGCCAGTGTTGCAAAATATCACTTTTGAGTCATTGAGTCATTTTGAGTACATTTACGCACCTATTTCACAGAGATGACCTCAGCTCAAACTGAGCATGTGTGCTCAGCACTGCTGAGATCTTCTGGGTCCCTCCGTAATTACACAGCGATATGCTATCAATGCCTGCCAGAGGTGGTGGGTTTACAGATGATAGGGAAATGCACTAAGGATCAGAGTCAGTCTCGGCATGTTCACTTGGCCGCTGTCCAACCGGAGGGCAGGTTTGCTCTTGTGCAAGTGTAGAAAAGACACTCTCTCAAATGAAATCAAAACCAGAGGCGGCTTCATCCAGTTTGTCTTTTTAACTCTTGCTGACTGACCAAGCCGGTTTCTTGCTCCAAATGCAGTCCAAACAGTTTTTGCTGAGGTCTGATGATTACTGTCTTAGTGAAGACACAAACACATAGACAAAAACTTAGTCATGTTGCTCAAATGGAAAGTGTGCCTTCATCTGCTGCAATTGAAGCATTTTATTTTTGTTTCGTTTGTTCTCCGAAACTAAGCAACTTGTAATGTTTTTCAAAGCAATAGGACTTTCAAATCTGGTGTATCATCTTGTTTCTACAGAAATAAAATATGTAAAAGTGTCACAATTGCAAAATAAAAAAATAAAGTTGAAATACTGCAACTGCAATAAAGTCACACTGTGAGATAAATAGTCACATTGTGACATGCAAAGCCACACTGTGTGATATAAAGATGAAATTATGAGAAACAAAGTCACAACTGGGAGAAATAAACTCACATTTTGCTATATAAAGTTGCAATATTTTTTTCTGTTTATTGTGTGTTGCCTATTTTTGTCTTGTTTTACAGCAAAAATATATAAATGTCCTTAACTAGATAAGTTTAGGGACAAAAAAAAAAAAAAAAAAAAAAAAAAAACGACAATAAGATTTGCTTTCAGAGAATATATCATGAATTTATTTATTTATTTATTTATTTATTTATTTATTTTTTGAAGCATAAAGCTTGATAAAATTGGGTAGATTTATTTCTGGAACAAAAACAACTTGCCAACTTAATATTTACTATTTGTTTACACTGCACAAACTGGACTTGCAGTCTCATTTCTAGCTGTAAAATCTTATTAATCTTGTTTTACGAATAATATACTACGCAAGAGCAGATT